>JBAWJQ010001700.1:0-1221852 GCA_037783105.1 Bactrocera zonata
ATGTAAAACTGAAATAATTAGAAAAACTATTAAATTCTAATAAAAATTAATTAACTATTCGACCATTAGTTTAAAATTTTAATGATTTTAAATATTTCTTAATTAATAAGAAAAAGTTAAGAAATCTAAAAAAATAGAAAATTACTACATTCAGAAATAATTAATTAAGGAAAATCACTTTAACTATTTCGTAATTAATTTTTCATAATTTTTAAGTAGTATATAATATAATTGAAATTAATTACATTTTGTTATAGTTTAGTAAAAAATTTAAAAAATTCTCTTTAAAAAATTTAAGAAAATTACAAAAATTAGAAAAATTAGCATGTTCTAAAAAAATTATATAACTAATGGATAAAATTCATTTCTAATATTTTTATATAAGCAACAAAAAATTAAAAAAAATTATTAAATTCTAAAAAAATTATTATAATAATTATATTAATTAAAAATTATCACTTCAAACATTTCGCATTAAATTTTCAGTACAGTGTTTTACAACTTGCGATGTAATTTTCTCAATTTTTCTTCAAACATTTATTAATTAATATAAGAAAAAATTATAAAACAAAAACAAATAAAAAAAAATTAAAAAATTTGTATAAACAAAAACACATTCATTTAGGAGAACAAAAATATGGGAAAATTTAATAAATACTGTAACAAAAATGACTTAATTAATTAAGAAAGTCACTTTGAAATTTGTGTAGAAAAATTATTGATTATAATTAATAATTATTATTATTATAATTAAGAAATAATGTTTTTTAGTTTCTATAATAATAATCTAATAAAAAACTGAAAAAAATTAAAAGGAGTTACAAAAATTAATAAATTCTGAAAAAATAATTAATTAATAGAAAGAAATATCTTCAAAATGTTTATATTTATTAAAAATAAACAAAGAAGACTAAAAATTTGGGATGTTAATAAATTCTAAGAATAAATTAGTCAATTAATTAAGAAAAATCCTTCCAATTATTCTTTAATTAATTTTTTAAGAATTTTTGTCGTTGTTATTTTTAAATTTTTTTTTATTAATTTTGATTACATTTTTGACATATACATTTTTTTAAACATTAATAAAAATGTAAATTTTTTTTTAATAAAATAAGTAATTTTTTTTATAATAACAACTTTTTCTTTATATTTTTAAGCTAAACTAAACTTTCAAAAAAATTATATTTTTTTAACATATAATATTAATTTAGCTTAATTATTATTAATTAGTATAATTATATTTTAAATTATTATTAATTACTAAAAATGTTATCTTCAATCTAAAATTATATTTCTGAAAGTATTAGATTTTTAAAAAACAAAAATAATTACATATTTTTAGGTTACATTTTATTATAAAAAATTACATAAAATACTATGAAGCTAAACAATGCACTTCAACTAAATTATAAATATGCATTTAAATAAACTATAAAAGCACGAATTTCTTAAAGCTATCATTAAGCTTGGCTAAAGCTGCGTCAAAACCTGAGCTAAATTTTATAAATTATTATATTTCAAGAAATTAATTAAGCACTTTTAAGTAATTTATAAATTTCTATACAAATTACAAAAGCGCTACTTTCATAAATCTAAAAACAGCGCCGCTAAAGCTTCGTCAAAGTTTTCGGCTCAGACACTTGCATGTCGTCGTAAAACCGGAATTATAAACTCTTTTGCATTTTTAAACTTTATAAATAAATATAAAATATAAAAGCAACAGTTTATAACTTTTCCGCGTTTAGACCGCAGTGTCTTCGACAGACTCCAGTTCCTCTACTGGCCCGCTCAGCCGCACATTCATCTGCGGTTGGGCACGTCTGACCACATTGTTTATGCTCATAATCAATATCGCTATACCGTTCTGGCGTAGGGCGGCATCCTGTTGCGGAATCCGCCGAACCGGTTGCATCTCGATTGCATCCGGATGCACCAAATTATGTTCACCCTCCGACTTTCGTATAATCAAGCAAATGCAGCCGCAAATGATAAAGAAGACGATAAACAACAATGTTAAAATAATAATAATTTCAGACCACATATCCATTTTTGCTGCCATTTACTATTATAATTTTTTTCTTTCGAGTTAAAATTTAAGGCAGCCTCTCCACACTTTCTTTGTTGTTATTATTGTACAGTTTATTTAACGCTTTTGTATTGTTTTGGTATGCTTTTTCGAGCCGAAGTGTCAAGTTAATTCTCTTTATATATATATTCCGGATTTGAACCCGAAAAAGGTTACCACCTAACACCGCAAAATTTATTAGTTCATAGATTTGGTCAGTGGCGACATAACCATCAAATTGAAATGGCAAAAATTAACTTAGCCATATTTCAAGTGTCATACCAGACCAGATCCGGCAGTATTCATAAGAACTGATCCTAGAATCAAGTAGTGTGTTTTTGATCTTTGTTTGAGTAGAAACCCGAAAAACAGTTTTGAAGAGTTCGATTTCCGAAAATGTACAGATAAATGCTTTCGAACGAAATTCATGTAATAAAAAATTCCGACAGATGGCGCTAAGGTCAATATTTAGATAAAATTTTAGTTTAATAGTCGAACTTCGTCGGAAAATAATAGACATGCTGTTCTTTTTAGCTTTGAAATTTTCAAAATTACAACTTATTGAAATTTAAAGCCTAGGAATATTTTTTGGATTATAGACCTACAAATGTCTTGAAAAATTGTTGCTATTAGTAATTTCCGTTTTTATAAAATTGAATAATGTTTAATATTGTCCGGTTTTCAAAATCAAGTTTTCGAACTTTCTTTCGAGAGAGAATTCATCTGAACTGGACCAAGATTTGCATCATCGGATTTCGGTAAGGTGAAATAGTGGAGACTCTTTTACGTGGCGGGTCAAAAACCCAGCGCACAACCCTGAGGAAGGATGGTTCACCTTCTCACCTTGGCTAGCCTTCAAACGGATGTTCTTAGGCCGTCCAGAAGATACTTGGTCTAATACCGGAAGTCGTGAGCTGCTTGAGCCTGCTTGAGTAAAATAATAAATCGTTTCTGGCCACTTCCAAGTGAATGACGGTCAGAGAACTTTCCTCACTTGCGTGAACTTCTGCACATGACTCCAACCAGTAAAGAGGTAGTGAAGAGTTAATTATAATATTTCAGCTTTAAGGCAATAATAATTGAAGACAAATAACTTTTATAGTTTATAGATAAATATAAATAATTAAAATATACAAAATTTAATAAAAATAAAATAAAAATTAATGTAATTAGGACTTAAATCAACAGTTTTTTATTCAATTACAAATAGAACACTTCTCCTTGGCTGTCATCGGAATAATCACTAGAGGATAAATCACTGTAGTGGATGGTATGTGGCCGCCTGCGTATATAGGTCGATTCGTCGCTCTGATCTGAGCTGCTATCATCGTTATTATCCTGCAGTGGTCCTTTCTCCACATCCTTTTCTGTTACAAATAGCCTCACACAGAAACAATTTAATACCATGGCTATACTAAGCGTCAGCATTACATAAGGCATGTAAAGTAGCAATGCCCAAAATAAAAGGCGGACATCCAAAGAAAGCAGTCTACTGGTGGACGGATGAAATTCGAAACCTTAGACAAACTTGCCTGCGCAAAAGACGATGATACACAAGAGCCCGAAGAAGAGGAAGAAACGGAATGGAAGAGCATATGGAATATAAAGCTGCGAAAACTGAGCTGAAAGACGCAATAGCAAAGACAAAGAAAGATAAATGGGAAGAGCTACGTAGCGATATAAACAAAAATCCGTGGGGTCTCGGATACAAGATCGTGATGAAAAAACTCGGAGCAAAACAGGCCACCCCTGAGTTAAGCGCCGCAGCAATGGAGAACATCGTAAACACCCTGTTCCCAACCCATGATCTGGGAAGAGACCCACCAGAACATACGCAAGAGAGCTCGTGCCCGCCTTTCACCTTGGAGGAAATGAACACTGCAGCAAACACTCTAAAGACCAAAAAAGCCCCTGGGCCTGGCGGGATACCAGTGGAAGTGTTAAAGCTAATCGCTACGGAACGCCCGCACTTACTGCTATCCATGTATAATGCATGTCTGGACGAGGGCATTTTCCCAGAAGTATGGAAGAGGCAGCATCTGACCCTAATAAGCAAAGGTAAAGGAGACCCAGGAACACCATCAGCATACCGACCTCTATGCATGCTAGATACAGCAGGAAAGCTGCTAGAAAGACTGCTGAAACCCCGCATCATAGCCGCCATAAACGACGCTGGAGGCCTATCAGAGCGACAGCACGGCTTCAGACCAGGCAGGTCCACCATCGGAGCTGTGGAAGACGTCGTGCGCAGCGTGGAGGAAGCTCATCGAAAGAACAACTTTTCGAGACCAATAGTCCTCCTCGCAACAATTGACATAAGGAATGCATTCAATAGCGCAAAATGCGCAAATATGATCGACGCACTAGAAAGACGCTTCAAAACGCCCCTCTATTTGATGAAAATGATACGAAGCTATCTTAAAGACAGGAAACTACTGTACGACACGAGTGACGGCCCACAAAGTAAGGAAATAACCTCTGGAGCAGCGCAGGGATCTATACTTGGACCAGATCTATGGAACGCCAGCTACGACGGAATTTTGAACGTTGAAATGCCTGACGATTGCTACCTCGTAGGCTACGCAGACGACATCGCCGCCGTCATAACCGCGCGTAATACCGACATGGCCAGACGCAGACTGACACAAGTTATGCTGCGAACACAGACATGGTTGGACTCATACGGCCTCAGCCTAGCTGCTGAAAAAACAGAACTGATCCTGCTCACTAGGAAACATATCCCGCTGGAGGTAAACATGCAAGTTCATTCGAAAACTATTAAAACGACGAAAACCTTAAAATACCTAGGAATAAGAATGGACAACAAATTGACGTACTGGGCTCAAATCCAACATGCTGCAAAAAAGTCAGCCAATATAACCATGGCGCTATCAAGACTCATGGCAAACACCGGAGGCCCACTTGCCAGTAGAAGGAAATTACTTATGGACACACACAGTCAGTGCTACTATACGGTAGCGAAATATGGGCCGATACATTAAATGTAGAACACAGACGAAAAGTGCTTGCTAAAGTGCAGAGAACAGCAGCCCTGAGAGTCGCCTCGGCGTACCGCACTGTATCCGAATCCGCAGTGCTAGTGATAAGCGGCGTCATCCCAATAGACCTTCTCGCAAAGGAGAGAAGACAACTCTGGCTATGGAAGAAAGACGGAAGAGAAATACACATGGCCACAAGACAACAGGCGAGGAAGCAAACTCTTAAACTCTGGCAAGATCGGTGGACAAGGGAGAGCAAAGGAAGATGGACCGCCAAACTGATTAAAGAAATAGAGAAGTGGCACAGTAGAAAACACGGCGAGGTAAACTACTATGTAACACAGATGCTGTCCGGTCACGGGTACTTCCGAAAATACCTATACAACATGGGAAAAGCAGAAAGCCCAGCATGTATCTATGGAGACGAACCACTAGACGATGCAAACCATACCATTTTCAAGTGCCGCCGGTAGAAAGAAGCACGAAGGACTGTACAAAATAAACTTGGAGAACTAAGTGCGGAAAATCTCTTAGAAAAAATGGTATCTAGCAGCGAGAACTGGAAAATAATTGCCTCGTACGTGGAACATGTTCTACGCACTAAAAAAAGAGACATGGACGCGGACTCCCAATAGAAGACGAGCCAAATAGCTTGATGCTGGCTACAAAACCGTAGGCATCCCTGGACGCAGGGAGAGTAGAAATTGACCTGTAATGGGTCCATCTTGGAAACCTTGCCTTGAAGTAACGCGAAAGCGGTCCCGGGGTAAATTCCATGATAGAAGGGGGGAGTGTTTTAGTGGGTACACCACTCACGTAGGATGACGATCCCTATAAAAAAAAAAAAAGCATTACATAAGGATAGAACCTAGAATTAGTGATAACATTTTTCAGCGGATTCTCAAGCTTATTTTGCTTGGCGCTGCTACTCGTTAAACTAATTCTGAATGTTGCAATAGCAAGAAAATATATTTATTTACGCTTATTTTAGCGCAGTAGTCACTAGTTTTGCTTTAGTTTGTTGCTCTTCTTGAGAAGGGCGTTAAAGGTCTTATAGCAAGTTTTTAAAAGTTTCCTACACTTTTATAGCAAGTTTTCAAAACTGTCCCATAAATTAATAAGAAGTTTTAAACACTTTCCTATAAATTTATAGCAAGTTTTCCGATTTTCCTACAACTTTATAGGAGGTTTATACAGACATTTTCGGTACATATACTTGTGCTTCGGGTTTCTGCTGAAAATTTCGGCAGTTACTCATTTCAAAATATTTAAATTTATATTTGCTATAATTTTTATAGTAGAATTACTTGTGAACTAAATTCTATGTAGCTGTGGTATAAATAGTTTTCCTGTGTGCAAATTTTTCCTTTTTTTCACAGTAATTTTGTGTGCTATAATTTTATAGCGTTTTCATAAGAGTTCGTATAGTTATAAAACAAGAAAACACGTCGACTTCGATTGTACCGAAGCTCTAATATCCTTCACAAATACGAAAAATTCCTTACTTAATTGACTTTACACGGTTATTGACGCTTCCTTTTGTGGCTTACAAACAACGTGGCCCTGCTTGAAGTATAAAAATACTATAGGGTAGCAGTATCGAACAAAAAATTTTCACATTTCAGGTATATTTTATAATTTTATAGGCAGAATTTCGAATATAGAAAGCACGTGAGATGGGATGATCTTTGCTTTATTATTCTTAAATCAGATCGTAAGAGAGCGCACGAAAAAAGCAGACGAGGAGAGGTGGGAGTGCAGCAGAAAGAAGAGATACCTTTAACAAGAAAAACGAATAGCTTTCTCTTTCTCTTAGTACAAAAAAAGTAATAAAGAGAAGGAGAGAGGAGTGACCAAAAATTGAAGAGAGCACGAAAACCCGCAATTTCTCTCTGTAAAGGTCTATTGTCCAAAACCTAAGGCAAGGTAAAAATATTGGAAGCAAAACGTTTTTAAATATTTAAAGATTGTCAAAAAAGAGAACCTTGCTTAAAATATGATAAAAGGAAAAAAGATAATAGAGAACACATTTCAAACGAAATTGGTTGTTTTTTCTGATTTTCTATAAAAAGCCTTTAAGCCACTTGATGATTTTCAACAAGTCAAAAACGGCCAAACTATCAAAAAAGAGAAAAAGAGAAAGCTCAGACGAAGGTTCGCACAGGTATTTAAAAAAATGATGAAAAATTTAAAAATTTCTCAATAAAATCAATTGAAAAAAACTGAAATAATTAGAAAAACTATTAAATTCTAATAAAAATTAATTAACTATTCGTCCATTAGTTTAAAATTTCAATGATTTCAAATATTTCTTAATTAATAAGAAAAAGTTAAGAAATCTAAAAAAATAGAAAATTACTAAATTCAGAAATAATTAATTAAGGAAAATCATAATTTTTCATAATTTTTAAGTATTATATAACATAATTGAAATTAATTACATTTTGTTATAGTTTAGTAAAAAATTTAAAAAATTCTCTTTAAAAAATTTAAGAAAATTACAAAAATTAGAAAAATTAGCATGTTCTAAAAAAATTATATAACTAATGGATAAAATTCATTTCTAATATTTTTATATAAGCAACAAAAAATTAAAAAAAATTATTAAATTCTAAAAAATTAATTTATTAATTAAAAATTATCACTTCAAACATTTCGAAATAAATTTTCAGTACAGTGTTTTACAACTTGCGATGTAATTTTCTCAATTTTTCTTCAAACATTTATTAATTAATATAAGAAAAAATTATAAAACAAAAACAAATAAAAAAAAAATTAAAAAATTTGTATAAACAAAAACACTTCTCCTAAATGAATGTGTATTTGTTTATACAATATTAATATGGGAAAATTTAATAAATACTGTAACAAAAATGACTTAATTAATTAAGAAAGTCACTTTGAAATTTGTGTAGAAAAATTATTGATTATAATTAATAATTATTATTATTATAATTAAGAAATAATGTTTTTTAGTTTCTATAATAATAATCTAATAAAAAACTGAAAAAAATTAAAAGGAGTTACAAAAATTAGTAAATTCTGA
This sequence comes from Bactrocera zonata, assembly GCA_037783105.1. Lineage (NCBI taxonomy): Eukaryota > Metazoa > Arthropoda > Insecta > Diptera > Tephritidae > Bactrocera > Bactrocera zonata. The sequence goes on from JBAWJQ010001700.1 coordinate 8,111, forward strand.
AAAAATAATTAATTAATAGAAAGAAATATCTTCAAAATGTTTATATTTATTAAAAATAAACAAAGAAGACTAAAAAATTTGGGATGTTAATAAATTCTAAGAATAAATTAGTCAATTAATTAAGAAAAATCCTTCCAATTATTCTTTAATTAATTTTTTAAGAATTTTTTATCGCTCTTATGCCTTGTTATTTTTAAATTTTTTTTATTAATTTTGATTACATTTTTGACATATACATTTTTTTAAACATTAATAAAAATGTAAATTTTTTTTTAATAAAATAAGTAATTTTTTTTATAATAACAACTTTTCCTTTATATTTTTAAGCTAAACTAAACTTTCAAAAAAATTATATTTTTTTTAACATATAATATTAATTTAGCTTAATTATTATTAATTAGTATAATTATATTTTAAATTATTATTAATTACTAAAAATGTTATCTTCAATCTAAAATTATATTTCTGAAAGTATTAGATTTTTAAAAAACAAAAATAATTAAATATTTTTAGGTTACATTTTATTATAAAAAATTACATAAAATACTATGAAGCTAAACAATGCACTTCAACTAAATTACAAATATGCATTTAAATAAACTATAAAAGCACGAATTTCTTAAAGCTATCATTAAGCTTGGCTAAAGCTGCGTCAAAACCTGAGCTAAATTTTATGAATTATTATATTTCAAGAAATTAATTAAGCACTTTTAAGTAATTTATAAATTTCTATACAAATTACAAAAGCGCTACTTTCATAAATCTAAAAACAGCGCCGCTAAAGCTTCGTCAAAGTTTTCGTCGTAAACCGGAATTATAAACTCTTTTGCATTTTTAAACTTTATAAATAAATATAAAATATAAAAGCAACAGTTTATAACTTTTCCGCGTTTAGACCGCAGTGTCCTCGACAGACTCCTCTTCCTCTACTGGCCCGCTCAGCCGCACATTCATCTGCGGTTGGGCACGTCTGACCACATTGCTTGTGCTCATCACCAACATCGCTATACTGTTCTGACGTTGGGCGGCCTGCTGATTCGGAATCAGCCGAACCGGTCGCATCTCGATTGCATCCGGATGCACCAAATTATGTTCACTCTCCGACTTTCGTATAATCAAGCAAATACAGCCGCAAATGATAAAGAAGACGATCAAGCCGAATATTAAAAAAATAATAAATTCGGTCCACATATCCAATTGTGCAGCCATTTTTTATTATAATTTTTTTCTTTCGAGTTAAAATTTAAGGCAGCCTCTCCACACTTTCTTTGTTGTTATTATTGTACCGTTTATTTAACGCTTTTGTATTGTTTTGGTATGCTTTTTCGAGCCGAAGTGTCAAGTTAATTCTCTTTATATATATATTCCGGATTTGAACCCGAAAAAGGTTACCACCTAATACCACAAAATTTATTGGTTCATAGATTTGGTCAGTGGCGACATAACCTCAAAGTAATAAACGACAACAATGAGCTAAATTGTGATAATTGAAATGGCAAAAATTAACTTAGCCATATTTCAAGTGTCATACCAGACCAGATCCGGCAGTATTCATAAGAACTGATCCTAGAATCAAGTAGTGTGTTTTTGATCTTTGTTTGAGTAGAAACCCGAAAAATAGTTTTGAAGAGTTCGATTTCCGAAAATGTACAGATGAATGCTTTCGAACGAAATTCATGTAATAAAAAATTCCGACAGATGGCGCTAAGGTCAATATTTAGATAAAATTTTAGTTTAATAGTCGAACTTCGTCGGAAAATAATAGACATGCTGTTCTTTTTAGCTTTGAAATTTTCAAAATTACAACTTATTGAAATTTAAAAGCTTAGGAATATTTTTTGGATTATAGACCTACAAATGCCTTGAAAAATTGTTGTTATTAGTAATTTCCGTTTTTACAAAATTGAATAATGTTTAATATTGTCCGGTTTTCAAAATCAAGTTTTCGAACTTTCTTTCGAGAGAGAATTCATCTGAACTGGACCGAGATTTGCATCATCGGATTTCGGTAAGGTGAAATAGTGGAGACTCTTTTACGTGGCGGGTCAAAAACCCAGCGCACAACCCTGAGGAAGGATGGTTCATCTTCTCACCTTGGCTAGCCTTCAAACGGATGTTCTTAGGCCCTCCAGAGGATACTTGATCTAATACCGGAAGTCGTGAGCTGCTTGAGCCTGCTTGAGTAAAATAATAAATCGTTTCCGGATACTTCCAAGTGAATGACGGTCAGAGAACTTTCCTCACTTGCATGAACTTCTGCACATGACTCCAACCAGTAAAGAGGTAGTGAAGAGTTAATTATAATATTTCAGCTTTAAGGCAATAATAATTGAAGACAAATAACTTTTATAGTTTATAGATAAATATAAAGAATTAAAATATACAAAATTTATTAAAAATAAAATAAAAATTAATGTAATTAGGACTTAAATCAACAGTTTTTTATTCAATTACAAATAGAACACTTCTCCTTGGCTGTCATCGGAATAATCACTAGAGGATAAATCACTGTAGTGGATGGTATGTGGTCGCCTGCGTATATAGGTCGATTCGTCGCTCTGATCTGAGCTGCTATCATCGTTATTATCCTGCAGTGGTCCTTTCTCCACATCCTTTTCTGTTACAAAGAGCCTCACACGGAAACAATTTAATACCATGGCTATACTAAGCGTCAGCATTACATAAGGATAGAACACTAGAATTAGTGATAACATTTTTCAGCGGATTCTCAAGCTTATTTTGCTTGGCGCTGCTACTCGTTAAACTATTTCTGAATGTTGCAATAGCAAGAAAATATATTTATTTAAGCTTCTTTTAGCCACTAGTCACAAGTTTTGCTTTAGTTTGTTGCTCTTCTTGAGAAGGGCGTTAAAAGTCTTATAGTAAGTTTTTAAAAGTTTCCTACACTTTTATAGCAAGTTTTCAAAACTGTCCCATAAATTAATAAGAAGTTTTAAACACTTTCCTATAAATTTATAGCAAGTTTTCCGATTTTCCTACAACTTTATAGGAGGTTTATACAGACATTTTCGGTACATATACTTGTGCTTCGGGTTTCTGCTGAAAATTTCGGCAGTTACTCATTTCAAAATATTTAAATTTATATTTGCTATAATTTTTATAGTAGAATTACTTGTGAACTAAATTCTATGTAGCTGTGGTATAAATAGTTATCCTGTGTGAAAATTTTTCCTTTTTTTCACAGTAATTTTGTGTGCTATAATTTTATAGCGTTTTCATAAGAGATCGTATTGTTATAAAACAAGAAAACACGTCGACTTCGATTGTACCGAAGCTCTAATATCCTTCACAAATACGAAAAATTCCTTACTTAATTACTTACAAACAACGTGGCCCTGCTTGAGGTATAAAAATAGTATAGGGTAGCAGTGTCGAAGAAAAAATTTTCACATTTCAGGTATATTTTATAATTTTATAGGCAGAATTTTGAATATAGAAAGCACGTGAGATTAGATGATCTTTGCTTTATTATTTTTAAATCAGATCGTAAGAGACCACATGAAAAAAAGCAGACGGGGAGAGGTGGGAGTGCAGCAGAAAGAAGGGATACCTTTAACAAGAAAAACGAATAGCTTTCTCTTTCTCTTAGTACAAAAAAAGTAATAAAGAGAAGGAGAGAGGGATGACCAAAAATTGAAGAGAGCACGAAAAACCGCAATTTCTCTCTGTAAAGGTCTATTGTCCAAAACCTAAGGCAAGGTAAAAATATTGGAAGCAAAACGTTTTTAAATATTTAAAGATTGTCAAAAAAGAGAACCTTGCTTAAAATATGATAAAAGGAAAAAAGATAATAGAGAACACATTTCAAACGAAATTGGTTGTTTTTTCTGATTTTCTATAAAAAGCCTTTAAGCCACTTGATGATTTTCAACAAGTCAAAAACGGCCAAACTATCAAAAAAGAGAAAAAGAGAAAGCTCAGACGAAGGTTCGCACAGGTATTTAAAAAAATGATGAAAAATTTAAAAATTTCTCAATAAAATCAATTGAAAAAAACTGAAATAATTAGAAAAACTATTAAATTCTAATAAAAATTAATTAACTATTCGTCCATTAGTTTAAAATTTCAATGATTTCAAATATTTCTTAATTAATAAGAAAAAGTTAAGAAATCTAAAAAAATAGAAAATTACTAAATTCAGAAATAATTAATTAAGGAAAATCATAATTTTTCATAATTTTTAAGTAGTATATAACATAATTGAAATTAATTACATTTTGTTATAGTTTAGTAAAAAATTTAAAAAATTCTCTTTAAAAAATTTAAGAAAATTACAAAAATTAGAAAAATTAGCATGTTCTAAAAAAATTATATAACTAATGGATAAAATTCATTTCTAATATTTTTATATAAGCAACAAAAAATTAAAAAAAATTATTAAATTCTAAAAAATTAATTTATTAATTAAAAATTATCACTTCAAACATTTCGAAATAAATTTTCAGTACAGTGTTTTACAACTTGCGATGTAATTTTCTCAATTTTTCTTCAAACATTTATTAATTAATATAAGAAAAAATTATAAAACAAAAACAAATAAAAAAAAATTAAAAAATTTGTATAAACAAAAACACATTCATTTAGGAGAACAAAAATATGGGAAAATTTAATAAATACTGTAACAAAAATGACTTAATTAATTAAGAAAGTCACTTTGAAATTTGTGTAGAAAAATTATTGATTATAATTAATAATTATTATTATTATAATTAAGAAATAATGTTTTTTAGTTTCTATAATAATAATCTAATAAAAAACTGAAAAAAATTAAAAGGAGTTACAAAAATTAGTAAATTCTGAAAAAATAATTAATTAATAGAAAGAAATATCTTCAAAATGTTTATATTTATTAAAAATAAACAAAGAAGACTAAAAATTTGGGATGTTAATAAATTCTAAGAATAAATTAGTCAATTAATTAAGAAAAATCCTTCCAATTATTCTTTAATTAATTTTTTAAGAATTTTTTATCGTTCTTATGCCTTGTTATTTTTAAATTTTTTTATTAATTTTGATTACATTTTTGACATATACATTTTTTTAAACATTAATAAAAATGTAAATTTTTTTTTAATAAAATAAGTAATTTTTTTTATAATAACAACTTTTTCTTTATATTTTTAAGCTAAACTAAACTTTCAAAAAAATTATATTTTTTTTTAACACATAATATTAATTTAGCTTAATTATTATTAATTAGTATAATTATATTTTAAATTATTATTAATTACTAAAAATGTTATCTTCAATCTAAAATTATATTTCTGAAAGTATTAGATTTTTAAAAAACAAAAATAATTACATATTTTTAGGTTACATTTTATTATAAAAAATTACATAAAATACTATGAAGCTAAACAATGCACTTCAACTAAATTACAAATATGCATTTAAATAAACTATAAAAGCACGAATTTCTTAAAGCTATCATTAAGCTTGGCTAAAGCTGCGTCAAAACCTGAGCTAAATTTTATGAATTATTATATTTCAAGAAATTAATTAAGCACTTTTAAGTAATTTATAAATTTCTATACAAATTACAAAAGCGCTACTTTCATAAATCTAAAAACAGCGCCGCTAAAGCTTCGTCAAAGTTTTCGGCTCAGACACTTGCATGTCGTCGTAAAACCGGAATTATAAACTCTTTTGCATTTTTAAACTTTATAAATAAATATAAAATATAAAAGCAACAGTTTATAACTTTGAATAACAACTACTATTTATCCGTATCCGGGTTTAGACCGCAGTCTCTTCGACAGACTCCAGTTCCTCTACTGGCCCGCTCAGCCGCACATTCATCTGCGGTTGGGCACGTCTGACCACATTGCTTGTGCTCATCACCAACATCGCTATACTGTTCTGACGTTGGGCGGCCTGCTGATTCGGAATCAGCCGAACCGGTCGCATCTCGATTGCATCCGGATGCACCAAATTATGTTCACCCTCCGACTTTCGTATAATCAAGCAAATGCAGCCGCAAAGGATAAAGAAGAAGATAAAGCCGAATATTAAAAAAATAATAAATTCGGTCCACATATCCAATTGTGCTGCCATTTTTTATTATAATTTTTTTCTTTCGAGTTAAAATTTAAGGCAGCCTCTCCACACTTTCTTTGTTGTTATTATTGTACAGTTTATTTAACGCTTTTGTATTGTTTTGGTATGCTTTTTCGAGCCGAAGTGTCAAGTTAATTCTCTTTATATATATATTCCGGATTTGAACCCGAAAAAGGTTACCACCTAACACCGCAAAATTTATTGGTTCATAGATTTGGTCAGTGGCGACATAACCATCAAATTGAAATGGCAAAAATTAACTTAGCCATATTTCAAGTGTCATACCAGACCAGATCCGGCAGTATTCTAAGAGCTGATCCTAGAATCAAGTAGTGTGTTTTTGATCTTTGTTTGAGTAGAAACCCGAAAAATAGTTTTGAAGAGTTCGATTTCCGAAAATGTACAGATGAATGCTCTCGAACGAAATTCATGTAATAAAAAATTCCGACAGATGGCGCTAAGGTCAATATTTAGATAAAATTTTAGTTTAATAGTCGAACTTCGTCGGAAAATAATAGACATGCTGTTCTTTTTAGCTTTGAAATTTTCAAAATTACAACTTATTGAAATTTAAAAGCTTAGGAATATTTTTTGGATTATAGACCTACAAATGTCTTGAAAAATTGTTGTTATTAGTAATTTCCGTTTTTATAAAATTGAATAATGTTTAATATTGTCCGGTTTTCAAAATCAAGTTTTCGAACTTTCTTTCGAGAGAGAATTCATCTGAACTGGACCGAGATTTGCATCATCGGATTTCGGTAAGGTGAAATAGTGGAGACTCTTTTACGTGGCGGGTCAAAAACCCAGCGCACAACCCTGAGGAAGGATGGTTCACCTTCTCACCTTGGCTAGCCTTCAAACGGATGTTCTTAGGCCGTCCAGAGGATACTTGGTCTAATACCGGAAGTCGTGAGCTGCTTGAGCCTGCTTGAGTAAAATAATAAATCGTTTCTGGCCACTTCCAAGTGAATGACGGTCAGAGAACTTTCCTCACTTGCATGAACTTCTGCACATGACTCCAACCAGTAAAGAGGTAGTGAAGAGTTAATTATAATATTTCAGCTTTAAGGCAATAATAATTGAAGACAAATAACTTTTATAGTTTATAGATAAATATAAAGAATTAAAATATACAAAATTTATTAAAAATAAAATAAAAATTAATGTAATTAGGACTTAAATCAACAGTTTTTTATTCAATTACAAATAGAACACTTCTCCTTGGCTGTCATCGGAATAATCAGTAGAGGATAAATCACTGTAGTGGATGGTATGTGGTCGCCTGCGTATATAGGTCGATTCATCGCTCTGATCTGAGCTGCTATCATCGTTATTATCCTGCAGTGGTCCTTTCTCCACATCCTTTTCTGTTACGAATAGCCTCACACGGAAACAATTTAATACCATGGCTATACTAAGCGTCAGCATTACATAAGGATAGAACACTAGAATTAGTGATAACATTTTTCAGCGGATTCTCAAGCTTATTTTGCTTGGCGCTGCTACTCGTTAAACTATTTCTGAATGTTGCAATAGCAAGAAAATATATTTATTTAAGCTTCTTTTAGCCACTAGCCACTAGTTTTGCTTTAGTTTATTGCTCTTCTTGAGAAGGGCGTTAAAAGTCTTATAATACGTTTTTAAAAGTTTCCTACAATTTTATAGCAAGTTTCCAAAACTGTCCTATAAATTAATAAAAAGTTTTAAACACTTTCCTATAAATTTAAAGCAAGCTTTCCGATTTTCTTGCAACTTCATAGGAGGTTTATACAGACCACTTTCGGTACATATACTTGTGCTTCGGGTTTCTGCTGAAAACTTCGGCAGTTACTCATTTTAAAATATTTAAATTTATATTTGCTATAATTTTTATAGTAGAATTACTTGTGAACTAAATTCTATGTAGCTGTGGTATAAATAGTTTTCCTGTGTGCAAATTTTTCCTTTTTTTCACAGTAATTTTGTGTGCTATAATTTTATAGCGTTTTCATAAGAGTTCGTATAGTTATAAAACAAGAAAACACGTCGACTTCGATTGTACCGAAGCTCTAATATCCTTCACAAATACGAAAAATTCCTTACTTAATTGACTTTACACGGTTATTGACGCTTCCTTTTGTGTCTTACAAACAACGTGGCCCTGCTTGAGGTATAAAAATACTATAGGGTAGCAGTATCGAACAAAAAATTTTCACATTTCAGGTATATTTTATAATTTTATAAGCAGAATTTTGAATATAGAAAGCACGTGAGATGGGATGATCTTTGCTTTATTATTCTTAAATCAGATCGTAAGAGAGCGCACGAAAAAAGCAGACGAGGAGAGGTGGGAGTGCAGCAGAAAGAAGAGATACCTTTAACAAGAAAAACGAATAGCTTTCTCTTTCTCTTAGTACAAAAAAAGTAATAAAGAGAAGGAGAGAGGGATGACCAAAAATTGAAGAGAGCACGAAAAACCGCAATTTCTCTCTGTAAAAGTCTATTGTCCAAAACCTAAGGCAAGGTAAAAATATTGGAAGCAACACTTCTGTGGAATTATTTTATGTATGAATGATTGAGCAATAAGAATTGTATAATTTTAAATTTTCTCATTTATTTTTTAAGTAAATTAATTAAATTATAAATTAATATAGAGTAAAAATTTCTTGCTTATAAACGAGTTTCTATTTAACTTAAGCATAATTTGTATGTAATTTTACTGAATTTATCGCTGAAGCTTATCGTCAATTTGTCAACAAAACTTAAACAAATTACTATTTTATAATTTATAAATTAAAATAAATAATAAAAGTAAAATGTAAAGTTTATACCAAAATCTGAGTTGAACATATAAAGAGTAACTACTAACGAACCTTTATATAAAGCAGTTTAAACAAAGGAGTCGCGTAGCTCCATCTGTCTTTGCCTATCTCTTCTTCTTTGCTCCGTTCTTTCACGGAACCGTCTTGACAGTTCTAATCTTTCCTGCTCGTGTCTTAAAGCTAATTGCTCATATCTATAATCTAATTCTGCTCTTTCTTCCGCATTTAGGTGCCAAACTCTACGGTTCTCCTCCCTTCTTCGTGCGGTTCTACGTTCTATGTACACTTCTGCTGTTCTTTCGACTGTATATAGTCTAATGCACAGGTAGACCACCCCAATAACGAAGCCAGTGAACACGGCAAACAACACGAACAGAGCAACATACATTTGGGTTTTCACATCTTCATTTTTTTCATTAGATAATGCAATTTCATTATGACTGAACTTATAAAATCGATTTCTATACATAATTTATAATTAAAGATTTGTATATGGTCGTTGATAAAATAAATTATTTTCAGAGGATTCTTCCACTGTGTCGCCACTGCACTATGTTTAAATTATTTGCCTGCTCTGTGTTGCCACTTTACTTAAATAATCTCAAGACAGTGAGCTTGGCTGTGGTTCACAGCTTTGGAGAACTGCTTGTCATAGACTCTTTCACTAACAAACGGCATAATACAACTTAATAAGCCGCTTTTATCAGCTGAGGCATGAACTACCGAAAACAGAGCTCTTATTTACCTACTGGGTGGTTCGAATACAATAAACACGTAGAAACCGAAAGATAATGTCGGGAAATGCAGATCCCCGAACTCTGAATGACAGGTTATTATGCTCAATGTTATTAAGACGGATGAACAATAAACACTTTCATAACCATACACAAAGAGAGACTAGTAATTTCTAGACCATCACGGGAAATATAACCGAAAACACCCAAAGTTGGTAAGGTTTCATCATTCATAATATTCTAAAGTTATGCACTAATGAGCAATACTGAGTGTCTGCTTCAGATATAATTCGATACTGGATCTACTGTGCACTCGTAATCTTGCTCTTCTGCTGACGGATGTATTGGTTACCTTCCGTCCACTACGTCTACTCCCACTCTTATAGCAGCCGTTCTGCTTGACAACAAGGTTATAGTCCGGTAGCTATGACTAACGGAGAGTTTATTACAGAAAACTGCCCCTCCAACCTTCCCTCCTATGCCGGTAAGTAAGCCACCACGAGGAATAAGTGGTCTCTACAAGGCAGTGATCTAAGTTTTCGGGAATGCAGTTGAAGGAGGAATAAATTTCGCAGTATCCTGTTTGGACCCCTTCATATACCCTTTCCTGAACCTAAAAGCACACTTCGCAGCAATAACCTGACTGCAATTACCAACGAGAAAGGAAGGTCTAAGGTCAATTTTTGTGTACAAATTTTTACAATTGTGAAGCGAAATAAAAGCCTAGATTTTGATGATAAAAATTTTTGCAACAAATTTGGTAACCAAAGATTTTCGCAAGTGGCAACGCTGCTTATAACAGGAAAGACGAATAGAAAAAGGTGTAGAGACCAGCAGAGAAAACCGCGCGAAAAACCATTATTTCTCAACTGTGAATGTCTATTGTTCGAAACCTAGAAATGCTCATGAACGTTTAAGTAATGCAAATTATATAATTTTATATTTTCTTATTTATTTTTTATGTAAATTAATTAATTTATAAATTAATATAGATTAAAAATTGTTTTCTTATAAACTTAAATATAAATTTTATAAAATTTTACAGAATTTCTCGCTTAAACTCATCATCAATTAATTAACAAAACTTAAACAAATTACAATTTTATAATTTATAAACTAATATAAATAATAAAAGTAAAATACAAAGTTTATAGTCTATATCAAAATCTGAGTAGAATGTATAAACATTTATAATATCGCGCGCACATTTGCTTATAAAGCAGTATTGGCTGTGGACGCCCGTAGTTGTCTCTCTCTTTCTCTTTGCCGGCACTCATCTCTTTCCCGGATCAGTCTTTGCCCTCTTTCCCCTGTTAATTCTCTCTGCCGATGTCTGCTAATGATTAACCGGTCTCGACTAAACTCTAAGTGTGCACTTTCTGGTTCCCAATCGAGCTCTACATTTGTGCCTTCGAGCTCGCTTTGAGATGCTCTTTCGCTAAATATATATCTGATGCATCCGTAGCACAGTCCAAAGAATGCAATCAAGATCACGACAGCCCCCACTATCAAAATATAAGGCGCATGTGATTTGAGATATTCTTTTTCATCTTCAGATACCGGAAGATGAAAAACATAAAAAAATTTCTGAAGTAGATGGTGATTAAAATCCATAATTTTTAGTTAAAGTTGTGTATTTGGTAGTTGATAAAATATTTAATTTTTTAGAGAATTATTCCACTATGTCGCTACTGCACTTCGTCTAAATTATTTGCGTACTTGTGTTGCCACTTCACTTAAATAATCTCATGACAGTGAGCTTGGCTGTGGTTCACAGCTTTGGAGAGCTGATTCTTAGAGACTCTATTACTAACTAACGGAATAATACATAATGACATTACACTTTTATCAGCTGAAGCATGAGCTATCGATGGGTGGTTCGAAAACAATAAAAAAGAAATTCAGCTACCAGAACTCCAGAACTCTAAATGACTAATGTTATTAAGGTGGATGAAAATTAAGCACTTCCTTAAGGAACTTCAAGAAAACTAACTAGGACGTGTATTGCGGGAAGGTCGGACTAGCTTTTTCAAAGGCGATAGAAGAGAATTCTGTACTCTCTCCTGACGCGGTGGAGAAGTGCGTCGAAGTCTTCAACACTGCTTCTGAAGATTCGCTAGAGAGCTCCAGTCCAATTACTTCACCATCGGCAGAAGGAAACCCTCTGGTGGAAATTCGAGCTTCGTGTAGACAACTCTTCAACACGGGCCGCAAAAGTGGGGCAACTAACGACTTGGCGCTGTATAAGGGCAAACTCACACTACTATATCCGGAATAAGGAAGACCAACAGGTCTACCGAGGAAAGGTAGAAGACCGTCATGACCTTCAAAGTCTCTAGGATTGACGGCGTCATATCAGCGCAACTGCAAAGAACGGCCACGCTCTCGTGCAGTTGGCTGGTTCCCATCTATGCGAACTGCATTAGATTGGGATATATTGGTGGGGCTTAGAGACCGCATGAGTCGGCCAAGGATTTTTGACCTAACAGTCTTTCATATTTTTTATTGAAGACGGACAAGGTAGCTCTCAAGGTTGAACAAAAACTTCTAAATACCGTGTATGAGTTAACTCAGTTAACACAGGGGTACCTTAGCATTGATAAGTAGTCTTTTCGTAAATCCTAATAAAACCAAACTGGTTTTATTCACTAAGAAATACAAAATCTTCGAGACGCATCTGCCACTAATGGAGGCAATGCATCTTCGGTTCGATGATAGCGTTAAATATACATATAGGGCTTTTTCTGAACAGGACATTCTCGCGGAAACCAAACATAGAGGAGAGAGATAGGAAAGCTTCGCTTACCCTGTATTGGTGCAGGAGAGCCATTGGCAATAGGTGGGGTCTCTAACTAGAGGTAGTTCTTTGGACCTATGAAATCAAACGCTCTACGAATAAACGCCATGCTGCACATAGCACCGCTGGACATAGCAGGTGTCTGAACTCAATATCTCTAGCATGAAGTTACTTTAGGATTAGACTGGTTTCGGTACCTAACCACAGTGGTATTGCAGGAGACTGTAAGGAAGATGTGCTTGCTAGGACAGGTAATTCAGTCTCAATACATGCAGAATGTGGATGGGTTGGAGCTGAAGTTGCATTCCTGTGGTTCGCTTCAGGCCAATTCACCAAGATCTCAGCATGATCCGACCAATAGCAGTCGCAAGGTCCTTCCAACTTAATTAACTTTGAAGTTCTGTGATCTAGTTCGTATAAACTTAGACAGATGGACGGGACTTTAAAGGGTTTTCGATGCTTTCTTTGGCTGAAAACGAAGAATTTTCACATTTCAAGCATTTTTTTTATTATTTTATAGGCACCTCACCCTAGTGAGGTAGGGTCCTCATTGCTTTATTATTTTTAAGGCAGATCGTAAAAGAACGCATGAAAAAAGCATACTAAAAGAGGCGAGAGTGTAGCAGAATGAAAGGATACCTATAACATGAAAAACGAATAGCTTTCTCTTACTCTTAACAAGAAAAAAGAGATAGAGAGAAGCAGAAGGGAATACTGAAAGTCGGAGGAAATGCGAAAAGCCATATTTCCTCTCTGCGAAAGTCCACTGTTCAAAACCTAAGACAACCTTATTTATTAAAAATATTATAAGCAACACTTCTGTGGAATTATTTTATGTACGAATGATTAAAGAATGCGAATTATATAATTTTATATTTTCTCATTTATTTTTTAAGTAAATTAATTAATTTATAAATTAATATAGATTAAAAAGTGCTTGCTTATAAACGAGTTTCTAATTAACTTAGGTATAATTTTTAAGTATTTTTACAGAATTTATCACGGAAGTTTATCGTCAATTAATTAACAAAACTTAAACAAATTACTATTTTATAATTTATAAATTAAAATAAATAATAAAAGTAAAATGTAAAGTTTATACCAAAATCTGAGTAGAACATATAAACATTACCAATATCGCACCTAATTTCACTCTCAACTATCGCAAGCTTCTCTGCCATAAGTTCGCAATTTGCTTATATTTCCGTTTCAGCTAAGGACTCTCGTTGCTCTCTATCTCTTTTTCTTTGCTCATTTCTTTCCCGGAATTGTCTTTGCAGTTCTAACTCTTCCTGCTCATGTCTTAAAGCTCTCTGCTCATAACTAAACCCTAATTGTGCACTTTCTTGATCAAAATCGACTCGGCGTCTCTCTAGGTTTCTGCGTTCGAGATCCCTTTGAGCTGATCTTTTGTCTAATTCTAGTCTAATACATAGGTAGGTCAGCACTATGATCGTGCCAATGAACACGGCAATCATCACATAAAGAAACGCATACGCATGTGCCGTCAAATATTCCGTTGCCTCTTCAGATGTTTTTGGAAATTGAAAAGGCAATCTTCTACGAAATGGAAGGTTAAACATAATTTTTGATTAAAGCTTTGTGTAATTTGGTTGATAAAATATTTTATTTTTCAGAGGATTCTTCCACTATGTCGCCACTGCACTTCGTCTAAATTATTTGTGTGCTCTATGTTGCCACTTCACTTAAATAATCTCAAGGCAGTGAGCTTGGCCGTTTTTCACAGCTTTGGAGAGATGATCGTTACATACTCTCTTACTAACTAACGGCATAATATAAAATAATAATTCGTTTTTATCAGCTGAAGCATAAGCTAACGATATTGGGTGGTTCGAAAACAATAAAAAAAAAGTAGAAACCGAAAGATGCCTTCGAGAAATGCTGCTACCCGAACTCTGAATGATTGCATCTTATGGCCAAAGTTATTGAGGCTTGCGCGAGGAAGGTGTATATTCAAATGATTAATGGACCCAGTCACCATGAGAAAAATGTCCAGAATATGCTTAACATTTATCACTTATTTATCTATATATTTAGTATTTGGTATTTTATGTCAAAGAGCTGTAGAAGAATAATTAAACTAACTGATTAGTGGGATTACAATATTTCATGTCGAAAGGTCTTAAAATAAGTACTAAGAAAATTGAATTGTGGCGTTATAACTGTTCAGATGTCGCTATCTGCGGGTTCGTGACGCGTATACCAGCGGTATGCACTCTTTCCTCAGGACCCTTCTTACGCTTTGATTTCTTTTTTGGTTTTTTAGGTTCCTCCTGCACTGATGAGCTGGCAAGTTCAAACATTGGGTCTTCATACCATTCCACTCCGACTTGGTGTTGCCTACGGTTTCTATTACGGAGATTTCGTTGCCGTTCCCTGCGTGCTCGCCATAGGGCCATACGTCGCTTGTAGCCCTTTATAAACCAAACACAGAAAACTGCTATCGACACATACACTACAGAGACCACGTAAAACCAAGGATCCGTAATTAAGTCATAGAAAAAGTCATCGCTCATTTTTAATGTCTTGACAACGCTTTTAGTATTGGTTTTATTTGTTTTTAGATTGTTGCAACAATTTACCGCGCACTTTCACTAATTGATGCGAATTCCCGCGCTAAAAATGTCAACATTAAGTTGTTCTTAGAGATGTCAGATATTTAGCAGTTAAGTTAGTTGTGGTTTCACATTCTGTACTCAAAATAAAGCTAGTCCGTTTGGCAGCTCTTTAACAATGTACAGTGGTTAGCCAAATACCAAAAAAACAATTCGGTCTTAACGTTAGCTATAAGATGATGGAGGCCCATAGCGGCGAAGGCTCCAGTTCTTTCCCTAAAGTAACCATTTCAACTATGCTTTGCCTAATGAGCCGTCGTTTTAAAAAATATTTGTAATCGGTTAACGAATTACGCGCACTACCATAAACTACATATAATCTTTGTGGTTATTCTAACGAGTCTAAAGCCATATTGGTCCATACCTTGTTCTAAACCTCATATCCATTCATATTATGAATTGCGATCCTCCGATTGACGTTTTCCACATGAACCCATTATATTAAATATGGCCTCATCCTTTAAGGATGATTCTTATATAATTTTCGCTAACGGCAAGTAAAACATAGTTATAAAACTAATCAAGTCTACGACCTATAATATAGATTAATAAGATACTAGATTTGATTATAAACCATTCGGGATTTGCTCGAACAACGAAGTTGAACCCTTTAGCTGACTGTGTAAACTGACGTCGAACAATACCAAAAGCTCCGTCAGTATCGGAAAATACTTCTTCGAGCCGCAGAGCTGAATAGAGAAGGTACAATCTTCTACAATAATGTACAACTGCTGGCGTACGCCGGTGATATCGATGTCATGGGCCATAAAACCCATTGGACAAATAAGCGAAGCAAAAGGGTCTGGTGATGAACGAGGGCAAGACGAAATATCTCCTGTCATCAAACAAAGAGCCGTCACATTCGCGGCTTGGCTCCCACGACACTGTTGACAGTCATAACTTCGAAGTCATTGATAGGTTAGGTTAGGTTAAAGTGGTAAGCCAAAAAGCCACGCTTAGACCAGTTTTGGTCCTTTGCGATACCAGATCGAGTTCAGTTCCCAGATTTAAGAGAAGTAGCCATTCTTTAGGAGGCCTGTGCTTGACGCGAATTATAACAGACTCTGCGCCCCCATTACAGATACTTCCTCCAGTATATCGTAGCGTGGGGACCAACATGCTTGCAGCGGAAGTCATAGATAACTTCGTCTATCTTGCAACCAGCATTAACAGCAACAACAATGTTAGCCTTGAACAACACTTGCCAACAGGTGCTACTTCCTACTGGGTAGGCAATGGAGAAGTAAAGTTCTCTCTCGACGAACAAAAGCCAAACTCTATAAGTCACTCATCATACCGCGTTCTGCTATATGGTGCAAAAGAATGGACAATGACAACATCTTATGAATCGGAATCAAGAAGTTTGGAGAGAAAGGTTCTGCGAAAGATATATGATCCTTAGCGCTTTGGCAACGACGAATACCGCAGATGGAACGATAAGCTGTACGAAATATACGACGACATAGACTTAGTTCAGTGGATTAAGAGACAGTGCCTACGCTGGGTAGGTCATGTGGTCCGGATGGACGAAAACACTCCAGCACTGAAAGTATTCGACGCAGTACACGCCGGGGGAAGCAGAAGAAGAGGAAGACCTCCACTCCGTTGGAAGGACCAAGTGGAAAAGGACCTGGCTTCGCTTGGAATATCCAATTGGCGCCACGTAGCGAAAAAAAGAAACGACTGAAAGTTAACTTCAAATGAAAAAATTTGTTTTTGCTTTTCTTTTAGCTTTTGAGCTTACTTGTTTTACTTTTTTCTTACTCTTTAATATGCATTTAGTTTTGGAACTTTAGTTTTGGTATAACATTTTGCCTTTCGAAGCAAAAAAAAATATACAGTTTTTATTTTTATTTTTACATAAATTAAAAATTAATCTCAAAACTTTCAAAAAATAAACTAGCAAAAAGTCTTACATACTGACACTAAACAGGACATAAATACAAATTGTTACAAAATAATTTGAATAATTACAAATAGTACAAGGAATAAACGCACAATTAATAACATTAAAATTACAATTTTTTTGGATTTATAACTAAATAGAAATTAAAAAGTAGAGAAATATTTGTTTTTGAACTGAATATGTTTGTATGTACATATAGCGTTAGGTCTGGAACGGTATTTCTGAACTTCATGCGCCCTTCTAAGCCTAACCAAACCACGGTCTACCGCCGCCGTAGATATCATGACCACGACCGCCATCGCCACCGCCTACATGTTGCCCACCGGTATTCGGATAGTTTAACAAACTGCCTATCAACCAGCTGGACAGGAAGTACAGAAGCACCACTACCATTATTACACAGAGGAACAAAAATTCATGATAGTACAAAGGCATTTTCTATTAATTTAATTTTTTTATTTTTTTCTTAATTTGGTTTCGGCGTAGGACGAACTGTTAAATGAAAAATATTGCACTGTTTGAGCAACGGCACTTCACTATTCATAACATGATATTGTGGCTGACAGAGATGTCATAGATACGTTCACAGTAATGTGCAAAAAAATTTTTAAATTTGTGTATAAAGAATGCAAACAAAAAAGTTCTTACTTTTTGCAAAATTTTTTAAAAACATTTTTCTGAAAAAATTTTCATATCAAAACTTGTTCAAAATTCAAAAAAAAATTCAATAAATTATTTAAAAATAAAATATAAATACTAAATATTGCTTTTTGCAAATTTTTTTTAATATTTTCCGAAAAAATTTCAAATAAAAATGTTTTTCTTAGCCAAAATGCTCCAAAAGTTATTTGAATATAAATTACAAATTTTATTTACAAATAAAAGAAATTATTGCTTTTTGCAAAATTTTTTTAAAAATATTTTTCTAAAAAAAAATTCAAATAAAAATATTTTTCCAATAAAAAATGTTCGAAAAATTATTTAAATATGAAATACAATTTTTTTTAAATTTTTTAAATTATTTGCAATAATTTATAAAAACAAAAATATTTTTCATTCAAAATTTAAAAAAAAAATCTGAAAAAAATTTTAAATCAAAATATTTTCTCAACAAAAAGTGTTTAAAAATTATTTAAATATAAACACACAAATTTTATTGTTAATTTTTCTCACTCCATGAAGACTTAAAAATAGCCAGTGTAAAAGAAACTAAAAAAACATTTTTTCAGTACTCGTTACCTCTCTCGGCGGAAGGCACCGATTGCCTTATAAGTATTGCTGTAGCGGAGCTATGGGAAAAATGTGTGAACTCTCATCAAAAGTAGTGTTTCGGCTCTATGAAACCGTATACAAGTTAATAATGTTCTATGATGTACTCGCCTGATGGAGGGCGCTCGAGGAGACTACACTTGCTAAAGAGCTGGAACGTGTCTAAAAAGCGGCTCTCAGTATCAGACTCGTATGGGTGCCTGATCACAGCTTAATCGATGGAAATTACAAAGCCGACGACCTCGCGTGCAATTAGCTGACACCTCTGCACGTCCAGCTCCTGTGCGACTGCGAGATCCTTCTAGCCTAGGGTAGAAGCAAACGGTCTGCTGAACTGCTTGCTCTAAGCAAAGTTCATAATGCCCTAATAGAAGGAGTTCTTACTGAACACTGTTCAATAGACAGTTGTTAAAGTTGTCTAAGCACTTTCTGCTCCATTTTCCAGCCTTTGCAAGGCTGAAGCTAAAACATCTCGGTAATCTTGTCTTCAGCGAATCAAAATAGATAGCGAAACTGATATCAGCCGCCCCAACCATCAACAAATTTGTGATAGGTTCAAAGCTCTTTGTCGCACTGTAAGGGTCTTATGAAACAGTTGTTTCAGAAGTTCATAGTTAACACAACGGACCGGCGTTCTAAGCTGTCCAATTGTCAATCTGACGTCCTAACCTAACCTAACTCTAACATTTAAAGAACTATGATAACATACTTGCGATCCAACTGTTGGATAATGGTCAACAATGTTGGGGACTAAAAGGAGATCATCCGTTAGATCTTTCCTTTCGTTTCAATTAAACTCAACTTAATTTTTGTAATATACTGTCATTGAAAAATATAATTTTACAAAAAAAATTTATTAAATGTTTAAAAATAATTTCTTGATGGCACACATTTTAAAACTTTTATTTTTGTGAAAAAGGAACAAATTTGGAAAACTTAAAAAAAGTTATAAATAATTGAACACTTTAGAACAAAAAATAAATTTTAAAAAATGGGACTTAAATTTTACACATAAAAATTAAAACTAAAACTAAACATAGTTTGAAGGAGATTCTAAAAATAAAATTTCTTAACCATATTATATTTAAATGCAATACATTTTAAAATAATTTCCAAATTAAGATAAACAATCATTTATATTATGTTTATAAACAAAAAATATTATTATCACATATGCATTTTTATTATTATTATTTACAAAAAAATATATTTTCAAAAAATATTTTTCAAAACATTTTTGTAAAAAAATTTTAAGTTATCTCTTACTTCTTCTTCTGGTTTTGAAACTGGAAACAGTTTGAAGTTTTCCGTACAACAAAAGCAAGAATAGTAATTTCTTAATAAAATATTTTTTCTAACAAAAAATAATTAAAGAAATTTTGATTGCGCTTTTAAATTGTTTTTTTTTTGGAAAACTTGAAAAGGTCTACAGTTTTCTGGAAAAATTTACAAGAAATAAGTCAAAATAAGATTACATGAGTTTGAGGCAGTGCACAGAAAAATTAATGAAAATTTCACTCGCACTTAAATAAAGATTAAAAATACATTTTTAGTAAAAAAGCTGAATTACTTGTCTTGAGAAAACTTAAAAAAAAATTAAAGTTTTATGGAAATAATTAAAAAGTCATTCAAAATTTCAGAACTTGTTGCGTAAAATTTTGAATAAGTTTTGAATTTGTTTCCAGTTCAAAACTATAAAAATTGCAGTTCGCTTAAGAGGAGTAATTCAAAATAAAAATTTTTTAAAAATCTAATTTACAAATATTTTTTAAATCTTTAAGAACCATTATTTTTGAAAAAGTTTTATTGCACAAAAATAAATATTTTGACATTATTTTTACTTTTTTTTTAATGTATTCTAATATGTTTTGCTAACGCTAATATTTTTTCGAAAAAATTGCAAAAGCAATACACAAAACATTTCCATTCTATTTTGAAAATTTTTTTGGTAATACTAAATTTTCGAAAATATTTTTTATAAAACAAAATAAATAATTAGTTTTCAAAAAGCAAGTGACGAATTTTGAAAATTTTTTCATCAAAATGTAATAATTTAAAAAAATTTAAAAAATATGAAGCAACGCAAATTTTAAAAATAAAAAGCAACTTCTAAAAATTAGTTTAAATTGCAAAATATGAAGCATAAAAATTACATGAAGCAATATTTTCTTGAAATTATAAAATATTTTTGAAAATTTTAAAAGAAAATCTAATTAAAATTTTTCGAAATATTTTTTATATAACACATTTTTTTACACTAATTTTTATTAATACTTAATCAACGTAAAAAACACAAAATAAAAAAAAAATGTTTAAACAAATTTTTAAAAACGTACTTTTTTAAAAAAAATAATTTAATTTGGAAATTTTCAAAACATGAAACAACGCAAATTTTAAAAATAATAAGTTTAAATTGCAAAACATGAAGCATAAAAATTACAAAAAACAATATTTTTCTGAAATTAAAAAATATTTTTGAAAATTTTAAATGAAACCTGGTTAAATTATAGTTAAATTTTTAAAATCATTTTTTATAAAACACATTTTCTCAAATAATTTTTTATTAATAATAATGAATAAACGTAAAAAACACAAATTTATAAAAAAAATTGCATTTGAAATAAATAAATTAAATTTAGATTTTTATATTGTGACAATAAATTTTTGGAAATATCTTTTATAAACACATTTTTTCAATAATTTTTTGCAAACAGTAAATAAATGTTAAAAACTTTAAATTGGTGAAAAATTGCATTTAAAAAATAATTTGGTTTTGAAATTTTTTTTAATGGCACGCAAGTTTTTGGAAATATTTTTTATAAAACACATTTTTTCAAACACTTTTTTCTTTAATAATAGACAAATTTTAAAATTTGCTTTTAAAATTTTTTAAGTTTTAAATTTTTTTTTTCGGTGACACTAAATTTTTGGAAATATTTTTTATAAAACATTTTTTCAAATAGTCTTTTCATTAATAATAGTTAAATTCAAGAAAGGCAACACTTTTTTAAATTTTGCATGTAAAAAAACTAGTTTTGAAATTTTTGAAAAATTTTTAGTTTTGAAATTTTTGAAAATTTGCATACAAAGAAATTTGGTAAAAAAAATTCTTTTCTCAGTCTTTAGATTTTTGGAAATTTTTTTAATACACATTTTTTCAAAGTATTTTTCATTTAAAATTTTTAATTCACAATTAAAAAAATTTTGTGAGACAAATAGAAAATGTTAAAAAAAAAATAATTTCCCAAGAGACAATGTGAATATTTTAAAATTGTGGGAATTAAAGAAAAAATCATATAAAACTACGTTCAGCATTCGTTAAATTGTGTGTGTGTAAACGAAAACTGGCAAATCGCGCGCAGAGCTTTCAGCGCACTCAGTTGCCACCCATTTATGTGTATGTTTGTATGTATGCGTGTGTGTTTATGAGAAATTGGCAGCACAAAGCCTATTAGTGAGAAGAATAATTAATAAAAGTTCAGTTAAACGTTTACTTTTAACCCTGCCTCCATGTTAATTTATATAGCTGCAGATCAGCTTCATCCCGCTCCCGCCGGAACTGTACCTCGGGCAGTTCGAACTCGAATGGCTGCTCGACGTTGACAAATACATCACCTTCTTCGACAAAATATTCATCAACATCGTCGTCACTGTCCTCTTCACTTTCGGAAAATTCATCAAATTCCAAGATTACGTCACCACTCGAATGCGTGCGCCCGACCGCACCACCACCAACATCATCTGTATCATCACTACCTTCCGACCACAGAAACCAAACGAATGATATCATCAGCAGAGGGAATGTCAGAAAGAATAGATATTCATAACCAAAATACATGTTTGAATCCTGTTTTGGCCTTTTTTGCTTTTAAAATGCATTCGCATAATGCGCATTCCCGTTAGGATGCTCTCTTTGCAATTTTAACTGCGCCAAAAAGAGAACAGAGTTGCCAATTTATCGCATTCGAGGAAAGAAGTGGAGAAAAGGCTAAGAAAGTAGATAGTAAGCAACTGAAGTTTTCGAAGTTAAATCTTAAGCAAAGCCAACGCGAAGAATGTTCAAAATCATCGTTATTTATGACAATAACTTTCATACGATTCCAGAGCTTTTTGGAACACAAAAGTTCATTTTGGACTTCCATATAATTGGTGCTCAGAAGTGAGGATAGTTATAAAAGCCATCGTATCACTTGAAGGCATAAACTTTCACAAGCTTTTAAAGCTTCTTGAACACAAAAACTCTTTTCGTATTTTCAACTAACATAATTAGGGCTTAATAGAGTTTAGTGCTCGTTGGTTAGACGTTAAAGAAAATGTGATATTTCTGGAAGACTAAATAAAATTAATTTCACAAGCTTCTACAAATAAGTGGTTTGGAAGCTTTTTCCGATATAAATATCACTAGTTTACTATGCGAAAACAATCTTTTAGCGCAGCAAGCGTGAACTTCTGATAGTATCTAGAAATACTGAAAAGAAATTCTAAGATTTCGCTCACATTGCTTGACAGGCCACCAACGCAGGAAGGAGTTATGAAAGCTCACACTTATAATAAAGCTCAGTCGGAGCTGGCAGATGTGATTTCTACGAATCCTTAGAGAAATATACATCAAAAAGAACAGTAATCAGTGAGATCGACCCTTCCATAAGTTTCCCCGTTAAACTTTTAACGAAATCTGCAAGTTACCTAAAAATATCTAAAAACCAGTCAGCTAGCGACTCTAGATTGTAGCATATTAACCATTCTAGTTTCTAGCCACGAATTAAGCCGATTAGGCATCATAGGAGAAATGTCATACATATCCGTGCCGGTTCCGATTATATAGATACGGCATCGGTTTTATCAGCCTGTTGCTGGGGATGATACGCCCTTCATAAATTTGTGGTAAGCTCAAAGGCTTCGTCGGTCTATGATCTTCAGATTCACGTCTAGCAGTTTATGGTTAACACGTCAGATCCATCGATTTTGGATCTACCCTACGACCGAACCTTACTTAAACTGGGATCGGTTTAGATTGAACGTTGTAGCATTGATATAAGAGGTTTCTGGAAAGTTTTAGCAATACTGCCTAGATAATAATCCTTGTTCGGGTCTGTAATGATTAATCACTTAATTCTGAGAATTTTTTAATTATTTAAGTGCATATATATATTTTAAAACAAATTGAGTTAAAAAAAGTTACATTCAAGAAACACTTGCGTCTTCAAGCTAAAATTATTTAGTCTCCATCCTGCCTTTCCTCGGCGGCCTCAGCCACCTCCACCTCTCTAGCGGTGGCCTGCAGTGCGCGCATTCCCACACCATTCACTGGATGAAACCGCGTCTCGCGTCTGCGATACACTTCACACTTGTTGTAGATGAACGCGTAGAAGAGCGCGCTTAGACCAAGCATAAGAAATCCTAAAATGATGAAAAGGGGCGTGTCAAGAAGCATACTTGTATTTGTTTCTCCTTTGCGTTATACGAAAGTTTTATTATTTTGTATAAAAAGATTGACAATTATTTTTGACTTTATTTTGTGCACATTTTCTTTGATACTCTTGCTTTGTGTTCACCTTCTGTTTACTGTAAATTAGCGGACATTTCGTTGCTCATTGCTTAATATGCGGCGAAGTTGCCAGGTGTTTATAAAATTACATTTCAGTGAAAAATGCAAAAATTAAGTTTTGAAATTTTTGGTCATAAAGTTTTGGAATTTTTTTTATTAAAAATTTACTTCTTAATAATTTATAAAAATTTTAGAAACAAATTAAGTGCAAATATATCAAAAAATTATTTTGTTTAAAAATTTTTGGTAATACTCTTATTTAAATTAAAAACAAAAAAATTAAAAATTTTGTTTTTTCTCATATAACGCTTATAATATTTTCTAAAAATAAATTGAAAACACTTAAAATAAAAAATTTCTGAAATATATTATCCCCAATTCTTTTCGAAATATTTCGTTTAAGAAATCATCAAAAATATTGAAACTAAAAATTCAAAAAAATACTTGCATCAATTTTTTTCTCGAAATTTTTTTAATTATAATATCTGCATACAAGCATTATATTAAAGAAATAGTATAACAATAAATTCTTTTATCAAAAATTCCTCTATAAGAAATTTTAAATAAATAATTGCTTGCTGAAAAAAATTGTAAAAAAAATATTTCTACAAATAAAAAAAATTTAAGTTAACCAAATATTTGAATATTTTTTTTATATTAGAAAAAAAAATTATTAAAAAATATCTATATAAAACATTTTTATTTAAAAAATCTATCAATAAAAATTTTAATTAAAAAATTTCTCGATAAACAATTTTAAATAAACAATTGCTCGATAAAATATTAAAAAAAAAAATATTTCTAAAAATATTTATTTCGAAAAATATTTTTTTAATTACATTGTAATTTTTTTTTGTGAAAAAAATCGATATATTTTTTCTTAAAAACGCTACAAAATAATTGCATTGAAAAAATATCCCTATAAAAAGTTGTTTGTGAAAAAATATATCGATAAAAAATTACTTCATACATTTTTTTTTAATATCGCGATAAAAACTATGAAAAAATATATTGATAAAAATTTTTGATAAAAAAATTACTTGTTACAAAGATTTCAATAAGAAAATATCTTATTTTAGAATTTTGAGTGAACTAAATACATGAATAAAAAGCTTTATTAAAACAATATTCGAAAAAAAGAATCTCGATTAAAAATTTAATTTAAAAAATTGCTCCACAAGAAAAAATTTATAAAAATAACTCGATAAAAATTGCTTTTTAAAAAACATTTTATGCAAACATATTTCGATAAAAAAAAGTTTATTAAAAAAAAATATATCGACAAAAAATATTTGTAAAGAAAATTTCTCAATTTTCTAAACATTTTTCTTTTAATTAAAAAAAATTACTCGATGAAATATATCAATAAAAAATTTTACTAAAAAATTACTTGATAAAAATTAAAAAACAAAAAACATAAAATACTACAAAGCTTCCTGGAGAAAAATTCTGAATTTTTTTTATAAATTTTGCCTTCTTTGAATACTAGGGTTCAAAAAGTTATAAAAAATGTTCGAAAACTCTAAATTTTTAAATATATTCAATATCGCCAAATTTGATATTCTGTTTAACTTCTGTGCAAAAAAAAAAGAAAATATGATTAACAAAATATTTATTTTAAAATTTTTTTATAAAAAATTCGGAAGAAATTCACATCAAATATGAAGTTAATATGAATTTTACTGGATGATATTAGCAATTACATGCTCTCTTAAAAAAAACTGTTTTTTCGCAATTTCAGAAATGTCCCTAAATTTTATTTAAACAAATTGTTTTAATTTCTCAATGCTCTGTTGATTCAATGTTTTATTGAATATATGGATGATAAACCGCCAAATACAATGCGAAGTTTGTGCTCTTTAGTTTACATGATATGGACATTTGTGGTGGTAAGACAGTACAATAACAAAAATGTCGAACATAATTAATACTTATAAGAGTGTACAAAAACCATTTATCACTTAAATTATAAAATCGAGTACATTTTATAAATTACAAATGAATATAGTTTACAAAAGTACAGCCTTAACAGGTAGATGTGTGTGTCAAGAAGGGCTTATGCCGACCGATATGTCATTGTCAAGGAAATAAATATCAATACTTTACTTATAATATACAAATGAAAGTATATGAAAAATATAAATAAAGTAGAACGTTAAGTAAAAACTAAATCTATATCATGATTTTCGCACCCCAGTGCTGATATGTTATACTTAGTTGATATGGTTTGGTTGGATATGAGTATTGGTGACAGGCAATGGTCGAGCACAACTTCGGTAGATGGCTGGCTGGCTGGAATCTTTAAACGGAGTCACGGTTTCTGCGTATGCCATCGTTCAAGGCCCGCATACCCACGCCATTTATTTGCTCTATTTCGCGATATTGAGACATTATGCGAAAGAGATATATCACGATTCCTGCCATCATAGCGGCTGCTATAAAAATCCAGATCAAATAGAACTCCACAAATTCGTCAAAAGTCATTATTCGCCGTGAATTATTCCTAATTCGGAATTTTTTGGAACTTTTACGTCTGTATAGAAGCTGCTGCCGCCTCGAAAAGACCGTTTGCTCGCATATTCAATTCCATTGCGCGCCTTTTTTGACACTTGACAGCATGTCAAAACTTTAGCAAGAAGGTTAACAGATGAAGATATTTTTTAATTTTTTTTATATTTATAAAATTTCAAATAATTTTACAAAAAAGTGGCATTGAACTTTCAAATAAATTTTAGATAGTCGAATTCATTTAATGTTCTCACCAATGACTATTGCCTTTAAAGTAAGCGGCCCTGAACAGCATTCCCAGTAAAATTAACACGATTAACCGGTTTTAAATTCCCGGAGTTAACCCAGATTTTATCCGGCCAATGGCTGCTTCTCAGAGATCTAACATCTTTTGAAGCGGTAAGTTTTATTTTACCATCTTTTTTTGGAGATCTAACCTCGTTTGGGTCGGTAAGTTTTAGATTAGCATTCCCAAACAGTCGGATTGGATCAGGGAACGGAACGGACCAGGGTTTCTAACCGGCCAAGGACTGTCAAATCGACACTATTCCTCGAAACTACTTCAGGAATGCTTTCTGCCGTTACAAAAACAACTAAAGAGTGACGCAAAACAAATTTGACTAAGTGACTTTATAATTAGGGCGTTCAATCCCCTCAGATTCTTCTTGTCGGCCTCTCTTCTTCTTCTCATCATCATCTCTCAAAAATATTTATGAAAAATATGCTACAACAATGAAAATGAGCTAGAATTAACACAACGGACCGGCGTCCCAAGCCGGCCAAATGAGATCACTGTTGGAATCAACTCCTTACCTATCCGTTCTGAGAACCCAAAAACCTAAGCCCAAAACCTATATAGTCCATCTATACAAGATATGCTCGAGAGCCCATTAAATACTATTCAGACTTAAGAGAAAAGGTAACCCACTTATGCTAACGTACATAAGATAAAAGAAGAAAGATGAAGAAGAGACAGATGCGAAAAACGGCACTCTATTACGGATTTCATGCGAGTGAACAACAGAAACGCTGATAGGTCAATCACCCAAAAGATTAATGCTAGTTTCATAAGCGATCACTGTTATTTTAAAACAGTACGTTTTATTGTCCTTTTTTGTCTGACTTTTTTCAACGAGTTTAACAAATTTACAGTTTTCTTATAAGAAAATACACATTACATATAATTTTAAACAGCTCCTCGTCCATTGCGCTAAACAATATGTTCTCCGATATCTTTGTCATCAACTACTTGAATAGTATCGCCCCTAAGCTCAATGGCTGTCTCTCTTCTGCGCTGAGCTGTTGTTGTAAATTTCTTCTGGAATTTCACTTTACCTGCCTTAGGGGCTTTAGCTGCTGGCTTTACATTTAATTCCATACTATTCCGTCTTCTAGCCTGTTCTATTACTGGCTCTACTTGTATCTCTAAATGTGGCTTTGGTTCACTCTTTTTATCGCGTCTGGTGTAATGTTTCGAAGTGGACGGCGCATCGCGCATCGCTTTTCGCTGGGAGATTAACTCTTTTTCGGCTTGTATTGCAGCCTCTGTCACTTTTGATTTGCGCTTTTCTTCCTCGGTCAACTTGACGGGCTCTTTCAGGTACAAATTGAGTAACTCTAAATCCGGCACCGAACTAGGTGTTAATTTGCTTAATCTCGCCGCCTCATCCGCGCTATCTGCCCACTGATATCGGTTGGTGGGCGTTGAACGCCAGAAAGGCAGGCCGAAGCGTCTTCTGCCCCTGTCGCCCCGTTTCCGGTGTCCGGCTCTGCGATATATGTAGGCCATCACCAAACAAACTATGCCACTTAAGAAAATAAATACGTAAGCAATCATAAAATTAGTATCCATCGTCATTTTGAATAATTAAGGTTGCTGATTCGGTTTCCAAGTAGAGACTTTAAATTTGCGCGCAATTTTTCGGAATTTTCTGTTGAAGTAGTTGACTTAACTAGACTAGTCGCGACCTTTCTATGACCTGTGGAAACGCTGTTAAACAGCTTTCCATGCAAAGTTAGTGAGGAAGTGGCCAGACTGGTGTTTTTTCTTTTTCAAAAACAAAAAAAACTATATAAAAGATTATTTATGAAAAAAAGATTAAAAATAATTTCTTTATTAAAAAATTATACTTATAGACACTTTTAATTTTAATTAAAACCAATTTACTTACTAGACCACCTTAATTCAAAATTAATTACTGAAAATCTAAATTAAGTTAATTAAAGTTTATGTGAAAAAGTTTAGTTAATAAATAGGTAATATAATTATTTAATTAACTCTAATTAAAATTTTTATTTTTTTTTTCAATTAATTTTAATTAATTTAATTTAAAAACTCTTCGACACTATCCGTTGTAAAAAAAATGTTCATTTAAATTTTCAATTAATTTTAATTCATCAACTCTGCGCTTCATGTTAATGTTCTTAATTATTTTTGTTGTTGTTGTTTTTTTGTTAATTTAAATTAATTTTAATTAATTTAATCTGGAAAAATAAAATCCAAATTTTTAATTTAAAAATATTAAATTTATTGTAAATTTCCTAAATTTTTAATTTTCAATTAATTTAGTTTAATTTAAAAAATATATTCAAAACAAATTTTTTGATTAAAACCACGTTTTTTTTCTTTTTAGTTTTCAAATAAATTTTAATTCATTTAATTTACTAAAAGTAATTAAAGTTAATTTTTTAATTAAAGTAAGTTTTGAGGGCATAAATTATTCTGAGATATTCTTAATTTAAAATAATTTGCACACTAGTTCAATTTATTTAATAATTATATAACTGATGTCTTAATTAAGATAATTAAAATTTTAGTAAATTTTATGATGTTTTAAAATAATTGTGTCATCATCATTTCTCATATTATAATTAAATTTTAATTTAATAAAGTAACACAGTGTTTATGGTTAATTTTTTAAATTTCTATGAGTTTTTTTCTTTCAATTTTCAATTCATTTTAATTTTTTAAATTAGTCAAGGTAATTAAAATTAATTTTTTTATTATAAAAATATTAATCATATAAATTAAGCTATGTTATTTTTAATTCAAAATAAATTAGGTTAATTAAATTTTTAGTTAAATTAGATTAATTACTTTCAGAAAATTTAAAAATAATTTTGTATTTTGGTGCAAAATAATACTTTTTTGGGCTTTAATTAATTCAATTAAGTTTAACTTAACGAATTTTAAATTAAGTTAATTAAATTGTAAGTCAAATTAGATTAATTAATTTCAAGAAATTTAAAAACAATTTTGTATTTTAGTGCAAAATAATAATTTTTCTG
Organism: Bactrocera zonata; assembly: GCA_037783105.1. Lineage (NCBI taxonomy): Eukaryota > Metazoa > Arthropoda > Insecta > Diptera > Tephritidae > Bactrocera > Bactrocera zonata. Next base: position 37,679 of record JBAWJQ010001700.1, read on the forward strand.
TTTAATTTCACGAATTGAAAATTAATTTAATTAAAATTAAAGTAAAATTAGATTAATTAATTTTAGAAAATTAAAAAAAAACAAATTTTGATTTTGGGCCAAAATAATAATTTTTTTATTGGGATTGAATAAATTTCATTTAAAAAAATTTAATTTTTATTTGATATAGTTTTTTTTTCTTTTATTTAATTGTTAATTTTTGTAAATATTTGTAATTTTTATATTAATTACTAATTTTTTCATTTCTAAATCCATATAGTATTATTTCAACAAATATTTCTTTCCCGAAAAGGTTTGTTGATTTATTTCTTGATTGATCAAAAAGGAAACTTTCTTAATTATTAAGAAAAAACAGTTTAGTTAAACAAACTTAGTTGTAAAATTAAGTACAATTTTATAATTTATAAATTAATGTAGATTATAAAAGCACAATTCACAATCTTAGTTATAAGAAATAAAATTTTTATATTTATTTAAAATATTGATAAAGAGCTTTCTAGTTTTCACTAGAAACATGAAAGCTCATACCTAGTTTTTTGTCTTCTAACATTTTATAAAACTTAAAATTCTTGACTATTTTGTAATTTCTAAAAATATATCTAGCCCATAAAAGTCATATATTTTGCGTCAAAATATTTTCAAACGTAATTGAGAGCTTAAAGCCTTTAACCATTAAGCTTGTCATTTTGCTAGTTGCAACTCTGTGATTTTCAATAACTGTGAACTACTATCCGTTAAGCTCATTATGTATCTCTACCGACACCAATCTTTCCCTCTCCCCTTGAGCTTGTCTCCTAGTCTCGACTTCCAGCTCATCCTCTTTCTCCGCCTCCCTTTCAGCCTCGGATTCTTCAAGTAGCGGTGGCAATTCAGCCAGTTCATATTGAGTGACATTGCTCTCCTCCTCTTCATCAGCAAAACGGTGCGGATTTCGTATAAGATTGTATGCACACACAACGAAAACTATGAATAATACAAATAAGCCGAAGAACGGATATAACATATAAAGAATCTTCATGATTACACGTTTTTCTCTGCAATTATTTTTAATAAACTTTTATTGAGGGAACTACTTCTATTCAAGAACTTTCTACTTATTGCACTTGTTGATGACCTTTTTATGATTCTCGTTTTTAGTTGAGAAGAAGCAGAAAAAGTCAGAGTTGATTTTGTGGACAAGAGAGAGGGAGATTGAAAGTCAAAGAGAGAGAAAGAGAGAGAGAGAACAAAAAAGTGGAAGTGAGAGCTAATATATATTTAATAGAGCTCTCAAAGTTAAAACCCGTTGCCTGAACTATAAACAAGAACAATTCTTCAATAAAGGTATTCACGATCCCACTATCAGGGTGGTATATAACCAGTATTTAAATTTAATAAATGAAAAATATAAACTCAAAAACACTTTTTTGGTCGATGCATTACAATTTTCTATGCAGACTTTATTTCGATTGTCTCAGTAGTGGTCCACTGCCAATGCCCCGTGCGCTTGGGAAAACATTGTCGGACCTTTAAGTTTACAATAGATAGTAGATACAAATACAATAAAACACACAAGTGGGGCTAACGCCCGGCAAGCGCTTATAGCACTTATCTAACATATTCGGGACGTATCATCCGTGCTCGATACGTGAAGAACAGTGCCGCCAAACAGTCCCTGAGATAGACAAGCGCCACGATGCTAACCATAAGGATCAGACACCACAGATATGGTGCCATAACACCTTAATTGAAAGTAATTTAATTAGTTTTGTTGATTTCTTCGTTTATGCTTTGTAGATATGTGTGTGTATGAGGTAGAAGTCGTGCTTGTGTTCCGTCGGAGAGTTCGCGCAAAAAGAACGTTTTTGTGAGCGGCAATTTTGTATGTTTTTTCGTTTGTTTTGGGCATTTACTGTTTTAAGAATAAGTGGAAAATAAAGCGCAAAATACAGTAAGTGATATTGCCAACCTTGGCGAATAATTATAAAATTATAAAATAAAAGAAAATTACTTTACTTTAATTAAAAAATTTAGTTTTTATTTTTACTTTAGTTTAAAAAAATTTACATTTTTTTCTTTAATTAAAAAATAATTGTAATTAATTAATTTTTAATTTTACTTTAATTAAAATAATTAATATTTATTTTTACTTTAGTTAAAAAAATTAATTTTTACTTTTTCTTTAATTAATAAAATAATTTCTGATTTTACTTTAATTAAAAAAATTAATTTTTACTTTTAATTTAATTAAAAAAATTAATTTTTGTTTTTAATTTAAATAAAAAATAATAACTTTTACTTTTACTTTAATTAAAAAATTATTTTTTATTTTTAGTTTAATTAAAAAAATTAATTTTACTTTTACGTTAATTAAAAAAATTAATTTTTTTTTACTTGAATCAAAAAATAATTATAATTAATTAATTTTTAATTTTACTTTAATTAACAAAATTAATTTTTATTTTAAATAAAAAATAATTTCTAATTTTATTTTAATTAAAAAAAATAATTTTACTTTAATTAAACAAATTACGATGCGAATTAAAGCAAGTTACAAAAATAATTTGTGAATGAAATTTCAGTTAGTGAAGACCCTAACCGGATTGTGCAGCAAGCTGATGATGATATTCCTCTATTGAATTTTGAAAACTCCACTCCGCTGATACTTCAAACAAGTTTCTTTTACAAAAAGTGTTTTTTACTGCAAATAAACCAATTATACTGCCAAAATAGAAAGCAAAGAAAGAGAATGAGTGTCTTAATGCAGTTAGTGAATTTAAAAGGATCCAGAAAATATGCACATAACTGTATGGGCTGTATATGTAGACACTAGGTTTTATTAGACATATGTGTGTGCTCATGCAACAACAATCTTTCTACTGCGCAACAGATGCAATTATCAAAGTATTAATTGAGTGAAGAAGCTTGCAGTTTTGTCGGTTTGTGGCTTGTCGGCTGGGCCGCCAACAAATGCGTGCGCTTTTCAACTCTGCACAACTTTTTTCTCCACCCTCATCCACGCCAGCGCACCAAAACAATAAATAAAACAAAACATATGCGTAAACAAATGAGTGTTTCCCCCACTAACTGCACTCATAATTGAGTGGCATGCACTTGTCTGCCCTTAAACGCGGCATTTCAGTTATTTTATTTACCGCGAAAACTTTTCAACTACAAACCAGGTCTATCAGCAGACACATGTGCATAAAGTTGGCGCAGTTTGTCTAACTAGAAGAGGTAGGTCGCAGCCACAGCAGCTGCGGCAGTCAACCACTCTAATGCAACAACTCACTTTATTGCTGTTGTGGCGGCAACACAACGCTCGCGTCGTCCACGGGCAACGATTTACCTTGCCTCCTGCGACGCACATGTGATTACCCTGCCAATTACGAGTAGTGAACCGCCACTCGAACTTTTGTTTTGAGTGTCTCATTCCGCGTTGAAGTGCCATTGTGTGGCGGCGACGCCGGCTAATGGACGACAATGCACTTAGAGATTGAAAGCGCTGCTGTGAGTGTTTGTCGACCGCATGGTGCTATCAGTGACTGCGCAGCGTGAGCATGAGTAGCGGCTAATGTTGAAAGCCACTCAAGGCTTTGAGCATGTATTAGGCGCGATTTTATGCAGTGGAGTGTTTTGAAGAGGCTGTCGTTGTTGCATTTTGCTATTATAATGACTTTTTTGTATGATTCATCTCTTTTACCATGAAAGGGTTGAGCCCACTGAAATTTTATTTTCTAAAAAACACATGAAATACTCATTTGCCTTGAGTTTCTTTCCGAGTTAATTTCGAAACATTTCAAAAACCTTGTCTTATAGACTATAAATATCTCAATGAGCCATTTTACTTTTATCTAGAGGTTAAATGCTATTTTGACTCTACTAGCTGAGTGAAATTTTGAGTGAATTTTTTATTGAATGCCAGACAAATACATTAAAATACATACACATTTAATGCGTGAATTATTTATTAAATGGAAAAACTATTTACCGTTAACCAACGACTGAGTAGATTGTTGAGTGACTTTAGAATAAATTAGAAAAGGAGGAATAAAATGGCTTAATTATCTCCCTTGACTCGTCTTTGACTCGTCTTTACTCTGTTTTTACTTTTCTTACTGAAAGAAATTTTGGAAAATACCTCGGAGTGTTGAGTAACTTTTTGAGTAAATTTTGTTATACTTTGAAAAGCTTTCCTAAATAAACTATACCAAAAATTATAGACACTTTAGTAGCTATTTTACATTTTTACTGCTGCTTTCCATGTTATTATTATTATTATTTTGACTTTCCCTACTGAGTGAACTTTTGAGTGCATTTTTATATAATGAAAATACATAAAATACTTTTTAAATGAAAAAAAAACGAGAAATATCGTTCACTAATTCAGTAGATTATCGAGTAATTTTTGTGTGTAGTTTTGAAATAATTTTTGCAAGATTTTTATTTTTACTTTTTTTTGCTAAACCAAATTTTGAGTGAAATTTTTACTGTGTATGACAAATGATTAATTTATAATTTTTGAAAAGGTTTTTATAAGAAGATTTTTTATATTTTTTTGCTGAGTGAAATTTTGAGTGAGTTTTTTTACACTGTATAAGAAAGTTCAAATTTCTTGCGTTTTCAGAGTATTTAATTGAGTGTATCTGATTCAAAAGCGATTATTAAAATTAATATTTACCGTTAACTAACGATTGAGTACATTACTTTAGAGCGTTTTGAGTAAACTCTAAAAAGTAATACAATGCTTCATTTATAATTTCTGGAAGAGTTTTTATGACATTTTTATATATTTATTTATGCTGCTGAGTGGAATTTTGAGCGATTTTTTTATTTGTATATAACAAAGCCAATATTTTTTCGGTTTTCGAACCAATTTTCAACGTTAATATTTATACTACACTTTCTAATTGAACTTGACGTTTTTATTAAGAAAATTAAAACCTAATAATAAAATATTTGAGTGCTTTTTTGAGTGAATTAAATAAATAAGGAAATCATCTTACGCTTTGTTTGAGAGTTTTTCTAACAAGTTCGCTCAATAATTTTACAATTAATTTTATATTATCAATATTAAACAAAAAATATGTTATTAGTCTTCAAATTTCAAATTTTTCTTCAAAAAATTATTATTTTTTGGATTTTTCTAACAGAAATTATTGCTTTAACCTCTTGATTTCTTCAATTTGCTACATACCGTTGACCCATTTCTTAATTTTTCCACCTTTTCACTTTATTTACTTTTGCTGAAATCTGTAAAAGCAATCACTGCAATATTGAGTGTCTTCTGAGTGCATTACTTGCCGCGAGTAACTTCGCAGCGCAATTTCACTTTTATGCGCATTACCATTCACTTAACACTTTTAATTGCTTTTATTCAATCCCATAACTCTGAATTTCCCTCATCATCATCTGCACGCCGCCATCTTTTATTTGTCCTTTTGCGCACACTCTCACTCAAACGCGACTCCGCACCGCATACACAGCAACTCATTTTAATCACTTTATCGCTTCGGAATGGCCATTTCGGCGTTGTCTCAGCTGTTTTTAATTGAAAAACTTTTGTTAATTGTCGTAGTCGCCATTTGCTGACAATTTTTTTTGCTGTTGTTGCCTTTGAACTGCCTGCATTGTTGCAGTGTGTAATTGTTATTGCAATTGCAGTTGCCATTATTGTAATTATTTTACAGACTGCGTTCTGTTTGGTTTTCTTCATTTTATTTTTATTCATTTGTTTGGTGTTGTTGTTGCATGCTGGTGGATAGCGAGTATACGCGCGCGACGCGTAAACAAATCGGGAAGTTTAATTATTAAGCGCCTGAAAGTATGCTTTCCTTCGCAACTTTTGCACACACGCACACACGCCTCGCTTCAACTACTGCTGACCTCGCGGCGGACCCAAACGGCGCGCTGCACAAGGGTTTGTGTATTTGTGTTGTGGACGCATGTGGCATGGCACTTGGCAGTCCTCGACGCGCTCATCATGCGCGCAATTAAAACTGTCATCATTAAAACTTATGTTGACTGTTGCTCAACTCGGTTGCTGTTGTTTTGCTATTATAATTGTTTTGCGCCTGCTCTCATATTGTCGGCGTGGAAATCGCAACACTGCGACCATCCTTGGCGGATGTTGTGGCCGGAGCCCTACGAAGTGCCGCCGCTGGCAGTCAACAAATACCAAAATGAACGAGTAAGCCAAGCAGGATGCGGTTGCGGAGTGCATCAGCGCCGACGCAGGATAATAATATCTTTATTATGGCATGAATTGCCACTTTCAAGCAATTACGCAGCAACATATAGCTGATTGCAGAGCTCTTGCGACTCGAGCGCGTGACTCCGCTCGCAGTTTCCCGACTTTATTTAGTGCCTGTGGCGCTCAAAAGGCCAGAAAGTATTATTGCTGCGTACGAATTGACTGAAATAGCCGTGAATTTATCGGTTACTCGTTAGCGCAGTGAACTGGGTGTAATGAATGAACGAATTTAAGCTTTGTAGTGCCTTAGCAACATGTTGCGGGAAACAAAAATTGTATGTAAATGTGCACAATCAAAATATTTTGCTTTGAAATTATTTTTAGACTGAAAAAAAAACTTGTACACCCAACATGTTGCGAAAGAAGTTGTGCAACATTTTTGTTGCAGCAACATATTATTTTATTTTGAAAAATGCATTTTCGAGATTTATTGTATTATACCATAAGTTTTCGGACATGTTGATCATGCAGCCACATATTGGAAAAAGTTGTGCAACATTTTTGTTGCAGCAACATAATTTTTCCTGATAAAAGTTATGGTTTCTCGTTAGCGCAATGAAGTGAGGGTAATGAATGAACGAATTGCACCTTTGTGCTGCCTAGCAACATGTTGCGGGAAACAAAAATTGGGTTAGATTAAAAATAAAAAACTTGTGCCCCGCAACAAGTTGCGAAAAAAATTATGGAACATTTTATGCTGCAGCAACATAATTTTAACTGAAAAAAGTTGTGGTTCGCATTAGCGCAATGAAATGAGTTCAATGACTGAACGAATTGTAGCTTTTGCAGTGCCTTAGCAACATGTCGCGAGAGACAAAAATTGCAAAAGAAAAATATTTTGTCTTGAAATTATTTTTTAGAGTAAAAAAAATAAAATTTTATACCCAGCAACATGTTTTGAAAAAAGTTGCGCAACATTTTTTGTTGCAGCAACATAATTTTTTCCTGTTTTGAAGATTTATTAAATATAATAAGTTTTCGGAATCCTTTTAGCATGATCAGCAACATGTTGCCAAAAAGCTTGAGCAACATTGTCATTAAAAGAAAATCGAAGTTGGTTTTCAGAACTTTTCTTAAATTTATTTTTATATGATTTCCTACCTAACATTGCCGACTCAGTTATGTTTAATTAAAAAATTTATATGCATGAAAAATTCAGAATATATGATTGTTTGTATATGAATCCAATTTATTTAGCCAACCGGCATTGTTGCGCATTCGACTGTCTCGCATGACAAGAAATCTTGGAAATTTTTAATAACATTTACAACATTTATTCAAATGAAATAAAGTAATAAATTCTGCAAATACCTGCTTTTGGTAAAACAAACTCATTTTCTATGCAATTTATGCGTTTTATAAACTTTATTTATGCACACGGCTCACCAACACACGCTGAGCGCGCTTGCTTCCACCACTCAAGTCCTTGAGTCATCCATCTTCCAGCAACTCCTGCGCTCAGCTGCTTGCCGGCTTATATGAGGAATATATTTATTTTCTCATATTGAAATGCGCCTATTTATACGGTTTATTTGTTTGTTGTTGTTGCTGCTTTTGGTTTTTATACGCTACTTGCTGAATTCATCATGAAAAATCGTGCATAATTCATGAGTGTGTGCAAAGATATGTGTATGTGTGGGTTTGTAGACGGAAGACAGCGCTCAACACAGGTGTTAAAGTCGACTGCAATGCATGATGGAAAAGTGGAGAGACGGGAAAAGAGAAGTGGAAGTAACTTTGATATGCGACTTTCCAGCTCTGGCTGCTAAAATTAGTTCGAAGAGGCATGAGGATTCGAAGAGTAAAACAAAGAATGATTGCTTAGTTTACTTAGGTAAAGTAATACTACTTTTTGAAGCAACTGTCTTAGGAGGAGACTAAGGCCGAAAACAGAAACGATGAAAATGGAGGCTCAGTTTCGTGACATTCCCTCTTCCTTAACCGAAATTTATACGAAAATGAGATAAGCGAAATGTAAATTACTTGATAATTATAAAGCCTTTTCTGTAGACTATAGAACTCACTTTATACCTAAAGACAACAAAGAGCAAAATGGACTGGATTTACCATGGTTTGGAACCAAAAAAGATGAATGATTTGTTCGGAGAAATTATGGATGTCAAAGAGAACAGAGAATCGAACTTGAGATGGTGAATGAGGACCAAAAAAATATGCTGGATTTGATTAAAAGATGCCGAAGGAACTGGGAAAAAGAAAGGAACAAAGAATTGAACTTGGGAGAATTTGTCTCAGAACGGCGAAACTGTAGAAATGAATGGAACAGAAAATTGAACTTGAGAGATGGTGTCTCAGAACCAGCAAAGATTATCGATTTGACAGCAGATGAAGAAACTGTGGATGTCAACGGCATAAAGGATTGAACTTGAAAGACGGTGTCTGAGAACTGATTTGATCCGTAGATGTTGGTGGAACTGTGGAGGTCATAGGAACAGAGAACCGAACTTGAAAGACGACGTCTCAGAACCCAGAAAGGGAAACTGTGGAAAAGAAGTATACAGAGGCTCACAGAATAAACGCATTTGACAGCAAAGCGAGCGAGAGGAAAAGAAATCTTGGACGAATGATAATTCGAAGCTTTACCAGATATGGTGCTCGTTCTATGGCAAAAGATTTAAGGAAGGATGAGGAAAAAAGTAATGCAACGACAAACATGAGAAACGGATCAACATAGGAACTTTATCAAGACCAATAAAAAAGAAGTTTCTTAATTATTAAAAACTAAAATTTCAATAAAAAATTTGGAAAAAACAATTATTTTTTACAAATAATTTTTTGTTTTTTAATTGATACATCCACAAAAGAGCTTTTGCATTCATTAAAAAAAATTAATTTATTATAATTAAAATAAAAATTAATTTATTATAAATTAATTTTTTATTATTTTTTTAAATTTTCAATTTTTTTTGGAAAATTAAATATTCAAATTTTTTTGGAAAACAAAATGTTTAAATTTTGTTAATAATTGTTCTGGATGATTTATAAAAAAAACTCAAAAAAATTTAGATAAAAAAATTTTTGATTTTTTAAAAAAGTTTAAAATTATGTTGGTAAATCAAAAATTGATCTCAAGCAAATACCAGCTCTATATAGTTTAGACGCTAAATATTTCACTTTTTGAAAATTATTTTTGAGTTTTTGTCTAAATCAATAAAACCATATTAAGGATTCACCTGCTTGCGCTGAATGCCCCTGAATAATTCATTTATTCATCGCTGTTACAAAGTATTTCATCGCTTTTTGTTTTTTTATTATTCATCGCCCTCATTCGCGTGTTCGATTCGTCATTTCAAGTCAAACAAAATATTTACTCACTCACTTATTGGTGTTGGTAATCAATATAATGGTAATCGTGATTGTGGTTGCCAGTATTTACGCAGCTACGCGCACACACACGCGCACATATCACAAAGGCACGCAGTCACCCAAATGACGCTATACTTTTGGCCAGCACTGTACATATAGACTTACGTGTGCGAGCGTCTGTGGGTGGCTGTTGCTCTTGGTAAAACCCCAACCGCAAGCTCATTATGAATTCGCGGTCAGTCTGTCAGCGTTGGAAGTGGCACTGGAGCGGTGGATTGTGAATTAAGTTCGAAAGCTCGCAGCGCGTGGTTTTTGTGGTAAAGCAATGAAAACAAAAATAATACAAATAACTCTGGTTGCCGCAGGTGTAAAATAGGTGACGAAATTTTTAGGTCCCGCTGGCTGTTTACCTGTTGAGTGGGAATTTCATTCAGAAATTTATATCCTAATGCCGCTTTTTGTTGCAAGCTGCTAGCTAATGAGCGCGGTAGAAATATTAGTGAGGGCTTGGAGATTTAGTGACAGTCTGATGGAACTAAAAAGAGCTGGTGGCGGCTCGTTCAACATCCATAAACATATTTCAAGTTAAGAACATTCCTTAACTGATTTCTTAACCCATCGTACTAGACTATTACCGAGGTTAAAGCTCTTGTGGTCCATAATTTGCACAAAGGTAAGCTATCCGAGCTGTATATGAGAATTCAGTTAAACTTAACTACTCACACAATACATACTGAAACGTCAGCAAGGACTGCGAGGTCGCCGTTCTCATTCTACAAGCCCGTTTACTGAGCAGAAGGGTTCAAATAATTTATTCATGGTTTCATACAGTAGTTTGGGAACAGTGCTTCGTAATTTTTTATCAACATTTGCATTTAACAATGTTTACACAATTCCCCTCACTTTACACTAACAACCTCTCCTTGCTCATTAATCTTCCCTTTACAAATGACAAGCGAATGCACCCCTTATCTGCCTTTTAACAACGGAAGTGCGCTTCTTTTCTAAACAAATTTTATATACTATAATTGAACCCGAGCCATTCCGCCAACAAAAACAAACAATAAATATATGCGTATAAAAAACGGCGATTCAAAACTCAAAAGCGAGGGTTAAAAGTAATTATTTTTAGTCGTCGAAAGTCAACCTTCGGAGAAGCGATAAGGCTATGAGTTAATTTCGCTGTGTCTCCCTCTAATCTTTGTCCGCGTTAACCCTTGTTTCAGTGAAAACAGAGGTGATAACTCACAGAGACAACAAGTTAATTATAAATGCCATACTGATTGGTTAATTGTTGTTTTACAGTTGTTGTCCGAATGCAGTTGTGAAGGGTGGTTTCCTTCGAATGAGTTCCCTGCATGTCAGTGCATTTTTATGGGCTTTGCTAGGTAACTGCTTAAAGGTCATAAAGAGGGGTTGAAATGCTCATGAATAATTTACGAACAAAATTTGTAGCACTAAGTTGCGACTTTGAGAGCTTTTAACACAAGTAAATTAACTTTTTTGCTTACAAATGGGATTAGATAAGCACCCAGGGAAGTTCGTAAAAGTTCAAAGATCGCTAACAAAGAGTTAACAAATATATTTAAAGAGTATTAAAAGCTTTGCTAAAAGCTCGTGCGAAGTTTGTGACAGAATAAAATACAATTATTAACATAAAAAAGTTTGATAAGAAATTGAAAAGCTTTTTTGAGCTCTTAAGTATTAAAAAGCTCTTAAGAACTCTTGTAAGAGAAAAAAATTAAAAAAAAAAATTATAAATAAATGAAAATTTTTGTAAATGATAACAAAAACTGAGTCGATTTCTTCCGAAAAAACTTGTTTCAAGTATTAAGAAAAAGTTCCTTAGACCTCTTGTGTGAGAATAAATGTGTGGAATAATAAAGAAAAAAATAAATTAAAGCTTTGATCATTATTGTAAAAAAGAGTCAATTTCTTGCCAAAAGAGATTTTTCGAGCTTTCAAGAATTATATAAAAGCTCTTTAGACCCTTTCTAAGTGAATAAATGTGACTAATAACAAATAGTAAAAAAAAATTAAAACTTTGATCATTATTATAAGGAGTGAGTCTATTTTTGTGTAAGCTTTTTTCGAGCTTTCTAATATTCCCAAATAATTTTAAAATTTTCATGCATACAAGCATGTTTCAAATAAAGAATTTATTTAAAGAAACTTTCTCTAAATTGATTCCTACTTTAGGACGATTTTTCGAGCTATCAAATATCAAGTAAAAGCTTTTTAGACTTCTTCAAAGAGAATAAATGTGATTAATAATAAAAAATAAAAATAAGTGAAAGCCTTGATCAGTATTATAAAAAAATTTGACTTCTTGCCAAAAAGCTTTTTCGAGCTTTTCAATATTTCCAAGCAATTTTTAGAATTTTTTTGTATGCATGTTATGAAAAAAGGATTTATTTAAAGATACTAAATTATTTTCTACTTTGGGAAGCTTTTTCGAGCTTTCAAATATTAAGTAAAAGCCATTTAGAAATAAAATAAATTTATATAAAAGCTTTTTAGACTGATTATTGGAAAATAATGAATAAAAATACAGAGTAAAGGAATATATATGATCAAGAATAAAGAATAAAAATAAATAAAAGCTTTGATTATGAAAAAAAGGTCGATTTATTGAGAAAAAAAGCTCTTTAGTATTTCCAAACAGTTTTAAAACTTATTTGTATGTAGGTATGCTTGAATTAAACATTTGTTGAAAAATGAAACCTTAATAGTCAGGAATAAAAATAGTTATAAAAAAATTTCGAAAGCTTTTTTAGAAAGAAAAACAATATGTTAAAGCTTTTGATGAAAGCTCGTCGTGAAGATACATTATACTTTTTTAATATTTCGAAAGCCTCATACGGTTTATGTAAAATGTTTTATACAATTTTCAGAAACTATTTGGAGAAAGCTTCCAAGCTTTGTCTACAAATTCGACTAATAAAACTTAAACAAGAATTTCTAGTTTTGGAAAATAAAATGATCGAATCAGTATTCTGAATTAATAGAAAAAAATGTAGAAATTCAAAAGCTTTGCAAATTTTACTTGGTTGAAGCTTTTAAGTCTTCACATCAAACTGATTGAACGAAATGTAAATAACGTTTACCATTCCGACTACTCAAAAGCCACCGAGGAGTAAACAACTTTAGATGCGTTAAATTGTCAGGTATGCAGAGACTACTTTCGCACTTACGACGCCAATTTGAGCTTTGTGTTTACACAAATGTCTGTTTTGAAGTATGGCAAAGTGAAAAATAGTGAAGAGACAATTAATTTGGCAAAAAATAGAAGAAAAGTGTGTTGAACCAGCACTGGAGAGAAAAGCTTTCATGAGCTTTTACAACTAAGCCAGTAATTCTCGAGTATGGTAGACATTCTTTAACATCCACAAGTGGTTAAGAGGTCTGAGATCTCACAGCGTTATGTAGCTTTCATATTTCAATAAGTGAGTGAGTTCTTGGGACTTGTAGCCGGCATAGGTTTCAAGCAACTGCAAATTTCGACCTCAGGTGTTGAACTGAGTGTCGCAAGAAACTTCTAATATTAAGGAGACTGCATATTCAGAATATTTTTAAATGTTGTGATAATTGAACAACAGTAGAAGGCACTGCTGCAGCTGAAAATATCTTTCGCCTACCTAGCACTTGCACTAAAAGCCACCGCCGTGTCAGTCTCGGTCGGCTGACTAGGATTTGCATATCACTTGAGAGACAGCACCACGTCATGCTTGCTTTGGGTTTCCCCCTTTAGATCTGACTTACTAGCTTTACTCTTGCAGTTTGAAGTTGTCTCTATTCAAGTGAGTAATTCCTTGTATTCTATTCCAACAGGCAAAGCTTTTTAATGCCAGATCTTAGTTGCTTTTTTTACTTTGCCAACCATGGCTTACGAATGCCAAACGCGCAAGTTATTTCATTCTCCATATTCTCTCTTAACTTTGCCCAACCGATGTCTCGTTCCTTTGAGTCGCCCGCAGTCCGGTTTCGTCTGCGCTTTCGCCCTTTGAGTCTACGAGCTCATACAGGCTCACTCACTTCACTTGTGCGCTTCACCTCAGCCATCTCAGACCACTTCTCTCGCGCTAAAGAGCACTTGCCTTGTAAAAAAGGCGTTTTGTGGCAGCAATTCACGCCAGTGGCACATCAAACTTGCCGCATAAACACATAAATCCAAGAAAATCCAGCAAAATTGAACCAATAACGGTGATGAAGTGGGCAGCGCGGAGGTTTCTAGCTAAAAGTTTTGCGAACTATTTTTTCTACGCTTGCTCAAAAACGAAGTGGAAGCGAACTGAAAATAGTAGTTGTATGAAAATTGCAAATTTCAAAGTTGTTGCAACAGCAATGTTGCCAATAAAGTTTATGCAGCATTTGCCGCAGTGGCTTTTCGATATGCAGAGCAGCACTGGCGGCCTTCCCGTCCCACACGAGTCTGCTGCCGCTGCTTGCGCTTGCCTTCGTGTTAAATGCAAATGATGAATTGTTTGCTGTGTGCTTTTAGGCGCTTTGGCGGCGGCAGCAGCACACGAGCGCAAGGGTTATACTACAAAACGAACAACAACAACAGACGTGCAGAGTGCTACACTTGCAACTGTGTGCGGCTGCATGCCACTTGAAGGCATTATGGCAACACTTCGGTCCGCTGCGCCACTTCGCCACTGCGCCTATTCACCCATTCATTCATTATGGATGCGTGCGAAAATGCATTGCCGCCGCTGTCGCTATTGTTGTTGTTGGCGCACAGCCATTGAAGCGCGTATGTGTGCGCTCAAACACAAGTATTAGTTTCACAGGTGAAAAGCGAAACTTTTCGTTTGGCCCAGCCAAAACCGGCTGCGCTGGAGCCGTGCGCTCGTGCCGCCCGCGCTGAAGCTGTGGCAAGTTTGAGAAATATTCGAAAATTTGTTGAAATAAATAAACGGAAAAAATAGCATGCGAGCGCAAATATTATAAATTGTTTGTGAGTGTCGATGGAAGACATATTTGCCTGGTCGGAGAGCGCAATAAATTTCGAATTTAGTTGGCGTAAATAACGAAAACTCTGAGGTGGTTGGTGCCAAAAAATTTCAAAAAAAAAGAAAAAATAAAAAAAGATGTAAAAAAACTGCAAAGTGTCCGTATATAGTAGAAGGTGTGGCACCCTGCCCGCGAGCGTCACAGAATCTACGAAAAGAGAGTTAATGGAATTTTAGGTGCTCTGAAAGCTTTGAAATTTTTTTTGGATTAACTGTTGTTAGAAAGAGATGTTTTCCGATGCGAATGCGGTATGAGGTCCACCGAAAGTACTAAAAGATTTATATTAGGTAAATGGAATATGGGAAAGTAATGACCCGATTTTACCCATTTTTGGCACAAGGGCATGCTGTCATCACAAAAACAGTCTCCCAAAATTTCACCACTAGACTTCACAGACTGACCGAAATGAAGTTTGAACAAAAAGCTTCGTGAATTGTCAATTTTCGACTATCGATTAAATTCTTCACAAAGATTTGGGAAAAGAAGCACCGACTAGCGCCCTGTTGTAAACTAGGCTATAACCGAGTAAGCGATGACTAGACTAATAAGGAATGGATTTGGGTATGAGTCGGGTCACCGCAATGTTTCAGTCATAATTTTTCACTTTCAACCAAGAATAGCGTCACGTTGACATTGTTCCGGAGATGTTGGACTCAGTTTGCGACGACACAGATCTACTACAGAGAGACATAACTGATGACGAATCACTGGTGCATGGTTTTATGACGTAAAAACCAAAGCTCATCATCCCAATGCAAGCTGCCGCATGAGCTAAAACCGAAAATAGCGCGGCAAGTTAGGTCGAATATGAAGGTTTTGCTAACAGCTTTCCTCGATTATAGGGACGTCGAGCATCATAACTTCTTACCAAAGGTTCATGCGCTCAATAAAGAATATTACAAGCAAGTTTTGCGCAACTTCTGCGAAACAAACCGTCATTCCGGAATTTAAAATTGTGTTATGGATAGTAGGCGTGATTATCATGCGATTTCTCCCATTTCAAAGTGTGTAATCGGAGTGGTTCAAATTGGTCAGGTAGTTTCTGAGATATAGGATTTCGCCAAAAGGTGGACTGTGTCATGAGTATAACAACAAAGTGTGTATATTTAAATTTTGAATTTTTCAACACAGTGAAGGAATTTACATAATCTACATACTATGTGGGAGCTAAGAGTCTAAGGTTTTCACTGCCAAATTGTTGCTTGCCATCAAAAGCTGAATTTCCTAAGCGTATCGCTTCCTACACTGTAGTTAAATTGTTTTTCCATCTCAAGCCAAACCAAAAAAAAAAACTCAGCTATGCTGGTAGGAAATTCACTTTCCTCTGTCATTACAAGCAATTGGCGTTGCCACCAGCATGATGTGAGCTCTTCCATACAAATTTCGTACACAAAACGAAACAAACGAAAACTAATGTAATTGAAATGAACTATGAAATTGAAACTGAAATGTTTTCCAAGTGGCGCCCGCTACAGCCGACGACCTTGAAGCGACGCGGCAGCATTGCTATTGCAACTTGAACGCAAAGCCGTGTAAATGGAACTCACACGCTGACAATGGTGGCCGTTGCTAACCGGCGCAATTAACCGACCGCCAGCGGCAATTTGACACATGCGAGATAAAGTGTGAAAAAAGTAAAAATTGGAAAAATAGAAAACCCAAAAAAATAATGTGAATTACTCAACACGGCTCATTTGCCGTTGATGTGATAACTATTTGTTGTTTTTTATATTTTTTTGAAACTCATTCGAAAGCTATTTTTTCATTTTTTATTTTGTTTAATTTTTGTTGTTGTTGTCTGGTCATCACTCATCCGTAATTCGTAATTGCTCAAATGTAATGCACTACTTTTGGTTTCATTTGGCCGCTTTTCACTATGTTTTTTTTTCTTTTTCTGCACTAAACGGTACTCAGCTGACAGTTGCCACACCGGCATCAAGAAGTGACAGTCACTGTACGAGCCCTGTTACTGATCACCTTACAACGAAACTGTGGGAAACGGTTTAATGATGCAACTGCCGCGCTAATGGCTTACGAAATAATGTGAACTGAATTGTGGCGAATAATGGGGGCAACTAAAATGCGCGAGAAGTGATTAAAATGCAATGAAGTGAGGAAAACACATTAAAGTATTATAATAAAAATAATTGACAAAAATATAATAAACAAAAAAATACATAAAATGTTAATGATATTTTTGGGCAGTATTGCCACCTGTTAATACATTTTAAATTAAATAATTGTTAAAGAAGTATACAAATTAGTAGAGTTTAAAAAGTTTAAAGCTGAAAATAATTTTATATAGTGTTGTCAGCTGTTTCTTGAGCAGAGTTGCCACCTGCCTAAAGATTTTGAATTAAATAAAGGTTAAAAAGTCAACAAAATTAGTAGAATTAGGAAAGTTGAAGACAAAAAATACTTTTAAAGAGAGTTGCCACCAGTTTTTTCTAGGGTTGCCACTTGTTAAAACACTTTCAATAAAAATATACTTAATGAAAAAAGAAGAAAATAAGCAAAAGTAATAAAGATAAAAGCTGAAAATATGAAGAGTGTTGTCGCATGTTTTTGAGCAGAGTTGCCACCTGTCTAAGCGTTTTTAATTAAATAAAGGATAGAAAATTCTACAAAATAAGTAGAGTCAGGAAAGTTTAAAGCAGTAAATATTTTTCAAGAGTTGCCGCCAGTTTTTTAGGGTTGCCACTTAAAATAATTTAAACTAAATAAATGTTTAAGGAAAAATAAGAAGAAAATAAGCAAAGCTAATACAGATAAAAGTTAAAAAAATTAAGGGTGTTGCCACATTTTTTTAGAAGAGTTGCCACCTTTTAAAGTTTTTAGATAAACAATCATAAGATAAATCTGGTATTAAATTCCGAGCAATAAACAAAAAGCATTTAATATTGGCTGTAAAAAAATTGTGTAAGCATGGTTGCCACCTGATTAAAAAATTGCAGGACAATAAAATCCATAAGATGAAAAAACGACATCGATGTGAAACTGGAACTATTTAAGAGTTGCTACCTATTCAAAAATATTATTTTCAAAAAAGTTTCGAAATCGTATAGAAACAAATGTAAAAAAACCCCACAAACGGAAGAGTAATACGAAGGCGAATAGATAGATGATTTAATATGCTGTGGGTATCCATCCAGAAACCTTAGAAAAGGGTTAAAGATGTTTGAAAAAGGTTTATAATTTAAATGAAATATTATGATTAAGAAAAATTTCTAATCTAAATAATTTTTAGAAGGGTTGCCACTTACAAAATTCATACCAAACTTAATATATCAATTTTGTTGCTTTTTGGAAGGTTTGCCTACTGCAAAGTGGGTAATAAAACGAATGAATGCATTTTTTTGCTTTTGCGTCAAGCAATTTCCATGAAGTTGGTAGTAGGATGAACACTAAACGTTTCCTTTTACATGCCGTGTAGCGTCTTTTCCGGCTTCGGGTTGATTAAAAGTCAACCTAAAATCGCGAAGGCCAATGCAAGCGCAAATGGAGATTTGCAATTCCGCAATCTACATTAACAAATGAAAAAAAATATTTTTATTTACAAATAAGTGAAAATTAACAACAAAAAATTGGTTGGCAACAAAAGTGCCAAGGCCGCGCTGCAACACATTTAAGTAAATTTTCGTAACTACGAAAAACATTTTTTTTTAGCTCGAAATTTGGTTGCAAGCTAAATGCCTGCCACTGTTATTGCAACACCGCCACTACGTTAGGGCCGTTGCGTCAGTCACTGTCAGCGTGCCACAAGCGTTGCGAGTCCTCCTTTATTTGTCTACTGCTATAGACAACAACCGAGCCGCGTTAGCGGAGCGCTGGTCTGACGATTTTTACGCCCGCAGCGCTGACAATTAACCAGTTAAGCCATTCAAGTGTTGCCACAAATCGCTACTGCAACACTTAATCGCCTGCAACACTTGCAATTATTGTCTTTGCATTTTCGATGGGCACGACTTTCAGATTTTTCAATTGTTGCCAAATAAAAATCAACAAAAAATGTTGAAAAGCAACAACAGAGGCGGGTGTGTTGTAACATTGAGCTTGGGAAGAAGCCAGTCGACGGGTGAAACTGCCGAAATTTGAGGCAATAAAAGTGTGATAGAGGTTGCAAGAGGCTCAAAAATAGCAGTGGAGGAAAATTGCCGGAGGTTTATACAAAAAACAAATCGAAAAATAAACTTAATGAAAACTACATTTTATAACTCCAAAATAAAATATATATATAAAATTAGTTACGTATATTATTTGGTTAAAAAAATTAATAATTTTAAAAATTTTGAGATTTTAAAATTTTAAAAAGTTCAAAAATATATTCTAAGAAAAAAGGAATGAAAAGTTAAAAAATAAATTTAAAATAAAAATGCTTAAATAATTTATAAAATTTTGTGGTTGCAAAAATTTAAAAATTTCAAAAATATTTTTTTTTGTTTTTAATTAAATTTATTTTGAATATTTTTTATAATTTTTTACGGTAGCTAAAATATTTTTTTTAATTTTTAGAAAAAAAAGCTTTAATAATTTATAAAAATGTTGAGAATTAAAAACTATATCAGTTAAGAAGTTTAAATATATTTTTTGAAATAAAATTTATTTTTAAATTTCTTCTAATTTTTATAAGTTAGTAAAGTATTTACAGATTTTTTAATTTTTTTTGAAAAACATTACTGGTCGAAAAATTTCTAAAATTTTGACAATTAAAATTTCAAAAATATTTTTTTTTATATTTTTTTATATTTTTTTGTAAAAAATAATCAAAACAAATAAATAAATAAACTTTATAAAATTTTTACGATTTGAAACAGTGAACTTTTAACTTTTTTTCATAAAATTTATTTTTAATAATGTATTTTTATAATTTATAAAATTTACTAAATTTTCTACAAAAAAAAAAACAAAATAAACGGTTAAACGGTTTAAAATTTGATAATTATATATAAAAACGGTTCAATATATTTTTTAATAAAATTTATTTTTAATAAAGTTTACAATTTTTATATTATATTTTTATAAAAAACTAAATTAATAATAATAAAAAAATTGAGAATATAATGAAAAGTGAAATTTATAAAATTTTTAGACTTTTTTTTAATATTTTGTAAGATAAAATTTTTTTAAAATAATTTATTATTAATTTTTTTCCAAATTTTATATATAAGATTTCATAAAATATTCATAAAATTCTAAACATGAACTTTAATTTCTTTAAATATCACACAATGCGAAAAAAACATTACAGTCTGTCATCAAATTTAATTACAGCACCTTTTCAAACCCGAAGTAAAATATAAAAACAACAACAAATAATATAAGATGCATTTGAAATCGGCTTATTAATAATTCTTTGTTGTTATCCAAGAAATTTAAGCAATCGTAGCATTCATAGTTGTTGTAATTATAATTGCAACACGCGCCAAAACAGATTTAATATCACAAAAACACAGCATTCAGGCTAACACAAATACACGCTTTTATCTCTCTTTCGTACATATATGTATTTGTGTTATTTTTTTTTTGTTGTTGCCTATCGTCACGCTGTCAATTCGACGCGGCACGCGGCACACAGTCGCGGCGTGTATGACACTTGGTAGCTGCCGCAACGCGTAACCAAAACCGAAGCCGCCTCAAAAACTGACAATTATCATTACAACCGACACGTTCGCAACTCAAGCGCAAATGTGTTAAGAGGTGGTGCAACAACAACAACAATAACAATGACAACGCAAATAATATCCAACAAGGTGAAGTATTTAGGCTGCGACGCAACATTTGTTTTTGTTATTCTACAAAACTGACATTTTTCGATATTGTTGTCGGTTTTCTGAAGCAGATAATGTTTAGTTGTAATTTTGTAACTGTAAATTTTCGATTGTCATCATGTGATCGAAAGTGTTGTCACTTTAATTGAGGTGATTCGGTGATTTGAAGAAGCGGAAGTCTCAGTCTGCGGCCGGAAAGTTCAGTGAGCGGGTGCAAGGTCCGAGAGAAGTGCAAGTGACAAAGGTAGTACCGTTCAGTGGTTGTAATAATAAGCCAACCGATATGACTGATTGTTCCAAAAGAATCTATATCCACTATAATATTAAATCTGTCCAAATACAGACCTCTCAGTAGGGTACCCAAAAATCTTTCGGTGTTTTGTACCGTAACAACAACAAATAATGTCGAATATTATCTGTTTGGAGCTTGGCAATCCTTGCTTCGAGAGCGAAAGAACAAAGTATTGGGGATATTGGATAAAGACCGAACGACCGCCCATTTAGGATCGACATAATCCACATTTCTTGTACATTTAGTCACACGAATCCGACAATACCTAAGTGAAATTTCAAGTAGCAGAATCTATTTAGAGAACCTGACTATACATAACAGCGTGGAGTTAAGACATCCCGAAAGGTTAAGAAGGAAAACCCGAAGGGTGGTATATTTTCCTCACCTCTTGGATCTTGGTAGTTCGCAACCTACTTAAAGAATCTGAGAAACGAGGCTGTCGGGTGATAAATATCGCCTTTGAGCTAACCAAAGGGTATCTCAATGGGGTATTCAACTAGGGAATTCAAGCGGCCTAGCGGTCAACCTAAGTAAAACCGAAATAGTTTGATTTACTAGAAGGCATAACATCCCAACATCCCGAGTTGAATGTCCAATGGCGTCCTGCAGGATCCCTGATAGGATTGACCTCTTAACGTAACCTAACATAGCCTAACCTGACCATACAGATATTTTAAAAACTTTCCGAAAACTTCTCTATCTTTTATCAAATTCTTTTTAGATCAGCTTTCGATTTGCAAAACATTCATTAACACCCGACATAACCTCACACATCTCAAATTCCTTTACTTAGACTTAACCAAACGGTTTTAAAAAATAAATAAAAATAAATATGACATAAGATGGCATTCAAGATACAGAAAAATTTTGTAATTTAAAATTAAATTTTTCGAGATTAAAAATAAGTTACAGTAAAGCTTGACTCACCAGCAAATTTTTGATTGAAGAATGAGCTGCCATAAAAATTTTTAATTTTTGCATTATTATTTTTTTTCAACACAAATTTATTCGAGGCCACTTTAATATGCACAATTTAACACCGAAACACTTAACATTTTAAACCTGAAAAAGAAAAAAATATTATAAAAAATATATATTAACGTCAATTAAAATATTTTTTTCAAAATATGAAAAAGTTAATAACAGTTTTCGTAATATAACTGAAATCATTTAAAATTTTAGTAATGAGTTAACAAAAAGCCATTCGTGCATAAATAATGCTTTTGCAGCCCTTTTTGTGTCACTTTGTGTTTGTTTGTGTATTGTCTTTCGTTTCTTAGATTATTTAGATCCGCAATCAAAAGATTGTCCTCGAAAGAATTGCCATAACATTTATTGATTTATTCGACTGGCATTGCAGTCATTGTTGTTGTTGTGTTGTTTTTATGAAGTACCTTCTGTCAGTCATTTATTCTTAAGACCATCAAGTGCTGAAGTTGCAACATTCGCTGCTTGAGTGGCAGCTAAAAACTGAATATGCACAAAAAAGCGCGCCGTCGAGGTCGCAAGTTCAGTACACGCTCGGTTTCCAGCGTAATTTTTAATTTTCTTGTCAATCAATGTAACTTAAAATTTATTTGTATTTAAGGTAATTGATTAGGTGTGTAGCTTGGAGGTCGCCGGCAAATAAGTTTGGTGTCAGAAGGGCCAAGCAACAAGCTGGTAACAAGACAGGGCTAAATTGGCTTAAGGAGGTAAAAATCAAAAGAAAAATACTAAGAACACAGGTAAAACAACAAAAAAAAAACAACAATAAAAAAATAAAATAAGAAAACAAAAAATAATAATTAAGAAAAAAATGAAAATTAAAATAAAAAAAAAAATAATAAATAAAAAAAATAATACAAAAATAAATTTAAAAAATATAAAAAACTACCAAAAAAATAATAAAAATAACAATAAAAAGTTAAAATAGTGTATATAAAAAATATTTAAGAAAATATGTACATATATATGAAAAATAAATATAAATATACTGCTGGTTTGACAGCTATACCTCAACGAATTTCTATGCTGCACAAAATCACCCCATATATGTATATATATATATATATATATATAGAGTGATTTTTAAAGCTTGATAACTTTTTTTAAAAAAACGCATAAAATTTGCAAAATCTCATCGGTTCTTTATTTGAAACGTTAGATTGGTTCATGACATTTACTTTTTGAAGATAATTTCATTTAAATGTTGACCGCGGCTGCGTCTTAGGTGGTCCATTCGGAAAGTCCAATTTTGGGCAACTTTTTCGAGCATTTCGGCCGGAATAGCCCGAATTTCTTCGGAAATGTTGTCTTCCAAAGCTGGAATAGTTGCTGGCTTATTTCTGTAGACTTTAGACTTGACGTAGCCCCACAAAAAATAGTCTAAAGGCGTTAAATCGCATGATCTTGGTGGCCAACTTACGGGTCCATTTCTTGAGATGAATTGTTGTCCGAAGTTTTCCCTCAAAATGGCCATAGAATCGCGAGCTGTGTGGCATGTAGCGCCATCTTGTTGAAACCACATGTCAACCAAGTTCAGTTCTTCCATTTTTGGCAACAAAAAGTTTGTTAGCATCGAACGATAGCGATCGCCATTCACCGTAACGTTGCGTCCAACAGCATCTTTGAAAAAATACGGTCCAATGATTCCACCAGCGTACAAACCACACCAAACAGTGCATTTTTCGGGATGCATGGGCAGTTCTTGAACGGCTTCTGGTTGCTCTTCACCCCAAATGCGGCAATTTTGCTTATTTACGTAGCCATTCAACCAGAAATGAGCCTCATCGCTCATCGGACGTAAAGCGCGAAACACATTTCGAACCGAACACTGATTTTGGTAATAAAATTCAATGATTTGCAAGCGTTGCTCGTTAGCAAGTCTATTCATGATGAAATGTCAAAGCATACTGAGCATCTTTCTCTTTGACACCATGTCTGAAATCCCACGTGATCTGTCAAATACTAATGCATGAAAATCCTAACCTCAAAAAAATCACCCTTTATAATATAAGAAATACTTAAAAACTTACCCAAAAATAACCAAAACACTATTCAAAAAAATGTCCAATACATAACCGGAAAAATAATCAAAAAAAAAAATCCAAAAAAAAATATCGGAAAAAATAACAAAAAAAAAACCAAAAATACATCAAAAAAATTTCCAAAAAATAAAAAAATTAACCAAAAAATAATCAACAAAAAAAATTTAAAAAAATATATCAAAAAAAATAACCAAAATATATCAAAAAATATTGAAAAAATACTCAAAAGAATATCCAAAAAATAACCTAAAAAAATACCCAAAAAATAACCAATATTCTTCAATCTTTAACAGTCAAAAGATACTATTTTCTCTCATTTACAACGGAGTTCTCTTCTCTTTCTCCCTCTCCCTCTCCCTCTTTGTATAGCCACTCTCACTAACTTTTCTGTTTGTCAAATATCACTCTCTCTACTTGTCCTAGTCATTATTTTACTCTTTATGGTAAATAACTTTCCATGTACCTTCAGTCAACATTTTAGTCATTGACTTCTCCATTTACTCTCCTTTATATGCAAATATTTATTAGCCCCCTTACCCACCTCACCGCGCACATTTTCCGTCGCATTACTTTGGCATCAACCCTGCACTAAATGTCAACCAATTTCACTTTAATCACTGTCATTTGCGTTAAAATGCATATCCAAAACTAAATTAAGTTGACGTTGAATTGCTTTTAAATATTTCACTACTCAAACTCGTGAAACAGAGCTGTCAATGTCATTGCGGTCACTGACGTTCGACGTAAAGAGTCGGTGCGGTGTTATTTAGTGAGCTGGCACAGCGCGCCGAATATCAATTAAGTGCATCAAGTAGGGAACTTGACAAGTTGACAATTGTCACTTGAGTGAAGAGATAGTTTGAGAGTTCGAGTGGCGAGAGTGGGTAGAGAGAAAGTTCAGTGGAAGTTAATGTTGAAGGAACAATTTCAATTATTTCGAAAGTTTTGAAACTAAGAGGTCTTTACAGCATTTTCAGCTAGTTGGATAAAGTGTTAAGTCTACTAACTGAAAAACATAAATGATGTCGGAATGGATGAAAACGCTCCAGCTCTGAGAGTATTCGACGGGTCCAGAGGAAGCAGAGGAAGAGGAAGACCTCCGCTCCGTTGGAAAGACCAGGTGAAGAAGGACCTGGCTACACTTGGAATCTTTAATTGCCAAAAAGGGAGAACGGCTGACGCGGTGTTGTAGACTCGGCTATAACCGAGTATGCGGTAGATGTTTTTGTGGATTAAAGTGATAACCAACTAGAGCTTGGAGAGCCGATTTCAAACTTGAAATCTACAGTACAGTACACGATCCAGTGTCTAGTAAGGAAAACTGGCACATTATGTAAGATCTACTCGAAACTGGCACCTGTGGTATACTCCCATGTCCTGGTATTAATTGTATTGTACTGCTGATTGATTTAACGTTCACAGAGATCGAGAGAACTTTGATAAGCACAGGTCTTGATGCTTGGCTTAAATTGTACGGAAAAGTAAGGATCTTGCACCAGCGGAAGAAGTTAGGAAACAATTTTGGGAAGAATATGTCTAGATCCTGATAAACTCGAGTGATGGAAAGGTCGTATTTTATATTTTTTCGAGTACGAAAATGGAGTTTTTGTACCATTCGCCGGACTTAAACTCAACCAAGCCCATAACGAAGCTTCATGTTTCTCCATGGCAAGTTCATATCAAAATTTTATACTTTTCGGAATTAAATGGAATTTCGGTGTCATTCGCGGGACATTACCTCACTTCTGTTAAATTTTCATGTTTCTTCTAGCAAAACTTGGAATCCGTAATTACACTTATTCAATTTAACTATTAATTAAACACTTAATTAATTGCTTTGTGTGTTTTAAGCGACTCTCAATTGAACATCGTTCGCGTTCCGCCGGCAATCAGCGCCGCTGAGGCGCGAACGGAGTTGATTTGCTATTTGCCAAGTTGCCAGAAAATCAAATATTATCAGGTAAATAATTAATTAGCTTAAATGCAAATAGAAATTAAATGCACACAACTAATATTTGTGTATAAACAATGCAATGTTGTTTTTGAAAGCGAGCAGCAGCAATAATAAATATAATATGCTCCAACAATAACAAGTCGCTTGAGTAGGCGTCACTTGATGGCGCGTGTATTGACGTGTGGCTGGGGAGTTGACTGGCAGCGGCGCGTCAATAATTGAGCAGAATGAATTGCAATTGATTAAATTGCATAGAAATGAAAATTAATGATGACTTAATGGCTGCTAAGTGAGCCACTACTGTGGCGAGGTGACGGCCGCTTGCACAAGCGCATTAAGCGAAAGTCATTAGAAATAATTTTCTTTGCTTGATGTGACAGTAATTGCTGGTACTAAGCACTTACACACACTCGCACATGCATTTGCAAGGAAGTGCTTTCATTTGCGGTTTGAAATTTGTTAAGTTGTATGCTGAACACGATTTATTGGCAATTATCGGCAAGTTTGGGCAACTTAAGGCACAATAATGTGTATAACAGGAAAAACCAAATGTAAAGGGTGTATACATCAACAAAATAAGGTGGTAAAAACTGTGAAAATTTGTATCATAAGTTTTAAAACTGGTATAAAAAAATTTAAAATGTTTGTTTAGTATTTTAAGTTTCTAAAATTAGAAAAAATAAATCCTAAAGTTTGGGCAATGAAACAAACTGGTCTAACGTATTTATAAATTAAATAAAATTTGAAACTTGAAACGATATTAGTTTTGTACTCATCTGATATTACTAAAGAAACTTTAAAGATTGATATCACAAAATTTCAAAACTGGTATAAAAATATTTATCACTTTTGTTTAGTATTTCATCGTTTCAACTTTAGAAAATAATAAACGAAACCTTTAATGCAATAGAACGAACTGGTATAACATATTTGAAACTGGTATAAACTTTGAAATTTGGTTCCTAGCCCATTTATTATTAGTAAACAATTGTTTGGAAGTTTAGGGATGAGAAATAAATTTGGTATACAACTGGTATAACCGATTAAATGGTTTATGAGTTAAAAAAAAACAACAATAAATATTGTGGTAGTGATTAAACTATAAAATTATACATTTTTTAACTCAAATGATATGAAAAAAAACAAAATCTTCAAATAGAAACAGAATATTATACGGTTATAAGTAAGTACTCTTCCGTGCAGTTTTAAGTTTGTATTAGTGTGTTTTTGACAGCTGAAATTTCGCAACCGCAACAAATGAAGCATAAATAATTTGCATAATTGCGTTAGAAATTTCTTTGTATTTGCATGATTGAGATTCAAAAATAAATTAAATAGACAGCACATATGGAAAAGTGCTTTAGGTAAATACTAATTTAACGAGTTACAGAATTGAGAGAATTATTCAAATGTGTTATTTTAGCTATTTTATGCAAATTCACTAATTGTGCCTTTAAAACTAAATTTTATTTAATGTAATGCAATAACATAAAAAGTAAAGGGGCAACTTACTACACAGCACATGGCGAGTATATAAAAAAATGGTCTAAAATATATGTGACTGGATAATATATGAAATTGAAGTCAAACTAGTGCAACTGGGATATGGATGTCTGTGAAAACTTATTTTAACTCTTATTTCGAGTTCATAAAAACTGGTATAAAATATACATACATATGTGACTGGTCTAATTTATTGAAGTGAGCTAAAGTTAAAGCAAATATGTATAGTACACTAAATATAGTGTTTAACAGTTAAATTCAAAATTTTTCGAAACTGGTCTAACTTTTCTTTAACATTTTTAAGTAGGTTACAACAGAACTAAAATAATGCGCAAATGAAGATTATTAATCGCTTCAGTAGTATTGTCATTATGAACTAATTAAATGAGTTATTAATGTAGGCAAACTGGTATAAAAAATCCAGAACCAGCTATTACATTTTTTTATATGCATAGTCTCCATTATTTAATGGTTGTTTGCTAAATCCCAAAGTATCACATACTCATCTATAAAAAGATTACATTTTGAAACTGGTATAAATACAAAAATGGATTTTGAAGTATAAAAGTTAAACTTCAGGCTTTAAACTGCGCTGCATTCCCCATTTTTAGTCTCCCAACATGAAGATACAAACACACACACCATACAATCAGCATTCAATTTATCCCATCGAACTTATGCGCTTAATTTACTTATGAAAACTCACATTGAATGCCAGAATTAAGGGCAGCAGAGAAAATACGAACGGGAAATGCGCACGAAATGCAACAAAAGCAAGCAGTAGTGGCCACCAAAGTGTGGCTAAAATGCAGAAAATATGCGAATGACTGCGCTGGTGTGGCAGACACTTGAACGGTGGCAATAGCGGCAGTGGCAAGTTGCCGATAAAGTGGATTTCATCACTTAATCTACTGGCATTGCGTGTGTGTGAGTGTGCGCTTCAGTGCTGGGCACCAATGCACCAATGGAATCAATGAACTGCAATAATAACTTGGTTGCCGAACTGCCCGGCAATTGTGAGCCTCACTGCAACTGTTGGCAAGCAGACAGGCAGACAAACCGTCGGAACAAAAGCGAAGCGTAAATGAGGAAAATGATAAAGTTTGGAGGACAGGAGCTTGCAGAGAGCGCGGGCAGTGTGGAAAGTGTGCAAAAGGCGCTTAAAGGGACCGGGAGCGTAGTAACTGCATCGAACTGCGCTGTACCTGATATAAGAATTGAACTGGAAAGCCATGGCGCCTGAAAGTAGGCACTGCGCGAACTTAAATTCGCTGCAAGTCGCAGGCAACGATTAAAATTTAATTCACCACCATTAACGAGTAAAATGCGG
Organism: Bactrocera zonata; assembly: GCA_037783105.1. Taxonomy (NCBI): domain Eukaryota; kingdom Metazoa; phylum Arthropoda; class Insecta; order Diptera; family Tephritidae; genus Bactrocera; species Bactrocera zonata. The sequence continues at coordinate 66,127 of JBAWJQ010001700.1, forward strand.
GCATTTTCGCGAATGCCGAGAAAGCTTGTTAATGTATTTAATGTACGCGCGGCGCATAAGAGTTAAATCGTCAGTGAAATGTTGCATACTTTTGCGCGCAATCGCTTTTCTTGGCGAATCGAATAAATATGCAACACAAATTGAGTCAAAAGCGAAGAAAACGATGTAAAATAAATGCAAGCCCACGAGCAATTGAAAAGAGAACGCGTGCGGAGCGTGGAAAATAATCAGGCCGCCATGCCATGGATGCGTGGTCAGGCCGTCGCGCTGAAATTCGCAGCAACTGCAGCAATTCACGCGTGGACCCATGAATAAAGGCGTGTTCATACATATCCATGTACGGCTGGCTTTCAGCGCAAAAAGCTTACGCCCATTCACTTATCTTTCCATTCACGTAAAGCCATCGCTTCGGCTTCATCATCTTTTATGCCAATCGCACACACACACACATACTGGCGGAATAAAGAAATGCATTCCGTGGAAAATTGCTGGAAAATTGCGGAAAACTGTGCAGTTTTTTCTTGCATTTCTTTCACCGCGCTTTTTCCCATACAATGCCATAATCACAGAATTCGCGCAAATTGGCCGAAAAATGCAGACAACCTTTTTCGAGTAGACAACGCAACGGTCAGCCAAAAAACCAGTCATATATTCAGAGCGCAGACTGTGCAACCCTTCGCCAAAAGTAAACCAAGGATATAAAGCATCAAAATATATAAAAAACTGAAAATGAAATCATTTTATGCCCATTGCATGCTTAAGTCATCGTGTGCAGTGTGAATGAGCGGCAGTTTGCTAACAAATGAAGCATACATCTCGGCGCAATTTAAAGCCTCTATGCACGTCTGTGTTGACCACGTATGCCCATATTTTCTTTGCTGGCCAAAAACACACAAATATGGCATCTCACATATTTGTAATGCGAGTAGGCATGTGCCACAGGCAGTATTTTAAGCAAAAAACAATTTTACAGCTGCTTGCCACAGTTCACGTGCCTATGCCACTATGTAATAATTTTGAGATTTAAGATATATTATCTTCACTAGGCAGGCACGTGAGTTTGCGCCTCGGCTGATAAGAATATTGCAAGCAGAATTATTAAAAAATAAAAAAATATATAAATTCTACTTTTTCAAAAAGCGTTTGGGTAAGGTGGAATCACATTTATTCGAAAGAAAGCACTATATCTATAACTGGTATAAAAGCTACTTGGAATTGTAAGCGAATGTAGAATCATTCTTTTAAAGAAGTAATACCATATATTGTCACTATATATGCAAACCGGTATAAAAGCAACTTAGCACTTAGAAAGCGAAATTTGTATAAACAGTTTACTAATTACTTTTTAAGTTTGCTTAGAAGCAACAAATAACGCTTTATGTTGTTTTTTAAAAACTGGTATAAATTTAAACTCATCTATAAAATGTTTTTGGACTGAATATGTTATAATAAAAAAATAATTTAAATGTAAATGATGCAAAAAAATAAAAAAATTAAACTGGTATAAATTAAAATAACGCAATTACTACGTAATATATGTCTTATAGCCGCTTTAAAAGTATACAACAGTTTACTAAACCTGAAAACTTCAATTTAAAAACTGGTATAATTATCACTGGTATCACAGTGGGCCTCCTAAAAACATAAATATGTCGTTATACAAGGATTTTGCCTACTTAACTACATTAAACCTTAAAATTTTAATATAAAAGCTGGTATAGCTAGACAAAATATTAAATTTTTGAAGTAGCAAAGATTTGCAATCTCAGGAAAGAACAATAGGTTAACAAAATTATAACTTTAATTAGTGATTGGAGAAATCTTACCTTTTGCACTGAACACTGGATCTCTTTCTTCATAAAACTTTTTTAACACTTTTTCACTTATGCACTTCTCCACTTAACACTTATCACTTCACTTTTTATACATCATTTCACTTCACAATTTTAGATTTATTATCATTAAATTATTTTTTAAGTAATTTTGTCTTTCATATGCCTTTTTGAAAATTGGCAACTATGAGCCTGCCCAATACCTTTCTACATAACAAGAGGATAAACATTTCATTCTCATGTTCTCATTGTATTTTTCAATTGTATTGAGTGACATTTGCTTTGTTTTGAAGTTGTTGGTGCTGAAAGAAAAATAGAAAAAATATAATTAATAAGGTAATTTGAGTAAAAAGGCGTAAAAAGCACTTTCAATTATAAATTTATTTATATTAATGTGTATTAATATTTACAAATACAGTTGGAAGTAAAATTAAAAAAAAATACGACTTTTAAAAAACCTCAAATTCCAAATTTTTCAAACTGTTCGAAACTGGTATAAACACAAATATAGCTGATAATATAGCAAATGTATAAAAGTTGTAATAAATTTTAGAAACCAAAATGTTCACCTAATCTCCTCAAATATTAAATAGTTCAAACTGGTCGAAACTGGTATAAACCCAAATATAAGTGATTTCATGCGTAGGCAGTCTGAACCTCAAAACAAGAAAAATAATAACAGGTATACTTTATAGTCCGATGTTGTCAATGAAATTGTTCAAAAAAAAGGTTAATATAGGATTACACTTGGCTCAACTACGTATGTACATACATTATTATCCTCTCTCGCATTTGTTTGGCTAATTAAGGAGTCTTTCTGTCAAGTGCACGGCTTTTCAGTTAACCCGTTTGGCAAGCCGTTTTATCCCAGTTGCCTTTTTCAATCAACACATTTGTTTATTAGCCGCTTTTTGCTGCCCCAGCGGAAATGGTAATTCCCCAGTATGTTTATATACATACATACATATATGTATATGGGTGTATTCATGTTTGTGTGTACGTCTACGAGCACAGTTCAATCTGGAATTCTCTTTTCCGCACATTTTCCTTTGAAGTGTTGACTTAAAAGCTACACTCTGTGTCACAAAATGGAAATGGAAGTGTGTGAAGGGGCCAAGAAAAAATAAACGGTTGTCTGACTCACAGCGACATGTTTGGCATAATTGACAGAAATGTCAAGTGATGTCAAATTTTTTGACATTTTTCAAGCATTTTCCGCATACGAGTGCATGCTGCCTCGGAGTGAGTAAAAAAAGGTTGATAGAGATTTGCAACACATTCCTCCTCGCACTTTTTCGAACATTTTTCTAACGTGCAACGCTGCTGCTCCGCGCGCTGTCAGCCGATGCTTTGTCATGCACGCCATTGTTAGACGTACACACAGGCACTCATACATATGCGCATGGCATGCACTTGATTGTGTCAATTGAAAGGCGTGTGTTGCAACATTGTCCTTTGCTTTGGCTGATTGTTTGATTGCCAGCAATTTTTTCGGAGCGTTCTATTTGTTGCCAATAACCGAAACATTGTTGGTGCTTGCAGTTGACAGCAGTGAGGTGACGTGGAAAAAATTGATACATTGACACTAACATTTTTGCATACATTTCGGCGCCAAGCCAAACGCAGCAACGCACACACACACACACACACACTGATGCGCCGAATTTGTAAACAGGGAAGTGTCAGGCAATTGAAAGTGACACCAGAGCACTAATACATTCACATGAAAATAAATATTGAATACGAGTGCGATAAAGTGTGTTGAAGTAAAGGCATCGATAGATGAGTAGTGTTGTATTTGTATTGCCGCTTGTAACAACAAATGTAGCTGACAATTGAAGTGGCAAAAGGAAAGCATATTGTTAAGTTCAAACGATACGCATTTTAGAGGATGTATTTTCCAACAATCAAATAACAAAAATGTAAAATAGTAAGTAAATACTGAAACTGGTATAAATACAAATAGCTTTAAATAAACTTAAAGAAATTCTTTTTCAACTTTCAGTAAATATATCATTCACCTTAAGTTTACTAAGCACAAACTGGTCAAAAATAAATTGGTGAAAAACTGGTATAAATATGCATAGCTTTAAGTGTAACTTAAGGAATAGCTATTTTAAAGAATAAATACATATATTTGTTATCTAGAGTTTAGTAAACAAAAACTGGTCTAAAATAAATTGGTATAAAACTGGTATAAATCTCTTAAAAACAAAAAGTAAAAAAAATGAATTTAGTGCAAAACCGAAGCGAATATTGACATGAGCATAAAGTATTATGCGAAATACATAGTTGATATTGAAACTGGTATACAAATGAAAGCATCAAATATACTTAAAAAGAGTTTTTTTAAGTATTAAGTATATAAATTCATCCATAACCTTCACTTTAAAACATTTGTGATGATGAGCGAAAATTGCATACTGGCGTAAACTTAATTAGTATAAAACTTTCTTAGTATTTTTTATTTGAAAAACCTTATATGGCAAAAACTGGTATAAGCTGGTATAATTATTATTTAGTTAAATACGAAAAACTTAATAAATTCTATGCAATGGGTATGAAATAGAAATCTGGTGCAAACTGGTATATTTAGAAATGAGTTAAATATGGCAAAATTAATAATGTGGAATTTAAAAATGGGTAAACAGCACTATTTTGTTTAAAATGAAACTGCGATTTAATATTTTGGTTGTAATTGACTAAATTAATGTAAAAGCCTACGTACGATATCAACTGGTATAAGCTCGTCTAGTCAGAAATCAATTAAATCGGACCAGCAATAACAGCAAGAGTTGCGAGAGCTTAAATATGTGCAAAAATCTGAAGGAGATGAACTGGTATAATGTGGTATAATGAGGGATTAGTTAAATAGGAAAATATTAAAAACACCGGGAGCTTTAGGGATACTATTTTTGGGCGAAAACCTATAAGATAAACACTGGTATAATCTGGTATAATTTGAATTTTGCTAAATACAACAAAATTAAAACGGCAGAGATTCAAAATTACTAAAAACACAAAAACACTTTCAACTCAGATACCAACTTCAAGAATTTCTTGCAACACAACAAACTGAAACTCTGCTTAAATCGGTTAAAATGCCAATGCCCCAAACAGTGAAAGCTTGCAACAAACTAAGAGAGAACGAAAATCGATATTCGTTGAACCGAATTTTCGTCGCCTTGCCACAAAAGCGCACTAATGAATTATGTGCTACGCACACGCATGCCGCACGCATTAATGCCACATTTTCGCAACGAAAACGAAAATGAAAATCCAAACTGACATGTTTGCTGCTGCGACAAATGACAATTTGAAAGCAATAGTGGTTGTTGCTGCTGCTGCAAATGCATAAGACAAGCGGTTTTCAAGTGAAGATGCAAGAGCAGAAGAGCGAGAGGGAGAGTGTGTGTGTGCGGGTTTTCGTTAGAGACAAGTCTTGCTGGTAAATGCAAGTGACTGGGGCATGCCGCATGCTTGCGCCAACTGCGTGGCGGTGTCTGTGACAGCTTTTGTAATCGACGGCGACAATTTGAATCATTGCACTTGTGGCATGTGCCCCACAAATGTACAACATGGCACAAAACACAAGTGCAGCAGCGTGCGCGCGCCACTAAACAAGGACGCACTCACACACACACAGACACCAATACATACATATGCAAGCGACGCGCCCGATATCCGTTACCACACACACGCACACAAGTGTTTATGGCAGCGTTGCACATTACAAGCTACTTGCCACATGCATTCGCTCACTGTCGCATTGCTGGCGCCGCACTGTGGCAAGTTCGCAAGTGTCATTGCCATTTTACTTTCATCTATTTTGGATTTTTTCCACTGCCACGGTGCCACGACTGCCAGCTGCTGCCTGCGCTGACTTTTTCATTTATTTATTTATCTCTGTGCCACACAGATTTCATGGCTGCTGCCAGTCACTATTGCTGCCACAGTTAATTCTATTTCGCTCGGCGCTAGCAATTGCCGTTTGCCTCTAGTCGAAATGTGTAGTCTGCTTTAAGGCGCTTTAGCTGCCATTCGCTATCAGTTGCTGCGCGCTTATCGCTACAATTGCACGCCGAAGCTTAGCGAAAGCGCTGTGTGTATTATTTTTGCCATTATACCCTGCACGTCACCACCTCGCTGTGTCTTGCTCCTCCCCAGCTGCCTGTTGAAGAGCGTGTCAACATTTGCCTTGGCGCTCGGCTGCCGCATAGCAACGCAGCTCAGTTTTTGCTCTCTGCAACACACTGTCATTTATTTTTCGCTGCTCCGTTTGCTTGCTTTTCGCTTTAAATGCAATATAATTTGTTGCCTGGGGAATGCAGCTGCCATTGCTGCCGCTCTGCTTGCTGCTCATTCGCTTCATAAACTGTCTAAATTTTTACAAATCTCAAATATTTATTGTAGATAAGATTACACAGTACACATTAAGCGTGTATGCATGTGTAGGCAAATATGCATAATTTTCTTGAGAGAGGCTTTAGGCAGTGAAACGATGCTGCGAGAATATGCGTGGATTGATTTTGTTGGAAATATTAAATATAAGCATTTTTATAGAAGAAAAAATTACAGCGAAGTGTATTTAATGAAAGGAAGCGACACGTATTTAAATTAAAGGTTGAAATTATCAAGGAACGAAATGGAATGGAACGGAATGATATGAAATGAAACGAAAAAAAATGAAATAAACAAAATAAAATGTAATATAAATGATAGGAAAAATTATTGAGTCGGAACGACATGAAATGAAACGGAACGGAATGGAAATAAATTGGAACCAAGTATATTAAGTGAAAGATGGCAATACGTATTTTAATTAAAGATAAAAATGATAAAGGAACGAAATGGAAAGGAACGGAACGATATGAAATGAAACGAAAAAAATGGAATGGAACAAAATAAAATGTAATATAAATGATAAGAAAGATTCTTGGGTCAGAACGACATGAAATGAAAAGGAACGGAATGGAAATAAATTGGAACCAAGTATATTAAGTGAAAGATGGCGATACGTATTTTAATTAAAGATAAAAATGATAAAGGAACGAAATGGAAAGGAACGGAACGATATGAAATGAAACGGAAGAAATGAAATGTAATACTGGAAGGCAATATAATCGAACAGAAAATGTAAGAGCCTATTTCCAAAGAAATGGAATGGAACGGAAGGATATGGAATGAAGAACACGCCTCTTTTGGAGCATCGGCAGTTATACATATATTATAACCTTAACTTGAAGACATCAAAAAAGTTGGTACCAACTGCTCAACTATTCCATGGGAACTCAAAACAGGAAGAACTCCAATGGATCCAAGAGAGCACTCCTTCGTTGGAGAATATTTTGTTATGGTATTCCCCAGACACTTAAGATATTCAAGAAAAGACTTTGTTTCAACTTAATGAAAAGAGGACTGAGTGGAATCTGACTCAGAAAACTGAAATTTTCAATAATTGCGCGCTCTATCAAGTCAGTTAAGGTTTGAAAAACTCGATAGCTCCACTGAAATGGTTTTCAACACTTTTGCCACCAATCGCACAAAGTTACGCATTAACCCGGTTTGCTAGGCTTCAATGGCTGCTGCAATTGGCTTACTCAGCAACATAACCTAGAAATCATAATCCCACTATTGCAGCATCAATTTCTCAGTCTCACTTTCATTGCCTTGATGCCATTATCTGCCTAACTGCATTTACCTTTACTAACCTCACTATCGATGCAGCACTGCATGGTGCATGCCGCGTGCTTTTAAAATTCTTTTTAGCCATTATTCGGTCCATCTCTGGCAATTTCTGCTGTCCTCGGCTGCCTTTTTGTTTGGCTTATGTGTTCACAAAATTTGTTTGGCATATTCGCTTAGGCGGCTCACAGTCAATCCCCAACCCTGCTTGCCGCTTGTTGCAACATTTGCATGTATGCGCCGGTTGCTGACACACGCGCAACATTGGCTCAGGCGCAGGCTGGTGTCCGTTGCCTGTTTGCTGTTGGCTTGTTGAGCTCCAACCGTTTGCTGGCGTTTGGCGTATCTGATCCGCATAGTAACCCATTTTATTGGGGGTAAGGCTCGGCTGCAAATATTGGCGATTGGAAGAAGAAGCCCAGTAGGAAAAATGCCACGAAATTTGAGTTGCTGAAAGAGATGAAGTATAGAATGGGCTCGATTTGTAAAAGAATGTATACAAGTAAGTCTTCTCATGTGTCTAAGCTCATTTAACTGTTCGGCTTTCTAAAACCTCTTATACTTGTTCCATTATCGAGACCTTCCCAATTGAATTAATTTCTTTTCTGGCTGTTGGTCGTCCTCTATGACCCCCACATTCCTCATACAAGCCCCCCACAGCTAAATTCACATGCTTTCACGTGTTACTTTGCATGTGTGCGTGTGTGTGCTTGCCGGGTCTTCGTTCGCTTGTAAATGAATTAATGCGAATATGCGAAGCGCAAAACTGACAACGAAATTAGGATAATGTCGGATGTGGCAGCGACAAGGACAATGGCAATCAATGTGCCACACTGCTGTTGGATTAGCAACTAACAACAACAATAAGGGAAAGAATGGTACACTGTGGTTAAGTGGGCATTGAGTTAATTAGCGAAGCTTTTCTGCTTTTAAAGAAAAGTTTCAAAATTGAAATTTTTTTGTTAATTTTTTTGATTTAAGAAAATTTTCAACTTTTTTTTCAAGATTTAAAGGGCAGATTTTGTTACGTTATAACTTTTTTCCAAAGGCTTTGGTTCATAGAAAATTTAGTAATTTTTTTTAATTGAAAAAATTAAAAAAAAAACAAATTTTCGAAATTTTTTAAATTTATTTTATTTTTCTTTTCAAATTCTTTTTACACTTTTCTGATAAATTTTTTTTTAATTACGAGAAATTAATAAAAATTTCATATTTTCAAAAAAAAACAAGATTTTCGAATTTTTTTATCAAACAATTTTTGTAATTAAATTTAAGTCATATTCAAGTTGCTTGTTAGTCCTTTCTTTGAACTAGCTGCAATGTATGAACAAAAAAAAAAAAATTATTTTCAATTCAAAATTTTACTTAAAAATTCTTAACATATTTTTTTTTAATTTAATTTTTTTAATTTTTTGAAAACCAAATTTATTAAAAATTATGTTAAAAATTTTATTTGCAATTTTTCTATTAAGAATAAAAATCTTTTAAGAAAATTTAAAATTTTTCGAACAAATGAAATATAGGAAGTAAACCGAATGATTATGATTTTCTTCATACAAATTTATTTTCAATTTATAAATATTTCTTCAAATAAAATATTTTATAAAAAAAAATTTTAAACTCACTAAAAACGTATTTTACATATTTTTTATGAAAAATGTTAGAATTCTCAAAAATTTCAACGAAATAAAAATTTTCAAATATTTCTTTCAAGTAGACAAAGTTTTTGGAAAATTCAAAATTTTTGGAGAAATATGGAAAATTATAAATTTTCTAAAAATTATTTTCGAATATTTTTTTTGCTCAAACCAAATATTTTTAATTAAAAATTTTTAAATGAAACCAAATATTTTGAATTAAAAATTTTATTTAAAAATTTTTAATTTTTGGTAAACAAAATTTTGGAAATCCATATCTTTTCATTTAATTAGCCACTTCTGTGAGTTAATTCCATCTCCTATCCGCATTTTTGTAGTTTTCACTACAATGTAAATTTTCTACAAAATTCGAAGCAAATCAATGGCAAAATAGCTAAATTCCACCGCCACCGCACTCCACCGACCGCCGCTCCAGCCCACGCCTAATATGAAGAGCGCATGAATGCGTGTTTGCTTTTTGTGTGGCATGCCACCGCAATGTTTGCGTATGTCCATTTTCCGCCTGACTTGTAACGGCTCGGCGAAAGCTGGCAATAATACACGAACAAACACACACATGCATACAAACACGCATACATACACATACATGCGCATAAACAAGGTACATGTTGATGTGCTGCATGCAATAGCTATGCCCCAGCCATGTTGCAATGTTGCAAAACAATGTTCTAATGTTGCAGTGACGTTGCAGTTGTCGTTACATGTACACGTTTTTACAGTTGCTGTTGTTGTAGTTGCAATATTTGTTCTTGCCGCTGTGTGGATTTTGTTTTCCTTCCTCCAAACAACTGTTGTTAGTTTTATTGGCTGACGGTGTGGTTGTTGCAATTGTTGCAAATGCGCTTTGAAAATTTAGCTTTTAAATATTTTTTGTTGTTATATGTAGCAACAACAACACTGTGTTTTTTGTATTTTTCACATATCCATTCTTTCTTATTTATTGGTCAGGCGTCTTGAAACCCTCCTTGGAACAACCCACTAATTTTTTTTTGAACCAAGAAACAAAGTAAGTGCTTGCTCCTTATCTCTTTCTCGGGAGATTTTCATATTCGAGCTTGTAGCACCCTTCAGTCGTCTTTTGATACACAATCAGTTATTTTTTCCGAGGATATGGTCGATATTGCGACTCAGACATAACTAATGTCGCTTTTCCTGTCTTCTTTGTCTTCCTTTTTTCTTCCATGCTTTTTCTCAAATTTTTGCTGTCTTCTAATTCACTTCCTGTGTTCGGAATAGTAGGTCTCTATGTATTTGTTTATAAGCTTAAATTTTTTTCCATTTTATATATAGAGACTTCACGGAGTACAGAATAATTCCGATAAAGCCAGCTTTGTAACCCAAAGTCTAGCTGTTTTGTATTCGAAAATGTTTCAGTCTTTGAAGCGAAGGTCTGAGATCCAATAAATTTACGATAGTCTCAAAGCGCTTTGTGGATTTGTGTAGGGAAGATCTTATGATCCAGTGCATAGAAGTTTTTTAGGTACCAAAATCGACCGTAGTTTTAAGCTCTCCAAGTCTGATCCCTTTAAGGATCTACCTCATAATCCAACTTAGCATGATAGTAGTATAACCAAGACAGACCGGCGTTCTAAACTGCCAAAGTGCGATCCCTCATAATCATTTAGTGACTTTTCTTAGGTGTATATGGCAAACCAATGGTTGTGAATGTTATCAGAAACTTAACGAACTGAACCTTGGTATTAATCACTGAACTTATTACAATAACAACAACATAAAAATTAGCTATAAAATGTAGCGAAAGTCGGCAGAGCTGAAAATATACTCAAGGACGGAGTACAAAACAAGGCAAAAAAAAAAATTCTCTCAAGAATGGGCATCATACGAAAGGGAAACTCCTGAATGGTGAGCAAAATAAGCAATTACAACAAAAAACAACAACAAAAATAATGGTAGTAACATACATTAGAGCTAATAACAAGCCAAGCAGCGGCCACATATAAATGGAGAGGACAAGCACACAACGCTTGGGGCTGCACCTGGCACCAATTACCGACACTGATGTAGGTCCAGGACAGGAAGGGGGAGCCTCAGTCACTGGTATCGACACGGCTACAACAGCGTCTCTACACTGACCGAGTCAACACCGAACAAATGTGGAGGCGAGAGGCACACTGAGTGGCTGCCAATAAGCAGACGCGGCAGGTTATAGTGCCACAAAAAAAACAACAAGCAGCAAATACAGTAATAAAATATTGGTAATTGTTGCCAATACATCGGCGTGGCCATAAATAAAAATGCTGACTGGCAGTAGCGCCAAGTGGAGCAGTGAGCGGCGAACGACCAGGCGTATACGCAACCTTCAGCGCGCTCGAGTGCCAGTGCCAATATACCCCGCACGGCCGCCATACAATCGGCTGTGATTTATTTGCACGTCGCCGGTTGTGGCATATTGGCGAGTGCCGCTTTGTGGTCGCTTATTATTGTGTAACGGTGCATGCGTTCTTTCGCCACTTCTTTGCTTATTTATAGATTTTTTTGCAGTTTATTGTTGTTGTTGTTGGTGCTTCTTTTGTTTGGCCAGCAAAGTGGTCACCTACGACGTTTGCATTTCATTCCACTTGATTGCCTTTTATGTGTTTAATTTGGCGCTGTGGCAACAACAAAGAGAACAGAAAAACGAAAGTAATAACAACAACAACTACAATAGCAATAACAAAGCGGCGCGCAACGATGCGAAAAATCAGTGAGCGCGACGAAAAGGTCAACTTTCTTTATGGTTTCACAATCGCCTGTGCGCTAACTCTCTCCCTCCCCCTCCCTCTCTCTCTCTCTCTCACTCTTTCAATCGCAGCTAATGAAATATGCGCCATTCGTTTGTCGATGATTTATTGAATTTAATTTCATTTTATTGCGTGTGCCGCATACTAAATGATTCCGGGCCCTGCGGCACTTAACCACACACTCGTGTAAACACACATACCCACGAACACACGACATTTGGCTGTGGACACGGTCAACGATTAAAGTTGTGACTCGCTCCGTTTTGCTCCGCTTTCGATGCTTGAACAATTACAGACTAACAGCAACAACAACAACAACAAAACATGAGGAAATTGTCAAGCACAAGGATTTTGTAGTTGTTGTCGGAAATGTGTGTGCGTGTGGTGTGTAAGAGACGAAGAAAATGTCCAAAAATGGCAAACGATTTAAGCTTTCCTTTGCCGTTAATGTTTGCTTTGATTCCTTTGTTGTGTCGATTTTAACACATTTATTGTATTGAGCGACTTTTGATTGCTGCGATACGATAAAGCAAAGTGAATTAGGGTAGAAATATCTCAGAGAGGAAACCTGAAAGCTTTTGTAATGGGTACAACGTATTTAAATCAAATTATTAAAGTTCAATCGCTACGTAAAACAAAAGCAAACACTTGGCAAAAAATTGCTAAATTTTTTTTAAGTGAAAGCTTTGCTTTCATACTCAATTTTATAAAAGCTTCATTGAAGCTTTATATCAAATATTTCTAATAAAATTTTCAAGATAAAAGCATTATTTCGAACTTGATAAAAAGTTGGTTTTAACGTTTTTTTTTCAGTAAAAGCTCTACTTTCATCTAAAATTTTAGAAAAGCTTAATAGATTTTACCAACGAAGTTTTTACCGCACTTATGTATATTGCTTCAAACTTAGTACATAGTATTTGGAAATTTTTTCGAAAAATGAAAGCTCCACATATATACGATGCGAGTTTATGAAAGCTTCAGAGGCATTTCTAGCGAAGTTTTAAAATCATTATTCCGAAATTAGTACAAATTTGTTGGAGTTTTTTTTAATAGTGAAAGCTCTACGTTAATATTAAATTTTTTAAAAGCTTCATAGACTTGTCTTATTTCAAACATGGTACAAAGTGGTGGATTTTTTTTTGTTTTTTTTTAATAGTGAAAGCGCTAATTTCAGATTAAATTATATAAAAGCTTCCTAAATATTTCTAACGAAGTTTTAATAGTTAAAGCATTATTTCAAATGGTTTTTTATATCTATATCTCTAATTCCATATTCAGTTTTATAAAAGCTTCATAGACTGTTCTTTCAAAGCTTCTACCATAAAATCATTATTTCAAGCTTGATGAAAAGTTTTTAGATTTTTTTATCTGAAAAAGTGAAAGCTCTACATTTATATACAAGTTTGTTAAAAGCTTTTTAGACAATTCTATAGAAGTTTTCACCTTTAAAGCTTTATTTCAAATACTCACAGCTTCCAAAGTGTAGATAGAAGTGATTTAAGAACTTGCTTTTGTAACTTATGCAAAGCTTACATAGAATATAAAAGCTAGATTATTTTCAAATTATCAAGTTCTTAAATATAAGCGGATAAAAAAATGTTTGTGAGCGACTTTATTTACTAATTTATGAAATTAGAAGTTTTTTTCAGTAAAGGAAGTTAATGTACTTAGTTTGAAGTGTTCAATAAAGCTTAAGTCTGAAAGCTCTAAATAAAAGCTCCGCATGAAAAAGTAAACGGTTTATTATTTCATGCAATTAATTTATAAATGGAAGGAAAAATAATAATTTCAGCTTTGTGAAAGCTTGGCTAAAAGCTCTGCTGAAACTTTCACAAAAAAAGAAAATAAATAAATCAGAAGAACTTTTATTTACATACATATCAAGATAAAATTGAACAAAATTAGTCAATAGTGTTTTCCTAAGAGCTTTTATTAAAAAAATTTAATTATACACTGAAAGCTTTTATATTTTTGTATAATTTTTGTGAAATATACTTTTTGCTGAGATATTATTTTAAGATTAGAATAATAATAAATAGAAGTAAATATTTTATATACAATTTTCGCCCATATGAAAGCTTAACTTGAAAGCTTTGCTGAAGCTTTCATACAAGGCATTGAAAGTAATATAAATGCGACTATATACTATATGAGGCATAATATGAAAATATTTATATATTTATTAAAAGCGTGTTCCTCGGAGCTTTCCTTAAAAAAAAAATAAAATGAATCAATAAAAGCTCAAAGTTTTTGTACTTCTATACCACATTTGTTAAACAAACTATTATCGAAAAAATATTTAAGAAGCTCAAAGGAATTATTATTATTTTAAGGAAACTCAAAAAAAATGAAAGCTCAGCATATTTGTGTAGCACCTATAGCCACATTATATACTTTTTGCCGCTGCTGCAGCATTCATAATCTTTAAAAGAATCAGTGTGAGTGTTTAAATATTGGCTTTCTGGTCGCTTGGCTCACTGCCGAAATGCCAAAATCGTAAAACAGATTTGCTTTTAAGCCATTTTAGCAAAACAGTTTACAAATGTGCTTTCACACTTAAGTGACAGTTCAGCCAAGCACAACAACAACAGCAAACGGAACGCGCTGAGAGCAATGGTTGGGGCCACAGTTGCGCAGCCCAGCGCATTAGCGTCGACAGCAAGACGCGGCGACTGCCGAAAAGCTTTTAAAGGGGTGTGCGAAGAATTTAAAAGGAAGCGAATTTACTTGCTGGCAAACATAAAATACATTGTAAAAGGGTTAAGCAATGCGCATTGCAATTTATTTCACTTTACGGCAGCATGAGCAGAACAAATGTGAGAAAATGTTAAAAAAGAAAAACGAAAATAAAGAAAGCTGAAGAAAAAAGTGCGATAATAAAGCAGTGAGTAAAAGCTGTGCGGAGCAGCACGGACGCATGCGATGTCAAGAAAGTGTGAAAAGACACTTCCTTTTGGGCGAGGAATTGGAACCGACAAAACTGAAGGCGAAACGCGCCGGACCGGAAGACGATACAGCGCCTCGGCTGAGGCGGCCGGCGGGGCAGGGGAGCAGCAAGCGGAGTTCAACGCCGAGCAAAGCGAAGCAAAAGTGGAAAGCGTTAACAAATGTGCGATTTATTTGTGTGCATAAATTTAGACAGCATACAGACACACATATGCGCGAAGCATTTGCCACTTCATTGCTCTTCATTTGCGTGTGTGTGTGCATGTGTGAGTTTAAATATATACTTTCTGTAGCGATATATATTTATGTGCGACTGCACTTTTCGCGATTTGGCAAAACGAATGGATTTGCTGCCGCGCTGCCTTCTTGAAAGGCGCTAAAAGCATTGCTGTTGCACACACTCACACACACTTCCACATACATTGGGGCGCCAATAAATTATGGCATACATTAAGGCGCTTCAGCGAAAAGTTGTTAAAATAGCAGTTAGGAAAAATTGCTGTGTTGAAAGCAAAAGGGTTTAGTTGCGCCGAAAGAAAAATGGCAGAAAAACAACACCAACAAAGGGAAGCAACAAACATATAGGCAACAACACAGCCAGGTATGCAAATTGCCGCTGCAAGGCAACAATCGGCACTTGTATCACAAGTAAATGGGGGAGCAACTACAAGCAAGGAAAAAATGCTCGAAAACAAATTTAATACACAAGCAGTAGGCGGACAAGTGAGTAATTTTTTCCCGCGCACAATGCACGACAATTCAATTTTCATAAATTTCGATCGCGTGCCGCTAAATTGCAAATTGAATACGGCTTTTTCCAGCATAAGCATATGTGATTATACTTATATGTATTGTATGTATGTGTGGCAAGTGGGTAATTGAATTCCGCGCGAAGCACAAGTCTTAAAATTCATGCCAGAAATCCGCTGCCTATAACATATTTACTCACTCAAAAGCTCGTAAGAAGGGGAAAAATATTGCAAAGAAAATGGTTCAATGCTTCAAATATCGAAAATTTTGAAGTGACTGGTATTGGTTTGTTGTAAAATTGAATAATAAGTGGAAAAAGAGTGAAAGCTCTCAAGGAGCGTTTATACAAAAGTTATTTCAGTTTTTGTTGGTAGAAATTTTGTCTTAAAAATGGATACAGAAAAATGTTTAACTTAAATAAAAATGGAACTTACCAAAACTTTTGTTATAAAAGCTCACCGTTAAAGAGTGAAAGCTCACTAATATCATTTTACTAAAGGAATTGATGTTAGAACTCTTGATTGTTGGAAAATTATTCTTTAAAAAATTTTATGAAAGCTTACCATTTAAGAGTGAAAGCTCACAAGGATTGTTTTCAATAAATAGTTGTTTGAATTTTTTTTAGTAGAACATTTGTCTTATAAATGGATTTAGAAAAATTCTTAACTCAAATAAAGAAATAGAGCTTTTATTTTGAAAGAAAAGTTTTTTGAAAGCTTACAAGAATGAAAGCTCACAAGTAGCATTTTAATCACGGAATTGAACGGAAATGATGTTAAAACTTTGTATTGTTGGAAAATTGTACTTTAAAAATTTTATGAAAGCTTACCAATAAAGAGTGAAAGCTCACAAAGATCTAAAACTAAATATAGATATAAATAGCAGTTGTAAATATAAATCATGAATCATGCTTAAAAATTGATGACATTAGTGAAGTTTTCCTAGCTTTTCCTACCTTAGAGCTTTTTCGAAAACAGCTAAACAATATAGAGAAACTTTCTACACCAAATCAGTAAATTCAAAGCTTTTTAATTAATTGGAAATTGTGTGTCATTTCCTAGAATTGGAAAATGAAAGCTTGCAACTTGTTCTAAGAAATGGCGTAGAGCTTTTAATACGAATTTTTTTAACTTTAAATTTAAAAAATATTCAGCAATCATCATTAAATGATATTTGACCTGACCAGAAATATACATTTTAGAATTTATTTTGCTAAAAGCACAAAGGCTTTTCTAAAGCATTTCAAAATTATCTTTACAAATACAGGTATTTTAGCAAGCTTTCATGTTTCAAGATTATATTTCCATACTGTTTTCTGTAAAATTGGAATCTTAAAAAGCTTTTACTTAAAAGCTCTATGAAATATCATAAATGACCAAAGAAAGCTTTGCGACTGAAACAATCTTTTAAACAATAGAAACAGAAAAAATTACAACGATATATATAACAATGTGAAATAAGAGCTTATAAAGCTTCGTAGAATATGTGAAAGCTGTCAGTAGCAAAACAACGCCGAATAAAGCAAACTTTTTATGTAACTTAACAACCCTACAGTATTTTCTAAAAAAAAGGCCCCTTCGTGAAAGCTGCGTGAGAAAGCTCCATAAAACGAACAGAACCATAAAAAGCTTTGCTAATGAATTACTATTATTTTTAATAATAGAAACAGAAAAACTTCTATTATAACTATACGAATGTCGGAAAATAAGCTTGTAAAGCTTCGAGGTCTAAATGAAAGCTTCACTTGCAAACCAACTACGAATGAAACATACATACATATATACATTACTGCCGCAGAAACATTTTTTTATTGCTTCCTTTCGCCTACAACTATTTGCTTCCCCGCGGCACTTTAACGCTTTTCAATTTCGCATGCATCAAGTAACAACAACTACGCACAGCTCATAAAAAACGACTCACCCGTGTCGAAGACTTGAACGCACTTCAGTCGAGCGCAATTTGATGCCGTTCACGCGGTGCTGCCACAGCCACTTGCAACCAGCAAGCCTCGCATGGCTCAAAAATGCCGCGTACACACACACACGTACACGCATGCAAATTGCGAAATGGCCTATATAACTACTATATGCGGCAACAGCAACAACCACATCAGCAGTTACGCAATCAGCATATTTTGCATAAACAATGGCGCAACACATATAAGACGCCCAAAGCAATCAACGCCGGCGGCAAATGCTTGCAACTGCTGCTGGCAGCCGCTAAATGTGCATGTGAGTGGGTGTCTGTGTTTAGGCAAGGATACACATGTGTGCGTGCACTCAAGCCATTTCTCCAATAAGCGCCGCCGGCAAGGCGTGAAAATTATTTATGCGCGCATATTGCGTGTCGCCGTCAAAAACAAAATTGCCTGCGTGTGGCAGGCATGTAAGCAGCGGCGGGCGATGGTGCGGGTTAGGGAGCGCAGGCAGCAGCCTGGCTTCAAACAAACTCCTATTTGAGGCAACATGTGACGCTTATTGCTGTTGCCACCACCTGTGGTGTCTTTAGAGCGCAACCGGATAACAGGTAATTCTGGCAAGGTTTTTGCATGTTGGCGCCACAAGCAGTTTATTTTCAATTTGCATTCGCACTCACGCATAAATTCAACAACCGGATTGCGTGGGAGCGTAGAAAAGTTCTGAATTTTTAAGCAGTAATATTTTCTTTGAAATTATTTAGTTACATACAATAATGCTTTAATGCCATACCAAAGCTTTGGAAATGAAAGCTTTGAAAAAACTACCAAAGCTTTGAAAGAAAAACGAAAGCTCAAGAAAAGCTTTCAAATATTTTAGGCGAAATATGAAAGTATTAATCAGACTAGTGAAAGTTCACGATATATAAAACTTTATAAACGCAATGGAAAGTTTATGAAAGCTCCTGGAAAGCTCTCATTAATTTTACATTCTGCGAAAGTTTTTATAAGTTGAAAAAGTTTTTGCGCATTGAGCTTTTTTGTCTCTTTTCATCTACTTAAGATTTCACTTACTTTTCTGCTCTCAACCGAATGAGCTTCTTGAAAAGCTTTTTGTTATAGCATGCATTTAAACTTTAAGAATATATTTATTCGTAAGTAAAAATATATGATGCGCTTTATAATTTTTTTATTATTATATATGAATATATATTTTTTTTAATAAAAAGCTTTGGAGCTTTACGCTTTTTAGTCTGGATATTGGATGAACTTAAGCTGTTTAAAATTGAGTATATTTTTTCCTACTATTATGATTATTTTAAAAGCTTTTTTATAGAACAAGCTGCTAAATTCCCAGAAGCTTTAAGCTTTTCAAGTTCGTTACGATTACTTTTACATTGCAGTTTATATAGTTTGTTATTAGAAAAAAATACATGTATGTGCTTTTTAATTTTTTTATTGTTACATACGAATATATGGTATGTTTTTCAATAAAAGGCTTTGAAGCTTTGAGCTTTTTTATATAGTTATTTTAAGCTGTTTAAGATTGTTTATAATATTCTGCTTATAACAGAATACACATTTTAAGAGCATTTTATTAAGGCAAACTTTTAAGCTTTAAGGACGTTTTCCTTTACCGAAAAATAGTTCGGCTAAATAAAAAATATGTATGTATATGATGTGCTTTATAATTTTTTTATTGTTACATATAAATACATATATGGCATTTTTTCAATAAAATTAAAAAGCTCTGGAGCTTTGAGCTTTCAGTCTAGCTTTTTACAGCTATTTAAGATTGCACATATTTTTTCACACAACACCTAGTATTATTACTTTAGGAGCTTTTGAATATAAGAAGCTTTTAAGCTCTAAGAAGCTTTAATATTTGCAAGATCCTTTGGATTACTTTTGCGCTGCAGTTTCTATATATTTTTAAAAGGAAATCAATTCATGTTTTAAATTTCTAATTAAATTTTAAGGGCTTGGGAGCTTTAAGCTTGCATTTGGAATATACTCCAGTATAAGTATAAAATTGTTTAGTAAATACGCCTAAGTAATATTATGCTGTATAACTATGACTTAAAATTTCATTATCAAATCTAAAGCTTCATATCATTCTTTGTGGCACATAACAGCTTTACGAGTTCAGTTTGACGAAGGACGTGACTTTTATATTTTGTTTTTCATTATTTATTTAATTTCTAGGTTTTCTCCATTTGCCTCAGCTGCTTTTCCACAATTTTGACGTCAAATTTTACTTTCAGTTTTTTTTCTTAAATGTCTCTGACGTGACACAATGCCGCCTTTGTTTCTTATCACGACAATTTTCATCAACTCTGTGCTTTCACTAAATAAACTGAAAATAAACTTTTATATGAAATATAAAATGAAAATGTTTGTATACGCTTTTTAATAATACTGTTTTTATATACATTTTTGAGCTCGTTTTCATTTAAGGCATGACATTTCAACATTTCAGCTTTATTTACTGTTACTTTTTATTCCAAATATGACTTTCTTTATTATTTTGTTATTGTTTTCTTTGTTAAAGAACATTTGGCATTTCAACTTTTTCGCACGTCTTTAGACTTTTTCCCCCACTCGCCACGCTTTCGCCGCACTTTTTGACTGTTCTCCGCTCGGCGTCACACTTGAATGAATTTTCAAGTTAATTTGAAGGTTTTTTAAAAATTTCGCTCACGTACTAAATGGCACACAAACAAACCGAGCGAATGCTCAGACACATATGTGCACAACCACACAGACAGCTCTAACTAAATTTGTATCTTTGTGAGTGTAAGTTTTCAGAAGTCGCTTTGGGGGCACGTGTCAACTCACCCAGCTCACCAATATAGACAAATGAAATGAATCGAATCGTTGACGGCAATATGGTTGGGATGCTGCCGGCACAGTGTGCGCTCTGTTGGGGCGCGAAAGCTCAGCAACTCATTGGAGTGTCATAAAGTTTAGCTGAAAGTCAGGAATTGAATGGTAATAGTTGTGGCTGGCAAGCAATGCATTCTAAAAGCGCAGCGAGAAGAATGTCTATGAGTTTTTTCCTCCTTTAACTTCATCACACTTTGGCTGTCGAGCTACATTTTCAAGCTGGTCGTGCTTTTGCGCCTGCTGGCAAAACAACAAGGAATTCTAAACTTTTCGCCAAATTTTGGAAATAATTTGGTGCAGACTTCGTGCAAATTAGGAATGAAAATTTGCCTCCATTATAGTAAGTAAATCGAAGAAAGGCTGCTGTTGAGAATATGTTTTTACAAAAGCTACTTTAAAACAGTTTACCAACAAATAATGAAAATTATGGAATAAAAAATCTCTTTCTTACATCTTTTGGTACTGTATTTTGGTCAAAGCTTTCAGAGCTTTCACAGTTTTGCATGAAATAATGAATACTATGATGTCGGAAATCTATTCCTTATAGCTATTGGTAGTGCTTTTTTCTAAAGCTTTTAGAGCTTTCACAGTTTTTTACGAATGGACAAGCTGTTGGTACACTATTTTTTCCAAAGCTTTTAGAGCTTTCAAAGTTTTGCATGAAATAATGAAAGATATGAAATTGAAAATCTTTTTCGAAAGCTTTTAAATTTTGAATCAGTAAAATGACGCAAGTTAAGTTCGAAAGCTACCTTCAAAAATGCTTCTTTTTCGCAATATGTGTCAATATTCGAAAAGTTTTTAAAAAATGAGAAAGCTTAATCGAAAGCTTAATTAGTTTCCCAATAAGTCTAAGAATTGTGCCAGATATGTTGAAGGAATAAATTCTTATCTTTGATGAAATTATAAATATTACATATATTAAAGGTTTAAATTAAGCTTAAAAGCGTTAGGAAGCGAAAGCTTACATATTGTAATATAATAAGCTAGGAAATTACTTAATTTCTATGCTGAAATGCGTTCAGAAAGTGAAAGTTTATGTAGAGTGTGAAAGCTCCAACAAGATGTAAGCTTCTTTTTGCTCTGAAAGCTTGTTTGTTGTTATGAGAGTGTGATAAAAATAATTTGCAATGTTCTACAAAGCTTTGCGTTCTGAAAAAAGTTCAGACAGACAGAGTTAAAACAGATCTTTCAGAAAAGAAAAGGACTAATGAAAAGTTTTTAGACGAAATGTTTAAAATATGTAAATAAAGCTTGGAAGTGCTAAAAAGTTTGTGTCAACAAAAGGTTTAGAAACCCAGAAGAATGGATGATAGAGTAAAAATCTTTTCGACAAAATGCTGAAAATGACAAATTTCAACTTTAAAGTTTTGAAGTAAAAAATAGCTTTTGTCCACAAAATCTGGAAATAGCTTGAACAACAAATTAATTAGTGTCGAGTTTTAGACGAAATATCGAAAGTAAATAATTCTAGGATTTAAAGCCTAGAAAAAGTTTTGTCAAGAAAAGCTTTAGAAAACTAGAAGAAAGGATGCACTGTGAAAATTTTTTAGATAAAATATTGAAAATTTGGCAAATAATTATTTATTTATATAAGCTCCAAAGCTTTGAAATACAAAAAGCTTTTGACCAAAAAGCTGCAGAAAATTAAAAGAAAGGATAGAATAGTGAACATTTCTTAGACGAAATATTGAAAATATTTTTAGCTTAAAAGCATCGAAGTACGAAAAGCTTTTGCTAAGAACAGCTTTAAGAACTTGAAGAATGGATAGACTATTAAGATTTCTCACGACGAAATTTTAAAAATAAATAATTTAAATTTTAAAGCTTCGAAGTACAAAAAAGTTTTTCAAAACTATAAACCTCAAAACAGCTTGAGAAAATAGAAAAATCATAAACCTCGCCAATAATGCAAAAAATCACACCGAAGCACGTTTGGCAAATTTTCTTGACTCGTATTTTAATGCAATCAGGCAACGGAAGTTTTCAACGGATTGCCTGTCACACTCACACACACGCACATGTCTTACAAAACATACAAAGTTGCAGTCAGAAGAAAATTAAATATATGTGTGTAAGTGGGGAAAATTGCAGTTGAAAAGTATGAGTGAAAAATGACAAGAAAAGGTGATATATGGCAAAAAGTTCACTGCGGTGTATGTGTGTGTGTGTGTTTCTGCCAGAGCAGCGGTGTCAGCGGCAGCAGGGCGACCGCGCTGTCTCCAGCGGACTTTCAAGTGAACTCTCGACTGTCACGTGCAAGTGTCGCAAGTAAGCACAAATACACATATCGAACAACCAAAACAAACATACACACACATGGATACATGTAAGAGTGTTGTGTACTTGCATGTTGTTTGGTGCTCAGCAGCAACTACTGTGCGGCGACGTGAGCTGTGGGGGAATGCGATTTTGAGTGGCATTGCTTGTGCATTATAAATATATACCATGTCAGTGTGTGTGTGTGTGTGTTGTTGTGCGACTGCTTGTACGACAAGTTTATGTTGCACGTAAATTTACGCTAATGACATTTAACGCTTCCGCCACACAGACACACACACACATGCACGCAGTCAGCCAAATAGAACAATCGCTTGTCACAAAGTTGCTCTTTGGCATTTGCTGTCTGCCAGTGTTATACCCCAAGCGAGTGTCGAGCGTGTGTTTGTTTGTGTGTGTGGGGCAACACTTGCCAACGATAATATTGAATTTTGCAGCAGTCAATGTGGCAGACAAAGAAAATCAATTCCCGCATTGGGAGCCGAACTTGCCACAGCAACATGCTGGCTTAGTGTGTTGTTGTTCTTATTGTTGCTGCTGTTGCCACAGCTAATGTGTGGCATGAATTAAGTGGCAACAGTTAAGTGAATTTGAGTTGCATGTCCATGCGACATAGCAAATGAGCTCTGCTTACACATATACTTCGCATGTTTGTTTGTGTGACTATATGTGTGTATGTATTTGTGCATATATGCTTGGAAGTGTGTGTGTCATTGCGGCTGCGTATGGGACTCGCAATTAGAAATGTTGCACAGCAGACAAGCGGCAATGCGTCAAGCGGCCTGGGCAGCCCTCATTGCTTGTATGTGCATTAGGAATTCATGGAAAACACGGAGGCGCATTACTTCCCTTAAGTAGTGTGAGTAGGTATGTTCGTATGGACAAATAACAAAATCCAATAATTTGGCCTCCCGCTTTACTGGTTCCGCAATATTCTTTAGATGGTCTCACTCTAAGGCTGGCTGAAACTTGGTGATTAGCCGGAGATCGCTTATATCTTGTCTCACAAATCGGCAACTCGAAATACTCGCTTCCTCTTCAAGTAACTAAAACCTTATTTCTTTCTTTTTAAATATTTTTATAGCTAGAGGTCGCACCCTTGAATACACTGGCAGAAGTGTCGATAATCAGACCGTAAAAACCACTAATTTTCGCGCAGGCATCTTGAAGGATGACTTATTCTCGTATGGCACCTCCATCTGGCATCGCTAAGAACCAAAACTGGTCTATGCGTGGCTCACGAGCCTATCATATTAACCTAAACTAACCTGTAGATTAATGAAGCTCTTTCCGATTTGTGCTGCATTGCTTCATGGAGTGTAGCCGAAAACTTTTGGAAACACGAAAGTTTTCAACCTAAAAATTCGGTTTCATAGGGAGCTTCAGTAGCACTGCTCTCTCAATTCTTGGATTTAGTGTCAATTGAAGTCCCACGAAACCCGAGTTTCGTACTCTGTTGCACTAATTTTACTAGAAACTTAATCCGAAGAGTTCTCCAGTAGAGACTCGCGCTTACTTTCTTGATCTGAACACTGTCTATAACTGGAACTCTGGTATCATTCAGTGTTTCACAGTTCATAATGCTGGTTCTTGGTCATTGCAACTTATCTACACAGATTCCAATATTTTGAGTCTGATATATTATATATATTTTTTTAACTACTAAGTCAAAGACTTCGACTTCAAATGAAAAGATGATCCTTCGACATGAAAAGATGATCCGAGATCACTAGATACGAAGAAGGACGAATCAAAACATATTCGAAGAGCGATCGGATGGAAATCAAAAATATATAAAGTTCGTCAAGGTCTTACATAGTTGTAAATACGACGGAATTCTGAAGGTTTTGTTCCCACGGACAACTCTCGCTAAGTTCGGAAGCTCGATTGAAGAAAGGAGACTGGATTGAAGAAAGGAGACTGGTTTCAAGAAGGGAGACTGAATTAAAATAGAGAGGACTGTAGTAAAATCAGACGCTTCTGATCTCCATTGGCAGCCGAAAGAGGATATACCAATAAAGGTTAGATTGTCTGCTTTCGAGATTTTAAACAACTCCAAACCTTAACCGAGTTCAGAACAAAAACGATGGATAAATGCGAAGCTGTACAGAGGCAATTAATCATCAGGCGAATATAGTACAATAAAGAAAATTAATAACTTACATAGTACGGATTATCTAAAATTCTTACTATTTGATCTTTAGAGGCTCACTCTTTCAACAAGAGGCTTAAAACACGAAGTATACATCTCAATGTAGGAAAAAATTGAAAGTAACTAGTTTCAGGAAGTTTTAACTTAGCCGAATTCAATATGTATGAAATCCACTCTTTCTTTTTCAGTTCATGGAGAAAGCGACTCCGGTCTCTTAATCTTAAAGTGGTTCTTCAGTTTCAGGTTTGGCCAGGATCTTGACTGCAGTCATTGATACGATAAATTGGAACTCGGAAATGGATCTAAAGTTGCAATCTCAGTCAGTGTCTTGACTTACTGTCACTCTGATGACAAACCGACTTCGCAAACCAGAACTGGCTGAATTTTAGCCTCAACGGGCTTGGTGCTTCACTAAACAATTTTCCCAAAACATAAATTTGAGCTTTAAAACCTAAGAACTTTCACTCCTTCCGTTCCGAAAACCATTTATTACAAGTCGATAGTGACTGTTCTGATGTCGAGATTTATTGCCGTCCATTTTTATACCAGAAAGATCAAATGAAGCCTTTCAGAGCTCGACTGATTTATCAAAATCGCGCGATAGAAAAATTCGCATGCAAATGAAATTTCGAAGGAGCTCAAAATTAATAGCAGCGAATTTTACGCTTCGCCGAAGCCAGCTCAGCTCCAGTTACAGCGTAATTAAGCGAATTAGCTTAAGGAGCAAAGTTTCTTAACCCGAAAAAATGGGAACGCAGCAAATTATATTACTAACAACAATATCAACGGCAATAATGCGAAATGCAAATTAAGTAAATTAGAAAAGTTGCAGTGTTGCCGAACTAATTTACTCGAGTACCGAAAAGTACAAACTAAGCAGCGATCCCCAACCGCTTTGACTCGGGTTAACACGCAGCCCGAAAGCGTTAAATTAGTCGCCTGCCAAACTCAAACTTCGCAGACATTACTTGCTTGCGCTGCTCACGAATAGCAAAACCGTTAAGCAAACCCCTCCCACAGCGCTGGTGTCCTGCCCCCCGCCAGGGTAACTTCGTTATGACCGAAACTGATAACAATTTCCAACTCAATTTTCTTGTGTTGTGCCCCGAAAGTGCGCTAAAACACATTAACAATTTCATTTAACCAGCAAAAAGTGGGCGGACGTTGGAAACGAAGTAAAATAACAGTAAATTGTTAGCACAACAAACCAACCACTTTGCTTCGTTTAACTCTTTTTTATGCAGTTTTATGTTGCTGCTTCTTCTTTTCATTTCTGTTTTTCTGCGCAAACACTTGCAGTCCCTCAACCATTGATAGTCGCTTAATTCGGACCAGCTCGGGGGTATTCGGAACGTTTTAGTTGTTGTAGTTGTTTTGTTTTTTATTACAGCGCTTCATAAAACCGCAAATATGCATGTGGGGAACCGCACTGGACAAGGTTTTGTTTGTTGATTTCTTTTTGAATCCGTCAGCAATATTTACAGGGAGCACGGTGCAGCAAAAGGGGTAAAAAGTTAACCTTTGAACCGATAAGATCGAAAAGGCAGATAGTTTCTTAGTGGAGTTTTCCGGCTCAAGACATTGCACCCACAAAAACAACGAATTTATCACCGCTCTTTGATAGGATCCCTTACCTTTTCGAGTTGAAAGAGATGTAGGGATCTAAACGGATCTCCAAATATCACATTCCCGCGAAACATTTTCTGGTATCCCAAGTGATCAAGGTTGGGGTTGAGGTTCAGTTAAGGTCCAGGTTGAAGTCGGGGTTGAGGTTGAGATTGGGATTGAGATTAAGGACGAGGTTGAGATTGTAGTAGAAATTTAGTGCGAGATTGATCCTTAAACCGGCGTTGAGATCAGGGTTGAGGCCAATATTAAATTGAAATATATATTGAAATTAGGATTTAAATTGAAATTGAGATTTATGTTAAAATTTAGGTTGAGAGTTTGAGGTTGAGGTTAAGGTTGAGGCTTGAGGTTGAGGTTGAAGGTTGAGGTTGAGAGTTGAGGTTGAGGCTTGAGGTTGAGGTTGAGAGTTGAGGTATGAGGTTGAGGTTGAGGTTGAGGTTGAGGTTGAGGTTGAGGTTGAGGTTGAGGTTGAGGTTGAGGTTGAGGTTGAGGTTGAGGTTGAGATTGAGGTTGAGGTTGAGGTTGAGGTTGAGGTTGAGGTTGAGGTTGAGGTTGAGGTTGAGGTTGAGGTTGAGGTTGAGGTTGAGGTTGAGGTTGAGGTTGAGGATTGAGGTTGAGGTTGAGGTTGGGGTTGAGTAGACGTAGACGTAGACGTGGATATTAAGGTTGAGAATTGGATTGAAGTAGAGATTAAGTTCGAAATTGAGCCTTAAACCGGCGTTGTGGCCGAGGTTCAGTTTAGATATTAGACCAAAGTAATCCAAGCAACATGTGAAAATACCATGAATCTAGAAGTTGGGTCTCAAAAAGGATGAGTAAGTGAACAACAAGTCATTTATAATTATAATACAAATTTCCTCTCCTAAATATTAATATTTATTAAAATGAAAAATTAAATTAATTTATTTCAATTTTTGAGTGAAAAGTCATGTCACGAATTTTCTGCGTGATTTTTGTTGCTGCGCTGCACTCGTTTTGGATGCTACGCTTGAATGGCGCGCAAAAAGATAATGGCACCGACGATGACGATGACCGACCACATTTACGCCGAACAACAAAAAGGCTTGACCATTTTTATGACCACCAACAAACAACCGTTATAACAGTAAGACACCAGCAAACAGCAAAAAGCAGAATACACACAACAACAACAGCAAAAACAAAGAGAGAGACATATATAGCCATTGGTAGTGGCGCGTAACGCCAACAACTACAACAACAATAAAGTGACAAAGTAGCAATAACAACTGACAGCACAAGCTGGGAAAGCGTGCGCTAACCGTACATTAAGCGCCGGCAGCGCGACGCATAAACAAAAATAAATTTGCAGTAAAAATAAATGACTGACGGGCATGAACAACAAATGCAGAGCAACAACAGCAACAAATTCCTATACATACATATGTAAATGCGGTCGAATAAACAAGTTGCTGGCATTGCGCCGTGGAAAGTCCGAAAGCAAAGCTTGGCAACCGGCAGCGAAGCGCGCTGGAGGGGTGTGTGAAACAATAAAAAGCGCGCGAACAGCAAAAGGGATGCCTTATTGTGCCACACACACACACAAGCGTACAAATTGTAGCACATAAATGCATATCAATGGCAAGGCAGGCAGCATTTTCTAGGCCAAAAGGGATGAGCGTTCTAACGGTCAAAGGCCTAACAATGTTTGTTAATTAACGCAGAAGCAAAAAGTATACAACAACGCAAATGAAATTGCAACAAATGTAGCTATGCGGGCTATGTAGTATTTAAGTGAGAAACAAAAAAATGTTAATAGAAAAATAGATTTTGTAACCTTCAGTGGTTCGGCAGCTGAAAGGCAACGAGTGGTTGTGGCATTTAATTGGCGCGCTCAACGCTCAGTCGGTAGTTCCGGCTTAACTGTGGGAAAATTGGCTTAGTTGGCAGGCCTTGTTTGGTTGTACTAATAGTTTGTTATAAATTCGAAAGGATATTGAGGAGTTTGAGGCTACAAAGTATGGCACGAGTGTTCAGCTGGCAGACTTTTGTTATTCTGTGGCCATAAATTAAGTAAGAAGCTCCTATACGGTCAATAGATAAGTCTAAAAGCGCAAAATAGGAAGCAATAATGCACCAGAGAAAGAAATCCTGACTACAACAGATCGAACTCATACCACAAGAAAGCTTTCAGCACCCTTATAGAATCAATAAAATGCTCTCAGTCACTGTTGTTGCAGCTACAGCATAGAATATTTTTAAAACAGTCACAAACTAGTCACTGGATCGTTATCATTGTTTTTTATTCCAATAAATGGCTTTTGTTCAGATCGGATTTGCATATGAGTTCATTCTCTGCTTCGGTTCCTCGAAAAGCTTAAAGCTCAAGATTTCATCGGTATAAATACATTGAGTATCAGTTCCCTGTTATTATCGTGCTTGATCCAAAAAATAGCACCGAACGTCCACTTTTATTATAAAAGCTCTTCTAAAAGCTTGAAGCTCAGCATTGCGAGAAGATAAATAGAGACTGTTTCAGTTCCTTGTTATTACCTCGGTTACACCAAAAGCAACTTAATTTTCAGTAGTTGTAAAACACATATTTTTTATAACAAAGCTTTTTTCAAAAGCTTAAAGCTCCGAAAAATTTTTTATAGAAACCTCTAAACTATTTTATTGCGCGTGAATATTTATTTTTTTTAACATTGTACACTTTTGGTAACTTATAAAAAGCCCCTCAAAGTTTTAAGGGTCTTTAAAAAAATTTAAAAACTCAATTTTCGAATCGAGCTACTATCGTGCTCGCGCTAAAAGAAATACCGAAGTTCCTAACGTTCTAAAATACATCTAATTACAAAAGCTTCATCTAAAAGCTTAACGAAAGTTTTTCAGTAAAAGATCAAAAAAAAAATATATGAAAGCTCAATTTTCGAATCTGATTATTATCGTATGAATATAATAACATTCGAAAGCTTTGAGCACAAACAAATTTTTAGTAACACATTCGAATCTTAGAAGCTTTCTTCAAAAATGAAAATTTAAAGCTCACTTTTGCAATAAGATTCTTATCATATATATTTTATTGTGAAAGCTTCAAGTTCAAACAAATTTTCAGTAAGCCCTTCGAAGCGTTGAAGCTTTCCTCAAAAATTTGAAAGCCCACTTTTAGAAACGGATTATTATCGTGTTTATGTTAAAAAGAAACAAGGAATTTTCAACAATTTTAGGATATATTTTTACAAAATCATCTCTAAAAGCTTAAAGCTCACGAAAACTTTACGTAAAAAATTTTAATCGAGGAATTATACAATAAAAGAGTTTGTTCGGTTATTTCAAAAAAGCTTCGAAGCTTTAAAGCTCTACTTAAAAATTTGAAAGCTCACTTTTCCAATAAATTTATTATCATGTTTGCGCTAGAAGAAACACTGAAATTCCAGTAGTGTCAAGATACATATATCTCACTAAGAAAGCTTCCCTAAAAGCTAAAGCACAATACCTCAGGAGAATAAATATACATATGTAGGCAGTATACCTGATATTACCTCGGTTAGGCCAAAAGCAACATTTAAATTCCCATAGTTTTGAGATATACATATCTATAAAAGCTTCGTCTTAAATCCTAAAGCTTTCAAACATTTTACGAAAAAAAACTCAAAAATTTTTTTCAGTGTATAGCTATTACATTTCGTTGCGAATTCTTAGCAATTTCAACCACCCTTCGAAGCTTTAAAGCTTTTCTCAAAACTTTTGAAGCTCCCTTTTCAAATCACGTTTACGTTAATGTGATTTCGCATAACATAACACGTTATTACTGTCATTAAGACCAATAAACCAACTTTGGCAATAATTAAGCTCCTTAAAACCGCTCATAAACCCGAACATCCGAAAAGCAACTGTTACGTTTTGAATATATAAACTAACTAATATAAAATGTAAAACTATTTAAACTGCGAAACAATGACGTGGTTTATGCCCTGCCGCATGCAAATAAGTTCTCTTTAAGCACTTTAGTGCCACAAGCTGCCACACGACCAGATTTATGCCAGGACCTTACCGCTTTATGTTGGCCATCAAATTTTGCAGCTCTTTCACTTGCCACATGCCACTTCCCACAACTTAAACCATTAAGCGTTAACCACCCAAAAATAAAAGAAAACTGTTTATGGCGCACTTAAGATGTAAACACTAGCTAATTAAAGTGTTTCAAAGGCATATGTAGCATACTTTTCAGCGCGCACATAGTCGTTAGTAGCTTTAAGCTACTGCTGCCGCTGTTGCGGCTACTCGAGTAGAGTTTAAGTAACTTTTGCTGTATGCGGGCGCACTTGAGCGACACGCAACGCCATGCATGACAAATATCTGCCTTGCCACGCCGCCTGATAGTATGCAAATGAGTTGCTGTGGCAAGCAAAAGTTGCAAGTTGCTAGTTGCAAGTTGCTTTCAACAATATTTGCCTGTTGTTTGCTGTTATTGAAATGCCAGTTGCGTGTTAGTGTAGTCTGCTAGAAATAACAACATAAATAGCCAACAACAACAACAGCAACTGTAGGTGTGTAAGACTGCGTTTAACCGCAGACACTCGCACGCAGCGTGCGACTTCATTAGAAAAGCGCGTGCTGGCAAGCAAAAGTTTACTCAGATGGATTGTTGCAGGCATTGTCTGCAAGTGTGGCGGTATATGCGTGTGTCTGCGCGGGTTGCTGCTGATTTTGCCACTTGTCAAATGCAACTTCAGTGTAAAATCAACGGAGTGCGACTCAAGTGCAAAATTTTTTTCTGATTTTCACTATATTTTGCAATGCTTGTAATATGCTGTTGCAAAAGAAACACGTGCAACATGTTGCAACAACCGGTAAATGCGGCAAATATAGCAAATATGGCGAATATGCCTCTGTGCCGTTGTCGCTGTTGAAAAATAACGAGCAGATTTGCATGCGCAAGTGGCGTTGCACATACACAGGCAGGCGCGCAACACGCATACAGCGGCAAATAGACGCCTGCACATACACGAATTTATATGCAAATGCCGCTGTGTAGCCTTGAGCGCAGATCCTCTTCAGAATTCACATTCATTTACATGCGTGTATGTGTGGAGCCCACACACACACACACACGCAAATATAGAGAAACAGTTAGAAAAAGTGCTGCGCCTGTGACACATTGCGCACTCTTGCAAATAATAATGCATTGGAAAATTTATTTTCTCTTGCTGTTTTTTCCACCGTTAGTTTAGCAATTCAAATTCTCACTCATTCTCTATCTCAGCGCCTGTGCCTTACCGTTATGCAAACATGGCAAAAGTGGATTTCGCAAAGCGCAAAAAACACAAAAAAAAACGCAAAAAAAAATCGCAAAAAAAAATTGCAAAAAAAGTTCAAAAAAAAATCGAAAAATTGCTAAGAAATATTACAAATAATTTGCAGGTGGCAATGCTGCGCAAGGCAACTCTACACTTGGCAGTCTAACGCAGCGCTGCGCCAGCAATTTATGCAAATGTGCGCCTGTAAAAAATGCCACTGTATGTGTGAGTTCGTGTTTTTGTGCGGCAGAAAAGTGTTATTAAAGTAGTGACATGCAAAAAGCGACTGAGAAAGGCTGCACCGCCAGCAGCTACACTGGAAAAGCATTACTTCGCAGTCGAAAATGACAGCTACGGCTTCTGCGTACGAAAAAACGGTGTGCGACTCTGCTAAGAGCCTACAACTTGAGGTTTCAAAAATTCGATGGAAATATTTCATAGAGAAGGCACGATCTTGAAAAGAATCAGTATATTGCTTTAGTATATCCTTGTTGCAGCTGTAAGAGCATGGTCATATAATTACATGTGAAAAATGGTTTGAGTCTACGGTAAGATTTTCCAACTCAAAATGCTAAATTTTCTATAAATAACACGATTCTTGAGAGCAACCGTGCTATATTATGTTCTGGTTGCGGTTGGGATCAAAGTCGATAATAAAAAAAAAGGTGAGGCTTTACTAAGTAGCTCTAATCTAAAAGATTCGATGGCAATTTCTGATTCAATATGATAGAAAAGGACGTTCCTGGAAAGGGCCTGTGAGTTGCCTAAATATAAAGTGGTTGCAGCTGTCTATCATGGTTTGGAAATATGTACATATACTTGGATATGAAAAAAGGTGTGGACGGTTAAAATAGTATCTACGGAAATATTTGGTACAATCTTCTGAAATAAAGAAGAGGAGAATCGGTGAGATCGCTCAAAATACCTTCATCACATTTGTGGATATTTTTCTAAAAATATTATCACATTTGATAGAGAAAAAAGGTGTGGAACTTCGGTAAATCCACTACCTGAAAATAAGCTCAACAGATGAAATAGGTTCTTTATAAGCACGATTCTGGAGAGGACCAGTGAGTTGCCTAAATTCATCCTCTTTGCAGCTGTATATAATGGTCTGCGAATATATATGTACATATATTTGCTTTTTATTAAAAAGGCTGTGCAGCTTCGCTAAGAACCCGTACCACAAAATGCTAGAAGAAAATGGATATATGGAAATATTTGGTACAATTAACAGAAATAAACATGATTCTGAGGAAAACCAGTGAGAGGGCTTCAGATACCTTCTTCACATATGAAAATCATTCACCAAACTAGCTAGTATAATAGGATTTATATAAGCACGATCTTGTACAGTAACAGTGTCAGACCATAACATATCACGATACTGAACAGCGCTAATAGTGAAAAATTAACAGAAATTTGCGGATGTAAAAGGTGTGAGACTCTGCTAACTATAGCCAACAAATAAATGTCACATGCTTCATAGAAATGTTTGATACCATATTCCGGAATAAGCAGGCACCTGAGGAGAACCACTGAAATCCTCAATATATGACGTCCATTAGCAAATGTGCATGATTTCAATTCATATTTGGTGGTGAAGAAAAGGTTTGTGAATTCGCTAATGGTTTTCGGCATTGCTCACAAACTTTTTAGTTACAAAGTCGTTGAGACAATCAATGTACCGTCTTCATAAGATTTTGATGATTTTCGGAAATCAGTCGAATGTGTAGAAAACGAACTCGACTTTTTCAGAAATCTGTTCGTTTTCTTGAAAGAAAGTGCCGCTAGTAAACTTTAAGCCAAAAATATCCGAACTTTTCACTCAAATGAACTAAGTAACTGTCCCTAGCGTCTCGCAACCCCACTCAGTAATCCCAATTATACCCATTTGCTTTATATAGTATGTACTAATATAATTCTACCCAAAAGAATTCTCGCAGTGCAATCACTTTCATTCAAAGTGCCAACGCCGTCCAAGAACTCAAGTGTCCACTTCACTTGGCTTGGCCCGCACTTCAAATACTTCAAAGAATTTTATTGATTTCATTTGCACTAAATCGTGAAGCAGCACTGCCAGCACAAAGGAACGTCAAATGAATGCAAACAGATAAATAATAAAGAGAAAAAATTGCAGAGAATTCAGAAAAAGTAACAGCAAGTGGAGGGAAATGTCCGACACCGTCCGTGTGCAGATAATTTAGTTTAAGGCAAATGGATTGAGAAAAGCCAGAGAAAAGGAAAAATGGAATAGAAGAGTCAGCGAAGGTGGTGCGAGGCAGTGGCAAAGGTTTCAGGGAAGTGGCTAACAAGAAAAATTAAAAAAACAGTGGTTTAGTGGGCATGTGGAAACAAATATTGTTGGGGAGTCATAGGTGGATTAAAAAAGGTATACAGAATAGAATTTTGAAGATATTGAGTGACCCGATGGAAGTTAAAATCATTGTATTTGTTTGATGGATTATGGACTTCATTCTAGTGGTCAAACTAGGTCTCTATATTACACAAAGCTCAGCGAAGTTTAGAACAGATGAGTAATGCGTTTAAAAATTAAAGCTTTTGAGCAGTCGCAGTAAAAACGTGTGAAAGCTTTAAGGCAGTTCATAGCGTTCGATTAAAAACCTCACCTTAAAAGTTCCAAGCACAGATCTTAGTTTACAGTCGAGTATAATACCAT
This sequence comes from Bactrocera zonata, assembly GCA_037783105.1. Classification (NCBI taxonomy): domain Eukaryota; kingdom Metazoa; phylum Arthropoda; class Insecta; order Diptera; family Tephritidae; genus Bactrocera; species Bactrocera zonata. The sequence goes on from JBAWJQ010001700.1 coordinate 100,539, forward strand.
ATTTTTTAAACTGTAAATACGAAGAGCAATATTTTCGAAATATGGGAAAAAGCTGAAATTTCGTTCATAGCGTTTAAGTGAAAGCTCCAAAGCTTTAAGTAGTACAAATATTGACAAAAAATCGGGTAGGAGAAACCACCATAAACGGACTACAGAAAAGTGACCTATTGTCAAAGCATAGCTGGATGATCAATTTTGGAAAAGACGCTGAAGCTTTTAAGCAATATAAGTAAAAAAAATGAAAGCCCTTACAGCGTTCATGACATTTGAGTGAAAGCTCCAAAGCTTCAAACACAGATATTGGCAAATTGTCCAAAAAATAGCGAAAGCTCCAATATGGTTCATGGCATTTGAGTGAAAGCTCCAAAGCTCCCAGCACAGATTTTCTCAGATTATCAAGTATAAGACAGACAATTGTATAGTATAAGAAACCACTATAATTGTATACGGGTTACTGGGTGGCGTGTGTAAGTATATGGCTTATGAGCTTTCGTCTTACAGAAAAGCTTATTGCGTACTAAAGTTTCAGCGTTTTACTGCCAAAATATACCAAAATTTTGAATTTCGCAAATTTCAAATTTCCACATTTGAGTTCACAGTTTACAACAACGATTACAACAATAATTACAACAACAATATGCAACATGCCACTGAGATATTCAACACTCTCTGCGCTTGTTATCTGAATTTACACGCTTAACGCAAATTAAATGCGAAATTCGCCGCAGTTGCAGCGCGCATAACGGTGGTTTCGCATAACTGCAAGCAAGTATGTTGCAAGTAAGAAGAATATTCGCAAGACTGTAGTTGACATGGAAAGCTTCACAAGCGAGTAAAAGGAGTTGAGTGCGATAAGAAAGGAAGAAAGGTGAGTGTGTGTGTGTATGTGTCTTTATAGCAACACACTCATACCCGCACATACACTCACAAGAGCACTTAACCCCTTGAGGCCCCTCAAATTACTTCATTATCAGCGACGGAGTTCGCAATTTATATTTGGCAAGATATGCGCGCATACACTGTCACACACACACACACACATACACCCAAAAAACAACAAAAATAAATACACACTCTCCATTGACGCAGTCCGTCTTTTACTCAGTTGCCACGGTAGTCGCTTGAGTGTGCGGCGGGCACAGCTTCATTTCATGTTGCAAGTGGCGTCAGCATGCGATTACTTGCCTCAAATCACCTGCTGTTGCTGAAATTTTATTTTTATTTACTTGTGTGAACTGCTTCTTTTGTTTCTTCTTCGTTTCGTCTTCACGCTCGCTTTGTTCGCTTTGCTGCGAATGACTGAATTCGGTAAATTGCGAACGCAGCCGGCGGCGTTGCATGCTACATGTTGCAATATTGCAAGAATGTTGACAGCAGCAGTGGCATGCGGCAGCTGTTGCCATATACACGCACACATACATACATACGCAAGTAGCTGCTGAAATGAATGCAAGCAACCAATGAAGAATTTCACGGACGGACACTGCTGCAGATTACAAACCCGGGAAGGGACGGTAGTGTATAAAAAACACGAAAGTGTGTCTGTGCAACAACGGTAATGAATGTAGTGAGCGTAAGAATGCGGCTACTTGGCGTCTCACCTGCCACTGTTGCAAGCTTTTCCTTGATTGCATGCCACAAATGCATGCAACACACGACCTTACATACGCACAGTTGAAACAGCACGCCTTGCCACCACCCCAACTAGCCTGCCACGCAGTACCGCTCCACAGATGCCATGCCAACGCTCGCCGGCATTTCGATTCGCAGCTCAGCACCGTGTGTTTGCTGCTCGGACACCAGCAACGCTGTGTTGCACGAATACTAAAGCTAATGCTTACATTGCAACACTGCGTCGTTTCGTTGTTATGGTTGCCTCGCATGCATGCATCGGTGTCTAAGGTTACAAAAGCGCCTTAAGGTATGCTGTAAAAATAAATAGCAATCTCGGCTGCAGCCAGCAAAGCAGATATTTGTGTGCAGCTGTGCGCAAATGAAACGCTGTCGCCAATGTGCAGCAACAACAACAACAAACACAACGCAAGCAGCAGCTGCAACAGACGTGCGCAAATCAAGATTTCCTACACTTCGCTCCCCGCTGCCGCCACACCGCATTGCTGCATGCCGTAGGTAGCTTGCCACACCGGCAGCTGATTGCAGCTGACAGCTGCTACCCCCATTTTGCCATTTGACTGAATTGCCGTTGTGGCATTAAACTAAACAGCAGCACACCTTGCAATTTTTCTACGAATTCCTTTTCTTCTCTCACTGCTTGCTGCAACTTGCTTTTTCCGGGCAATGTAAACAAATCGACAACAACAACAACAGTGATGATAATAATAACGGTACAGGTTGCTGCAGTGTTGTCAGCTTAAGTTAGTTTGTTGTGCTTGCTGCTGCATGTGGCAGCAATACGCATTGCTATGTCCGCAGGAAATGGTGCACTTGCTGTTGCAAGGCAGTGGGGCAGTGAGGCAGTGTGTGTGGCATGTGGCAAGTTGAGCTGTTGCACATGTACACAAAAGCTGGCGAATTCTATGCTGTTGCAACATACATACATACATACATTTTTAAATTTTCATCTGCTTTGGGGTGTTGCAACAACTAAATTTGTAGCTGTAGTTTAAAAGTTTCGGGCAAATGAAAAATTTGCTGCTGAAAACGACTTTTTATAAAAAAATCATAAATTGCAACAGGCAGCAACCGCATTTAAAGAAAATTTAAGTTAAAAAAACACTTAAAATTACAAAAAAATTAATATTTTTAGTAAAAATTAAAAAAAAAATATTTTGAGTAAAAATTAAAAAAAAATATATTTTTAGTAGAAATAAAAAAAAAATTATATTATTGGCAAAAGTACAAAATATTCTTTATAGAAATAAAAAACTGCTTATCACCCAAACAATACTTTTTCAGACCCAGTAAATCAACCCTGGGAGCAATTGAGATATTCGTGAGGAGTGCGGAAGAAGCGTCTATTGCTGAGACTCAAAAAAAATTTCGTTGTATCAAACCTTTTAAGAACTACGACTCTTTAAGGTTAAGAAGCTGAGCAGGATCAATCCTCAGCGAGACCTCTGGATTGAGGGCTACGATACATACTAATCCTCGATATACCCGACGAAACTTACTTAGTTAGCTATGCAGATGACATCGCCTCGAGAGACATTGTGAGTAATACTGCAGCGCGCAGAAAGTTAAAACAGGGGAAGATCAGAGCACAAATGTGGCATAACGCGCGAGGTCTTAAATTTGCCACTGAAAAAATCGAGCCAACAAGAAAGCATATTCCGACTATAATAGATATGAGGACAAAAACAAAGACACTAAGGGCATAAAAGATAATCAACTACCTGGATGTAAGGTTAGACTCCTGGTTAACTTACTGACGAAAAATCCAACACCCTGCGGAAGAAGCGTCCATAATAATTTACCAACTTAGCAAGTTGATGGCCAATATCAGAAGACCGAGACAGGAAACACTGAAGCTTTTGATGTCGACAACTCTGAAAGTCTTGTTCTATGGAACAGAGTTATTATTATTATACGGAACAGACTCACTCGAACAGGTACTCTAAGGGTAGGAACAGCATAACGATCGGCACGTCCATCGACTTAATTTCAGTCGAAGGTAAGAAAACCTGGACCTTGCAGAAACAAACAACAAATGTAACCACAACAAAAATAAAGAACGATATCTTGGAACAATGGCGAACTCATTCGGAGCAAGGACATCACGGTAAATAGACAGCCAGGCTAATAAAAAATATAAAGGAGTGGTCCAACAGCAAATATGGTGAGGTGGACTTTTATACCACACGGATGTTAACCAGGCAGGGATATATGAGGAAATATCTATATAAAACCTGGACGCAGGTCATGTAAATCTCAAGACGAGAAATATCGAACGCTATACTGAAGAGACGAGAGTTTTTTTTTCGTACAAGCCTTGAAGACGATCCACTTGAAGAACGTTACAAAAAGTGCATCACCACCAAAAATCATAGGCAAAATAGCAGGATATGGTTTTGGAAGATAATCGATTTCCTGAGAGAGCTTTAGTAGAGATCTACACATCTCATTAGGCAGTGTGAGCTACATTTTAAGTGAAATTTTTGGTTTTAGAAAGCTGTGTACACAAAGGGTGCCGCATACGCTAACAATGGAACTAAAACACTATGGATGAGACTTGGATCTATCACCATGATTCTGAATCAAAGCAAGGGGCTAAAGAATGGTGTGAACCTGGTTGTTCGACTTCGAAACGAATTCGTGTCCGGAAAACGGCCAAGAAGGTTATGGTTTCAGTTTTTTGGGATGCGAGAGGAATTTTGTTTGTGGATTACTTGAAAACTGGTAAAAAATTATTCTTCTTAATTGGCGTTGACACTGCTTACGCGATTATAGCCGAGTCAACCACAGCGCGCCAGTCGTTCTTCTTTTCGCTACGTGGCGCCAATTGGATATCCCAAGCGAAGCCAGCTCCTTCTCCACTTCCACTTCCTTCCAACGGAGTGGAGGTCTTCCTCTTCAGGTAAAACAATTAATTCTGAATATTATTGCAACCTTCTCGACCAGTTGAACGAAAAAATTCGTGAAAAAAGACCCGGTTGGCAGAAGAAAAAAGTATATTTTGATCTGGACAATGCACCGTATCACAAGAGCATTTTGACAATCAATGAATTAAAGTGCGAATTGTTGGAGCATCCATCGTATTCACCAGATTTGGCCTCCAGCGACTTCCATTTGTTTCCAGAACTAAAAATTATAATATAATTTATGCGTGGCAAGCGTTTTCATCAAATGAAGAGGTCATAACGACTGTTGAAGCGTCCCTCCGGATTCTCACTTCAGGGATGGGATCCACAGATTGGAGGATTGGAGCAAGTGTCTTAATGTTCAGGGAGATTATACTGAATAATAGTAATGTATTTTGAATCATAAAATTGTGTTTTTTTATTCTTTATTCTTATTGAACAAGCTGGTAATTTAATTTTGTAACAAATTCAACTCTTTTCAGTAATTATATTTTTATTGAATATTTTTTTTTCATATATTATCAAAAAAAAATAATAATTAATTGAACTTAATTTTCTAATTTGCATAGTTTTGCTTTGTTTACATAAACTCTACAAATTTCTCTTGCATAACGGCGAATATTTTGCAACAATTTTTGTATCTGCAGCTATTTAAAGCGCGTGGCTTCAATTATTATTTTGTTTTTTCCTCATCACATTGTTTTCTAACTTTTAAATTAGCATTTTATGAACAAATAATTATTGATTAAATCAAGCCAATTACAATAACAATAAAAACCATGTAATTTCCCGGCAATAAAAGCGCTGGAGCGCAATTTGTATTTTAAAGCGTGTTAATAATGAAACAAAAAATGAGCGGAAACTAGAAATCGCCGTAAAATGTCAACGAGAAAAAATTAATTTTATTAGAATAACAATGCGATGGGCGCAAAACATCAAGTGCTGCCGATATGTGAGCGGCTCGATAAAGTTAATAGCAATATTTATTGAATTTCACTAGTCGACAGAGGCTGTTTCCAACTCACCCTCCTCCATACGACTTTGATAACTAGCGCTTAATAAGATTTTCTCCAGCAACTTCTCTTCATCTTTAGCAATTGCTATTGAGAGCAAATTTAAAAAGAAGTAGGAATAACTATTTCTTAAGCAAATATTGAATTAAGGAAACACATCAATTGAAAACGCAGCTAAGTGCAACATTGCAAGAACACAGCTGAGTAATTGGATGTTGCTGCATTTGCCAGCGAGCGAACGTGACTTTCGCCTAATTTGCAGCATTGAAATGAGCAAAACTTGAGCGAAGGCGATAAGCATCGAAAATATTTGATTGTACGAAATTGGAAGTTTCAAATTAATTGAAAATAAATATAAATTAGAACAAACAAAGTTTTATGAAATATTTCCAAAAAATTGCCTCTATTTTCTAAAGAAAATTCCAACGAAGTTGCATACTTGGTGTATCACTTAGAATTAAAAAAAAAAACTAAACAACTCCATTTGCACTCCACTTAGCTCCTCTAGTAATTCAGCCTCGCACTATCTTCGCCAAAACCCCACCTTGGCCCCGCCATCTTCTCCTATATTTGATAATCCATTTATATGTGGCCCACTTTTAGGCGCTGACGCATTTGCCAGATAGTTTCGTAGAAAGCTTTCAAGTCCTTCAGCCTTTCTGACTTGAACCAATACAAGAACAGGAAATCAAATACTTAAATAACGCAAAGTCATGCTATTTATGGCATTTCAAATGACATAGACAGAAATATTTACATATACCAGTGAATTGTGAGTCCCTTTGACGTCTTAATGTCATTTTAGGACATTGACTTTAAGCACATTTGTGGACAGTTGCTGAGTTCAAACGTTGCATACTAAATATGTTTGATGACTAACGCATGTACACTGAAAAAATAATAAATCTAAAACCTGTTAACTTTTGACACTATATTACATATCGGGTTTATGTAATCAGAAAGCTTTCGGTTGAGCTTTTTTTTTAATTTTAAAACATCCTTGCAAAACAAGATTGAAAAAATGCATTCAACTTTCACAAACGGTTGATTGTAAGAATTTCTTTGTTAAAGCTTTAGCTCTAAGCTCTAAGCTTTCGTTTAAGCTTTTTTAAAATTTCAAAATCTCATTATAAGACAGTTTAGAAGAATTTAATTCAACTTTCGCAAACGTTTGATTCTACAGAAAGCTTTGTTAAAGCCTTTAGGGCTTTAAGCTTTCAAGTAAGCTTTTTTAAATTTCAAAACTTTATTACAAACTAGTTTTGAATAATTCCATTTATTTTTCTTACATTTTTGATTCTAAAGACAGCTTTGTTAAAGCTTTAGTAGCTTCAAGCTGCCGGTTGAGCTTTTTTTAATTTTAAAACTTCATAACAAAACAGTTTTGAGGAATTCCCTTTAACTTTCTGACAAGTTTGATTCCAAAGTAAACCTTTTTAAGGCTTTAAAGGACCTAAGCTTCTGGTATAACTTTTTTAGTATTTCAAAACTTCATTATAAAAAAATTGAGAAAGAAAATTCAACTTTCTCAAACGTTTGATTCTAAAAAAAAGCCTTGAAGAAGAAAAACTTTAGCTTTCTCAAACGTCTATTTCTAGAGAAAGCTTTTTTAAAGCTTTACAGGCTCCGAGCTGTTCTGTATCATGCAGAGTATACTCTTTATAAGATAAAATAAGGAAGATGAGAGTTTTATTCGACCCCAAGTTCATCCAGAATTTGGAACCGTAATGTGCAAGGGAAGTATACTTGGTCTAGAGGTTGTTCCGAAGCTATGGCTTAAGAAATTCTCGCTGAGGTTTTCAAAATACATGGTACCCATGTGAACCCAAACCTTTGAAGCAAATAGTACATGAAACATTCTTCCAAAAATGTATCTATCCGAAGCTTCCCCATTCACTTGTAATTTTCCTCACTGTATGCATCCACAAAGCGCAATGTTTACGTTGTTAAAAGCAAAAGCAATTGTTGCTCTTTAATCCATTATTAGTAGGTGAGCCCATTATGGTCTTAACTGCTAAGCAATATCGGCAACAAAAGGCAGCAACAAGAATAACAACAGGCGCCAACAAGCAACACAAGTAATAAAGCAGAGCACTTACCCGGCCACATCAGCTAAGAGCTCTAAGGCAGGCCACAAATCGAAATCTCATTGGGGATTTCAATTACCTACAACTCGGGCAGTTTGTTGTTGGATTCGTGCCCGCCGTGCCCCAAGAAGCGGTCGACAAAGTAAATTGAGAAATGGATCAGTATACGTGTAGCTATGTAAATATGCATGTAATGGAGCTCCATAAGTACCTATACATAACGGTATTTGTACTGATAGGCAGATGAGCATTGTGTTTCGCCCGGCTTTGCTAGTATTTGTTGAAATGGAGCAGCCGAAGTGGACCGCAGTCAGCACTGAATAATTAATCAATAAATGAAAAGCTAACGGACAATGATGACTCATTGACTTAACGACTGATTAAGAGACTGACTGATTTACGTACCGGTTAGTTATATTGGAATGGCAACATGGGCATTGAGTAAACCATTTTTGAGACATCGACAGATGGCGACTATAGAGGTCGATATACCGGTGGACATGTCGTAAAAGAAGCCTAAGTAGCTCAAGCTGACGATACGGTACCGATAACCGCTCAAATGCTGCCCAATACCTGGCTTATTAGTAGTAGATCCATAGTGTATGAACCTCTTTAAAACCAAACCCCGAAAATATAGCTATGGTGATTGATGGAAAAGGCTTTCGGATATGGTAAATAGAGCTTTTCGCTGTACCTTAAGTTTCAAATGATGAAGATATAACTGGATAAAGTGTCCAGGACAGATAAAGTGTCTGTGGTTTACCGTCAGAGTTAAGCAGAAATACTACAGTTTCTAACTGAGAAACTCGATTTTCAACTTGGTTACAAAATAAGAAGTTTTCAATCAGAAATTTCCAGAATCTGCCGATTATTAGCTTAATTTCGGATTTGCACTTTCAAAGGCAACTCACTTAAGTGGTTCGAACTTCAAAACTCCCTTTATGCAGTTCAAGCCTTTATAAACCGTTCCCGTTCCTACTTGACCCACTGACACATCGAGTCTTCCGGCCACCTGTCAGCTTACAGCTCATAAACACGCGCCATCATTCATCCGCTGACCGCTGCTGATGAATTGTCGGCGCAACAAATAAACCCGCTGCCAAGCAGGTTGTACCTTAACACAAGGAGCAAGCACGCACACACAGTATACGCACTCGTCAAAAGCCTGTCTTTACAGTCAATTAACCGTTGCAACACGAAAATAACTGCACAGCCGCTGTCAATGTACCGTACAAGGCCACCGACGCGTGGGTCGATTGACTGCTGATGTATCGCTGACTTGCTGCTGAGACAGCGGGTCGGACGAACGGACAGCGCTGTCGTTGCTATCTTAACGGTGAGCGGATAAATGAATATTTGTGGCACGCGAAAAATGGCACAAAGAGCGCCTTGTCAATATTATTGATTGATGTTGTCGAGATATGTTTGGCCGCCTAAAAAAATGTGCCAAAGGGGAAAACTCTAAATTTATGGCAGCCGCTGATTGATTGTTGTTTTAGATACACTGATGTGTTTGCTTAGTACTTTCTTTTAATTTTGGAGCTCCTTTTAAATTTCATCTCAAATGTAGCCGTTTTTTCAGTCAACTGTTTTTGGTACCCTTTTCATCTTCAGCTGTCAAGATATTGCCAATCGGTTAATCGAGCTTTTTTTAGTATAACTATTCTACGTCAGAACAAGGTGTTGCCATATTAATAAATATTCGTAAAGGTGAAAATAGGTGAATTTTGAGAAAGAAATAGAGAGAAGACGATGAAACAAAAAACAACGAACTAAAAAGAAAAGCGGTATCTAATACGTTCTAAAAGAAATCGAAGCTGGAAAGAAAACACAAATGGAAGAATGGAATATGGGTACAAGCGAAAATATGAAAGTAGGAAAATTTGATGTTGCAACAAAGGAAAATATGAAAATAGGAAAGATCGAAGTAAGAAATTTTAGAAAGATATGAAACGAATATTAAAAGAAGTAAGAGATGGACGCTGATGGGAAGCACTAGAGGTTGGAGGGGTCGGAGGCAACAAAAGTATAGAGAGACTTTTGAAGAGGGGTATGGATACACGAAAGAAAATAAAAGGAGTAATGCATGGACGATGGACGAAATGACTACAAGCTGGGAAGGAAAAACTTTTGCCAGACTGAGGTTGAAATATCTTGGTGGACACGCCTTTGGAAAATTTGAACGGCTTAATAAATTTGTAATGAGCTCAAAACGTTTCGGCGATCTATGAAATGCTGCAGTGGAAGAAGTTTCTGGGTAGCATAAAGGACAAATATCCGTTCAAGTGATTTACAATTTTTTTTTGAAGACCAAGGCTAAGTATCTGCCTGTCGTCAGCCTCAAAATCCAACGCCGACAGTGCTACTTCGGACTGAGTAGGCAATTGAGGAGTAAAAGTCTCGAAGAACACTCGAACTCGAAGTAAAGGACCTAATTCTACAAATCACTCATCATCCCGTCCTGCTATATGGTGCAGAGGCATTGAAGATGACAACATCTGATGAGTCGGCGTTACGAGTCTTCGAGAGAAAGGTTCTGCGGAAAATGTGTGGTCCTTGGAATACTATCAACGGCGAAATGATGGAACTATAAGCTATACGAGATATACGACGAAATTGACAATTAAGAGACCGCGGCTACGCTGCCTAGATCAAGTCGTACGAATGGATGAAAACCCCGGGAGGAGCAGAGAAAGAGAAAACCCTACACTTCGTTGGAAAGATCAGGTGGAGCAAGACCTGGCTATACTTTGCATATCCAATTGGTGTCAAACACCGAAAAGAAAGAACGACTTAACCTAAACTGGGAACCAACGATGAATAAAAAAGAGAATTTGAAAGAGAATGTGGATATATGGAGTTACGGAGGAAAGCCAAAATGTAAAGCTGGTCTACTAAAAAATAAAAAAGCTACGTTATAAGCCTAAAGGAGAGAACGGAGGGAAGCATTGAAGAAAGAGGAAAATATAAAAGCTTACAAGAGAAGGAAAAAAGGTTAGAAAAATTCAGCAAACAAATTTTTAATGAGGGAAGTAACGAAAACCAGAATTTGAAAAATAGTATGGATGGATTTTGAATGAAGGAAGTAACAAAAAATCTGAAAAACAAGACGGATGAGTAAAAAAAAGCTTAAAAAGGTTAAGTAGTGAGTATAAAGTGGACAAATCTAGCAGGCTACTGAGGGTATGGAGTAGCCGTAATTGCGAAATTAAGAATTTTAGTTATTTTTGAAAATCCACAGACATCTGGCAACGCTACTGAGGCAAACTTAGAGAATTTTTTTGAATTTTGATGTAATTTTTGAACATCCAACGGAATCTGGCAATGCTTCTTAGGCAAACTTAGAACAATATTTCGAAGAATTTTTAGTTTTTTTTTTTTTTTGAAAATCCACCGACATCTGGCTACACTATTGAGGCAAACTTAGAGAAGTTTTTTGAATTTTGATGTAATTTTTGAACATCCAACGGGATCTGGCAATGCTTCTTAGGCAAACTTAGAACAAAATTTCGAAGATATGAATTTTTAGTTTTTTTTCGAAAATCTACCGGGATCTAAGCAATGCTATTAAGCCAAACTTAGAGCAAAGTTCCGTACTTATAAATTTTGAGTGATTTTTGAAAATCCAACGGCATCTGGCAACGCTACTGAGGCACACTTAGAGCAAAATTTTAAACTGTTTAGCTGTTCCAAGCTCTAAGCAGATAATTGTGCTTTCATACTAGCCTCAATTGATGAGAACAACAACAACAACACCTAGGTAGCAGAGACGAGGTGAGAGTACGCATCTCTATATGCGAATAAGTGAGAAAACCTTTGTATTTATCGTAAAATGTGTGTGTGAGTGGGTGGCTGTCGTCGATGATTGCGTAGCTCTACGATTCCATCCATTTGGATGCACGAAGTTATGCAAATATATACATATGTGTGTCTGTGTACAGGAATTCTATAAGCAAAACACAAATATTTCAATAGCTACACACACATACACGCACAAAAACACACAACCGCGTACGTGTGAATTTTATTCGAGTTCGTTGCTGCGATAAGGAAATCGGAGTACGCTCACACACACAAACAAACAAACTTTTTCGTTTGCCAGAGCAAAGTTGCAGCACTTTGTTTACTGTTATTTTTTGTATTGCTCTTGTTATTGTTATTGTTGCTTTAGCTAAGTTGTTGATTTGTTTGGCTTCGAATTGGTTTTGGTTGCGATTTGAATTTAGTTGCTTCGATTTACTTGCCTTTTTCAACGCACAGCGGCTGCCAACCTGTCAGACAATCCGATACGAAACACACACAAACACACAGTGAGCGGTAGTGTTTACCTACATCTGCATATCTAAAGCTATCAGCCAACGAATTTTATCAGCACTCGATAGCCCCTCACACGCGCTTGCCACACAAACCCTGCCATGCAGCAACTTCATTCGCATGCCACACTCGGCTAGTGTTTGTTTACATTTGCCCCGCTCGCCCGCTCTGCACCGACGCTGCCGGTTTTTATCAGATTTTTGCTGAAACTCATTGAATTTGAAAGATTTTCCAATTTCCTTGCGCCATTTTTCTTCCACCAACCGTTGGTGAGCCAGTCAAACGCTGCTACGTATTTCATCATTGGGCTGCCTGTGCGCCCTCTGCACGCCGCAAGCCCCACAATTAAGCTGTGTCGGGCGCTTGTGTGCGTTGCTCAGCTTAACGGTATCGAAATTGAGGCACCTGCCCTGCGTCGCACCTATTCGCACCGAGGAACCGGCCTCCCAGCTCAGCTCGGCTCATTCCAAGTGGCACTGCGGCAGGCCGCTGCCACAAAATGTAAATCGCTTGAGAACTGCCAACTCAATGAACGAGAGTTTTCGGTTTACTTTGCTATGCGTTCAATTTCTGTTTGTTTTTCTTCTATTTACGGATTCTCCAGATTTTGCGGTATTTATTTTGCAACGTTTCTGATTTTTGTTGTTATTCCGTTGCCAGTGGTTGTTGTTGTTGTTTTTGTAGCTTATTCTGGCTGTAGCATTGTTGTTGTTTTATTTGCGTTTGCTGGTTTTATTTTCAGTGTTATCTTTTACTCTTAGCTATTGTTGTTTTTGTTTTTGTTATTACTGTTGTTGTTGCTGATGCTGTGATTATTCCGAAAAACTTTATCGGCAGTTTATTACAGGCTTCTCGTCTGTATGCTCGCTACAAATGCGCACATGTCCTGGTGTGTGTGTGTGAAATGCTCAAATTGACATACTGACAGCTCGATTGCTTTGGGGGAATTACATTGAGCATGACATGGTAATCACTTGCTTGCGGTGCCATACACGCACATATGTATTCACGCATACAACCAATGCAAGAATTAACGGCTCACACAGAAAATAGCAGCTCTTTATGCCGCAACGCCTAAAAGTGTGCTTACATTTGTGAGAATTACGCTCAGCCGCAAGAGTTATCTGGAATAATAGCTAAAAACAATAGCAAAAGCAACTAAGCTCAGTACTGTAGCATGCTTTAAGGTGGCGTTGCTGCCTTAAATTGTGGTTGTAGCTTGCTTATGCGCGCCTTTTAAGTGCCTCTTGCGCCTTAGTGGGCCTCCCATTTATCGCTTTTGCTAAATCTAAGCTTTTTGTGTTATAGTATTAGCATTACTCACTTTTTCTATACGCTTGTCAGCAGCGTAATCCACTATGAGTAGCTCATAATCTAGTACATTAAAATATATTGATTGCGCCTAAAGGTAGGCAAGAAAAACTGAAAATACTTGCTGAAACGCTTATTTATGAAGGTTGTGCAACCAAATATAGACGTAAAAGTTGTTGTGAAAAGAAATTTGAGAGCAAACATTTCAGTTCCTCTAAGCTTTAATGATATTCGAAAACCTCTCTTACAACAGGATTCTTTGAAGGTTTCCAACTTTTACGCTATAAGTATTAAAGTATTTGCGACAACACTAACTGCAGTTTCGAGGAAAATCTCTGTATATGTCAAGAGCCTTAGCAGCTTCCCAAGTTAGTAAGCCGTAAGAGCTTTTCTGTAGCGCCTATACTAAGACTTAATGAGTTAGGTAATGTAAGGAAGCTGGTATAACTAGAATTTCAGTAGAAAACACGGTAAAAACCATCTGAGTACGTGGTCATAAAGAAATGGAAGAGTAACGACAAGGCAGGCGAGTTGGCTCGCACGGTGAAAGTCAGAAATATAATACGCCTAAACTGTCCCAGAACATATACTTCTTTCAAGGGTTGTTAGAAACAATGGACATTACACAAGGGACATCAGATCTTAGAACACTAGCTTTCTGGTTGTGTTGATAGTGGACAAACCGAAAAGTTACTACTTTTAGTAAAGAGGGAACTAGACTACATTCTAAGCAACAGAGGTCGCATCTTCAAAGAATTAAAAACGTGAATTCGGCAAAATTCAGGGCATAAACGGAAGATAACTTGACGTTGGAACAATACCTTTGCTAATGCACAGCCTTCAGTCAGTTGAGGGGAATATTTTCCACGGCTGCCTAATTTTTCAGATATTGTACCAAATCGATGAGGTTTTATTAGTTGCCAATCGAAAGTACAAAGGGCCTAATGTTGGCTTAAGTGCAGCCGCCTTTGGTCTGCCGCTTCTGCGACTTCGTTTTCAACTAACCAACCCACAAAAAACTTATATCGTAAGTAACTTATATAACTTTATTCCATATCGTAACTTTTTTCCAACACTTTCAAAGCATGAGAAGGTCTGAAAGAAGTCAGACTGTTATGATAGGACGAGTAAGGCATCAGAGCTCTGAACTTCTATGTTAAAGCTGTTCGTTCTAATTTGTTCTGAGAGGAGTCTAATCAAGGTTTCAGCGATTCTTGCTGTCCAAGAGCTTGAAGGGAATAAAATTTGAGATACTGGACGTCTATTAAAAAGTTTTATTTTTCACTGAGCCTAGCTGATACTTCAACTCTTTAAAATCTAGCATACAATCAACATCTTTGTAACTCAAACTGTGGCTATTTTTATATTTATCAGCTTAACTTTTGACAGCAGTCCCATACTTAAAGTAGCTGAGGCTTATTTAAGAAGTAAGACACTCTAAAAGTTTTATTCAAGTAAAACGTATACTGTCACAGTTCAACAAAGAGCTGTAGTAATAGCAACTAAAAGCGATTTTAAGGTGACCAGAAACATAAAAAATTTATTTTCAAATGTTGTTTGAAGTAAGAGATAGGAACGGTAGGAAGCAATGGTCTGAAAATATCTTGTGTCTAGGGATACAACGACGTTGACGTTTTAGCTTCGATACTCGATAAGACAAGAGTCTAGCTACAACCGACTTCACTAATGGGTTTCAAATGGGTCAACCAGACAATCCTAAACCTACAATCTCAATAAATTGTGCAGATCGGACCACTAAAGCATATAGCTGCCATACCAATGGACCGCTCAAAATTGATATAAAGATATTTTTATACTATAAAAAATGCAACTGTATTACAACTTTGATGCGACTGAAGTCTTTTGTGTTTCTTTTCTTTCCTCCCTTCTTCCTCGCATGGCCACCTTATGCCTTCTTTGGCATTTTCTTTATTATTTACTCCCTTTTAGCACTTCCTGCCTCCTCCAACCGCAAAACTAATGCCACTCAGTCCCTTGAATAGACTTAACTACCAACACAAACATAAAACAACAAAAAAAAACGCCACCACATTAAGTAAACTTCATAAACGCTTAGCAAACACTGCAAAGACTGACCGCTTATGGCGAAAAACAAATAAAAAGTGGAGGAGAAAACAAACAGCTGCTTAAATGACATCAAAGTGAGCCAAAGGATGACACACTTAGAGCAGTTGGCAGTCAAAAGGGCTCGCTACATTGACACTCGCGCCAACCAGGAATGCAACCCTGCTTCAACCAAGTAGCTGTCCCCAGTTGTGTTTCGCATATTGCTGCCACGATAATTGCATTTAATGCAGCAGCATTTGCTTATAATTGCATTGTAAGCGGAAAAACAGCGCACGCGCCAAGCAAACCGAAGCAAATAGGAAGTAAAGGAAAGTAAGAGGATATTGCATAGAGAGTATGGCAGGAGCTGCTGCCCACTGAAACGTTGCTGACGTTGTAAATACTTGGCTTGCTTGCCTCAGGTCCACAACTAATTGAGTTAATGGCTTGGAAAATCTATTTAAATTCTACACAAATAACTTTACAGCTGCATATAACGGTAGTTGGTGGCTTGTTGTTTTTAGTTTCTATTTATGTTTTGTAATTGTATTTGCATTTGCTTTTGTGTTGGTGAGAATGTCAACCGGATGCGCTGGTATTTAATAGGCAAATATAAATTGAAAGCTGCTTTGGCAGTGTGGGAGAGTGGGAGAGGCAGGTGCAGAGATTTCGTGGTGTGCGCTAGATAATAACGGAAATTATAAAAGCGCTGTTTAGTGTGTAATGAAGGAAATTAAAGAGGCTGACGCTGCTGGCAAGAAAGTGAGTGCGGGAATGAGAGCGTTTAAAAAGGCGCTAAGGAAGCTCTGAGTAGTGGAAGTGTAATAAAATTTAAATGCTTAGTAAGAAACGAATGACTTTAGTATGGAATTATCGTGCATAATTAAAATAAATTGGTTAAAAATATATCAAATAATTTTTTTAAGAGATTACAATAACAAATTTGTATGGAAATATTAATAAAAAAAAACTTACCAATAATGAAAGTCACAATGGGAGTAAAATTTCAATTTTGAATATCTGAAAAAAAATTTAAAAAAAATTTAAAAAAAATTAGTTGTTAGTTAGAAAATAATTAAAAAAATGTGCATAATTTCTGTTTAAAATAATTTATGAGTCACTATTATAATATAAGTTTATAAAAGCTTAAAAATATTTTCTCTGACAAGAATGACTTTGATTTTGATCATTCTTTTTTTTAAATTTGGGAGACACCAAAGTTGCCAGAAGTCAAATCTATTGATGAGAATAACTCATCAATAGGTTAGCTTAGGTTACACTGTCGCGCTTTCACGCCATACGTATAGTTACGGGTTCTATACAACTCCATATGGAGGTTTATTATTAATACGAACTGCACTTTACGTCGTGCAGGACATCAACGCTTTTTGCGAAGTCTTATAGAGACTTTATATCTCAGTCTGATCTAGTTCTGGATCAAGGCTTTCAGTCCTATGTAGTGCAAAGCTCCTAAGCTAGTTTAAGAAAACCCAAAATATCAAAAGAAGATAAACCATTAGACTCCGAAGAGCAATTTTCTGGAAATATTTGCTTCAAACTATACAAAGTTGGAATTTTATTTGCTACCGAAGAGCACTTTCCTAAGATATTTGTCATCAAACTCTTTAAGGGCTTCATCTGCTGCTTTATCTGCTACCTTCGTAGAGAAACGAATCTTTTATAGAGAAACCCCGATTAATGGAACTCCAAGCTTATGCGAATTGATACTACAAGGACTGAGAATCGAGAAAGAATGTTTTCAAATCACCAACAACCCAAGAAACTCGCTTGCATTAGAAAATTTACCAGAGCAGAGCAGAGGAGCGGACATTTTTCTAATAAAACTGACTTGCTTTGATAACTAGTGATACAAGACATACAAAACTCTACACATGACCTCTTATAAACACCCAATATATATTTCATGCCTGCAAAATGTATATTTACTTATTTACATAAACCCGTTGAGAATTGTAAACTACATGCGAATGAAAACTTATCTGCCATTTTCATTCAACAAAATACGCTGTAAATACTTCTACCACAACATTTTTTATTACCGTTTCTTCTTCTTCTTCCTCTACGAATACTTTTCGCAGACACTGCCTCTGCCAGCACCACTTGCTCGCCGTTCAACATAAATTTATGCGCATACCGACTTGTCAAAATGTGTTGACAAAAACTTCAACATATGCAACAAATAGCTGCTTGCCGCATTTTTCGATTTTTTCGCAACAACAAAGTTGGTTTTTGTGTTGCTAACAAAACTTTGTGCTGAACTCCGTTGAATGCGCCTGTAAGCATGCTACTCTGACATGAAGATGAAGTTATAAGCTGAAAGCGGAGAGCGGAATGTGTGTTTATTTATTTCAATTTTCAAGCCACTAAAATAGATGATGTGTGTAAGAGTCTGTAAGGGGCGCATTGAGGGCGAGGCACACCAGTGGCAGACGAAGCGCGCGGAGAAAAGCGTTGCGCTACGCCATGGCAGCGAAAATTATGCAAAAACCCCATCAAAACTAACAAAAACATTTCAGCGATTTGTCTTGCTGTCTGTGCGCTTCTTCCGCTTGCCACACAACTGCTTGCTGCTTCGCGAGCTGACAGCTCATCGGTGTCTTTTTTGCTCATCACGTTTTACTGGATGTTTGTTTTTGTTGATTTCTTTATTTACTTTGAAAGCGCATTGTTGATTTTATTTACACTTCGCTAACGGTGCAGTCTTTGCCTCTTTGTTTTTGCTCAGTAGCTGTTTGGAGGGTCTGATATTTCTGACATACGATTCAAGAGCTTCATACACAACAAATGTATAAAGTCGGGTTGGACAAAAGATAGAGATTTGGAGCTTTGGATCGTCTCCGAACTTTTTCTATACTTTCCTTCCCGAAAACATGTAAGAAAGACAAGCCCGCTTTAACGGAGCTTCGACATCAGAGCCAACTTCTGTTAGTTCCAACCTGAACTCACGAGGTTCACCATCTAAATATCGAAATATACATTATTTTTCTAACCTTTTGTCGACGAAACTCCGAGCTCCGCTAAAAAAAATCGTTTTTTTCGATAAGCCCGTCCGCTTTTTAAAAACCGACTTCCGAGTTATAGTTATATACAGTCCACAACCGCACTCTTTCGACGCTGTCACACATCCACTACCTGGATACTGAACTTCCCTTCGCTTCCGGCATTCCAACCTTCTTCCCTACTTCCTTGTAAACCTCAAGCACTTAATTGCCTCAATTCAGCATCACCAAAGCCTCGAAAGTGTGTTAATAAAGAAGGCTTCGTTTGCAGCGAACCACACAAACGATCACATGCTCGTCCTCTCAGCAAGTAAATACGCTGGTTGACCGACGCCGTCTTATTTCCGCATGTGAGCACATACGGTCGGCATTTGAAAGAAATCAGATTGCCAACTTTTACTGGAATTAAAATAGAAATTGAAATTGAAGGCAAAGGAAATGGGAAATTTTCAATTTCAATCGAGTAAATAGCACGAAGTGGTGCGAAGCGCTGTCAGTTTGTTGGCTGTATGTGACCAAGAGCAAGCAATGAAGTAATGAAAATGAAAAGGAAGATTGCTGATTGGAAGATTGTGAAAAAAGGAAGAACAAAACTAGAACACCTACGAAAGGGGTATAAAATGGGAGAAGCGTTGCATTCGAATTGCAAGAGTAAAACTAAATATTTACTCGAAACGGCTAATGAGAAAGAAAGGATAAAGAAAGAGCAGCATTTATGTCCGTATTCTTAATTAGAGAATATCTTCTTGAGCTTTCACTAAAGAGTTGGTATTGTAGGCAGTATATGAATGAAAGCGACAAGAAGACTGAAGCAAGTCTTCTTTTTCTTCGTACCGATTATGTCAGTTCAAAGCAAATCCGACGCAGACCAGCTTGACTCACAAGCGAGATCAAGTTAGCGGTCACAGGAGTTCAAGATAGCGATCCTGCAAGTACATGCTATGGACAAGGTTTGGATAAAAGGAAGTCAAAATAGAGGTCAAGGAACTTCAAGCTATAGGTAGAGCGAGCGGTCAAGAGAGGACAAGCTAGGGTCCAACTAGATCAAACTTTGTGTCAAGGGTGCGTAAACTAAAATTTGATGGAGATCAGTCTATGATAAAGGTGGTCATCTTAGAGGTCATGCGAGAACAAGATACAGATCAAAGGAAACGATAATAGGTTTCAAGGGAGGACCTCTTAACGATCAAGAGAGAACAAGCTGCAAGTCCAGCTAGATCAAACTATGTGTCAAGATGCTTATGTGCACTAGGTTTTGAGGGAGCTCAAGATATAATTAGGGGCGGTCACTTTAGCGGTCAAGGGATGCCAGTAGAGACAGGAGGAAAGTAGAAATAGAGGTCAAAGGAGTTCAAGCTGTGTCACGTAAGGACCAGTTAGCGGTCAAAAGGCGATAAGCTGCGGATCACACTAGGGGTAAAGGGTGCTTACGCTTGGATTCGAAAGAGCTCAATGTAAGATTCGAGGGAGATCCCTTTAGGGATTAAGGCAAGTCATGACAAGGACGTCAAGGTAAGCCTGAAAGGACTTCAAGCTATATGTCAAGTGAGAACCAGTGGTCGATCAAAAGAGGTCTAGCTATGGGTAAAGTCACATCAAACTAAGTGTCAAAGGTGCTTAAACTAGAATTCGACTGAGCTGAAGCAAAAATTTGAGGCAGTTCACTCTAGGGATAAAGGGATGTCACTCAAGTCACGTTCAAGCAAGGAACCATTTTGAGACTATAACAAAAAGACGCTAGCGGGCTCAAATCAGATGGCAAGAGAGTCGAAACTGTATTCTTATAAGCACAAGCTAGGACCAAAGGAAATCTTCGTAGTGTTCGAGAAGCCATTTGAAGTTGTAACAGACAGATGTCAGAGGAAAGTTATGGACTAAGGTTGGGTCGAATTAGTTGAGCAAAATGGAATTTCACTTAAAAGTACGAGGCGTCAGTATTATTTTTGTATGGAAACTGGGCTTAGTTATATGCCGATTCCACCCATTTTTACAATGTACATTGAAACGATAGAGGGAATTGTTGTGACTAAGTTCAGTAGCTTGTGACATATCTATATTAAACCTTTTAAGGCGTCGGACCACGCCCACTTTTATGTTATTTAGTTAACATCATTAAAATAGCGAAATTCTACGACTTGTACTGCTCAACTCCGTGTTCCCACACCAAATAAACTAAATCGTTTGTAAAATCAACGTTTTGTGAAAGCTACAAGCTCAACAACAACAAATTCACAACAGACACCCGCAACCCCGTGCGTAGCATCAACATTCCCACCGTGTTGCCACCGTGTTGCTAGAGGTGTTGACTTGCAAATTGCACGCCCGCTGACTTGTCCATTGCAAAGCGAATCATGACGCGCACAAATTTCGCCGACGTGTCCGCTATATGCCGCGCGTCTGAACAGGTCAAATAACTGTCGGGGGAAATGCGCTAAAGTGCCGTCCCATAGCGTACACACTTGCCGGCAAATGTTTAATATCAAAGCTTACTGCCTTCCACTTCACTTGTTCGCGACGCGCGCGGCTCGTACCTGGCCATGTCGCGCCATCAGCGTCACCCGCAGCGCCCGGAATGCAATTATGCTGGTGTTTGCGGAACGTGAAAGCAACGCCACTAATGCATAAAGCGAGTGCAGGTGTTAGTTTTATTTCGGGGCCAACGACGGTCACCTGCTGGCGCGCGACAGCGTCCATTTCAGCGCACTCTTGTGCTTTTCGCACGCTCACCTCACTTTTCAGCAATCAGCGCACTTTCTAAAAGCACTCACTTTTGATCACTAAATGCAACGCTGCGTCACCAAGTGCTGCTTTGAGGTGCGAAAATGACATTAAGTTGACGGTGGGCGGGTGAATGTGATTATTTTCAAACAAGTTAAGGGTAGTTGGTAAAAAAATATCTGCTAGGAAGGCTTGAAAAATATTTGCATTCAATTTGTGAAAAATAAAAATTGCAATCAATTCAAATTTCCGAAAATTAATAAAAACGAAAGAATTTTTGCAACTGAAAATAGTATTTAAAAATAATTTTCTCTTTTCGAAATTAAAATTCTAAGAATATTCACAATTTGCTGCGTAAATTGCTTAGATTTTCTGAAACAAGCAGCTCGTTAGCTTTCTAATCCAGTTTCGCACGCTCAAAGAAAATTGCATAATTCCACTTGTGTCTTGCAACACGTTTATGCACAAAGAAAATAAACATACGCAAACAAATTCATATGGAAAACATGCCGGAAACACTTCCTGCTGCCGATGTGGGGAAAAAATTTTACAACAGAAAAAATTGCATGTGTATGGCTGTGTGTGCATGCGAGAGAGAATTGCCAAATTTCCTAGAAAAACAACAATAGCAAATGAGACAAATCTTTATGAAGCAAGAAATATTCTCATAAATAAAAAACAACAAAGATAGAGGACAAATTAAAATTTTCAAACGAGGCAAAGAAGAAGAAGAAGGCATTGAAGCTAAGTGGGATATTTCGAAAAAAAGAATTTAAGAGAATTTCATTTTGGAAGAACGGTTTTTTGCATTTGAATTTTGAAAGTCAACCAAAAAATTAAATGCAAAATAGTTCACGTGGTGCTGTTGTTGTGTGGTAAATGTTCAATAAAGGCTTGGCAAAATGTCCCTTTATTTATTCAAAATATCTTATTTTTATTTAAAAAACCGCTTTCTTCGAAAAATAATTTTCTATATATGACCTTTTTAGTATGGGTGCTCACCGCAGTTATCATAAGTATTTTAAAAGGTATATATTTTTTCCAAAATACGCTTATTTACCAATATTTATTAATGAAAATTCTTTTTCAAAAAAAGACCTTAAGTAGAAATAATTAAGTATTTTACATTATTTTATATTTTATAAAAAATCCCATTATTGTTTAGGAAAAAATATCCCAATCAATTAAATTTTTTTAAACCATTTTCTCAGAAAAATATTTTGTAATACCCTCAATGCAGGTTTCATAAATTTATAGGGATATTTTAAAAGGGATATTTTTTGTTTTCAAAACACCCTTATCCTTATATGAATATTTAGTAATATATAATATCGTTCAAAATAAGATACTTACTAAAAGTCTTAAAGATTTTTTTTTTTTTGAAAAAATCCCATTATTTATTAAAAATATTTTTCTTAATCCTTTCCTTCAGAAAAATTCTTCTAATATTATTTCTATTATTATTTATTTTTAAATACCCATAAATTTACCTCAGTTGTCATAAATTCATAGAGGGATTTTACATACGTATGTATTTAAAGTGGTTTAAAAGGGAAATTATTTTCAAAATATCCTTATTCTTTTTCGAATATTTTTTAATAAAAATTCTCTTTCAAAATAAAACTCTCAGCAAAAATTTTTTAAATTTTCTAGCAAGAACATCCCATTATTTCATACCATTCTATGGAAATTCCAGTTTAGGTATTTTTCGTGTCCATAAACCTATTGAGCATGAATATTTAATTCTCAGTTCAAGATTTTAATATATGTATGTCTGTATAAAGAACATAATTTTTGTAAGCGCAGCAAAAGGGATATTTTTCAAAAACACAGATTTTTATGCCATGTTTTTAAAAAATAATTAAAAATGAATTGTAATAATTTTGACGTTATTTGCTTTAGAAATACCCAGTATTTCTAGAAAAGATATATATTTGATTTCGAATTTCGATTTTAAAATTTTAAGGACACATTATTTTTCTTGCCCGTTAAATGTACACTTTTTGTAAAAAAAAAACATCTTTTCACTAAATAAACCAGTATTTTTATTTATGAGTAGGTTTTTCATGAAAATTTTTTCAAATTTAAGGGTCTTTTTACTAAACAAACCAGTATTTTTTTCATCCCTATATTTTTCATAAAACTATGTGCAAATTTATGGGTTTCAGATAACGGTCATCATGTCTTTTTAAAAACATACCTGAGTTGCAATTCAAAATTCCCAGTATTTTATTCTGTTTTCATTCCAGACATTTCTTTTTAAATTTTTTTTTTTCGTTTTTGTAATTTTTGTCGATAATTCTTTTTCGAATAAAAATATTGTACTCTTTTGGTGTATTCAATTAATGTTTTTAAACACCTGCATTGATACGAAAACTCCCAGTACTTTAATCTAATATAATTTCAGAATTTAGTTTTCAATATTTTTTGTTTGCAGCTCGATTTTATTGCACTCAGCGCTAGTTATCTTATAAATAAAGACATTTTACTGTTTCACTTTATTAAATCTACCGTCTTTCCACTTCCGTTCTTTATATTTAGTTTTTACTCTTTTTCTTTTTCGTACTTCACTGCTTCCTTGCTTATTTCCTTTTCTTCCTCACTTGCTTTCCTTTCACAACCGCCTATTGTTAAGCCTTCGGCCATGACCGTGGCCTGCAGCGGATGTGGTTCACCGTAGGCGCTTGTTGTTGCTTTAGCCGGAAAATGCAGGCCACCATTCAGCAACAGAAATTATGCAAATGGCATGCAAGGCTTTAGTCTAATATTCTGCGATGGTAGTCTTTGTTTGTATTGATTTTTCGCACTTTTGAGTTGGCGAAATCTTAAAGCGCAACTCAAAGCTTTAATTTGAGAAAGTTCACGTATAAAGCTTTAAGTCTACATACTATATTTATCTATCTAAATTTCTTCCTACATCCTTTTTGACATTCTCTTAATACTGCGCCAAAGCTAATTAACGCCTGAAAAGCCACTATGCGACGCGTTTCGCCAAAGTATTAGACCCACTCGTCTTCTTGCGCTTCAGCGCTTTCATTATTGTTCTTACTTCCACTATTTGCTGGTGTTGGTGGCACGTCAGAGGACGGCTTACCTTAATTAACCCATAAATACAATAAACAAAGTTGGCAAATAGAAAAGTTACTAGGCGCATGTGTGTGTGGATATGTGAGTATTATACCTATATCCACTTAAACGCCTAGAACGCAAAGCAAACGAGAGGGGAGTAGGGACAGCTCCAAGAGAACTTACACTGCGAAAAAAGTCTGTTGGTAACGCATTAATCAGTTACCCACCTCGATATAAAGCTTACGTGTCAATTTGACCACCGAATCGGAGTTTTTATGAAGCTCTCGAGAGAGACTTCATTTCAGGCTGTTTATTTCAGTTATGTAGGTTCGACAGTATTTAGTGTTAAGTTGGGTAGGTATTTGCCTAAAGCTAAGTAACCGGTCAACGCTCTATGACATTCTTGATTTAGAGATTGTCTTCGTGAGTCCGCAAAATATATGAAAAATACTGAACTGTAAAGCAAATATTTAAGATGGAAGCCGCAGCAGCTGCCGTTAGAACATCGTTAAGATTTTCCTATCAACTTTTTTCATAGTCTTGACTAACCTTTGAGTGTCAAGTTCCAAATCTACACAGAGTATGCTAACTAATATTTTGCGGTTTTCCAACTCCCTCAATTTCTACAGTGTGGCCTGCTTTAACAGCTCCATAGTCTAAAAAATACCTAAAAACACCTTCGGCAAGTTTCTTAAAGCATACCTTTAGTATCAATATGACGACAGCTTAGCTAAAGCCAGGCACACAGCAACCGTCTCTCAGCTCGTATGCCATTAAACGCAGCGTTGGCCTGATTTGGCGCGCACAAACTGTCACACGTCTCGCTCTCGACACCAGCCAAGCATGCATAAGTAAGTGAATAACAAGTCAACAGTAACAGCGTGTGATTTATGATAATTCATTATCCTGTTTTACTTGCCTTACCAAGGATTTCGTATCAATTAATCATGACTTTTGTTGGGCTTACTTGTAATGAGCACGAAGTAATCATACAAGCAGTTGGATTGTGAGAAATGTGATACAAGGAGGTGAGTGTATGTGAGGCACTGTGTGTAGAATAGGCGTGTGTTTGAAGGTGCGTACAACATATGCTTTCGGATCAGAGAACCCTGCAGGAATTGGAACATACGCTTTGATTTGTATACTGAAGGTTTAGCAAGATATTCGGTAAAGTTCTGGAAGAAATATCCAAAATCAAAAAATAAAAATTCAACCGTTTCTGAAAGCCAAGTGAGAAGAAACAAGGGAATAATCTCTAACTGAGTGTTGAGGCATTTCAGCAGTAGAATTGCTTCAGAGAGGCCTACATTGAGGCTAAATTCAGGCTCAGTTTCAATGCGTATCATAAATTTGTAAGGAAAAGATTATTTATAGAGCTCAACAATTTTATTATTTCAAACTTCACGTGGACTTGAGTTATTTTACCATGAGTTTAAACTCGTTTAGAGCACTTTGAGCGGCTTTAAAAGCGATACCTAGTCATAAATTAGTCCTTAATGGGTTAGTTTAGATATCTTTATAAAAATATTAGAAAAAATATATAAATTGTTACTTAAATGTTATCCAGATCAGTTTAACTTTGTATGATTTTTTTCGAAACTAGTTACGAACTAGTTATAAATGGGCTAGTTCAACAAAAATTCACAAAAAATATTTAAAAGAGAAAGTCTATCATTCCTACTATCCCTGGATATTAAGTACATATGCGATTTGTTGTTGTTGCTGATTTCACTGTAAGCTGTTGTGATTATGCACAGCCGGTTTGCAGGCGTCTCTGCACTCTGTTTAATAATACACCTGTGTTTGGGCTAAAATTACGCATATTTTGGAGCGCTTAAATTCCATGTTATATATGCATAGTGTAGTATTTGTATTGTATATATGTATATATATATATATATATATATAATTTCAATGCTTTCATATTAAGGAAATTTAAGCAATTACTGCATTGTTTTCGCTATTTGTTTGCGTAATAATTTATCTGTTGCCTACATTTAGGCGCTAGCACCATTTAATGTTCACAACGGGTGGTCTCGCAAGCCTCCTACACTTAATTGGCATGCAGCTATTCCTACTCCACACTCTTGACAGATCTCTCATATATTAATTGCTTAAGTATTTCGCATTTGCCGACTTAATTTCGATGTTACTTACTGCAATTATTAAGTTTTTAGCAATGAAGGCTGTTATTTGCTGATATTTTGACTAGTTTGTGCATGTGTGTGCGCATTTACATAGGTATAAGTATTTCTTGGACTCGTACTTTTGCATACAAGCACATTTATACTCGTAAACGCCTACAAATATGCAAAGCATTTAATTTGAAAATGCTCAATCAAATATTTGGCGTCACAGAATTTCAATTTAAATAACATTTCATTTAATTGAGTCTATTCTTGCAACATGTGTGCATAGAACTTTCGACGTTGAATTTACGGATTATAATGGTCTAGCAATTTTGTGTGTTGCACAGTGTAACTGCATAAACTGAAGACCGAATGCTGTGGCGATTTTTAACTTCAGCTGAAGAATTGTTTTTCTTTTTAATAATTAAACATTATATTGTCTATTATAATTTCAATTTAGTTATAATGATACATGTTTTTTTAACTAGTTACGTAACTAATGCTAAAGGGATTCGTTCAAACAACCTCCCAAAAGTATTAGAAAAGACAATAATGGTCTCTTAAATGTTATCCTCGCCATTATGTTTAATTTCCGATCAGTTTTAATTGTTTTTCTTTTTCTTTCGTTTTACAAACTAATTACGAACTAGTTCTAAATGGGTTAGTTTAGAAATCTTTAAAAAATATTAGAAAAAAATAAATTGCTTCTTAAATGTTAGCCAGATTAGTTTAACTTGTATGGTTTTTTTCGAAACTAGTTACGAACTAGTTATAAATGGGCTAGTTCAACAAACTTCACAAAAATATTTAAAAGTGAAAGTTTACGCTCTGAAGCGTTGAAATTATTACTATAGTTGAACTACTTCCAAACTAGTAACATATATAATATGTATGTAAGTTACAATTTCACCTAAGACTTTAGCTTATATAGTGTTTATGTATATTAAAAATATATTTATAAAAACAAAAAAACAAAAATTTCAGAAAAATATTTGAACATTAAAACTATTATTGTAGTTGAACTAGTTCTTAACTAATTACAGATAAGTTACACATGTATTACTCAAGTCTTTAGTATATCAATTGCTGCTGTCCAACTACATAACATAAACTAGTTAGGAACTGGTTACAGACTAGTTACTTAATATTCTGGTTCTATACAGAAACCATTTAAAAGCATATTTGCTACACATTATTGATTTTAATTTTTTATTATGAACTAGTTCGTAGATGGTCTTAATTGAATTGGTACGTAACTAGTTCACTGCTGTCTATTGTGAAACTTAAATTTTGACACTATTATACACTCAGCATAGTTTGTAACTAATCTTTCCCGAACTAGTAAGTAACTAGTTCACAGCTGACGGTTGTGAAATGAACTGGTATGCAACTGGTTTACAGCTGACTATTGTAAATATGTGTTTTCACTGATTTTTTTAAGTGTAAACGCAGAAAATTTTGAAATTAGTCTACCTCGAACTAGTTGGCAACTAGTGTATAGCTTTTTTTGTCAATAAATAATAGATTTTTATACATATACACCAAGAGATGCATACATATGCACTAAAGCAGCATTTTTTATACATATATAATTTACTAAATAACTGTGTAAACGAGCACTGCAGCATAAATCCTTAGATTCAGCACTTAAAATACAAAATTTTAATGCATTTATTGACTCGGCATTTATTTTGCGAATTAATTGAGTTATGCCAACCACTAAGCTGATCACATATCTCAAATGCTTAAAATATTTTTTGCTTTACAATTTGTTGCTGCTTTCACAAACCTTCCTGGCTGACTTCAAAACGCATTTGTGCGTCTGTGTGTGTGTGTGTAAAAGCAAGCTTTAAGATTTATTGCTGTTTGCAAGTGTTGACAATCGAACTATGCACAAACACACAAAACAATTATGCTGAATAACAATTGTCGGTCACTTGACATCACTTTATAAACTCATATAAGCATGTGTATGTGTATATGTTGTTGTGCGTGCGCATGTGTGTGTGTGCCTTCAATAAACTTTCTAAGCACTTGATATGTCAACCGTTGAAAGGCAAGTGAGCCTACTTCAGGGCAATCGAGCGCAAACGAAATGCAACAAATGCTCCGAATATCCTCTGCTTGCAACAAATTCATTACATTGTGTGTGTAGGTGTATGTGTGCGGCCTAGCTTGCCTTGCATTGTTGTGAATTGTGAATTGTGCGTAGGAAAATATTTACTTTGACATTTTAATCGTTCGAATCGGTCACTCTTGGTGGTTATGCGCCTTTGTGATTTTTGTCAACTGTGAATTTGTGTTCGAAATTTATTTTATTTACCGTTTAAGTGCTTTACAAAAGTGTTGGGCAAATAAGAAATTGCTTTTGTTGCAATTTTCTAAAAGCAACACAGCCTAAAAGTTGATTATACACTAGGTAGACATGTGAAAATGATTGATGCAGACCAAATGGCAGTAAATTGCTGAGTTTAATTGCTGCATACTTTTAGGAGTAAATATTTTTAGTGAAAGCATGAGAAAAACACAAAAATATGAAATATTTGTGTAATAAAATTCTAAAGCGGAAACTTATTTGCTGAAACACTGCACATTTGGCTAGGCAACCCTTTCTTGAGTGCTTAGAGGGCGCCTAAAGGTATGCTTCGATTTATGTACTCTACGATTTGAACGCTTTTAGGAACTGTAATGAAGAACTAAAACTTTCACTTCAATATATTTCAAATAATGAGCAGGAATCTTCGTAAAAAGAGACTACTTTTAGTTAAACTGAGACCCCAAAAGTAGGCTACACAAAAATAGGTAAACATTAATTTCAACAAAAAAATCAGTTGGTTTCATAGCTTACAAAGGTAGCTAAGCAAAGCCCTTTTACATAATGTAAGCTTCCCACTTCTCCGCATTTTTCCATATTACCGTTACTTTCGTAAAATAACCTCATTTTCTCAACTATAAGCGAATTGCGACTTAAAACTGATAAACTTATCACATGTAAACATGCCACAAAATTAAATTTTGTAAACATTTGTAATTCCTCATTGGCTTGCCACAAGACTTTGTGGCAGCATGACCAAAGCTTCTTTTTGAATGGCGGTTAACACGAATACTTCAAGAAAATTGCCACGTTTTCGAGATAGTTGTGTTGCATCAGTCAAATTTCGTACAAGCTTTGTGTGCTTTCATGCAACACAGCTTCTAATTGGAACTCTGCGGTTTCGACTGGTATTCCGCCTGTGTAACTTGCAACATATAGCACAGTTGCAACATATTCTCTAAGTGACACGTGCAACATAAATGTTTTTGAAACGTTTTTGTTAGTGTTATTTAAGAAATTTATGTTGTTGTTGTTGTTGTTGTTGTTGCTGCTGGAAATACAATTGCTGTTGTTGCACTAATATTTGCCATTTTGGTTATTGCAGTTATTGTTGTTATTTTATGCTTTGTTGTTGAAAAATTTTTTTGTTGTTGTTGTTAATAATTTTTTTTGTTTTACTCATCTCTCATACGATACTCGCAAATCTGCCTTTTTCCTTGTTGTTCTTGTAAATTATTGCTGTTGCTATTGTTGTTGTGGTAGTTTGTGTTGTTTTTGTTATTGTAGCCTAAGTTTTCGTGCCCTTCATAGTCTCACTGCATTTACTTTGAGCGACAGTCGCTTGTAGTTTATTTGTTTCGTGGCAAAGTATTCACTGGTATTGTTTTTGTTGTTGCACATTTTGTATCTAAATAATTAAAATGTTTTCTGCTGCCATATTCACCGCAAAGTCTCGCTCCATGCCGTATTTGTGACAGCGGGAAATGTTTTGTGCATTTTGCTATCCGAATGAAGCCAAAAAGAGGTAAGGCAATGCTGTTCTCTCTTCGCTCTGTACCATAAGACCAGCGTTCGCCAGCTTTCGGATACTTTTTGTCAACTACCGTTATTGTTACCTTTGCTGACAGCTGTCATGGGTCACATTATGCAATATTTATCATGTATGACTAGTCTTCGTGTCAAAAGGGAAATAACAACTATTTACTTAGTTGCCTCCGGTTTGGGGACGGAGGAAGTGCTGATGCAATATTTACGAAGCACAATTAAGCTAAAGAGACATGAGGTGATTTCATAGACAATTTGTGAGATTAGGTGTTTGACAAGGTGTGGTATAACCTTGTCGATAACAAACCTGTTACTGGTGATGATTTAGTATTTTCATACTTTCGTAGAACTGAAAGAATGTTCGGTGGAGCCAAGCTCTGAAAGGCGCTGGTAAGAAAAAATTAAGTAGGAATAGCTTTCGCATTGGAACTGAAGTTCAAGTACCGTTCGGCATCAAGTTTTGATTTGCTGTATCTTAAATTGCGCAAGTAAGAGCTTAAAAGCTCTATTGAAGGAGCTTTGCGTTTTTATTGATAGATTTATTACTTTAAAGTCGCTCAAGAACTTAATAATCAAGTGTAATGAGCCTTAATCTGTTTGAGCTTTGGCTTGCAGTACCTTAAATTACGAAAGTAAAAGCTTGAAAGCTCGATGGAAGGAGCTTTGCCTTTTCATTGATAGATTTATTACTTGAAAGTCCGCCAAGGACTTAAGAATTAAATGCAATAAGCCTGAATAATAAGCCTAAGTACCTAAAATTCAAGTAGGAGCTTAAAAGCTCGATGGAAGAAGCTTTGCATTGTTATTGATGGATTTATTACTTGAGACTCACCCCAAAATTTAAGAATTAAATGCAATGAGCCTGAATCGTTTAAAGGGATGTTTGAGCTTTTATTTTTTGTAACTTAAATTCAAGTAAGAGCTTAAAGCTCGTTGGACGGTTTGCATTTTTATTAGTTGAAAATCGTCTAAGAACTTGATTTATAGATGAGACGGATATTTATTGGACATTTATTTTTCTTACCTCGAATTGAAGTAAGAGCTTAAAAGCTCGACGGATGAAGCTTTACATTTTTACTGATAGAATTATTATTTGCAAATCACGCACGATCTTGATAAAGGGATCATGAGCCTTAACCCTCGAAAAGGTGCTTTATCGATCAAATCTGAAGCAAGCTTCACGGACAGTGCTTGATTGAGCTTTTTAGAACAAGCCAGACTAATTTTCCGCCATACATTTTATGTAAGTGAAGCGAAAATAACTCTGAAACGTTAACTTGAACTCCACGCACATAAAAGTCTATTGAACTTTGCCGCAATGCTCGAATATTCCTAAAACCGTTAACTTTTACTACACACTAAGTGAAATTAAATATTTAAAATGTGGCAATGCAAAGTAAATTTGCACGAATGCACTTACTTAAACTCAAGTATGCACAGAATACACTTGCCGCCCACCACAAAGCCACACCCACTGATTTCTGTGAGAATCAGCAATTTAGCATAAATTTGGGCGCGCACACACACCCACTAACCACCGATAGTGCAAGCAATGCAACCAACATGGGCGCTGCCTAGCCACAATACCAACTGGCTAACCACAACGAAGATATGCCACAAATTTCGTACCAGAAAGCCGCTCCACCCCTGCCGCCACAGCGTTGCCACATTCATGCATATTTCTCATCTAATTTGCGGTTGCCACAGTTCAACGTTGCTGGTTGCCACTGCATTGCTGCTGTAGTTCATATGTGTTAAGCGAAATTAAGATGCCAAAAAGTATTTATAAGCGCCTTGTGGTATGCAACAATATGGAGCACATGCGATTTTACACTTTTTTGGCGCTAACTACTTCACACCTTGTTGTAAAATGTAATTGAATGCCGCGCTGAATGGAATTTGTGAATTTCGCACATCAGTGCATGTGTGTGTGTGTGTGTGAGTGAGTTGATGTCAGCACAGTAGTTTCGCAAGCATGGCATACTTTAAGGCGCGCTCACAAAGTGTTTGCGCACATTCGCCAGTAATAAAGCGCACTTAAACTAATTATACGCGCACGTACAGCCATGCACCCACACACAATTGCATTACACAAAACTTTGCTTGACTTTTAGCGCGGCGCTGCGCTTCAAAAAACTTGAAAGGAAAATCAGAACACCGCTCAACGCCTGGCGGTATGCAACGAAGACGCTATTGAAAATTGCGCGAATTCTTTCGGCAGTGCAACAGCGACGACGCTCACACTGAGCAATATGCTACATGAGCAGATAATAGCAGTATATAGCACATACACACATATGTAAGTGGGTGTGTGTGTTTGTGTGCTATAAACTATTTTAATTAACCGAAAATTTACGCCCGCATTTGTATGCGTTCTAGTTGGCGTACGTGTGTGTTCATCACTTGGTGCATGTGTGTGTTTGTACCGCATCATTTATGCACGCGATATTGCATATTTTAAGGCGCTTGCCGCTGGCACTTTATTGCCATCATCGCTGACGGGCGTGGTCGTAACTCAGCGCCGCAATTAAGTATGCAATGCATTAATTTTGACGTCAAAGTTGAGTAGAGTCCTCAGTGAGTGGCATGGCATAAAGGATTTTGATTGCACCGTGCAGCAAAACGCAAAAAAATTCGGTTGAACAACTAAATAACCTTGGAATTGCTCAAATAAGCGACTACCAATTCAAATGATGATATTTCATACGAGATTTATCAAATGATGTGATGATAAAATGTTAACATCATATGATATGATGTAATGTATGATGACGTGACGTGACTTTGTTTTATGTTTAATACGGCAAAATAGTTTAGATTTACTTAAATTGTGATACTAACAGTTAAAAAAATGTACATCATATGACAAGATGTGATGTGACGACGTGACTTAATTTGACACTATATTAATTTTTGTGATTATTCAGAAAAAAATAAATTGTTGTATTCTAAATATCGCAAAGAAAATTAACATCAGATGACTTCAGGTGATGTGATGATATGACGAGCTTTGAGATCATGTTAGATTTATGATGATTATTTAGAAGTGAATAACATACATATGTGCATATGTATTCTCAATATAAATTAACATCTTAACATTGTTTCAAGTGATGTGACGTATTTCAACATCATATGATCTTTAGTAATTAGTTAGAAATTTATTAATTTGTTATATGCTCAAATCGTAACAAATAGCATGATATGATTTGAAGTGATGTGACGTCGTGATGCCATCAAATGATTCATTGTGAATATTTAGAAATATTGTATTCTCAATGAAGAAAAAAATTAGCATCATAAGATTTCACGTGATGTTATGATGTGACGTGTTTTGACATCATATGATTTTTTATCAATATTAAGTAATTCATGCATTTCTTCAATTCTCAATAACGCAATAGGACGTTATGCCTAATAACATGTTAAAAGGTCGTGTTTTGTGCACAAGTCAGTCAAATACATATATAGTTATCTTACATGCCGTGATGCGATGTCATGTGATGCACAGAAACTTCATAAACAGTGAATGAGTATTGTTTTTGATGATTTATTGCCACAATATATTAACATATTTTTAAAATTCAATTCTTCGCTTTATGTGACCTCAAGTTATACGACGTTTATGTTTATATAAGAAGTGATGTGATGTCATGCGATGCAAGATAAACTCGTTACTACTAAATGCTTCATCATGCCTTCGAATGACTGTTTCATGCTAATTATGCATAAATTCTCAGCTTTAATGAAAACTCCTTCATGAACTTTATTTTAATTCGTTTCATTCCACTTTATTTCGTTCCATTCCACCTTATTTCAAAATATTTAACTTATATTAAACTTTTTTGCTTTTCATATAATGTTTTCTATTTCAATGAGCCTCGCCTACTTCATTTTCATTCGTTCCATTCCACTTTGTTCCGTTCCATTCCATTTTGTTTCAAACTACTATTTCAGTTCTTTACTTATTTCCACTCTCTTATTTCAATTTCAAGTTCTTTCGCTGTTCCATTCCATTTCGTTCCGCGCATTTAAGTTAAACCCATAACGCATCTTTCTTTATTTTTGTTTGCGAAATAATAGCAAATAGTTCCTCTTTCATTTTTTCTAACTTACCAAGCTATTTCGTTACACAGTGCACCTTATCCTATAACCCTTCTTCCTACAACTCTCAGCATACAAAAACCAGTAAAAATTTCGCAATTAAACTTTACTAACCAAACTTCATGAAACCGTATTGTTTTTGTTTCTTAAAGTTAATCAAATTGCAAATAAACACATGCAAATGAAACTTCCAAGCAAACTAAATAAATTTTAATAATATTTGCAGCCTTTTTTGCACATATGGCAACACATACCCACTCAAATGTACGAAAGCGGCAGTTAGAGCTGGCGGAACATTTAAATTAATAATATTTATCTATATATATATATGTATATGTATACATGTGTATATAGTATAACTGTAAGCATAATCCTGTGCTCTCCCTGCTCACTGGCTCTGCAACTTTGCTAAGCTGTCTGAGCCGTTTTATCGAATTTTCCAAATACAAGTGCTGCAGTCAGCAAGCTCAGCTCCGGCGTTCCATTGCAGCCATGTGCGTGCTGTCTGCCTGTATGTGTATGCGTGTGTGCGACGGCGCCCTTTGCGAGGCAGTCGGCTGGCTTTTAGTTCGATTGATTTGTCTTGCAAAATGCTGCCATAACAGTTTCGAGAGATAAACGTCAAGCGCTGGCAGTCACTACGCCCTCAGCACTCGCTCCCATCTGCGCTGTCCAACCATTCTACCCATACATTCACATATACATAGGTGGGTGTGGGTGTGTCGTTGCCCGTGTGGCTTATGCGGCAACTGTAGTGCATTTGTGGTGTGCAAACAGTGCAAATAGACTCAGCTGCACACACTTTCGGCTCGTAGACAACGAACGCTAGTTATTTTATAAGTACGAGTGTATTACAATATAAGAGCTTTGCGGCGACTTACAAAAATGCTGCAAGAAAAAAAAATAAAAATATGCTGCACCGCACAACTCGCCTGTTATTGCAGCAGGATTATCAGGCTTAAGCATTTGCAATTTTATCGCACACTTATTTTGTGTTGTTGTTGTATATTTTTTTAAACTTCATACTTCACTGACCACTACGCATACATAGATGCCGTAAGAACGGTAAATATGAGTTGCGGTTGCGGTTGGGGCTGGCTAAGTTATGGGGGTGTGGCTGTGGCAAGTGGATTGAGGCTGAATTTAAATTTAATCCCTCAATGTTTGTCTTCTTAGCAAGATAAATATGTTGTTGATATGCGAATGCGCTTGTGTTTGCTCAACTTAATGCAGACTCTGGCAGCAATAAATATTTACTGCAGAATGAGAGAAATATACAAAAAATATAGCAGCAAGCTCAACACTTTACCGGCAAGCATTTAGTAGCATCTTAGATTATGAGGATGTACCAGGTGCAGGTGCACTGAGAGAAAAAGCGATATCAGAAACGGTGATGTACTCAATAAAGCAGTGTGTACCAGGGAGAGAGTCAAAGAGAGATGAGAGAGAGAACAAGAAGAAGAAAACAAAAAGAGACAGCCAGTCAGATAAAGAGAGAGAGAGAGAGTCAGACAGATAAAGAGAGAGAGAGAGAATTATATAAAAACAGATTTAATCTGAGAAAGAGAAAAAGAAAACAGAGAAAGAGATAATGGGAGACACCGACAGAAAAAGAAACTGAGAGACAGCTAAATTGAGCGGGAGAGACAGATAGAAGGGGAAGGAAAAAAGGATTGAAAGAATTAAAAAAGTTAGAGAGCAGAAGAAAAAGAAAGAGAAAGGCAGCCAGAAGAAAACAGACTCAGACAGGGCACATAGAAAGGGCAAGAACGAAAGAGTGACAAATAATACTGAAGGAGAAAAAAGGAGATCTGGCGAGAAAGCGAGAGTATAGAGAGGGCGAGAGATAGAGAAGGTGAGAGAGGGAGATAGAGAGGACAAGAAAGAGATAGAGAGGGCGAGAGAGATAGAAAAAAGCAAAAAGGTATCCTTCGCATCGCTCAGAAGCGTTTTTAATAATCAATCTAGAAATATCGAGAGATAGATAATACTAAAGGAGTGAAAATGCGAGAGACAGTCTATATAAAAAGAGAAAGAACTGGAAAGAGACAGATTGTGCTGTAGTAGAGAGATCTGGTGAAAAAGCGAGAGATAGAAAGGGCGAGAGAGAGATAGAGAGAAGGCGAAAAGATATCTTTCGCATCGCTCAATTCGCTCAGAAGCGTATTTATAATCAATCTAGGAATGCCGAGAGATAGATAATACTGAGAACAAGTTTACACGATCATTTCAATTCTACTTTGATCCTGTGTATATTGTCATATCTGACAGTTAATGATGATTAAACAGAAAAAGTGACAGGATCTCCATCAAGCACCTTTAGAAAAGTAATAAATTTGAGATGGTGAGCTAGAAGTCTAATTAAAACCTCTTCAGTCGTATATTTACAGGACTTCATTTTTTCTTCAAGATTCCGATCATTCCCCTAAATATTTCTCAGTGCATCAGTCTCTCAGATTACATCAGGTGCAAGTCGCATATTTTTCCAAGTATACTTTACCGACAATTGCAGTCATTTGTTTGTCTTTAGTCATGAAGGAGCGCCACTTAAGCAGGTGAAATAAGAATATGTGTGCGGCAATGAGGCGGAGACGAGGTAAATATCGCATTTATGCTACATTTTGTATGCAACAGCAGCTGATGCCGGAGCGAGCTGGGGAAGGTGATGCATGTAATGTGAGCTGAGTATGTGGAAGAAGGAGACAAGAGGAGCGGCGCGCAGGTGTAGCATATAAACATAAAACTAAAGCGTTTAACTGCTGTAAATATGTGTTTGTTTTACCGAGATTGCACTCGCTTAAAGAAATTAAGCGAAGAAAGTAAAGTAATCGAAAAATGCGATGATGTTTGAGATAATTTTATCAGGCAAAAGACAGTCGAGGTTAGGAACTATTTTAGTCAGAAATATAGTCGAGAGTACAGAGGTATGGTTTCTCGGAGGATAATGGATAATCAGCCCTCAATAAAAGACCGGCATCGCCCTCGTAAGGACAAAAATTTACCGGAGTAAAGAATATAGCTTAGACTCCTTATTCTCTGCAATTTCAAGCACGAGGTGATGAAGAGTCTCCTAAATTACTTACTAATATTTCTGAATGCTCCATATTAAGCAAGATGTGGATCCAATGACGGAATAGACTTGGTTGGTTCCATGTTAGCAGCTCGTGAAGCACAAGGTGACGTGGGGTCTTCTAGAATAATTATGACTGACTATATCCATTCAATGAGATGTAGGTCTTATACAAGTAGTCTTGCTTCAGACGAACTTCAAATACTCCACATTGTCTGTATTAGAACCGAAAGCAAACTATAGATCGCCGTAGAGAAGCGTGTGCTAGAGGCTAGATTAGTGGAAAATTCGAAACCTAGATATTTGAAGTCTTCGCTATTAGATATGAAAGAAGCTCATCCCATCTCCATACATGTTCTGGACGAAGATTCGCTTCGGATACGTATTTCAATGAAACGTAAATCTAAAAAATTACTCTGCAGAAGACTACTGCTATACACGCTATAGGTTGCAATGCAGAATAGTCTGGCAGAGACTAGAAGAATGATAATTTCAGGAGCCTTCAGGAGACAACTTACATTTTTCGTTCTGCCACCAATTTCCTACTGGGTATGTCATGCGCATCTCCACACCAAATAGGTTGCATCTGCCGCCTGTAAGCAACAAAGTTAGCAATTGAATTGCAATTTTGCACAATAAAATGTGACACAGCACACAGCAACTAAGTGGGAGCCACCGAGATGAGTTTGACACATCAGGGTGAGGCAAAAAAGGCGGCGAATAAATAAAATCCACATTCCGCTGGGACGCAGCCTTGATTACGGCAAGCCGACATGAGCAGAGACAACTCGCAACTCGCAAGTGGCAGTGATTTGCGACCGATAACAACAAAAAATTACAATAAACAAACAACAACAACAACTGCAGTTAGGTGCCGCATGGCAAAGAGCGAAAATCGAAAATCAATAAAAACCAATTCGAATGCATAAATCATTGCAGTTTGAGCACGCCAAACACACAAGCAACAAAATAAATATCAACAAATGCCACGCTTACAACAATAACAACACATCTTGCCAAATTTCAGCAAACGCGATATAAAATATCGACAGAGCAACAGCGCCAAAGCGAGCCAAATCGCGTCGAGCCGCGGCTATCGATTGCTGTGGCAGCCATAAATCATGCCGCTTGCCACATGCCACACACGCGCGCACAAAGCAGCGACAAGGCAAAAAGTTGTAAGCCAAAAGCGGCAACCTGTGCTGCATTGTGTAGTCGCCTTTTTTCTCATTCGCTTTTTTCTCAAACTCGTTGTACGGCGTTGGCCGTGGGGTCACACATATTTTTATGTACGTAAACAGCAAATTTATTTGTGATATCAAACTCGGCGCACACGGCGTGCAAATATTTGCACCAACAGCATATACCACACACACGCACAAAAGCTTGCCGCACGCTTGGCCATAATGCTAATCGAATTTATGAGTATTTGTTGCCGGCTAAAAGTTGGTGGAGCGCTTTAGCATAGTTTTAGGCGCCGCAACCGCCAGCCTACGCGCACGCAAATGCACTTTTATCGCCCAATTTCGAATGCAAATTGCTGTGGTCCACCAGCTGCGCTCAGCCGCGCTGCACTCAGCGGCGTACAGCACTGCCTGCCTGTTTGGCCTACAACTAGGCGCGCCGTTTTATTTTATTCGCTGCCAAAAACAATCACTAAACGCCGCAAATTCAATTCAATTTCGCATTTGCCGCGCAAAACTCGTTGCCACAAATCGTTTGCATATGTATTGTCAATAATTACATATTTGCAAATTATGTTGACTTGTTGGCGCGTGTCGCAGGCGTTTTGCGCCGGCGAGCATGCCATGAATTCGGCTGAATGAATTGAGACATTATTGAAAACATTATAAACATTTCAACTGTTATGTGGGGAGTTGGCGCATTTGTTATCAATTGTGTGCATACTTTTGGGAGCGCACTGCCGATAATGCTGACAGGCGCGGCTATTGGGCACTCCATTTGTATGGTAAAATATCGACAGTGCGGTTATAAAATGTAAATTTGTCACACACTGGTAGTCGTAAATTGAAACTAGTTTTCGAAGTTTGCATGAAATGTAATCTATTTGCAGGCGGAAATATAAATAAATCGCTGAAAGCTCATAAAGTTATCAGGCACAGTTAGCACAAGCCTTTATTGATTTATTTTAACTGAATGCTAATGAAATAGATTTACAAAAAATTTATTTTATCCATTCGAATCGATAATTTTGCTATCAAAAAACGAAGCGACATCTAGCGGCATATTTCAATACTATTTTTTCGGGACCAGACTTTTAATTTGATCAGTTGATGCTTCTAGTTTGCCAAATCAAATGAATTTTTCGAAGTACAGCGATTTCAGCTGCTTTGCTGAATTGAAAAGACACAAAAGAAACATGAACCAAAGCTTCAGCTTCTTATTTATATCAGAAACAGCTCATCATGCTTGGTCCTGGTCTTTGTTGATATTGTTATTGGTGCAGTGATTTTCTAAATTCTGTTTGGTTTAGAGTAAAATGGTAACTGCCATCGAAATCACTTAACGGTAGGCCCAGAAAACGAGCTGTGTCGGCGTATTCGGACCACAGGGAGAGAAATGTTAGGTGAGCCGGTTTCATTGGGCATCCAAAGAGGTGATAAGTGTCGTGCGAGGACTCGTTGCATGCAGCACATAGATTCTATATATCAGGGACTATTCCAGATAAGTAGGAATTTAGCTGCTAAAGAACCCAGAACCAAGTTGCGCTAGGGTCACTAACGATTCACGTGGCAACTCGAACTCATTTTCTGCGATTGGTGGTGTTTGGACTGCAAGTATGCCATTCACTGGGAAGGAGTCAATAGAGGTGTTAATAGCTTCACTGTGAATGGCATTCAGTGTCTGTCGGAAATTAGTCACGTCCAAAATGTGGGGGCCACATCCAGATGTTCCTGGGAGGCGGCTTCGCTACAGGAAAGGCTTCTACGAAAACAGCCGAGCAGAAACTGTTTGGAGAGAAGAGAGTTATGCTACTTCACGGGAAGCATGCGGGCCTCACTGTGTAAATTTTCGAAGGGTGACATCAGGAGACATGCTGATATAGTTCGCAGTGCGGCACTCTGAGAGGTTTGTAGCTTCTCCATCTGCATCCTGCTACATCCAGGCGACCTTACTGAGATGAGGTAGTTGATGACCGAACGGCCGATTGACTTGTATGTTGCCGACAACGTCTCTTTGTATGTGACTCAAGTGCTGCCGGCCAGCGACTTGAGGATCTTGTTGAGGCTCTGTATTTTCGTGACAATCGCGGTTGTGTGCGGAGTGAAACAATGCAAGTGCTGTCGAGTGTAACACCTAAAATTTTAGGGTTGTTTACCGTCCAGGGCGGTTTAGGAAGATTTCGACGCTCCCACCTCAACCTCCTCTAGTGACAATTTGCGTCCGATGAGATATTTAGACTTGCCGCATGGATGCCTATTGGACAATGGCCAGTAAGAACCTCTACGATAGCGTCAATATAAACTTAGCTGAGAACAAGTAGTTAAGTAGATCTCCTGTGCTCTATTCTATTCTATTCCCGGTAGTTGGTTGAGCTCAAGCGAAGTCCATAAGTCTAGTGCCAGAATGTAGGACGACAACGGAGATCCAAATAGTACCAACTTTGATATAAGTGGGATGAAAGTACCGCCACTTGCGGGCTCATCGTTTCTGACTTTAAATTCCCTAAATTGGGAAAATGAGAAGAGCTATGTTCATTCAAATCACTCTTTTCTCCGATGAAGTGTCGATTATCAAATTGACTCCTTCTGAACTCTATTTTCTTGAGGTAAACCTCAATTTGCACACGTTTTACAGCAATATGCAGAGGGACTCGCCTAGCTCTTACAAAATAGTTAAAATATAACGGCACTTTGTGGGACCACTACAACAACAACACATAAAAACCACAAAAAAGAACGCCCACAATGTAAAACGACAAAACTGCATTCGAAATAAATGAATTCCATTGCGTTCAGTGCTCTAAATGCCGGCTGCGGTTTGTGTTGGCGCAGGGCAGGGCGGGTCGGTTGTCGCAGCGGAAGTACAAAACATGGAAACGGAAATGCAAAATCCGTTTAGTTCATTTGAGTGCAAGTAAACAAAACGGAAATGAAGCAACAGCAAGAAAAAACAATACAAATGGAAATAAAAATAGCAACAAAAACAACAATGGAAGGCTTTGACTAAATATTGATACAAAAAATGTAACAGAGCGTCAGAAAACAAAAGATTTAAAAAGAAAAAGCAATAATTGCGGAAGCATGTGCATGAAAGAGAGGAAAATGCGGAAATAAAAATTCGAGTCTAAACAAAGAAACATGAGAAAAAAAAACTGTGAAGATTAGAGCGGATTTACTGAACTTATTTTTTTTTTTTTTTTTTGTACCAGTTTTTGGGTTTATACTCTATTTTTACGTCCACACTTGCTTCGTTTCTTCCTTTTCTCTCTGCACTTTTTTGTTTTACTTAATTTGCTCTCATCTGTTTTGCTTTATTTCATTATATTTTTCCTTATTGCACCATTTTTATTTTTGGTTAATTTGTTATTGTCTTCCTGTTTTCTTTCTTGTTTGAGATTTCCTGTCGATTTAAGGTTGCCTACCGACTGACAGACTCTTACTACACTCGCGGTAGATTAATTCCTTGTCACACAGGCATGTGGTTTTGCGCTTTTTACCAGATACCGACTAGATACAGACGGATACCGCAGGATCATGGTGATGAAATATTGGATTGTTGCCTTTGAGTCACTGAAGAGTGGCAATACCAGCACTGAGCTCACTAACTAAGCGCCCAAAGCCAGTCAAAGAGTATCTGTCCTCAATAGAAAAAGCGTCAAAGTACTTCATCATCAGACTTATTTGGGTACCTGGTCACAGCGAAATCACTTAAAACTGCAAAACCGAGAGACCCATTGGCGACTTGCTTTCTAGCTCTGGACCAATGGACCACGCATGGCACTTAGCAGGCGCTGATCGACGACCAGCCCTGTGAGACTGCGAGATCCTTTTGGCCTAGACTAGAACGCAGAAGATCTACTGAACTACTGACTATGAGCACTTACTCTTGCCACAATCGTAGGAGAACTTACTGGACACTGTCCAATAAGCATTCATGCGGAACGCTAGTTGTCAAAGTTGTATTGACGAGGTGAGGTGGAGACATTCAAAAATCATCTTCGACGAACCAGAAAATATAGCCAAAACAGACATTATAGGTCTCAACAAATTTGCGATATCGCTTTGTCGATTTGTAAATATTTTATGATCCAGTATACGGAAGCTGGAATGGATTAAAGCCTGTTGAGCTCAAGCTCAACAGGATGTCAACGGGGATCCAGCTCGTATCCATTCCGATGTAAGTGTGATGAGAGTACCGCCTCTTGCGAGCTTATCGTTTCCGATTTTAATCTCCTAAATTGGGAAAATGAGAAGAGTCGCTTTGTTCATCCAAATCGATCCATTTTCCGATTAATTCTCGATTACCAAATTGATCTAGAGTTTTTTAGGTACCACAACGGATCGGTGTTCCAAGTTGTCCAAAGGAGTAACCGAACTTGGATACCCAAGTTGTTGTATTTGTCAACTACTGCTCAAACAGAAAGAAGTATCTGAACAAAACCCAACGCCTTATGATTGGATCTCCAAAAGAACTTTAATTTGAGTGATGTATCTAAGACAAAGGCTTCATTTTACAACGTCGCTATAAAAACATGAAAAATCACAGTATGGCGGCGAGCTAAATATGAGTGGAAAACAACGGCGCGCGGAAGATGCACAAAAGGACCACCTACATCTTCTTGCGTCAACGCAGGCACTCATCAATCAATGCCAGCGGTTTTTTCTTCTCTTTACACATTTTTTCGGACACGCTACGTCTTGCTCTCCCGATGGCTGTCGTCACCACAAAAGCAGAAGCAATTTTGTATGTATGCCGTCCACTGAAGTAACGGAAGGTTAAGCTGGGCGTTGAAATGCGGTAGCGGACGCATCCACTGGCTCAGCGTAGTCGACAACCGACAACGGGACTTTATTATAGCGGAGTGAATGAGTGAAGATATAAAGTAGCGCATAAATCAGGTTGGATAAGCGGCAAACAGCAAAAAAAAGCGAAATAAATTTAAAAGGGAAAAAATTCAAGCAATGAGCCTTAAGCTCGGAAAGATGACAAGCGTTGCAGGCATGCACCGTATTAGTAGTAAGCACTTAAAGAGATTTAAATATTTCTTAAGACTC
Source organism: Bactrocera zonata (assembly GCA_037783105.1). Classification (NCBI taxonomy): domain Eukaryota; kingdom Metazoa; phylum Arthropoda; class Insecta; order Diptera; family Tephritidae; genus Bactrocera; species Bactrocera zonata. Next base: position 144,077 of record JBAWJQ010001700.1, read on the forward strand.
TTGTTTTAAGAATAGAAACTTGATTTCGTTCCTTAATAAAAATGTCCTAAAACTTCTCAATCAGTTCATATAAACTCCTACATATGAGATATCTCTCCACCGAAAACACATATTCGTAAACAGAAATCATTTTAGGTTGTATATTTTTGGAATAAATTTACATATATATGTATGATACACCAATTCACTTGTTTCCATGACGTCTCTTTTTATCAAGCTTCGGTTTGGGGGAGCTTCGGTCTCCGGATTTCTCCAGCACAAGTGTTTGCTGACGTTGCCATGCCCTTAGTGAATGCAATGATTCTGCCGAGAGCAGTTTTAAAATCTCGTTTGGAATTCTTTTAGGGAAATTCTGTATCCACGTCCAGGGTCTTTCTTTATCAAATGGTTCATGGAAGGTAACCGGATGGAATATCTTCTTGCGCTCGTCTTTTAAGAGCTTCACCATATTTAGCAAAGAGAGCTTCTTTTCTTTCTTTTTTTCCTTTTCCTCTTTTTCTTCCTCTTTTATTTCGGCGTGATAATCGTAGGGTGTTGGAGATTCATCGGGTATGGAAACCTCCATTTCCATGCCCGGACGATTTATTATACTGTAGAACAAGTTCAGACTATGAATTCGCGACCTTTCACGTGCTCGTTGTTCTTCAGAGCTTAGCATAGCAGTATTATGCATATCTTTTAGGCCATAATTGACATCACCAAAGAAATCGCTGAACCATGGATACATATGACCTGTATAGCCTGGATCGAAAATGTAACCGAGTTCAGCTGCAAAAAAATCTGCCCAACGTTGTGGATCGAAAATTTCCTCTTGTTCATTCAGAGTTTTTCTACGATGGGTAAAACGCCTCTTATGCTTTGGATCCACACTCTTTCCTGAACGATTAGCAAAAGTATCAGGAATTTGGGCCTCGTACCTTCTAAATTTAGTGTAGTCAAAAGGACCGCGACCAGTTCTTCGGCGTAGTATCCTGGGCTGCCTTACATAACCAGAATCTATTAAGTCCAAATAAGAAGGTCTCTTGAGAGGCGTTCTAAAGCGTCTCATGTTAACAGCCTCCGCGTTACTTAAATCCTTTATTGTTCCTTGACGTGGTTGTGTAGAGTATCTTGAAAAACGAGGATCTTTGAATTCATAACCTGTAAAAGTTCCAAATCTATTTCTTTGACTAGAAATAAGATAGCGTCTAAAAAATTCCATAGCTTCAACATCTGTAGGGTGATCATTTGCTGGAGGAGATCCGAAAGTCTGCCCGACATATCTTGGAAATTTAGTGTACGTAAAAGGTCCTTCTGGTGCTAGTTTATAACGTTTGTGTAAACGATGTTCTCTAATGTACGCCAAGTCTGCTTCAATTCCACTTGAATCTCCACGTCGAGGTATTACGGTATGCCGCATTACACGGGGTGCTTCACGGATCATAAGGCCAGTTGCTCGACGCGATCCTCTACTCTGTCTTGTATTTATAGAAGGCCTTTGTACAACTAGGTATTTTGAAGGATCAGTGCTTCGACGACCACCGGTGGTACCCAAAACACCCGCTTGTCGAGCAACTCCAACCTGATCCGAATATCTTGCAAAAGAACCAGTTTTTCCGTGACGCGATACACTACTTTTTCTTAAATAACCAGAATCTCCAATATATTCGGAGTCTGCAGCAACACCCGCTTGTCGAGCAACTCCAACCTGACCCGAATATCTTGCAAAGGAACCGGAATCTCCAATATATTCGGAGTCTACAGCTGCTCTAGCTGCTCCAGCTACATTTTCATGAGCTTGAGTATGACCGAAATATGTCGGAACTCTGCGTTGCGCCAATTCATATTGTTTATGATCATCCATATTTTTTTCTTGATGTGGCACACTTGCACGTCGTAAATATTTTGTAGGCATTGTGCTGCCAATGCGTCTTAAATAGTTAGCATCTTCCAACTTACTTAGGTCGCTTGCTGCTCCCATGAAATGACCATACAGAGGGACTCCAAAATGTTTCAAATATTTGTAAGCTTCCATATTCCCAAGACCACAAGTCATTTCAACAAACGGCACATAATGACTGGGTTTAGTGCTCCTCAGACCACCAGCAGGCCTAATTTTGCTGGGCTGTTTAGTTTCAGCTGTAAAGACAACTTCTCCAGCCAAATTTCTCTTGACATTGGCTTGCGAAAAGGCGCCCACACGTGCTAAATACCTATAAGCTTCCATATTACCAAGACGAGCAGCAATTATGGGTGTTTTACTTTGGTGATGAAATCCAGGCTTACCGCTTCCAAGACCTCCAGCAGCCGTAATCGTATGATATTGGCGAGGGTCGACCCTATAATTTAAATATTTTGGATCTAGAAAATGCATCAGGCCACGTGGAGTTCCAGCGACAGGAGCTTCATTTAAGGTGCTGTAAGCAAAGCCTTCTCTGCTTCTCAAATCTGCAACAGTTCTAGGGATTTGTATTGGATCAGAAGCTCCCGCATACGTCAAATATTTAGAAGGGCCATTCAAGCTAAGACTATTGCCCTGTCGTGGATCTGGAATATGCTGCAGCGCTCCACCTGTATGCACTGGAAGTCCAAAAACTCTCAAGTTGCCAGGTGCAAGGTTGGAGATATCTTCATTTGGCTGAAAACCTTTCATGCACACTAAATCAAAATATCTCAAATCTCGCTTTTGTCTCTCAGCACATGGTGAAGCGTTGAGAGCTCCATGCTTGCCACCACGACGAATTTTAGGTTTTGAAAGCGTTTCGGATCTAAAACCATCCTTAGGTAATCTAAAGATACTGTTAGGTTCAAACGCTTGTGCCGCAAGTGCAGCTGTCGGACTTGTTACGAAATCGAGTTCGACAGCTCCAGTTTTCGGCACTACTTTATATCCTATGTCATGTCCAAACCAATTTGTGTGTCCTCTTCCCCTCCAAGGAAGATGAGCAAGCGCTTGACTGGCAGCATTTAACGGTCCAACACTACCAGGTAATTTATGGGCTGGTTGGAATGCCGCCGGAGCAACCATTGGAAAATTATCAGCGGGTCGAAGTTTCCCGGCATACTTAAGGCATCTACTACCTTCAAATGGCCTGTGCTTTGGATCAGCCTCGGCGCCGACAACGTAATTAAGTTTTTTCAAAAAATCGAAATTGTGTATAAACGGTATACTGGGCAACACCTTTAGTCTAGCTTTTTTGACCGTTTTTTTATTCGTTTTTGCTTTAAAGCATTTTTCCATATTTTTCGGCTGCTCACATTCGGTAAGTTTTGAAGTACACGTGGTATCTTTTTGCAAGCTCCGCATTAGAAGACAGTTTCTGTACATTTCGTGCCCAAAGTTGCGTATAAAGTTCCATTCGTCTCTACGCATATAGCCGGCATTTCTTGAAGATTGTCTACTGCTCTGACCGGTATCTGGACACTTGGTTAAACTGTTTATTAAAACGGTACGACCAGTTTTCGCGCAACACGATCGCCAAAATGGTACAGACATGATAATTTTGAATTTTTCTAAGATTTTCCAAAAGAATGAATCAAAAGTTTGGAATTTATGAAAACATTTGTTTAAAATATTTTTGAAACTTCGAATAAAATATTTAAGGGCTGCCAAACTGCGATTACCAGAAAATGTGACCCCAAACATAGTGTTGCGAGGGTGTAAAAATAATTGTCCCAAAATAGCACTTAAAGGTATATGACTTGGAAACTTAGACTCTGACTTAGATTCGTTTCTCTAGAAGCTGTTCTGTTCTGAAGACTTCTGTCCCAAACAAGTTCGCTTTATCCTTGATTACGCAAATTTAAATTGTAGTGCTTAAAATTCCATAGAAAGATTTTTGTTGGAAATATCTTAGTGATTTAATCCCTCTAGAGATGGACTTCCTCTTGTCTTTTTTATTTGATGGTCTCGATCTACATCAATCAGATTATGAAGCATATTTTCCCCCAATTATCAGTGATTTATTCGCTAAATTCGTACGGATCTGGATCTCCATCAATCAGAGTAGCTCCAAGTCTTTGAGGAACTTATTAAACGCGATATCTGTATCTAAACTCATGTCACTAAATTCTGTGGTGTCATAGAGACTTCACTTTTTCTCTCCCAAACATGACTTATATTTTCCCCCCTGAAGTCGTACACTGAAAGATCTTTCGAGACTTATATGAACTTCATTTTGTCTATTTCTTACTTGTTTTTTTCGCGTTCGTTTCATCAATCATAGTATCACTCTAGATATTTCTTGACGACTTTTTTGGGAAGAATTGTTTTCCCTCCAAACCATAAGACTCTTGAAACATTGCGAGCAGTTAGCTTCCCATTAAAGTCCTAAAAGGTCAGCGAGTTTACCGATTGTAGGTCCCGCAGCATTCTAGTTTGCATTTCGTACTCTTCCATTGCGTCGTCGTCATTTACGTAGGTGTAATATTTAGATAACTCGTTAATCAGCCACGCGAATTCTAGCTTCTCTTGAGCTGATGTTAGCTTTGCTCTCAGTTTGGGTGAAACTTTTTGCTCGCCGTGAGCTACTCTGTAGTTGACTATACCTCCATATTGAGCGAATGGACTTTGAATTTCTTCTTCTTTGGCATACAATAGACCAAGGCATGGCTTATAAGCTTCGTTGTACCCGGAATTACCACAAGACGCTGCTTGCGCGCGAAACGGTTTGTTCCGCGTGCGAATTCCTGCCACAGCAATTCCACCTTTAGTCCTGGTACAGTCTCCACCTCTAGCGACGTATGCTGGCGGCCGAAAGTCGACAGTTTTTCCATACCTGGGATCGCCTGACATGCCAATTCCTTGCTGAACTTGAAATGCAGCGGGAGAGTCCGGCGCGCTGGGATTGGGGTCACACCTACTCCACCCCGAGTTAATACCGCCTAGTTCTGGCGCAAAAGTATATGCCGCCCGCAGAGCTGGACCCAAAGGACGCCAGTTAAACTTTGAGTCTTTGTCTGGCGTGCCACTACATGAGAGACCATCAGCGGCGAAACAGGCGGTGAACGGAATCGAGGGCGCTTCTTTAGTCCTCTTTTTACAATTAGCTCTGCGCTTGGTTCGCCGTTTACGGACGGTGCTTTTATTCGGGCAAGCTTTACGTCGCACTTTTTGTCGGTACAGCATTGTGTTTAAACGAGACGGGGCAGGCATGCATTTCTGGCTTGGAACGTTGCATGCTGTCTTCGAGGAGTTCTTCACTTCATCTATGCCAATACGATTAGTTGACTTACGCAGTTTTCTCTGCGAGTTCTCATTTGTGCGAGAGGATCGATGGTAATCGGCCACGCACTTTCGGCACGTAAACATCTTCAACCACTTACCGCCAAGTGCCAGCGAGAAAATTAGTGTACATATGGGGTTTTTATTAAATTTAATCCAGTTTTTTTAGAAACGTAAACAATTTTTTATTTTAATTATGTCAATTTGGAATTATGAAATATACAAAAAGTTCTACGAAAATGTCATTAGTTTCATAATATAAATTTTGATTACATTAACCTGCTATAGGTTCATAAATTTGTGTTCAAAAGAACTTTGTCCCAAAAATTGGGAGAGAGGACTCTTTGGAAAAAATATTTTCCCAAAAAGTTTTACCGAAAAATTTAGTGCCAAAAAATCACAACTGCTGATTTTCATGGGAGGAAAAAGTTCCAAAAAACGATATCCCAAAAAATCGCAGTTGTAGAATTTTTAGTACCGAAAATTTTTGAATCACTATACCCTAGCAAAGGCTCTGAAATGCCTATCACAATATGAACAATTAGAGCGGCCTGGCTTCTGCTCTTATTTCATAAATTCCATCGACACCCCTTATATTACTTTTGTTGATCTCTCCCATTCACAAACGCGCTGCTATGTGTGTCAACATTCCACGCACTTAATAGTCGTCATCGTCTGGGTCCTCTTTTGTGTTTTGACTTTTTAAATTCTTCCTTACACGCTTCTTTCGTAGCCTGAGACTTTTTATACCACCTATAGCTGCTCGTCTGAGTGGAGAATATGTCATGGCAATAATCTTCTGCTGGCGTTTCCACTTTTTCATATCATTTATAATATTCTCTGATACTCTTTTCAAATATTCCTTAGGAATACGTTTCGGGAAAGTGCGCAGCCAGGTCCATGGTTTGTCGCGATCAAAAGGCTCATGAAACAAAACGCGCTCAAAAGCTTCATAGCCTGGCATGTTCTTCAGAATTCTGATAACCGCAGAAAGACGCATCTTTGTTTCCTCCTCTGTTTTATAAGAGGGCATCTTATATGAGAAAGCTCTATAGAACTCCTCTTCTATAGTTTGCCTCAACTCCTCCACACTGTCTGTATCGGTTGGTGGCGGTTCGGTAACATCTGCGTAGAATTGGTTCATTGTTTGTATGAAGCTCTTCATTTTATACTTCTCTACACTACGCCGATAACTTTTTACATAACCGGCTATTGGATATGATTTTCGCCCAGTTCGCTCGAGATCCTCATCAATACGCGGAATTCCTATAGTGCCAAGACCGCGTTTCATATTGTCTGGAAATATTTTAACCTCTTTTTCTTCAATTTTACTAGCATGAACATCCAAATCTTGCTTATCAGCTTTGATTCTCTTCACGGTGTAGTCTAAAACATGTTTAGATGGGTGTCTCTGGGGGACTAATTGTTCAATAGTTTCCGGATCAAAATATGTGGTTAAAGGCACATATAAGGACTTATCGACCTTCTCCTGGCCGGCGTATGTCGTTGCGGTCCTTTCGGTCTTTGCGATTTTTGAAGTTCTTGCGGTTTCTTTACCAAATGACTTTTTAGCCATCCGCTTGTCCAAGACCGCATCCAAGTCTCCTTGCATAAGCCATTGCAACGTTTTCCACTGGCCATTCGAAGTGGCCTTCAAGTGACGGGCTAACAAATAATTTTTGTGCGTCTCATCGCTGAATGTGCGTATGAAATGCAAGGCATGCTCATCCACATAATCGGGGTCTTCGTGGCGCTTTCTATTATAACTGTTAGCAGAGCCGTATGCGTGCTCGCATTCGTTCCTGAGCTTATACGTGCACTGACAAAATGGTATAGACATTTATATTACGAATTTAGTTAAAATTTTTCAGAATATTTTCTATTATATTTAATATTTTTATGATTTTTCCTATTTTTATGACTTTTCATATTTTTATGATTTTTCATATTTTCAGATTTCTGATTTTTCACATTTTTGATATACTAATGCTTTCAACCTTATTTTGAGAAAATCAGGAACGAACTAAAATATCGTGGTGAGTAACTTGAGTTCATAACGGGGTGTAAAGTATCGGTAAGACTACGTTTCCGCAATTTGAAGCTGATATTAACTTGGTAGCTATAAATTTTAAATCAGGTCCGTTCTCTATTTGGCGTAGCTGTTTTTGAAATCTGCACTCCCTAACCTGATCTTGACCTTTCCACACCCGACATTTTTTTGTTCTTAAACTACTTATTCAATCTTCCTTCTTCAAAGTGCAGCGCGGTCTTTAAATATTAGGAAAATTGGACTTCCTCATCTTGCGGGCGCATTTCTCAGCGCTTGAAGATAAAATAATGATGGTATTAGAGGAAAACAATGTTTAACCTTCCATAAAAGTAGACGCTCCAAAAGGAGCACAAGATGCCATCCATAACTTCAGCTGTATCGCAACTGTATCATACTCGCAGAAAGGCTGACAAAATGCAATAACCACAGCCCAAAGGTATTCTATTCAGAGACCTATCGGCTATTAAGTTCAGACCCGAGCATTTTCGAATCAAGAATAAACGACCTAATGGAATATACAATTTTGTCGAGCTAAAGTAAAAAGTACTTTCAGCCAGTAAGTCCGAATTGCAACCGAGGCCACATATCTCTCTCAAACAATGTCAACATTACTAACATGAGCAAAATCTTAATTTTTATTGTATAAATTTTATTTCCAAGCAAAATTTCGAAATCAAATTCCGACACTTTTCTGTTTCGGCCGCTCAGTGGCGCCATAGAAATTTATATCATACAGTGAATTTTGTATACTGTTAGCCTCCATGACCATGCGCATGTAGCGCGCCATGGCGGGATCCATTTCATCGATGCTCAGCTCTTTAGATGGCTCCGGCTCAGCTTCAATTGGTTTTGGCTTCTTTTTTACGATTTTGAGCGGCTTAAGCGGCCCCCTTGGCCTTTCGTAGCGCTTCAATATGTTGCAGAACTCCGGCGAGACGGACTTACAGCACTTTCACGGTTATTCGTGTATCTTTTAGTATTTTTGCAGGCGTTTCAGCTGATTTCTTTGCAGGTGTAAGTCCTTTACGCAAAATGTTGATACGCTGCAAACATTGCTGACGGTTAAGTGGCGGTTTCTCTTTCAGCATATTTGGGTCCCACAGCGCTACCAATACATTAAAAATCGCAGCTCTTCCGTTTTACTTAGAATTAGCAGTTCAACCGAAAACATAAATGAAAAAATTTCGTACTAAATTTTCTCCAAAATTCCGAACTGATTGAAAAAAGATTTTTCAAAACTTATTTCTTCTGACATTAAATTTTTCATATGGTACAGTAAAGTTCTTTTTAAATAATTTTGAATCAAGCGAGAAGTCTTTAAGAACCGACTGTAAAGACAGAACTAACGATTACCACGACAGCCGGTTCTACGCACCTGAATTGACGCGGTGTTTTATCTGGCCAAGGCCTGTTTTTTCAGCGAACTAATTCCGTTCCGTTTCGATCGGTAAGTGTACAGAAGAACTAAAACAGCAGTGTCAGGGTTCCTTTAATACAATAAACCCCTTGTCCCATTCCAGGACTTCAAAGACAAACCGTATTTTAGAACTTCAAAGGGAACAAACAAACATCGTCTTTTAGATCTTGAGCCCTCACAGAATTGGACCGCACTGACTACTAATTGATGACACAAGTCTTTTGTACTGAGTTTTGAGAGCCCTAAACTTTGATATATATCAGCCCAACCTAGTGGACATTAAAGAAGACATTAGCAAATTCCTTCTCTTAACTGTTAACTCTGATATCTTCGAACGAGTTTTGAATCAATGTCCGCTCTTTGCTATTTTCTCAATAGCTACTTAAATCACTACCACAAAACGAGCTTCCAAAACTCAAGAATGTACACTTTATTGGCAGTATAACGGTACAAAATGACACTGTTGCCACACTTTCCTACTTTCGCATGCATACATAAGGCAATTTTCCCCCACTTCTCTCTCTCCCTCTCTTCTCTCCCACTCTCACGTTTTGATTTATTGCCTTGCAAACAGTTTGCCATTTCTGTTGTGGGCACCAAGTTATGCCATGAAAACAACACCAACAACTACGCAGCGGCAGACGGACCGCAAACAGGTCAAGCGGATATCGTTCGATGTCTGTTGAATTTATGCATGTTCGCAAGTTTCGATGATGCATCGTTGCCATTGGCAATAACAATGGATGAAGTGTGCGCCATAAAGTGCGGTCGGCGGTTGATGTGTGTTAGAAGGAAATGAATTTTTGGCAGCAGTGTAGGGAGGAATATGCAAAACCGCGACGCTACTGAATGTCTACAACTTGAATACGGAATAATTGGAAGATGTACTCGAGTATATAAAAGTATTAAGGCTTCATAGCTCGCAAATGAGTAAAATATTCGAGAGGTATCTACGAACATTTGCTGCAGAATCGCTAAGGTTTAGGCTAGAGATTCGTTGTCTCATCTTTAAGATGGATCACGCTTAGATTACTACATCAAGTCCTTTGTGAAGACTTGAGGTGTTTAATTTCTATTGGGACGCTCTTGCAACAGTGCAGGAACTGAGAGCTGACCAAGCTCCCACGAAACCCAGCTATCCAGTAGTAGAAGAAACCAAGATAACAAAACACTGAGGCGTGCTCATTCTAGGTAGCTTGCCTGCTTTGCATTTTCCAGCGATTCCGCTATTGCTGTTGCCAACCCAAACATACTACTAGCTAATGTTAGCCAAGCTCAGCTTACAATTATTTTCTATAGCTCAAACGCTCTATTTTAGAAATACTATAAGAAAGTAGTTTACAAAGTATGACCAGAATAAGCCCCCGACTATAACATCGGATGGTTCTGCAGAACCTTCAAGAGGCTGTAGGGTTTATAAATCAACTTCCTTAGCAACAATTGGAGAATAACTAAAGTGGTTATCTGAATATAAAAATATATGCTCCAGTCAAGCTTTCCGCGGCCTGCAAACAGAAGGTTTTAACAGCCAAAGCCCTCTACGAAATAACGATATTTCGCTGAGATTTGCTGACTTCATTTTCAAGAGATCGAGCAACATGCTTTATGATTCTTGAGGAGGTTAACTAGAACCTGTGCTCATAAATCTCCAACAGCAAGACAACTTGGCTGGAACCGCCGGCAAACAATCGGTCTCAAAGGAAGACTGCAGGTCGGTTATATCTCAGAAACTAGTGACTTAGAGCAACGCATTACTTCCTCCTCTACTCCCCAACTAATTTCAATACTTCGTAGCGTGTTTTCCTTTCGAACCCCTCTCCCGCTCTTCCATTTTTCTTATACACTCTACCCTCAACCTCCCTTCAGCCCACCTCATTGGCTTCATTGTAGTGTTTATTTGGCATGCCAACATTCTATAACTCTTGCACGTTTCGACACTTCGACAACTTCGTCACCAACACTTGGCTGGCGAAAGTTTACGCATCGCCAACGGCTGACGCAACGATCGCCCAGCAGCGAGAGAGTGTTGTAAACAATGGCAATAAAAATATTTAGTGGCGAATTGTGAGGCAACTAAGCTTGTAGACAGGGTGCTCACGCCGTAAAACGGCAAATGCACGAACCGAAGCAGTGGAAGGGGCAGCAAACAAGAGCAAAAAGCAGAGCAGCGCTCGTACAACAACGCAAAAGTTTACACGCAACATTAGTTCTTGTGTTTTTATTGTTTTCGTGCACTTTCTGTTGCACATTGGCGAGTTTAGTGCTTGTGCCGCTGCAGCATACCATACATATTTGTTGCTGCAGCATGCCACCAACGCTGATTTGCTTCAGTTGAAAAAAGCAAACAAATAGCTTGACTACCCACGCAATTTACTCCAGAATTTACACCCTCTTCGATTTTTTTATTTGAAAACAAAAAATTCAAAAATTGAAAAAAAAGTGTTGCCAACTTTCTTCGCGCCTGCTTTGTTAGCAACTATTATGCGATTTCTTTGTGCGCGTTAATACACCAAGAGTGCATATTCTCAGCAAAATTCAATTGCGACAAACAAGAAAAAATCTTTGTTGCACCTGCAACATGCAGCAAGCGGCACGAAACTTTCCACAAAGTTATGTGACGCACTCGGACGAACTTTGGCGAGCCAGTGGAAGTTAAATAAAAGTGTGAGCAGAAAAATTTCGAAGTTTTACTTAAGAAAAAAATATGAAAAACAGTTAAAAGTGAAAAAAAAAATAGTTTAGAAGAATTTTCAAAGCGGGTGGCAACAAGAATCACCGAAGCATCGGCGTTTGTGTCATTTTCTCAAGATTTAGTAGCAAAAGTTTGCGAAAATATTTCTTTGGCTGCACTTTAGCGAGTAAGTGATAGTAGTTGCCGCAATATGCACTCACGCTATATTTCTCTTTTATATTTTTCGCAAATTCACTTAAAATTTATTGCGCCAAAAGATTGCAAATTTTTGGTGGAAAAATGTTCCAATGTTAGGTCAATAGCAGAAAGTTTACGTAAGAGTTTTGGCATTCAGGCATGTGAAAGTATGTTAATTTATTGTTAAGTGTGGTGTAGCGGTAGGTAGCGGTGCGCTTACAACTTAAAATATAGCTTGTCAACATTTTTAGTGTTAGCAACATGTTGCAGCAACAATTAAAAAGGCTAGTAAAGCCTAAATATTAGATTTTTGTTTTATTTAAAGTGTATAAAATTCTATAATTAAGCTTTGCTACATGTTGCGTAAGTTAGGAAATCCTAGCAACATGTTGCAACAACACTTACAAGTGTTAGTGATGCCTAGCTATTAGATTTTTGTTTTATTTAAAGCGTATAAAAGAATATAAATGAGCTTGGCAACATGTTGCGTAAGTTAGGAAACATGTTGCAAAAACTCAGCAACATGTTGCTAAAGAAAAAATGAATTTTTTTACAATTTTCTTAAAAATATTTAAAATTTAAATAAAAAAATATTTGCAACATGCTCAACAACAAATGTTGCGAAGGAACCTAAATTGTATTTTGCTACATTTTTCCTTTGTTACGATTTAATATATGGCAAATACATATATTATATAATGTATTTATTGTAAAAGGCGGTGTAGCGATATTCTTGCAACTTCAAATAAACTTTGCAACATTTTTTACGGTAGCAACATAATGGCAATATTGCTAACAAGTGCTGGTGAAGCATAAATATTAGAATATTATATACTTGTAATTTAATGAATAAAAAGTGTTCCAAGTATTGATAACAGCATGTTGCGAAAGTTAAACATGTTGCAAAATCTTAGCAACATGTTGCTAATGAAAAATTAATTTTTTAGCATAAATTAGTTTAATCGTAAAAACAACATGTTGCGAAAGTTAGAAAACATGTTGCAAAAACTCAGCAACATATTGCTAAAGAAAATTTAGTGTTTAGCATAAATCATATATAAGTCTCAAATACTTCACATATTTGGAAAAAGATATTTGCAACATGCCCAACGAAAAAATGTTGCAAAAGAAATGAAAACGTATTTTCCATATACTCAAATATGTGTATGTATGTTTTAAGCATACACAGGCATTTATGTATACCTCATGCGCCTCAGAAACTTTTTGCCTGACTTTGTGCATGATTTGCCAGATTTAAAATTTTCCACTTTAATGCCACCAAAAAACCTGAAACTTCAAAAAGTAAAAATCACGCCAGTTACAACGCTTCTGCGACAAACGCACCCATTTATAAAAACCTCAATGACATATAATGGCAGTGAGTTTAACGTTGCGAGCTGCTGAACTCACATTGCATTGACATTTATTGCAATGATTCAAGCAAAAATGGAGAAACCGAATTCAGCAGGGGCAATGAAATGGAAAAAAAGTATTTTTGAGCGTTGTTTGGAAATTTTCGAGGCTAATATGCAATAATAAAGAATAAAAAAATTAAGATTTTTAAAAATTATAATTAAATTAATTAATTATTAATTTTAATTTTGAATTATTAAAATTACAAAAATTAAGTACACATTTAAAAAATTATACAACAAATTTTAATTACAATTAAATTAAATATTTTTATATTATAGAATTTTTTAATTAAATTTTTGTTTTGTATTATTTCTTTTATTTTTTTTTAATATAGATATCTATATTATTTATTTACGGTGATTATAAATTTTTACAATTTTAATTTTAGTTTTTAAGCTTAGTTTTATTTTATTTTATTTATAATAGTTTTAATTTTTTTAATTAATTTAATTTTAATACATTTTTTAAATATTTTTCAACGCAAAAAATTTTTTTTTAATTATTACTTTTAAAACTTTTCTCTCTTTATAATTATTTGAGCTTATTAATTTTTTAATTATTTTAAATTACATAAAATTATTTGTTTTTAGTTTTTTTTTTAATTATTTGAAATAATTAATTTTCAATACTTTTAGTTATTTGAAATTACAATTTTTTAATTCTTTCAAATTATTTATTTTTAATATTTTTTAGTTATTTGAAATGATTAAATTTTTTTAATTACTTAAAATTATTGATTTTTAATTTGTTTAGTTATTTCAAATTTTTTTTAATTATTAATTTTAAATATTTTTGATTCTCATTCTCCTTAATTATTTGAAATGATTGATTTTTAATATATTTAGTCATTTGAAATTTTTAATTTCTTTAATTATTTGAAATTTTATTCTAATTTTTAAATTATTTTAATTTTATTTTTATTGATTACAATGTTTAATTTCTTAAATAATATAAAATTATTATTATTTTAATTTTAAATTATACATTTTTTAATTATTTAAAATTATTTATTTTTAAATTTTTACTTATTTGAAATTGCAAACTTTTTACTTACTTAAAAGTGTTAATCTTAAACTTTAATTATTTTTTTATGAAATTATAATTTTTTTAAATTTATTTTAAAAAATCTTAATTTAATGAAAAATCATAAATTTCTTTTATCGTTAATTTTACTTCATTCCAAGTACACATAAAACTGTTGCACGTTTTCGACCAACCAACAAATATTTTATGTCATATTTTTTACGAGTGTCAAGCAACAGCGTGCCACATACTTCGGCAACACAAAAAACCTATACCACATAAAGATACCCATGTACACGTGTACATATGTCTAAGTGTGTGTGCTTTTATGCCCACAGTGTCTCACAAAAGTTGCCTAACGAAGTGTTAACAAACAAAACGCGCTGCTGAGCAAATTAACAGCTACCTGTTATGCATATGCAACACAGCTTATACACACACATACACGCGTGCTGTGCGCTGTTAGGCACTAAGGTATCGCTCACCTGCCGCAAGGCTTCCGCGTTGAGTAAACTAAAACTTAAGTAATGCTAACTAAGCCAGAAAAGAAGCAGAAGAAGAAGCAGCAGCGGCAACAGCAAAGCAAACGTTGCAACTCATTCTGCTGCCAACAAGCAGCAAATGTGGCAAAATCGTGCCTAAGCGACGTGGAAACAATGATGCTGCGGAGTTAGTAGACTGTAGTTGCCACAAGCGAACTTAGCGCTTCTAACAGTTCGGCGGCACAACGGCGCATAACACAGCCGCACCATTGCCAATTAACATATTTAATTTAATTAAATTGAATCGCCAAACAAAACTTAGATGAAGTTGATAGTCGGCCGATGAGCGCACGGGGCAGCAAGTGCACGTTTTCGAAGCGAGACGTGCGCAACAAAGTGCGATAAACTGAATGTAGGCGCTCTTCAACAAATATGTGGCACTACATATATTTATTTACATATAAATATGTATATGGGCTACAGATTCTGAATTGGCTAGACAGACATTCTAGTTGCTTTTTGTTACTTTTAAGCAATAAAAAATAATTGAAAAATTAAAAATATGAATTCACTCACCACGTGACAGCTTCGTGCCCAAAAGGAGGAACTGCAATAAAATAAAAATAAAAATATATGAAAAATTTGGAAACTAAAATTTTCAAAAATAACGGTAAATTTTCTATATAGACATGAAATACTTTTATTTCAAGATTCACGTAGAAAAAAATAAAAATATTTCAAAATTTAGATGTTTTCAGAATATAACGGTATATTTTCGATATGTGTGTGGAAAACAGATATTCAATATTTTTTGTTTGGCATTATTAAAATAAAAGAAATTAAAATTTAGAAATTGTCAAATATAACGGTAAAATTTCGATATACTTACATATATATGTATATATACATATATATGAAAATCGGATATTAAATAGTTTCTGCTCTAGTTTTCTATACAAAACACGAAAATTTTATTTTAAAATATTTTTTTTTAAATTTAAATTTTTTTAAAAATAACGGTAAATTTTCAATACATACGTCGCATTGTTCTAAACGGAGAACAAATATTAAATATTTTTCGTGCAAGTTTTGCATAAAACAATCCAAAATTATGTTTAAAAATCAAAATATTTTAGAATTTACAAATTTTCAAAAGTAACGGTAAATTTTCAATATATTGCATTGTTGTAAATGGAAAACAGATATTAAATATTTTTGTTAAATTTTGTTTTAAATAATTCCAAAATTTTGTTTAAAAATAAAACCATCTTAAAATTTTAAAGTTTTCGAAAATAACGGTAAATTTTCAATATACATATAAGTCGAATTTTTTAAATTCAAAACCGATATTAAATTTTTATTGGTAAATTTTCTTTAAACAAAAATTTCAAAATTGTATTTCAAAAAATTAATTTAAAATATATAACTTTTCGAAAAATAACGGTAAATTTTCAATACACATACATATATGTATATGTACATGTGTTATGTACATAACATATATGAAATTTGTTTATTGAAAACCGACATGAAATATTTTTTGTTGGAGAATGTTTCAAAAATTTTGCTAAGAAAAACCAACTAATCTTAAAACTTTTTAAAAATAACGGTACATTTTCGATACAGCTTTTTATATTTAAAACATATATGACACATTTTTTGTTGAAGATTTGTATAAAAATGTGTCAAAATTTTACTTAAAAAATTATTTGCAAATTTGAAGTTTTCAAAAATAACGGTAAATTTTCGAAACACCAGCAATTTTTGCAAATTGAAAATAGATATGACACATTTTTTGTTGAAGATCTATATAAAAGTGTTTCAAAATTTTGCTTAAAAAATTTTTGAAAATTGAAGTTTTCAAAAATAACGGTAAATTTT
Organism: Bactrocera zonata; assembly: GCA_037783105.1. Lineage (NCBI taxonomy): Eukaryota > Metazoa > Arthropoda > Insecta > Diptera > Tephritidae > Bactrocera > Bactrocera zonata. Next base: position 160,418 of record JBAWJQ010001700.1, read on the forward strand.
CGAAAGGCAAGGAATTTTTCAAATTGAAAACAGATATTATATATATCCTTTGTTCAAAATTTTTATCAAAAAGTAGTACATTTTTATGTAAAAAAAAAACTGATTAAAAAATTCAAAAATTTTCAAAAATTACGGAATAATATCGCATATTCGTATATATATTTTTTTTTATATTTTGATATATGGAACTTTTTGTGTTGAAAACAGTTATTAAATAGCTTGTGTAGCCTAATAAAAGCAGTTTTTTAACTGCCGCCTGATTGCTATAATTATTATTCAAGGAGACACCCAAAATTAACTCTTGAATTATTGGAATCATTTTTTCAGCTTCAATTTGCCGAGAAAATATTTGTTTGACCTGATTACTTCTCAGTTAATACGCCAGAAAGCTTTCCTAGTACGATTTTTAATTATTCTTATAACGACTCTAGCGACTTTAAGCCCTAACGATGGAAAAGAGGGTTCAAGAAGGGTTGTTTCCACAAAAGTCAGGTCGACATAATCGGCATGGTCCCGTCTGTATATATGTATGTACGTGAACTAGTCCCTCATTTTTCTAAATATCGCTCTGATATTTCGTACACGTTCTTTCTTCCCCAAGTAGTTACTCATTTGTTGGACCCGCCGATAATGGATCACTATAAGATATAGCTGCCATACAAACTAAACAATGGGAATCAAGTGCTTGTATGGACAACTTTGCCATTTGATGACTTCTTTTACTTGTTTACTTGGCACAAACAATGCAATCTCTGAAGAAATGGTCTAGATCGGATCACTTATAGCATATGGCTGTCATACAAACTGATCAGTCAAAATCAGTCGCTGTATGAGAAACTTTTTTATTTGACAAAATATCTTTACGAAATTTTCCATAAATTTTTGTTGACAAGAACAGCATAATCTTAGAGGAAATTGTTCAAATCGCAGGACTATAGCTTATAGCTGCCATACAAACTGACCGATCGAAATCTGGGCGAAGCTCTTGTTTACCCTTAATTATAGCTTTAGTGCAGCTGAAGTTATTGTTTTTTCTTCTTTTTGAATAATTTCTGCCACTACAACAACCACACAATCAAAATTCTGCTAATTTCGAATGCGTGCAACAATTTTTAATGCACTTTGATGCCAAACTTTCGCTATCACTAAACTAAACTCAGCTCTAACTCAGTGTAACTCAGTTTTTAAATTAATTTCCTACACTTAGTGCGAGCGAACTGAATTTAATTTCCGCTCTTCAAGTGCATTCACACTTTTAATTTGTTTAGCAAAGTACTGGTTGCCATATAACCCAAACAATAATACGAACCAACAACTTGATTATGCAGCAAAAACTACGAGAATCGGTGTGTATGAGTATGTGTGTATCTGCAAATGGATGTGTATGTCTTTATATGTATGTGTATATGTGTGGAGTGGCCGAAGGATGTGCCAGGACACAGCTGCTGCCGAGCAAACTGCAGAAAACTGACTGCGAACGGACATGAAAAATTAAATGAATGAGAAATATAAGATAAAAGCGAAGTGCGGAGCACGGAGCGCACAAAAGAACAATAAAATGAAATTTTAAATGTGAAAAAACAAAAGCCGAGCTCGGCAGCGTATCCCGTTTTCATTTAAAAACTTTCAAGTGACTTCTAATTGCATTTGTGCAGCAAACTGTGTGCATTTTTTTGCACTAACGGTACTACAAGCGCTTTACGCACTAATACAAGCGCGCTCGACATACACACGCACGCAGGCAGCGCGAGCGCGTAGACAGCGGCGACCGCATCAAAAAGTTTCATCATTTTTTCGACATTAAATGCGCCGTGAAAAGCGAAACTTTCGCTGTAAGCGATTACAAACACACGCACGTTCACATGGACAAGTACACACACACACGTATGTATGTATATGTGAACAAATATTAGTGTACTCGGCACGCCGCGCGACGCACTTGACAACTTAAATGAGCGCATTAGTTGAAAGTCGAGCGCGTTTCTGCGTGTATGTGTAAATACACATGCGTACATGTGTGTGTGTGTGTGTATGGTGGACAATAATTTCCTAGCGGCTGAAAACCTAGGCGCTCGCCCACTTTATAACCGGAAGCTGCTTAGACGACCGGTAGCAGCCAATTTGCCGTGCATCCTGTGCCGCGCCGACCCGCATGCTGCGCCGCCTAGCGCCGTTATTGTGGTAAATAGCTGGTATTTAGTTTGGGGCATGAACTCACTGCCTGTGTCTCTCCCAGCGCGCTGACCGCGCATTGCGGTTTGCTGCTAATGCAGTCGTGAGACCGAAGCGCACACATACACACATGCACTTGGCTAACCAGCAAACACTGCGTTAAACGCACTCACCACTCGCTCGCCCAACCAGCATAATGCACGACACAAGCGCCAAGCCGAGTGCGTAAACGCTGCCACTGCTTGCTCATATATTTACATGGAGGCGAGGACTTGCGTTAGCGGCTTTTTGTGTGAGTTAACAATGCCTAAATAGTGGTCTCTTCAGCTGGGCATTGTGGTTGGCGCTTGGCACTACTTTGGCGTTCTTGTTGTTGTTGTGTGCATAAATGTCGCATTATGGTGGAATTATTTCTTTGCTATTTGTTGTTATTTCTTTTAGTGCTTAGCATTTGTTTGAGGCTTAAGTGGCGGTTGTGGGGATGTTGTGGTTATAGTACCACAAAATATCACCAAAAATTAGCTGGAGGAATACTGTCGAAACAATATTACGTAACCAGTTACAAGCTGGGATTAGTTACTTTTTTCGACAAGGACCCTCGATCATATTTTTGGAGTTTCGAACCGACAGCCAAAATTATCATCTACAACAAAAATCTTAGGTTAGGTCATAGAGCTGATTCTCGCACCAAATGTGGCGCAGGATCCTACTTGGACAGCTGCAACGTTACTGCTTTAGGATTTCCAAACCCCCAAACCTCCAAACCCATAAAAAGCGACCTACCACACATACATTAAGACGTCTAATATCAATTTCAGCGACTTTGCAAGGTTCGTCGAAAGTTTGTCGACCCCCAAGCTTTAACTTCCGTCTGGCAAAAACTGAGCGGTTGAGGAGACGGTGTCTAGATGATATCGTCTCACCTTATTTCGTGCAGTTTTGACAATTTGCGGCCAACAAGATATGTAACTTAACCGCATGGCAGCCTCTTGGACAGTGCCCAGTCAGATTGTCTAACATGTCAACGAGATGAACTTCAGAGGATCTCCCGCATTCCACTTTGGGTCAAAAGACCCAAGCGACCAGCAGCGGAGGTTCATAGATCCAACTTTAGAGCGAAGAAGGAAGTGCAGTACCAACTCTTTTCCAGTTTTACGAAATTCTCTCTATATGGCCCATCGGCTTTGCAGTTTTCAGCGATTCCGCTCTGACTCTATAACCAAACAAGACGGATGACAAAGTAGATTGAAACTCTTGATAAAGAGGTCAAACTTTCCCTGACAGGATTTGTGATCAATGTCAGAGAGCTCAAGGCCAAATTTGCAGTCTTCCTTTCTGAAGGAAGCTAAACTACGGGTATTTATATCTACTGCTATCTTGATGGTAGCCACCTTCACTGGTAAAAGAAAAAGCCCCAAATCAAACTCAGCCAGATTATTTTCCCAGACACTGTAGGGCAAGCGAGTTTAAAGTATTAGTCAGATCCATCCTCTGTTTTCGTTATTACCACATTTTAATACAGTTACTTGCAGATTTTTTCCAGCAGTTTGTATGCACTTGCCACAACTCCACAGTAGCCGCGGAACTGCTACTTTTTCTTGCCATCTCACGTCGCGTCACTTATCTACATCAGCATATTCTCGTCTTCCCACACCCTCACCGCGTTGCCTGCCGTGCCACAGGCGCTCACTTTACTCTCATGTCAAGTGATTTGTTACTTTTATGAGGCAATGCGACACTTCACTTGATTAGCCCACGTTGTACGTGCAACAGCGACAACGGCAGCGGCGGCGCGCTTTGCAGCGACTAGTTGTTGTGTAACTGCAGCAGCCGCCGCAGAAGACACTCAGCGTAGGAGAGACACAAATCTTGCGATGACGTGATTGCCGACCGCGTCCAAACATAACTGGCTAGTTTAGCGCGACTTGGCTGGTCCGGGCCGCACGTGCGCCTTAACCGCGCTCAAAGTGCCACTTAAATATGGCTTAAAAGTAGCGGTTCTTGTTCAAATGAGTGTGCTTGCATCGGGGAGTGACGAAGGGGCACATGAATTATGGCACAGCGCCGGCAGAGCAAACAAAAATATGCTGGAAAGCAAGTAATGTTGATGAGTTTATTATGCGCTTCTCGGCTCTTATACGTAATAAATACTTAAACGACATTTTTTCTTTGCCATAAATTATGCCTTCGCATCGTTTTTTAGTTCGTGAGGAAGTTTTGCTGTGAGTGAGGGTCAGAGGTAGTGCCAAACTGTGCGTTCCCTCATCAAATCTCTATACAAAAGTCAGGGAACGCAGGAGACACTGTATACCGGGAGATTTATAAAACGATCTTATATCTAAGGACCGAAATACTGGAACCTCCAGTACAGGAAGAGAAGGCTCTTCATCCGAACCCAAGACAGTCTACGAATATGGGTAGTATCTTGATCTTGACAAAGAGAGTCAGCATGAAATCATTCATCAAAAACATTTGGGAAAGAAGAACTTATCACAAACCTTTGAAGCTCAAAAAGTAGAGACTAAAGCTTCGGAAGAAAGCTGAGAGAATGGAACCCAACTTGGTTCTAGTTAGTTGGAAGTCGAAACCTGAAACGTCGAAACACTAAAATGGACGTTCTTGACATAGAGCTCAAAACAGGAAGAGTATATCATCTCTTAAGGATCGGCTGTAGACCAAAAGGCTCTCTGTCTCTCACTCGGACTCTCAGAGTTCATTGGGGACTAGAAGGCATACATACTATATATTTACAGGTTTACAAGGCTGGCTGTTAAAACTACAGAAAATTCGATGGAAAGAAACAAATTCGTTCCCAAACAAGAAACCTACCGTCCGAGCCAGGGTTGAAATCTCAGCAGATTAGCATTTTCCGTCGAAATTAACGCAACCTATTCAAAAAATGTTGAAACCCTATAAAAATGTTTAGCAACATTTTATGTTGCGCAACAAATGTTGCTGCAACATATACGAATTTTCAAATAGGAATAAAATTAAGCGCAAAACAAATATAATAAACTATAAGTCTCTAAGTAAGATTGCTCAACAACTAAATGTTGCTGCAACAATTTCGAAGTTATAAGAACCCATTATTTAGCATAAGAACTAAGCATTAAAAAATACAAATAAACTAGTAAGCTAACAGTAATAAAAAAAGCAGCAACACAAGCTACCCGGCAATTCCGTCAATAAAAATATGAAATTCCCACCCGCAACAATGTTGCCACAGCTGTCATGCACTCAACACCCTGCCATCACACATTTGATTTATGCGCCGCGACGATGTAATAAACGCCCAGCAGCAGCGTGATGAGCGCAAGACAGCAGAAAATATTGTAGCTTACACACATAACAACAACAACACCAACAGATAACAGCGCGTTCATCAACATTTGCCCGCCTCCGTGACACTAATACTCGGAAGGGACCCAACGGGCAGCTGGTCGGCCTGTAAAGCGGCCAGTTGACCCTCATTGACGATTTATGTTGCCAGCGGTGACAACAACAACAGCATGCTAGCAATAAAAACTGACAGCGGCAGCAAGTTACAATGTTTGCACATAATTATAAAATTTGATGCGCTGTTAGCAGCTTTTTTGCCGTCGCACGGCCTTTTTTCACGCGGAACTCATTATTCACTGCTCTTGCCGCTTGCTTTTTGTTTTTTCCAATTACTTATTCTTTCTTTTTTCATATTTCTGCCATTTTCATAATTCTTTTCGCCTGCTTTCTTTTTGCTGGTCGGCGAAAAATGTTGCCTTTGCCGCAGCGCCGCCTTCGAAAATATGTTCGTGGCTGCGTTGCGCTAATTTGGTATTTTAATTAAAATGTCAGCCGTATTGAGCGGTTTATAGCGAAGTTTGTGGGAGACGGAAGCGTTTTTTTTTTGCGATTTTGCTTTTTGTTTCTCGCTTAGCTGAGCTTTCCGCTGAATCAAATGAAATATTATCGTCATTATTATTACATTAAATTGACTTTTATCAGCTTAATAACAGACACTCTTAATTTTTTGGCGGAGGAAAAATAAAAACGTGAAGCTGAAAAGTATACTATGAAAAAGTTCAGGCTTCACGTATGAGAATCGAAAATCGAGTTTTGGTGATGTTCCTTTGATCTTTAGTAGACTACATTTGAGTGCTAATTTTTCAAAAATACTTTTTATTTAATTTAGAACAAAAATTGCTATTCAAAAACATTATTAGAAAATAAAAAAATTACTACAATTTTTAAAATTTTTTCTATTCCATTTATATAAAAAACTGGTACTCAAAAAAAATATTAAAAATTCAGAAAATTTAATTTTTTTTAGAAATTTTGTTTTTGAAATATTGTTTCGAAAGAAAGTAAATATATATAATATTTTTTATTCATAAAATTAGAAAAAAATAAGAAATTAAATTAAAAATCAGTAATTAAAAAATTCTAATATTAAAAAATCTTGAATTGGAAAAAACTAAGAAAAGTTTACAAAAACAATATTTATAATTAAACTTAATATTTTTAAAAACAATTAAAATTTTTTTTCAAAATTTTGTTTTATTCATTTTGATGCGAAAATGGGTACTCAAAAAAATTATTGAAATACTTAAAAAAAATTTATAAAAATACCTTTTTCGAAATTTTGTTTTGGAAATTTTTTTGGAAGAAAGTAAATATTTAGTAATTTTTTTTTGTTTATAAAGTTTGAACAAATATGAATATTCAACAAATATATTTTAATATTAAACTACATAGAATTAAAAAAAGTATTTAATAAAATTTTACAAATTAAAATTTTCTAAAATAAAAAAAAATATTCACATGAAATTTACTAATTTCAAAGCAAAGAAAATTTGTTCAATACTTCGTTTTATCCAATTTAATGCAAGAATGAGTACAAAAAAATTATTGAAATGTTTCAAAAATTTATACAAATTGTTTTCAATTATTTAAAATATATAAAAAATTTCAAAAAAAAAACATTCTTTATAAATTTAAAGAAAAAAATATAAAACAAAACTTTGGAATACTAAGAAAATCTTAAAAAATTTAGAATTAAAAGCAAAAATAAAATAAAAAAAAAATTATTTATAAATTTAGAAAAAAAATAAAACAAAAATTTGGAATATTTGGAAAATTTAGATTTTCCTTTAAATTTATTAATTTTTAAAACAAATGAAATTCTTTCAAAACCTCGTTTTATTTTAATTAATACAAAAATGAGTACTTGAAAAATTATTTAAATCTTTAAAATGTATAAATATATTTTTTTTAGTTTTTTTTCGAAATTTAAGACCTTTTTTATTTATAACTAATTTAAAAATAAAAATTATTTTCTAAAATTTTTTTAAACATTTAAAATTTTCTAAATTTACACAATTTATCATTAAATTTGAATTTTTGCCAATTTTGAGAATTTCAAAAAAAATTTTGGTTAAAAAAATATTAATTGCGTAAGCCGTTAGCACACGAGTACTACGCAGTTATACAAGCCACTCATTTACCTATTGGCCAACAGCTCATTAGCACATATGTATGTATGTATGCCGTTAACTGAAGTGTTCTCAAGCAGGTCGATTTTCCACCCGAAGCCTTAGCAGCTTAACGCCTTTCTGCTTGGCTTATTTGGCTTTTCGCTTAATTCTTGTGATTACTGTTATTTTATAGCCAGCATTAACCGGATATAGAACTGTTTACCTTTATTTTAAATACACATATGTGTATTTGTTTTTTTTTTCATATTTTTTCAATTGCTGCTGCCCACAGTGTTGCATAAGGAGATTCGTAGTCGTGCTTTGACCTTTACAGGGCCCGTTGGACTTGTTGTTGTTGTTGCGTGGTTCTTATCGACTCATTACAGACGCTTCGCTGCTTAGTTTTAATTGAGTTTGTAATTAAATGGATTTGCTTATTAAGAAATTGCGCATTTTTTGCAGCAGTCAAGCGTAAAAGACCTAAGTGGTGTAAAGGCGATATTTAGCGAGAAATTTGGCACACATTCACTTATATACACACATATACATATGTACATGCAACCACAAACATTCACTGCTGTTGAAATAAAAACCCATTTTCATCCATCACTTTCCATTTCCATTAACATTCTTATCGCAAGAATCCAAAATAGACTTCTTTCTCCCACACACACGCACAGCAATAAATTCATATTTGCCAAATCAAGACATGAAGACAGCTTTTGAATGCCAGAATGCCAGCGAATGGGTAAACAAAGGAAGAGCGAAGGTTATGGCCAAAGCAATGATGATGCAACAACAATAACAAATATAAATATTGTTTTTATTGTTGATGGCCTAAGAAACACATACACACACTCACACAAATGACAAACAAAAGCGCAAATGTATTCTCAGCAGCCAAGTGACCCTGATCAAGATGGTGGAAATTTAACAAATAATGAAATTCTAATTAATTACTTTACGTTTCAGCATTATTTTGCCTCTTAATTAACTCATTACCGCTAGTGCTGGTTGCTCATTAAATATGCAAATTTCTTGAAGTATTTAGCTTGACTTTTCATGATTTCAATTTACGCAGCCGAGCTCTAAGTAAAGAGATACAATTTTGTGAAGAAATAAAGTAAAGAATTTAAATTAATTCCTAAAATTTTTTTGCTTTATTCTGGTTCTAAAAAAATTATTAAAACATTAGTAAAAATTATAGTAATTTTAAAAAATAATTAAATTAATTAATTAAAAAGCAAACTATAATATTTCATTAATTTAATTATTTTTTTTACATTATTATTATTAATAATTAATTAATTTATTTATTATTTTTTAATTATTAATGCTTTGAAATTTTTTAAAATAAAAATATTATATAATTATTTTTAATTAATTTAATTATTGTTAATTAATTTCGTAATTTTTTTAGTTTTTTTCTTTTTATTTCAAAATGCAAATTATTTTGCGAAAAAATATTTCATATAATTGTATTGTATTTTAGCAAATTTTTAATTTAAAAAATTTTTTATTTAAGAAATTTTTACTAAAAATTTATGAAAATTGATACTAAAGTTTTTCTAATTAATAAAAGTAGTATACAAAAACTTAAATTTTTACTAAGAAATCATTTTTAACAAAAAAAATTATAATTAAAAAATAATTAAATTATTAAAACATTATCTATGAGATTAAGAAAGTAAATACATTAACAATAAAAAGAAAAAATTTAAAAATTAATTAATAATTAAAATAATTAACAAATCATTTCTTATATTAAAAGAAAAATATTAACTAAAATAAATAACTAATACTTAAAAAATTAAGTCATAATTAAGAATTATTAATATTAATAATTAAAATAATTAAATTAGTTTGGAAACAAAAAAAATATATATTTTTTTTCTTAAAATATTTAAAATATTTTATCAAAAAATGTTATATGTAAAATTACTATATTCTTCAGTCTTATTTTGTTAGAACCCGTTAATGAAACGTAATTTTTTTTTCAATTCCTAATTAATCCAATCAACGCTAGAACTCGTTAAAATTCTTAGGTCACATTAAAAATCGATTTCAATTTGAAGCCAATTTATTAAAATGCCATATCAACTGCAAGTGCCATTTATTAAAAACACATAGTGAGTAGACATGCAGCTTGGTATGAGTCCACCGCTCTGCCAAGTGTTGCCTGCTTTGCATAAACGTCGACGCCGCCGCTGACACCGACACAAGCAGCCAACCAATGCCGCTAATTGAATTAGCCACACAATTCTACGGATAGTGATTATGGTTGTTGCTGTTGTTGTTGTTGTTGCTAATGCATTATTCACAACCGCAGCAAGCATTGAACGTCATCTACTTGAACGCGAAATTGGCTTAGTCACTTGACTCGATTTGTTGCCGGCGGTGCAACGTTGTCTTGTGGAACGTAGCCACTTATGGCAGTGCATATGTGCATTAGGGTGGTACTGAAGGAAGAATATTCATGATTTTTAACACTCTCACTCGTTCAAGAGGTAGGATTGTGGTACAAATATCATATAGAAATTGTTGATCTAATCGACGAACTACGGGAACCCAAGCTCAGCTAACTCTAAGCCTTTGTGGCCGAAAAGTTCAGTATTTTCGATAAAGAAGTAACAACGAGATTACTAAATGGCTCATCTAATTATACCCTGAACATCGTATATTCAGTTTTTAACACCTAGAAGGACAGAGTCTAAGATCATGAGCTGAGCTGTAGTCGATTTGGCCAAGATCTGTCTGGGCTGTCCATCCGTCTGTCTGGCTACTCTCTCAGGTTTTGAGATATCAATCTGAAATTATGTATGAGACCTTTTCTCTTTAATAGGCTTCTTATTTGTCGTAATCGTTGAAATCGGACCACAGAAGCATATAGCTGTCATACAAACCAACCGATCAAGCTTAAACCGTTCTAGGAAAAACTTTTTTATTTGACAAGATATCTTCACGAAATACGACATGTGTTATTGTCTAAAGCAATAACGTAATCTCCAAAGAAATTGTTCCGAACGGAGCGCTATAGCATATAGCTGTCATACAAATTGAATGATCGGAACGAAGTCCTAGTATGAAAAACTTTTTCATTGAACGAAAAGGAATTCTTTCTTTCACTTTCTTGTTTTTTTTCTATCTATAAGTTATTCTTTCTTTCTATCAATTAAGAGCCACCCTAAAATGCATGAGTATAGCCCTTAGCGAACCGCTGTGTTGTTGCTTTTGTTCTTCTTTGATAGTGTTGCACTAAATTGCTGCAGGCACATGACACATGCCACACATACGTGTTGCAACACGCGCTGAGGCCAGAGCTCCACGCTTGCTACAACTTCTCTCTACCGGCATTGCTTTCTCGCTCAGCGCTCTCCCTCTCTTTCTTTCTCGTACTGCCAGCACTGCCAATTTTTACTGTTTTCTACTTTCAGTCCATTGTATTTATTGCTTTTAACATTATTGCTTGCCACACGCTTTCTAGCAGTTGCTTTTGTGTTTGTTTACATAACATTGTTGTTGTAATTGTTTTTGCTTTTTGTTAGCGCAATTAAGTGAAGTTAATTATGTAAATTGAATATAAAATGCAAGTCGATATTTTGGGCTAAAAAAATGTTGAACGAAAAAAAATGTAACGGTGGCAACCCTGTAAGGGTTGCGGCGGATTGGCCGGCTGCCAACAAGTCTTGCATTTCTGTTGATTTTAATATTTAATTTTTTTTAATTGCACTTTTTGACTTTACCGTCAATATTTTCCGCCAATTTATTTGCATATTCAATTTATTGGCTTTAATATAATAATTATTAATAATTTAATTAAGGCTTTTATGGCTTAATTGAAATTGATGATAATTTTATGCGAATATGTAGGATTTTTTGTGCGGTTTTGCGTTTTTTTTGGCTTCGCGAGGTGAATATTTGATATTTGAAAAATAGTATTCATATTTCTGTAATTAAAGCGTGCTTTTAAATAAATATTTAATGCAAAGAGAAAATATATATAAAATATATTCTATAATTTAAAAGAAAATCATAAAAAGGACTCAACATGGCGACCAACTAACTACCTGAAAAACGCCTTATCAATGAGCTCTTGAGTTAGAGAAGTAAACAAAGTGAGGTTTACATAGATACTAAATGTAATATAAAAAGGTAACTCAAGTATTGGTTATTATCCATTGCAGCATTAAAGCGACGCTGTCGTTAATCAAAAGGTGCGTTAGACAGATTATGTTTAAGGAAATGTCAACCAAATCGGTACTAGTAGCAGAAGAAGATCGGTAAGATAAAGGGTCTACCAAAAAGAACGATAATTTTTGGTCAAAATGGGATCTGTTCCTTTTTTGTGTTGTGCAGGCAATTTTATTAAATTTATAATCTAAACAAATTCATGCCAATTTTCGATGACCCGTTGTAACATTTAGGTTGGAGTTTCGACTAAAGTGCGCTCATCTTCGAGCTCTTCCAGATTGATTAGCGTAATACTTTGCTATAAGTAATCTAGAGGCGTTAAATCGCATAATCTTACAGGACGTTTGACTGAGCCATTTCTCGAAATTAATTATCCTAACTTTGCACCCAGTGTGTCCTTGCTTAGACTTACAACATGAGATGGCACACCGTCTTGTTGGAAATAGATTTCATCAAATTCTGAGAAAAAAACTACTGCTTTCATGTCTCGTTTCGAACGAATGATGCCGTCATACCCCAATCCGCACCCAACGAAGGATTAGACTCAAAGCTATTGCAACAATTTTGTTTATTGACGAAACCAATAAACCGAAAATGAGAATATGAGAAGACGATTTTTTCATCATTTCCAGCACCGAATCGCCAAAGCTACGACACGTCAAATGGTCTGAGAGCTGCAATCCTTATTCCAATACAATCTTATACGGATGAAGAGCCAAATCCACCCACAAAATTCGCCAACTTATCAACGGAGAGAAACTCCACTGCCATAACGACGTTGAACCGGCTGATTCGATTCATAAACATAAAAAAAATTACTAAAAAAAGTAAAAACCGTGTACTTTTGTTAGATGTTCTGACTGACCTCCATGCTTTATATTCAATACATTGCAAAAACACTTCTCCGTCGGACGAGCAATATTTTAGTAATTATTTAATGAGCAGACTTGATAGCTGCATATTCAAGAATTTCCTTGCCGCCTTTCGTATATGCATGCAACACAGTGTTATCTTCATTAAAATTCAGTGTGTTGCAGCCTTGCTTATTAAAATATTCATGTAAATAAAGCAATTATTATGTAATCACAATTAAGCAGCTGTCATTTGCTTTGCCAATGAAATTAGTTAGTTCGACTTGATAAATTCAATTCCAGGTAGATGCGAGAGAGAGCATAATTAAAATTCACAGCCTAAAATCATTGACGAGGCACAAGCAGCTGATTGCTGCAGACGAAGGCTTATATTTGTATATGTATTAAAAATACATGTATATATTATATGTATATGTAAATGTAGGTGTATTTAGAATGATATCTGCTTAATGTGATTTGATTATTAGCCTACTTCATTAGAAGCTAATTTAAAGCAATTAATTGATTGCCAAAATTATGAGGCAGAGCAAGTGATGAATGTGTAAAATATTAAATAATATTAACAGAGATATAAATAGACTACGTTATACGCTAATACATACATACGTAGATATAATATATTTTATTAAAAACTTTAATTTTTGTATTTAATAATTTTTTTTTTAAGAAAGGTTTTTAATTTTAAATAATATGCATTTTAATTCTATACAAAAATGTGTAAAAACACGTTTTTTTAAATCTCAATTCTGAATATCTATTTTTGTTTAAATTTAAAATTCTCAGTTAGAAGTATAATTCTTCGGAAATATCTCATTTGATGTGAGCAAAAAAATTCAACAAAACTCAATTTATAAGAATAGAAGCACGTGGAGGCGTGTGCTTTTCAAAAATATTCCAATCTTTCCAAAAATTCCGAAGAAAAATGTAAACATAAAGCACATAAAATATACAGGCTTACATACTTACAATGCTGATAAATACAGACATATGAGCCAAAATCAAAAAAAAAAATTAAAACTAAAAATAACACACAATACAAAGGTAAAGAATGAAAACAATTTGAAAATTAAAAACACTTTAAGTTCGAATAAAAATTAAAAAAATAATAATAATAAAAAAATTTAAAATACGAAAAACAAATTTAAAGAGTGAAAAAAATTGAAAATTAGAATAAATTATGTTCGAATAAAAATTAAAAAATTTAATTAAAAAAATTAAAACGCAAATTAAACCATTTTCAATTAAACTTTGTTTCAATTTAAACGAAATTAAAAAAATTACAAAATAATTAAAAAATTAAATTAAAATATAACAAAAAAATTAAAATAAAAACAATTAATTCGAATAAAAATTAAAAATATAATTAACAAATTAAAACGCAAGCTAAAAGCACATTTTCAATTAAATTTTCTTTTAATTTCAACGAATATTGAAAAAAAAAATTACAAAATAATTAAAAAAATTAAAAAATAACGAAAAAAGTTTGAAAATAAAAACTAATTGAATTCGGGTGAAAATTAAAAAATTTAATTAAGAAAATTGAAACACAAATTAAAAACACATTTTCAATTAAAATTTGTTTTAACAAATTAAAAAAAATTAAAAAATTAAAAAATTAAAATTAAAAATCAAATTTGAAAATAACAAAGAATTGAAAAAATTAAAAAATTTAATTAAAAAAATTAAAACGCAAGCTAAAAGCACATTTTCAATTAAATTTTCTTTTAATTTCAACGAATATAAAAAAATACAAAATAATTAAAAAAATTAGAAAATAACAAAAAAATTTAAAAATGAAAAACAAATTTAATTTAATAAAAATTAAAAATATAATTAAAAAACTAAAACGCAAACTAAAAGCACATTTCAATTAAATTTTCGTTTAATTCAACGTATAAAAAAAAAATTACAAAAAATACAAAGATAAAGAGTAAAACAAAATTTGAAATTTAAAAATACTTTAATTTCGAACAAAAATTAAAAAAAAAACATAATTAAAACAAAAATTAAAAAATTAAAATACAAAATATGTGCATACACAGGTAAAATTAAAAAAAAAAAAATATATATTCAAAAAATATCATAAATTACATACAAAAAAATTAATTTAAAAAATAAACTCTATCAAAAATTAAAAAAATTAATTAATTAAAAAAACACAAATTATATGCAAATTTGCTTTAGAACAAAAATTAAAAATAAATTTAAAAATCAAAATATTATAAAAAAAATAAAAAAAATTAATTAAAATTTATATGTATATGTACGTGTGCGATCTCTTAATTTTCTTTTTTTCTTATTCTGTCACATGTATACACATATATGTATGTATGGAGCTCTATAAGCATATTTACGTTTACATAATGACTTCCATGTGCAGTGGCGATGCTTTTGAATTTTTATTTCTGAATTGGCTGGAAGCGTAAAATGTGCTAAACAAATAATCGCGCTCAACTATGAATGGCTGTCTGCAGCGCTTCTCAAATCCATCCATACACAGGTACACTTACGCACACTCTAAGTAATATAATATACAAACATATGTATGTGCACGCTTGTTGTTGCTTGTCTGCACAGCATATATATGTATATAGTATATACAAATTTATTGGTGTTTGTTGTTTTTGCTACAACATCAGTCTGCTGAACCGCACAAACTGCAAGCACATCCGACTGTCTGCTTATTTAGCTGAGATTTCAGTCGAAAAAGTAAAAATTTCAAAAAAAAAAAAAAATAAAAAAATAGAAAATAGGAAAATAAATAAAAATATACTAAGCGAAGCTAAAACGAAAAATATGAGTGAAATAAATCACATAAATGCACATCTCAACTTCATAGTGCAGCTACACGCAAGAAACACTTCCTGGTGGGGCAAAATATTAAAGTGTGTAAGTTGTTGCATTTAAGTTGCATGCGCATCTACATAAGTATGTATGTATGTAAAAACATGTGTAAATATTTCTACAACACTTTTTCTACTTTACAAGCATTAGCTGCGCTCCATATTCAAGCATTGACAGACATATCCGGTACAAGCAGTCAATAAAAGCAAGCAAGCGCAATATGCGAGGGAAACTAGGAAATTGTTGTTGTTGTGTAGAGGAAATTTTTAGTGTAAATAAATTAAAGACAAAAAAATTTGAATTTTTTCAATAAAAAAATCTTGCAAGGCGCTGAGAGTGAGATGCGGCGGACTGTCGCAGAAGTCACGTGATCGATTAGTATTAGAGAACTAAAAAAATATTACTTCTGCGCTCATCATGTACCACCTTCTAATAGCCTTCCAAATAACATACAAACGGCATATATGGAGTCTTCAACTCTTAGGGTTTCCAGTAACACCGAAGTTGAACTTTCTATAGCCCAATTACGACAATTGACAGTCTGCGGACTGTGCGATCGCGACAATGGCTATTCTCAACAAACCACAAAGATATTGGAACTTTATATAATATTTTATCTTGGCTTAAAAGATATAAGGAATTAATTTATTGCTCTGTAGGAGTAAAAACACCTAACATAGTATTGAGAAAACTCTCATCAGAATCAAGGTCTTCCATCACAGATCTCTCTCTCTTTTGTCTCGAGATGCGCTCAAGTCTCTGAAAAACCTCATTTTGATCAAATCAAAATGTCTAGGCTTTCCATAATGAACGTGAGTTCTTAGGAACGCAGACTCTTTCCCATGGGAATCTCTCAATCCTCTAACTTCTTCAGTATTCAACGCAAGACACATGTACTAAGAGTTTGAGCGCCAATATAGGTTATCTATAGGTTATCTATATGCCCAAACATGTCAGCAAAAGCCATCACTCAGTTTTCTTCTTCAAAAGTTTTAGCTCTTCGTACTTTTTACTCTTCCAGGAACGCAAATATTCGTTTAAAGAAATGATGCCACAAGGCAATTGTGGTCAAAAATCGAAAAATTGTTTGCCGAAAAGTTCTCTTTGAAAGTGCAAACTCTGCTTCTGAAAATTTAATCACCTTTTCGTAATACTTGTACTGGCTCAAACAAGGTCTTCTTGTTAATCTAAGCCAACCACGAAACCCCTTATTACCTGCCATAGCCAATAGCAATAATTTTATTTGTTAAAAGAAAAGTTTGAAATTAACTTTTTCCCACAGCCATCAACCAGCGTCAGCTTTGTGGCTTTTAAGCGCACAATGAAAGCTTGATCAGCCACTTGGCGTAATCGATGCGATTGTTGACTTGATTTATGTTCAAAAGCGCAAATCAAAACAAAAGCCGAAATGATGCGCACACATACCACTTTATGCTCTCATAACGGGTATAGCCGTTTCTGGAGCTTCTCAAATTCGATTTTTTTAATTTCAGTGCGCCAGTGACTCATTACACATACACACATACACAATATACAATCAGCAACCGCAACTGACAATTTGAAAGCAACTGTTACATATTTCTTTCGTTGTTTGTTATTATTTTCGAAAACTATAGCCGTTTAATTGGTTTGTGTCTTATTTATCTAGCGCCTGCTTTGTTATCTACTTGTTTCGTCTCTTTACGCTTAATCATCGTTATATTTATTTGTAGTTGTTGTTGTCGCACGCGCGCTCTGTTGCAAATAGCTCAAGGTCCACCAAATTTTTGTGTAGACATTTCGACTATAAATTTTCGAATTTGTGCGTTTTGTTTCTTTCCCCTTGGTGCTGCCATTAATTAGGCAAGCAGCGTGTCTTCGATTCACAACACTTAACGACAGCAGTGAAAAAAGGTAATTGAGACATAAACTAGTGTTAAGAATTTCGCTTAGCGATTAGAAATAAAAACAATAAAAATGCAGGTAAGCAAGAGCTAAGTTCGGGTAAAACCGAGCATTTCATACTCTTGCAACTTGCAAGGTTTCAAGCAGGAAAATACCTTCAGTTACACAGGTCTTGGTTATAAGGGGTTTAGGGCAACTTTTCACCCGATTTTTTCACTCTAAACACAAATATGCACCGTTATAAAACATAAATAAGGATTGGAAAGGAATCACCTACTATGAACTGATCCAGCCTGGTCGAACGATTGATTCTACGTTTTACTGTCAACAACTGATGAGATTGAAGCAACTAATCGAAAAAACGGCCAGAACTGATCAGCAGAAGGGCTTCGTCTTCCATCAGGACAACGCTAGACCACACACATCTTTGATGACTCGGCAAAAACTGGAACAGCTTGGTTGGGATGTTTCAATGCATCCACCATATAGCCCTGACCTTGCACCATCGGACTACCAATTGTTTCGATCAATGCAGAACTTCCTTAATGGAGAAAAGTTGGCTTCAAGAGAAGCCTGTGAAACCAGAAAAGTTTTACACTGATGGAGTAATGTCTCTAGCGGAAAAATGGTCTGACCAAAATGGTACATATTTGGTATAATAACGTTCATTATAAATATAAAAAATAGTTGTGGTTTGATTAGAAATACGAAAAGACTTTTTCGACTATCCAATATTTGCGCTGGGCAAATCTGGTTGTAGTGGCTTTAGTGAGTTTAGGAAATATGTGCATTAAACTTGGGATTAACTGCTTTTCAGTGATGATAGATTTAAACCATTGAGGTATTAATTTGGTATTGAGATTTGTGGAAGTAGTGAAATTGGTCTATATGACCAGACTATAGAGATCCTTTCCAGATTTAGCTGCCATTACAACTTCAGCAACTTTCCGGAGACTTGGAAAAAGTGTCAAACGGATTCATGAATTGAGAAAATAGGTGAACTTTAATAAACTTGTTGTGTGGTAAATATATTATAGAAATCCACCGCTGGTAGACTGTCCCTATAATGAAATCCGAAAACTCTAACAACACCCTGTGTTAACTTTAAAAGTCTCTAAAGCCTTTACAAAAAGTATGCTTTATCAATTAAAAGTCAATAATAATACAAAAAATACTGGAAGACACACAAAAGAGTGCCGATAACGGGCAGAAGACTTCGAATGACAGCATTAACTCATTAGAAACCTTTCGACATACAAGAAGGTAAACGTAATGGCAAAGATAATGGGAAAACCAACTAAAAAGCCAAGAGAAAACTATTAGTAGACTGATTACATTGTTGACGCGCCGACAGACAAACATCCATTAAATCCTTTAATGGAGGACAAAAGACGCACGGCTAATAAACTTAGCTAAGTCAATATATTTGTTTGTCTGCGTTGCTGTAAGCTAACTAATGCGAGTCACCTCGTCTCGACTCGTCTTTTAGCGTTTCATCTACACTAGACTCAACTCTCCTTCGTCCTAACTCTCCTTTGTCTCTCTTCTCGCTTAGTGCCCATAAAGTAAGCGCAAAGTTCGTCCCAGTGTTATGATTTGCTATTAAAACTGTTGTTGCTGTTGTTGCTTTTGATTCATACTGTCATTATTAAAGGCAAAGCATTAAAGGCGGTAAGTAGTAAAGTTTTCCACAGACTCAAGCAAATGCAGAAAGTTGTTAGAGCCAGCTGAGCGCTCTTTATAGGTCAGTGTGCTGCTCAGAAGCTAGACGGCTGCTCACACAAGCTCACACAGACATAAATTGAAAGAAAACAAAAGTCGAAAGGATGCCCGAGTAATCATCGGCCGGGCAATGAAAGTTGATGGAAATGAGCAGAATTCAAAGTAACAGTGGGCGAAAGCGAAAGTGAGCAAAGTACGAAGTAAAGTAAGGCAAAATTCGTTTAGTGGGTTGCTCGGCTACTTTGCACCAAAGGCAATTAAAATGTGCGCCTTTCACTTTTCTTCTGTTATCAACATACGCAGACTGCTGCTTATTCTTGGCACTTTCTATGAGTTCCTATCCTCTTGAGCCTTAGAATAATTGCGTCCCGACAGCGTAGGCTGAAGCTTTGTTTGGCCCTAATGACAGTTAGTGGTTGGAATGTCTTAATGGGAAAGTGCGAAATTTTGGTAATTAAGTTAACAAGGCTGTTTGGCATTATAATAAGTAGACGCCTGGTAACGGTAGTTTAATACATATATTTCAGCAAGCATGCATTAGAAACACCAAACAGGGATGTTTAAGGTAGGATGCTTTCTCCATTCAGATCTTTGTTAGAAATTTGTTGCTACTGTAGAAGCTGCTAAGCGTGGATTACTACCATCAACCGGAGCTTTCGCACTCTTGCATTACGTGGGTTTTTGAGGCACTTTTTCAAGGCTTCCTTTAGTCAGGTCAACACCCAAAGGGCAATGAAGCTTTTTCTTTTAGCCAAGTCAAAGGCCTTAATCTACATTTAAGGCAAGTGAACCCTTTGTTTAGAATCTATAAATTTAACGACCCTTTTGTTTACTTTTAGCCAAGTGCACAACCTTTGTTTACATTTAGCCAAGGTCACAACCTTTTTTTAAATTTTGGGTCATTGACCCTTTCGTTTACATTTTATGGGGTCAATGAACTTTGTTTACGTTTTATCAAGTCAATGACCCCTTTGTTTACATTTAGCCAAGTGCACAACCTTTTTACATTTAGCTTAGACAACAACCTTTGTTTACATTTGAAGAAATCATCTCTATCAAAAGTATATTCGGATGTCTGACTTTGTCTCCTATAGCTATGAACGGTTCCCCATTTTCACATAAGCGATTTAGAATTCTTTTGATTTAAACTTTCTCCTCCAACAGTCTTCTCCTTTTGCTTTCTCTCGACAATGAAGGTTTTTCAAAATGCTTGTCATTTTAGTTTGTGCTTCCGCCGATGGCAGTAATGCGAAAATATTCAACTGATTTGGTTTCAGTAAGTGTATATTCAACACATGTTAGTTTGAGTATGCGTCAGCAAAATTGCTGTTGCATGCAACGCACGAACCGGTGTCACGTGACAAATGTCAAAAACTGCTGCTTTTTTGCTTTTGACAATGCTTTCGTTTTTTATGGTCTCCCCATTTTTATTTGCACTTATTCTCCTCGGGGTCCATGTCAATTGACAATTTACATAACGGCAGCGTGTCGCTGAAATTGCCACCGATTACGTGGCGACAAGATTGACATGCAAAATTATAAAATATGTGGAAAACTGGAGGGAAGAAGGTAAAAAAAAACAGGAAAACAGTAAAAAACGGAAAGTATAATATAACGAATATATTGCGATGATTTGTACTCGAGGAACTAAAGGTTGCATGATCTCAACAAAGATGATATCGATAGCGCTGCTCGATGAATTGATTTGAAAAACCCGCCCCTTGTGATCCATTTTATAGTTCAATCTCTTTCCATTATCATTGACCAAATACTTTGAGTTAAAGACAGAAAGAGCTGTTTTTATCAGATATGCTGGAGCTAAGAGCTTGTTTAAATGTTTGCAGATCTCAGAAGTCATCCTAAAGCTAAAGGTCAGAGATCTGGTGCAAACTCATACTAGCAACCTTCTTTCAAAGAGCGTGGATTTTTTTGCAGATCCACAACACTTAGCTTAGATTGACAAGCCTTTCCTAACTAAACGAATTTCTCGTTTCCTCTTCCAATCCAGCCTTAATAATTGAAAATGCCCTTTTAATTACTAAAAATCCATACAAGCTCCACAACCTCAACCAACTTGAGCTCCTAAATTACATTAGTTATGAAATCAATTAATTCTCCGTCCTCAAAAATTATTAATGAGCCAGCAAATCAAGAGCGAATGAGCAAAGTTCGTCCGCCTATGGAAACAGAGCTTCATTACTTCTCAGCCAGTCTCATGCAGCGCTCTTCTGCTTCGACGCTCAACCCAAACTTCCGCCACGAATGTAAATTGCTACAATTGTTGCCATAATTCAGCGCTTTTATTAGCACATTTACAACAAAAATCGAAAGTCATAACAACAACAATTTTTTGGAATATTTTTTTATGTAAATTTTGTGTAGCCAACTTTTAGGAGCAGCTGTTATTTAATTAATCACTTGGCAAAACTTTTTGGAAGCATTTAAAGCATAACGGTGCTATGAATAGCTTGTTGGCACACTGAAACGAAAGCTAAATGGAAGGCATTAATATTAAAGAGCATAAAACTCTTGATGATTACAGTTCAAGTGGAATTTTCGAAAGTTAAGTACAATAATGGGTGATCTTGTGAGAAAAAACTCATTAGAGACTAATTTAAGGTGGCCTAAATTGAGGCTACTGGAATGCTTACTTCTTCTCTTTTCATGGATACTTGATTTTCAAAGTCGAACCTGAAAACTTCTTTACCTAAAGCTCTGAAATACTTGAAGGAAGACTACAACAAACTTTTATCTGTAAAAAAAAGTTGGCCAGGGGTTAGTGTAAAGTACAGTATACCGTGGGAGAAATTAGTTTAAGAGTTCGATTAGGTCGCACTTTGACAGCTGAGATCACCGATTCATTGTGATAGCTCGTTAATTATTCCACGCCGAAGCATAACGAGCCTGCCTCAAATTTTTCAGGCAGCTAATATCAAATCTGGTCATTTCACCAGGTTTGCCGAAGATATGAACGTCGAAATGTTTCTACCTCAACATTGCAAAATCTGGGCAATGGAGGAGAAAATGGCGGTTTGTTGCCACGTCACCTTTCTTCATACAACTTGGACACTTAGCGTCTAAAAAGATTTTCGTCCTTACCGACAATGTCCAAACTTTTAAGATTACGAAAAGATACACCTTGAAGGGAGCAAGTAATTCAGGAGATCTCCTGCGTTTACTCTAGGCCAAAAGGATCTCGCAATCGCACGGAAGTCTGTAAAGCTCAAGCAGTTTCATAACGCAGATTGGCAACGGGGATCCAGCTCCAACCCAACTAGAGATCCATCACTATAACGCAAGAGAATAACAGAGCCCAGCTCGTTCACAAATCGATCTAATCGGAATATGAGTGTCCTCTCTGGCAAGCTCATCGGCTTGGCAATATCCAGCGATTTCGTGGCACTTAAACGAGTCTCGAAGGAGCTAAAAAGTTCCCGACTCCGTATAAACTTTCAGCATTTAACTTACGACTTTGTTTCACTTAAACTTGTCATGCGTTGAAACAACTTGCCGAAAGTTCGGATCACCAAGCTTTCTTGTCCCATTTAAAGGTACATGAAGCCATATTTCGAAACGTGTAATTCTTGACCTTAGTCAACAATGTTGCAAACTCAACTACAATGCGCACTCCAACCGTGCAACATCAACAAAAGCAGGGCTCAGCGGGTATCAACAAATTTCTTTTCAGTTTACTTAACCTCAATTGGCCTTGCCTTACCCAACAACCTTCTTGCTGCAAAATGTTGCACAAGTTGTACGTCGCTACATGCGCTGCAGTTGCCGCTTTCAACATTGCTTTTGTTGTACGCTAGTTAGCTTAACAAGAATTACTATTTTCTTTAACCAAATAAACGTGATTCCCTCCGCGATCTTTGAATGCTTTCTTTAGCTTCGCTTCTTTCGCTGCGCCTTTTGCTTTGCAGACTGTTGTTGCACGAATGTTTTCCGGCGCCGCGTGCAAGTATTTTTGTTTATCTGCGCACAACAAAGACACCTTCATTGAGTTGTTGTCATTTCGACTGCTCGCTGATTGCAGTTAACGGTGTAGCGCAGTTTGTTGATGAACGGCAGTAACGCGCACGGCTCTGTTTTGCTTGATAATAAGTGTTGTTCGAATTGTTGCTACTTCACTGCTGACAACCGATTGTTAATGTTGTTGACAGACGACGTTGTCAGCTTGTAAGTGATTTTTGTTGACTTTGACTTTGATTAGTTGGCGTTGTTTATATGTTTGCTCTGCTTATCTCGGTGTCTTCGGCAAAGTAGACATTTTAGAAATTCCATAGTTAATACAGTTATAGATACAAAACAGACGAGATTTTTGGCTTGGTTTCTTTCTCAGAGAACCGGAATGCTAAAAAAGTGGACATAGTTGTACAACAGTCGGTAGTATCTGGGTGGCTTCGACGAACCACGAAGCACAATTGTACGGATTTGCATTTGGAGATGCCGCTGGATGAAGCTTGGGAAACTCAAAATCGTTCAAAATCTTTTTTTAGACACATAAACGGTATTATTCCGATATTGTGGTAATCAATGGTTATAGTCTGATATCAACCCGCGAAATCCAACGCCTTTTTGGTATTCTAGTGATACCGAAAGTTCGCTCAGTAAAATTCGAAGACTATCCACTAGCGCTGCAAAACTTACTTCGCTATTTATGCATCCTTTATTTTATTTATTTTAGTAACCCCGTCACAAACAATAGTAGATTCATATGTATGAGGAATTGAACACTAAAATCTCAAATGACTGAATGAGTCGGAGAATACGTCTAACTCCGCGGTACCGATCTTTTGACCTAGTTCTGATCAGATTGATCTGTGCTGGAGTAACTAGTCTCTAGAATACACCTAATTCCCATCGCTCTAGACGAACTCGGTGAAAGGGTTACCTTTCGGTTACCTTCGGGTTCAAAAGTCAGTCCAGGTGTTATAACTCCACTCTCTACTATCGGCTGAACTTATGTATCCACGTAAATATACTAGCACATGCTTTCAACTTAACTATGCTGTCTGTTTGGTGCAAAATACCCAGCCCAGCATAACCTCAAAATAAAAAACTTCCTAAGAATTACTTGAAAATATTAAAAAATTGAGGATATTTTGGTAAAAAAGAGACTCATAAAAATTTAAAAAAAAAATGTTTATTAGTCATATAATTTTTCGTTCAATTTTAACTCAATTGCATCGATAGCGTGCATCAAACTGCACACAATTTTTCGCACCAGCGAAAAAACACAGTGGCATTGCTCTACTTGTGGCTCTTTATTCCACAGATAATAAACGCTTGCATGCCATTAATGGCCAATAAAATTTAATTTGCACAATATGCGCGCATTTAATTATTTTTAGATTATCAAACATATTTTTGTATAAAATTTGCTTTAGCAAATAGAAAGAAGAAGAAATATATATATTCATATAAAATATGTTACAAAAAAACTTTTAGGAAAAAAATCAAAAAAAAAACAATTTTTTCATGAAAAATATTTTGAAAAATTACTAAAAAAAAAAATTCAGAAACTATGTTATATAAAATTGAATTGAAAAAATATGTTTTTTATAGTAATTTAATTAGCCTAAAGTTTTGTTCGAAAACAAAAAGTTTTTTTTAACTTTTCAGAGATTTTTTTTGTTTATAAATATTCTAAAATCAAATTCAGAACACAAAAGTTTTATCATATTCATCACAGAAAAATATGATTTATTTTTGTGTAATTTTTTATTTCTGAAAAAAAAATGTTTCTCACTTCTGAGAGATTTTTAAATATTATTTAAATATTCAAAATTAATTTTTTTTAACTTATTACCAAAAAAACAATTTAACGTTTTTATTTTATTTATTATTTGCGAAAAAACGAAAACAAAAATTTATTAAACCACTTCTGTTCGCAAATTGCATTCACTTAACAGTTTATTTGCCGCTCATGCTATTGATGGCCGACAATTTCATTGCTATTAACTCAATATGCCACACATTGCGTGCACTGATTTTAATAAAAAATCTTCTTTATTGCTTTGTTCTTGTATGCGAGTACAGGGCCATTAATGTGGCATGGCAGAGCGCAGTTTAAACTGCTGAAGCGGTGATGCGCTCCATTTGACAGCATTTGTGATGTGTGAGTGAAGAGACACTGGCGTTTGCGCGTCTTTTATTGTTATTGTTTTAATTTCACTATTATTTATATTTAATATTTTTAATATTTGCGTGCACGCAAGTCATAGAAATGCAAGTGCTGTCGCATTGCATACTAGGGTGGATTAAATAGTAAAACAGCTTGTCCGTCTATATATAAACTAACTGGTCCCCTTTACGGTTTAAAACCTTTGTATGGAAATATTTTTTATTTGACGAGATATCGTCACGAAATTCGACATAGATTGTTATGAAAGGTATTGCTACAATATTCGAAGAAGTTGCTTAGATCGAACAACTATAACGTACAACTGTCATACAAGCTGTACTATCAAAATCATGTCCTTGTATGGAAATGTTTTCTATTTGACGAGCTACCTTCACGAAATTTAGCATAGATTATTATCTAAGACATTGCTACAATATCCGAACGAGTTGTATAGATCGGACAACTATAACATATGGCTGCCATACAAAATGGACGCTCAAACTCAAGTCTCTGTATGGGAAAATTTTCTATTTGACGAGTTATCTTCACGAAATTTGGCATAGATTATTATCTAAGGCATTGCTTCAATATCCAGACAAATTATTCAGATCGAACAACTATAACGTATAGCTGCCATACAAGCTGTACTATCAAAATCATGTCCTTGTATGGAAATTTTTTCTATTTGACGAGTTACCTTCACGAAATTTATCATAGATTACTATATAAGTCTACAATTTCCGAAAAAATTATTTAGAATAACAAATTTGCTAGTTTGAGTTTTATTTTTCATGTGTGTCACCCTGTGCATAAAATTTTACGTGTTTTAGGATTTTTTTCAGCAACATATTGCATTTTAGTAAGTTTTACAACTTTCGAACACCCCCACGCACTGTTTTTGACTTGAAATGTGAAAATATTAAATAACAGATGCACAACAATATAAATATACATATATGTAGGTATGCACTTGTTTCAATATTCACATATTTGCATATGTACGCTTTAATTTGGGTCAAATGCTGCTGCCTTTCCTTTGTTTTTGCATATTTTTCCGCACGACATATCACATGAACTAGTTATATATAAAATAAATATGTGAGTATTTACACATACATAAGTACATGCACACCCATACATATGTACATATGTTGTCATAAATGCTAGCGATTTTTATGACACATTTTTTCAGCGCAATAAAATTTTAATAAGCTTCGCACGTCATCGACAAGCATACAGTTGCATGTGTTGTAATATTTTTGCACTCTTTTGTACATTTTCCTATTTTTTTCGCAAATTTTTTAATGATTTTTCAGCCGTTGTGCTTTTTTCCGCAACTGTTGTTGTTGTTGGCTGCTGTGTTGCGGTGTTGATGGCGGCATGAATTGTGTATGCCTTTTGTGGTTGCTTTATGGTAGGATACGTCGTTGGTGTTGTTGTTGTTATTATTTTTTCTGTTGTTGCTGAATGGTTTTAATAATTTGCACGCTAACGCAGCTCAAATAGCTGTTTGTTGCTGTTGTTGTATTTTAATTGTTGTTTTTGCATTTTTATTATTATTGTTGTTATTTTCAAATTAACACGCTATGCTCACTATCTATCCACATACTATAGCACACACTTATCATACATCCGCTCAAACATTGCTCGCACAGCGCATGTTAATCATACGCCATGTACGCCACATTTGATACGCTTTAATTTTTATCTCTCAGCTCATAATGCAACAATTAATTATTAACAACACTGATGCGATTAAATGTAGCATTAATGGTTGCGAGTTAATTGCACAGCGTATGAATGAACAGAATAATGGCGTTTTCTTTGTTTTCTGACTCAAAAGAGCAAATGAACAGAGGTAGGGGAGAGAGAGCGAAAGTGATTGCAGGCAAAAGCGAGAGTGTGAAATAGCAAGGGGGTTGTGGAGGCCGGCAAAATGCTCGAGATAAATAAAATAAAAGCAGGTCGGCACTCATGTGGCGATTGACAACAACAAATACATACATAATTTCAGTAAAAAAAAATTTGCAGCGAATTTTTGCAGTTGCAGCCACAAATCACAGCTTTTATTTAGACATATCGCATTTAATTGCTTGTTAAGTGTCAAATTTTGCAGTTTATTTGCGTGATGATTATTTTACAAATGAAACGCTGCTTATTAAAATTTCCGTAAACAATTTTAATTGCAAAAAAAACAATTGAATTTGTTAAAAAAAAATACTGAATAATTAAAATTAATAAAAGCTGAAATTAAATTGTATGAATTTTTGTTGACATTCAGTAGAAAATAAAAAACTTGTCATTTCCATATTAAAAACATTAATAACTAAAATTAAAAAAAAATTAAATATAATATTAAAATTATAATTAGCTTGAAAAAAAAAATAAAAAAAAATTATAATAACTTTAATATTTAAACTTACTGAAACTTTTCGGTTAAGTTTATTTTTAAAACAATAAAAAAATTTAACAATTTAAATTTTAAGTATGGAAAAAAATTTAAAAAATTAACTATAAAAAATTATGTAATTATATAAATAAATTTAAGTATAATATATTTTTTTTAATAAAAAACTTAAAAAAAAATATAAAGCCAAAAACTGCCGACAACTAAACAAAGCCAGACTCAAACGAGCACTCGTGCATGTAATGAATACTTATATAATTAACGCTAATGAGCACTATCATCATCGATCATCAGCGTTTAAATGCCGATGACACACAATAATGTTTTTGTTATTGCAAATTATAGTTGTACTTTAATAGCGGCATGATTGCATGACTTGTCGATTGGCAACATGCAACATGCAACATCCGCTCAGGGTTGAGTTCAAAAACTAGTAGCGTCGCGCTGAATGAGTTCAGGGTTGGAGATATAAGGCAAAGCAACAAAGCAGAAATTAAAAAAAAAAAACTAATAAAAAAACATAGAAGTAAAAAATTTAGAAAAAAATAGACAACAGGTAGGGTAGTATGATTTTTAAAAATACAATTAAAAATTTAACAAAAGATAAAAAAAATTAAAAAAGAAAAAAAATCAAAAAAAAAAATTAAAAATATCAAAGATTACAAAAATGGTTAAAAATTAATGAAAAATTAAAAAACCAAAGAATTGAAAAAAGTACAAAAATTTAAAAAATAAATTAAAAAAAATTAAGAAATAAAAAAGTTAAAAAAAAAATACAATAAAAATAATAAATACAATAAAAAATTAAGAAATTAATTTTAAAAAAATTTACAATTTTAAAAAAGGTTAAAAGATAAAAATTAAAAATAAAAAAGGTTTGAAAAATATAATAAAAAAATTGGAAGGAAATTTAAAAATTAACATAATAATAACAACCATAAAAAAATTAAAACGGTTAAAAAAAAATTAAAAATATTAAAATAAAATTATTGAAAATTATAAAACGACAACATAAAATTAAGCAATAAAAAATTTAGAAAAAATAAAAACGATATTTAAAAATACAATAAAAAATTTAAAAAATTAAGAAAAACTTAAATAAAGATGTTTAAAAATTATAAAAAATGAGATAAAAATATAAGACAATTTAAAAAAAAATTAAGAAAATAAATAAAATAAATTAAAAATTAGAATGAAAATAATATATATATAAATAATATTAAAAAACAAATTTTATACAATTCAAAAAAAGATTAAAGAATAAAAATTAAAAATAAACTAGAAGTAATAAAAAAAATTAAAAATTATGAAATTAGAAAAATAAAAATGTATAAAAAACTGTCATATCTGGTTAAAAACACAAAAATTTGAATAACTAAAAATTAAAACAAAATCAAAGGAAAAGCTTTAAAAAAGGAACAAAGTGAGGTAAATTAACTAAAGACAGGAAAATAGGAGAAAATATGAATTCAAAATAATAACAAAAAAATAGAAATTGTTGCGACAAAAATACTATACAAAAAACAAAATAATATCAAAATTTTTTAAAAACAAATATTTGAAAATATTGCAAAAAACTATTTCAAAATATTACCAAAAATATTTTTCGTTTCACAAAAATTCGGCGATTATTTAATATATAATTAAAAAAAAATTAATTAGCATAAAAAGAAAAATATTGAAAAAAAAATTAGAAAATTTTATTTTCAAAAAAACATATTTAAGAAATCAGAAATCCCTTTTTTGTTTTAAAAAATGTTGGTCAATATTTAAAAATTTTTATAAATTTCCGTTCAGTCCATACAAAAAAAGGCCTCCATTTTCCATTTCCTCTACTTAAATTAGTTCAAATTGAAATGCTCCTGCCCTTTCTTTGTATTCTGCGCTTTCTCATTGTTTTCTTATAATTTTTGTCGCCTTTAATTGCATTGCGCCTAGCAAATAAATGTAATGAAATTTTTTTGTTGCAAGTTTTTCATGCTCTTGCCGACCCAATTTCCGTCATTGTTTTCCTTTCATTAACGCTGCCTTGTTTTCGCTTCGTTTTGTGAGTTTCATTGTATTTTTGCGCTTTCTTTTGTGCAATTTTTCGCTACTTTTAATACTAGTCGAAATTTGTTTCACACTTTTTTTTGTTTTAGTTTTTTTTGGGCGTCATTACATTGTTGCCTTTTGTATTAGGCCTTCTAATTTAATTTCGCTAAATAAATACTTACTGCATTTTGGGCACTGGGTGTTGTTGTTGTAGCTGCTTGGGTCGCTTGCGCCAAAGATTGTCATTTCTATTGTTTGCTGTTTGTTTGGGCAGCGCCCGAGAAATTTAATTAATTTGCTGAAAAAAAGAGAGAAAATACAGTGCCGTTAGTAATGAAGTAGAAAGTTGTGAAAAAAATTAAAACAAAACAAAAATTTAAGCAATAAGATAATTTAAATTTTCTATAATTACAACTTTGAATGCATGTTTAAAAAATCCAAAAAAAATATAATAACATAAAATAAAATATAAAATTAAAAATAAAAAATTAAAAAATAGAAAAAATATTTAAATTAAAAGTAAAAAAATTATTACAACAATATTTGTTCTAATCAGAATTTGTATTTTATATTAAAAATGGCACATAAAAGCATTTAATAGATTTTAATAATTTTACAACAATAATTTTTTTATTAAAAAAAAAACAATAGTAGAAAAAATGATACCCAAAAGTTAATACATTTTTACAAAAAGTGGAATTAAAAAAATTATATAAATATTATTATACACCATATGCCGAATCCCACTTAAGTTGGAACTTTGGCAGTCATGGAATAGTGTCCCTTCTCATCTAGCTGAAGGCTGTTCATTCGCTTAGAAAATGTTCCAGCATCTCTTCATCGTCCGCATATGCTCTGCATTACACCGAATCCACTTTTCCTTATTTTCTATACGTAGTATCTTAGGGAGAGGTGCCCTGTGATGACTGGCCGTACGCATTACCTCATACTTCACTTGTATATGTCTTGGTCGGATGTCAAGGTTAATCTTCAGCACCTTAGTTGACGTAGCTTTCATTGTGCCCGTAATCCTTAACAAGTAGGTTCGTTACACCCGTTCCAGGGGTCTAGGTCTAATGCGGCACTTTTTCCATAACTCCATCCACCTCTTCGCAGCACAAGTAAACAAAATATCTGGCAGCTGTCTCATGCAATAATTTAGACATTATTGGTTATAAACAAGGTCTGCTCACTCTTTTTTTCTGCGTAAGCGTTGCCAATTGCAAAGCGTCATCGTGAGGTCATAAACGCTTGCCACAGGAAACGCGCTACTTTTTGTCAAGCGACAGCTGGGCAAATATGGCACACTTTTTCGAGCGGACACATATGTATGTATGCATATTCAACTACATATACATACCTTTATGTGCATGAACTGCGTGCAATCATATTTGTTTTTGTGCGCTCATCGCTTTGCCAGCGCCAAAATGAGCTTGCTTGTTTTTTCACCATACACTTTCACCACAAACTGGCTGGTTGACAGCGAGCGCAGCAAATTTACAATTGTTTACTGTTGACTTTAGCGGCCATTAAATGTTAAACGTCAGAAGAAACAAACGGCGACACGCAGTCAGCGCAACATATGCCTGCTAAAAGCGTGGCGCTGGCCAAAACTTGTAAATAAATAACGGTAGCGACTGCATGCGAGCGCTGAAATATTTACTTAGCTTCACGGGCGTTACAGGGGATTGCGCTGCGCTGTTTTTTGTTGTTTTGCCGCCATGCAATAAACGGCGTAAGCCAACAGCGTATGCGCGCAAATAAACCAAATTCACTTTTGGCACGCTATCGCCGCCGGCCACAAAGTATTGGCAACAATAGGCGTACAACGAAATGGCAAGCCTAACTTTGACCTCAAATTACGGCGCAAGCATTGGGCGCCAGGCGTTTGCGCCAGCCAACTAGTAAATTTGTGTGCTTTTTTCGTTTACTTGGCTGGCTGCTGGCACACCGTGCCGTATGAGCAACATACTAGTCGCAGTCCAGTGTTGATTTACTGGCTTTACTGTTGCTGAAGTGCGCTAAGTGGCTTAGAAAAATTTCAATTTCTCGCACTTGCACTCACTTAGCGCCGCAGCGCTTTAGAATTCCACCCACACACGCTCCGTCAATCGCCCGGCAGCCGCTGTTGCCCGAACGGTTTGTGGAAAAATATGCTTTCAGGACCTCAACGGAGCAATTGTTCTCTTTTATTGCACGGTGGCCTGCTCACACACTCACACATATACTACCTAGCGCCAAACAATAGCAACTGACACTTTCACCGCTCACTTTCCCTAGTTTGCTTTCATTGTCTCAATTCGCATGGAAGCATTTGAATGCACCGTCGACGGCGACTCCCAAGCGCCACACAATAACGGTCCAGTGTAGTCACACTGTGCAGCAATTGTTGGACAATGCCAGCGCTTCCAAATGCAGCGTTGATGTGCAAGGCCAATGAATATGAGTTAATCCGTCCTTCACATCACGGATACAGCTCAGATCACTGCGGTCAACTCAGTAGCTAGATAAAAGCTTTGCGTGGGAGAAGGGCGATCGGTGTGCCATTCTTTGGGTCAAAGACTATAACCCGTCAGCTGAATTCGTTGGAGAATGAGCGCGTTGAAATCTCTGAGACTACGAGGATCAACGTACTCCAAGACTGACTATGATAGTCCTTCATTAAAGGGGAAAGTGCTTTCCCAGGCGGGTACTGTGTCAAATACTCTCAGAATTGGAGTGTTTTGAGGATGGATGATGAAGGATGGAGTTATTCACGGAAAGTTGTCTGAGCGCCATTCACTTGAGAGTGGCCAAAAACGATTATTTTACATTTGGCTCAAGCAGCTCACGACTTCCGGTCCTAGACCAAGTATCCTCTGGGTAGACAAGGTTTTGGATCTTTAGAGGATCTCAAGAAGCTCTAACTACTAGTACAGTGAATTTTTAGAGTAGGCGGAGTCATTGATATCGAGAGTTATGGAAGCCCGAAAAGAATATATAAGAATAAGAAGATGAATACTAACTAGTTCTTCAGAATAAGTTCTAAATTTAGTTCGGTTTTGCATTACCAGAAGGCTCATTAAGGTCCTCACGGTCTTCCGACATGTTAGAAAACTTCGAATGGTTACTAAAGACGCATGCAACAACAAAGATATCAGATTGGACGGTACTGAAAGGTTTTACGTCGAAACCTGTAGCTCAAACCCGACAGATGCTACTATAACCAGCTTCCACCGGCAAAGAAAATACCTTATTTTAAACACTACTTGGCTTAAATACATTGAAAAGCTAACGCTTTAGGATAGCCCGCCTCCACTCAGCTAACTTCTTTCTATACACTCGTCAATCTTCACGCCATTCGCATTGTGTTATTATCATTGAGAGAGATTAGATATTCAAGCAAATGACAGATGGAGCAAATACAACGAAACCCCAAGCAGTCGTGTGTGAACAATTTATGCGATTTACTTGCGCGTGCCTTTGATGCGTTCAGCATGCGAAACCAACGTCGGAGATAACCAAAGAAAGATAGTAGTAGAAAGAAAGAAAATATTTGCAACCAACAGACTTAAGAGGGACAGGGGTTGAAGCTTAGGCGCATATCATGACAGCTACAAGAATGCTAGCCGTGGTTTCTCCCGTCATACAAGTATCTTTCTACGTACTTATGAGTCTTCGCACCTAAGCCAGTGTTCACTTTCATGCAAATTGGATTTGGTTGCTTCAATTCCTTGGCAGCGAAAATCTTTTAGCCACACCGGCACTGCCTTAGCGCTTATCTGCTTAATCAAACGCATCATCGAGCGCCTTTCGAGCTTTACGGTTTATTTGGATTTCGTAACTATCAGCACAAGATAACGAAACCAACCGAGTCACACTTTAGCTAGCGTTAAATTGAAAAAATGTAGTAAAAGTGGTAAGGGTGGTGAGATAAAGCTAAAACTTGAAGCCACTTCAAAAAATATAAATGAGTAAGTAAGCTGAAATGCCAATCACGGCTTCTCTTTTTGCTTCATATTAGCTGAGCTACCAACTCCCTGGACAGAAAGTTATAAAAGTGGACTATTTTGGAGCAAATCTGATACTAGGAAGAAACCTGATATCTAAGGTAAACATCTATATTTTGGTCAATGACACCTTCAGTAATTAGTTTGTGAAAACCTTGTGCTTATAAAACTGCAGAGCATTCCAGCTAAGTAGAACGAACTCTTCGTAGCGTTCTTACAATGCAAGATGGGTTTGATAAATGTGAGTTTCTTAGAAGCAATTCTGGTTGTTTTTCGAAAGATGCTTAGAGGTCTGAACTCAAGATCTGCTTGAGACCACTTTTAAAAATCAATAACAGTAATCTTAGCATCCATACTAGAACGACTTCGTAGGTTTCAATTCAGATACAGGAGACGAGAGCAAAATTTCGGAATGGGACGAGTTGAATCGCTTTGGCGTCATGGGTTCTAGCACAAGATCTATGAACTTCGCGTACGCTTACCAAGGATAGAAGATCTACTGAACTACTTGCTCTGAGAAAAGTTCATCTTGAAGCAATCTGAACTACTTGCTCTGAGCAAAGTTCATCTTGAAGCAATTAAAGGTATTCTCACTGGAGACTGTCCAATAGGATTCATGTTGCAAATAAAAATCTTGTCGAACGCTAGCGGTGAAAAATGTATGGAGGTAAGCTGAAAATACCCAGGCACTTTCTTCTCCATTGTCCAACTTTGGCAAAACTGAGTCTGAAACATCTCAATAGTCTCACCTTCGGCGAACCAGAAGACTTACCAGAAACTGACATTCGAGGTCTCAACAAATTTATGGTAGGCTTTAATCATTTCGTCGATTTGTAAGGGTCTGATGATCCATGGTATAGCTATCACAACAGACCGTAGTTCTAAGCTGTCTAAGCGAGATCTCTGTTAAGACGAGACGCCCGTCAACGAGTCGGTCTTGATACAGTCCACCAGTTGAGTCTTTTCTTCTTGCCTCATAAACAGTTAGTTTCTGACATGATTTAAAAGTTGTGTCTGTAGTCCAAATCGATACATGCCGGTTCCATTAATCAAACCTCGACTGTAACTTTCACACGAAGCTTTTCCTTTCGTTTTTTAGCCACATGGACTCTCTTTCTCGCGAATTTTACTGTACAGCTCTGCGTTAGCACTTTCCGCATGCAAAATTGTTGTTTATGCTGATGACGCTGATGAGCAGCACTATTATGCTAACGAATATAAGGATAATGATGATGATGCTGATGATGATGATGGCGGCAATAATAAAAACAAAAACTCTGCAGACTATAATGATGCGCGTGTCGAAGTTATTGCTGCTGTTGTTCTACATGTTGTTCGCACGTTTCTTATTTTTTACGCGCCGCCGACGATATGCCAACGCGTTTTTTTCGCCCGCGACGAGCAGAAGCAATACATACTTGTACATATGCATACACATGTAACGAACACATAACTGCATATTCACATTTCATGATATGCCTCCATGTTTGCTTGCCACAAGCCATTCGCCAACCGCCAACAATTGTTGCTGTCACTGTTTATTGTTGGCAATTTAGCAAGAAGTAAAAACAAATGCGAAAAAATCGCTATAAAAAGCGACGAACGAAACAGAATGATAAAAATCGTGAAGGGTGGGTTGAGGAATGAGGACGTCGAGTGAAGGCGCAGAGGTGGAGAGTGTGCAGCAGCAGCAACTGGGAGTGAAATTGAAATCAGGCAAATGTAAGTCGACAAGCAACAAGAAAATCACTTTATGAGCTGAGCAAGTAAACGGCTTGGGGATTGCTGTCAAGGTGTGTGGCTCACGGCACTTTATTGCTAGGAATAATATTATTTACCGAAATGCAAAGCACACGTCGTAAAAGCAAGGGATTTAATATTAAATTATATTACTTGCGAAGTCAAGAAAATTTTATAGTACGAGCATAGAAATAGAATATAATAGATCTATGGATCACACTTCAAACACAGAGGGCAATAAACGGAATGGCAGCGTGCCGAACTCGAAGTTTTAGCTCTCTTCGGTCATCCGGTAAAGCAAGAAATCTTGTCGGACGCCAGTTGTGAAAGTTAGATGCCGGCGAGGTGAAAATATCCAAGCACTTTCTCCACCATTGTCTGGCCTTTGCAAGACGAAGCTTTATCGGATGACCGAAGAGAACTATAACTTATACACAACAAAGCTGGACAGGACTGGTGTCTCCACATAATTTTGGAACTGAAGCAATAGTACGAGTATGTAAAAAATTCAGTTGTAGAGCTTACTCTTCAGTGAAAAACGAGTATATCTAAACCTTTTCCTTTCGAAAGGTAATTTTCTGGTGCCGAAATAGTATTTTTTGACGGTCTGAGGCTGTAAAAACACATTTTCAAGGGTAACAGAATGTATGTATAGCACATCTCAGTTGACCCTAGCTCCTTAGATCAACCAACTAGCTGTGGAATTCGAGGTGCAACGAGTACGTTTTATAAAAGTGGAGCAAAAAAATGTCGAAGAATTATGCGAAACAAATTGAAATATTCGAAATGGAATGAATAACGGAGTAAATTAATATCCAAAAATTCGAACATTCGAAACGGAATGAATGGAATATTCGAAACAGCAAGAACCAATTGAAATGTTCGAAACGGAATGAATGACGGTGCAAAATAGCATCGAAATTTAATGAGGAACGAATTGGAATATACGAAACGAAATGAATGGGAATATTCGAAACAGCAAGACCGAATTGGAATGTTCGAAACGTAATGAATAACGGTGCAAAATAGCATCAAACTTTAATGAGGAACGAATTGGAATATTCGAAACAGCAAGAACGAAATGGAATGTTCGAAAAGGAATAACGGTACAAGATAACATAAAAAATGTATGGGGAACGAGTTGGAATATCCGAAACGGAACAAATTGAAGTATTCGAAACAGCAAGAAATATTAATTATTAGGAGTTCTAGACTCACAAAGAGCTAAACCTGCATGTAAGTAAGGAAAATTATAGAAAATATAAAATGCTACATGCTCTGCATAATCTTTAAACATCTCATCTCGACTCCGCGATTAACCCGCGGTAGCAGCAAATCTACAACAACACTCAGTGCAAATGTTGACGCATAACTCTTGATTAAGTCCAGCCAACACAGCGCAAAATCCCAACCAAAATATTTACCAATTGTGCCGGTTACGTATACGTCTCGTACAACACGAACACGAACGCAAACATAGTTGTTACCGAGTAGCTGCCACTGACATGCGATGAAATTTATGACGCTGAACACTCAACTGACCTGCACTAAGTTACTACGTGCAAAATGTGGCGCACGACGCACACTTACAAGCATGCAAGCACACGCATGTGTGACCCAGCGGCTACACAGCAGTACCGTTACGGCGTACTTCACGCAACTGACGCTGGTATTTACTGCGAGCAAAGCTTGAAATCGTTTTTTATTATAAAATTTTAGTGTGTGTTTTGATATTTTTTTTACTTCGATATTTTTCACATATTTACTGTTATTCCTTTTAGAACTTTCTGCTAAATGAGTTTGTCAATATTTGCACTCCTTTCATATTTCCTTGCAACAAACTACATTTACCGTAATTTTTAGTTTATTTCATTTTGCACTTTTCCTTTTTCTCGCAACATATTTTCGCCGACTCTCGCTCCCGCTCTGCCGCCCTGCCTCCTGTGCGCGTCTCCATACGTACCACGTGCCCGCGTTTAGCCATGTCGGTCACGTTTCTTGGCCAACATATTTCACTCGCTGCCACACAATCACCTTTCGCGCCGCACACTCAGCCACACACACGCGCGCAACTTTCCGCCACAACGCCTCATTCTCTTCTCTTAGCCACGCGCACTTGCTGTTGTTGCTCTGTTCTTCTGTTGATGGCTGTGTCTTACATGTGTAAATGACGTTAGCTGTCGGTCGGCTGCTTGTTTGGGTCGTGCGGTCACACAGCCGCTTGGCGATTCGCAGGCACGCATGTGAAGGCGCGGAGAGTGTGCCAAAAAGCGTGGGTGGGTGGGTGACAAGCAGTGGCAACATTCTTGCAATTTGTGTCCATTTGGTGTGTTCGCGTGTCATAAAATGACATACACACATACACAAACACACGTTTTCAACTTTCATATACTCACATGTGCTCATGCGCTTGGTGAAGTGGAAAATCAAATATACTGCCAGCAAAAGTAGACACATAAACGCAGCCATTTCGCGCATTGTGCGCGAGCTTTATGCGCCAGCCTTTTTCCCCAAAGGTACACACTTCATATAAGTATAAACCTACATACTCCATACATATGTATGTTTATAAAATCTTATGATTTTTCAACATTTGTTGAAGCGATAAATTTTCACTGCTTATATTTTTATGGCATTTTTTATGTGATTTGAGTGCATTAAGTGAGTGCTTGGTGCAATACTTTCGGTTTTATTTTTTAATATATGGTATTATTATTATATAATAATGTACTTACAACTCACACGGATGCTTATATATACACCCATACGTATATTTATGTCTATACTCTCTATTTATACTCAAACTCATACTTACACTCATATTCACAATTATACTCATAGATAGATTTATACTCATATTTATACTCAAATTTAATTAGTTCTCGAGAGAAAGGTTCTGCGGAAGATTTACGGTTCTTTGAGCAGTGACAACGGCGAATACCGCAGTCGACGGAAGGATGAGCTGTAGGACGACATTGACATAGCTTAGCGAATTAAGAGACAACGGCTACGCTGGCTAGGTCATGTCGTCCGAATGGATGAAAACACACCAGCTATGAGAGTATTCGACGCAGTACTCGTCGGGGGAAGCATAGAAAGAGAAAGACCTTCGTTCCATTAGAGAGACCAGGTGAAGCCTTGCTACATCTGGAATCACCGAATGGCACCAAAAAGTGAGAAGGAAGAACGACTGGCGCGCTGTTCTGAACTCGGCTATAAGCGCGTGAGTGCTGTCAACGTAAATAAAGAAGAAGATTCATGTTTATAAACAAAGTACTGATGCGTATTCCCAAATAACACTTCCTAGCCAGATCTTTAATAAAGTCCTTCCAGAAAACACTGTCCTTTGGTAGCTCACCTACGCCATACTTTAGAAACTATACAAACATAGCCACAATTCCAGAGATGAAAATAATGAATTCCAAATATATATGAGACCCTACAGTAGATAACTATCACTAAAATCGCTTTATTGTCTCATCGTTGTTTTCGGAAGCA
The DNA here is from genome assembly GCA_037783105.1 of Bactrocera zonata. Lineage (NCBI taxonomy): Eukaryota > Metazoa > Arthropoda > Insecta > Diptera > Tephritidae > Bactrocera > Bactrocera zonata. The sequence goes on from JBAWJQ010001700.1 coordinate 199,348, forward strand.
CGTTCCAAGCCTTAGAATTATATCTAAGCACTACAACAACTAGAGTCAACTCTAAATCAAATCAAAGTTCGGTGTGTTCAGCTAAGCTTAGCGTTTTGGTGATTTCAACTGAATTCAATTCCACATTAGCCTTGGAATCCACTGTAGGTTCGACTTTCCCTTCTGTTTGACTGCTTGTGGCTTCTACTGGTGTATCTTCCACCACAGCCTCTGGCGTATCCGGCACCTGCACCCACCGCAGAAATCCCAGTTGGCGCAATACGGATTGCGTTCTCTCCACTAACGGCTCCTTATAGCGCCAAATCAGATCATCTATGACGGGATTCTCTAGCGTCTCGGGTATGTCAGGTTCCCGATAGTGTTGCATTTGACCTATGGACTCGTTGACACTACGCATGCCGCAACTCGCTACCCAATGCATTGCATAGTGATTATGTACTGCGGTTACATAACGTGTGTTGTGAAAGCATTTCGTAGCCATGAAAGGTACCAAATGCTCGGCCACGCGTGCTACATGTTGCAACATGTACATATAATGTGGCACAGCATCGCTAAAAGGCTTGCGTTCCGGATAAGCTGGAAAGTAGACATTACGAAAGCATAGTGACGACGCGCCATCTGCACAATTGTCGGCGCGCACGTCGACCTCAGCGGTTTGCGCCATTTCAGCCCAACTGCGGAGTGTACCCACGGGCATGATCACCTCATCCACATCCTTTATAACTACATAATCATACTTGTACATATTGCGATACAAGCAATCATTCAATGGTATCAACTCATTGACGGCATGATTGCTATACCAAGCTTTTATCGCCTCATAACTGAAGTGTGGCAAGGCTGGTTCGCCGCGTGTTAGTGATATACCCGGTGCTGAAACAAAACCTTCAGCTTCGTAGTGTCGCAGCACTTTTGTGGCATTCGGATGTATGCCGAACGTAGGTAATGTTACATGTTCGGCACCCAATAGCCGTAAAAGCTCCAACCATTCAACCAAACGCACCGAGTTATCCCGATATGGATTAAAGAGACCCGTCGAACAAACCGCGAAGCCACGTTGAGTTCGATTTACTGGCGGTTCATAGATCACTCGCAGATTGTTTGTGGCGCGCGCACACTCCGACGGCACTAACGAAACAGTTTTCGGCACTAAATGTTGCACTTCTGCCGGCAATGCGCACTCAACGAATTTGGGAAAATATAGCTCAGGACTATCAGCCCATGCCTTGTACCAGATCTCACGGTACTCGCGCACCGGCACAATGAACGGCACACTGTGCTCTTCATACCACAACTGGCAATAACTGGGAGGATAGTCTTTGTGGTCAATGTCAATCACATTGGTGGTAGCGAGTATGCGCACCAGCGCCGCGCCTTCCCGGTCCACCACAGCTGTCCGATTGTCATAATAAGCGCCAAAGAGGTAGAAAGTCAGCGGTTCGCTGCGATGTACTTGCCAATAATTGTTGTGATATTGCAATTGCATCAACTCGGGATATGGCGCACAGCTGTCGTTGAGACGCAGATTATCGTTGCGATGTCGTTTCATAAAATCCAGCGGCAGTGATGGCAACTCTTGCGCGATAAGCTTGTGTACAGCGTCCTCAGTCGGCGCTAAAGCGAAGTTGAAGTAAGATAGGACTCAAGTTGGCAGAAAACAAAACTAAAGAAGCAGAATTTAAACTCACGTGGACGTCGGTCTACAAACAGTTCTTCCCTCAACGAACTCGACTTTGGTTCGTCCTTGGCGACTGCGTACTGGACCATCCAAGTGCTGATCCAAACTAGCTGCCAGCAGCAGCCTTGAATGGTTCCAAGTCGCATCGTAACCGAGTATCTTTTAGCAGACCAGCTTTAAATTGTGGTTAGTTTTATTGCGCATTCTTGTACCTTATCACCTCGATGACACGGTAGATAAAATTAGATGATGTGTAAATGCCATTAATATTATTACTTTTGTTATATTTGTTGGCATGTTTTTATAGAAACATTTCCGACAAGTACCAAATTTAAATCAGAAACTGCGAAATCGTGTTCAGTACAACAAAGTCGCAAATTATTTCTCTCTCATTCCCAGCAGGTAATGGTTTATTCACAAACCAACGACTCATCTTCTTCTCATTTTCAGTACAACTGTTTCGCTACCGCTTTGAACTACTTCGCGAAGCATCAACTTCTTCGCAGTTGTACACCCCTAAGATTCACGGACTGCACACCTTGAAGGTCACATGACTGGCCACTAACATGAGCCGCACCAGTCAAGCAGAGTCAGTTAACTTGGCGCTTGACATGTAATGTTTCGCCAAGAAATCGTTCGAGTCTTTGGGATTAGGTGACTTTTTGGGAAACTGTGTTAGCTCTCAAAAATATTTCCTTTAGCCACATCATAACCACACTGAGATTACAAAGTTTACTTGCAGTTACACGATCAGCCGGGGTAGAGCCAGGATAGAGTACTAGGGAGTCACATAGATCGGCTACCATCATTCCGACGGTTTAAGCTGACTGTTAGGCAGTCTCTTTGCATGGATCGTAGAAAAGATATTAGAAAACTACGACTATACCCGCAGAGTATTTACTTTCCTTACAAAAGTAATACTTTTCGTAATATTTGTAGTTGCTGTTGACTGCAGTCTCTAACAAATATCAGACTCACTGTAGGCTTGTACTTTGATCTTTGACGTTGCGCCACAATGTGCCCACCGTATGAAAATATATGGCTTTTTATCTTATCAACACACAAAAGCCAATGAATTGATAACTGCAAACCAAATAAATAGAACCTAGGCAAGGTGAGCAATAAAAAAGCTCATTTATCGAGTGACAAATATGTGTTGGTAAACTGTAGCTACCAGCTGTAGCGAAGCTGTTTGTCTGGCAGCAAAGTACACAAATATATACCATAAACAGTTAGGTATATAGAATAATGCGGCGGTTCGTAACGGTCCGTAGTTGTTCAGGAAGCAACGTACATAAAATCTTCCGTTTAGTCTTTTAGACGTTAGAGGTATACAATATGGTTATAATCTTTCGGGTGAAGTCCGAGAGCCTTGGAGTCTTTTACAGTCAGCGGTTCTGGTGTTTTGTCTGTGGTCCTTATGGGTGAAAACAACTCCCGAAGCGAAGCTTAGAATATTGATGCTGGCCAAACCGGACCAGACCGAACTCTGGAACGATTTTAGCGAGCAGTGGAATACGGTATAGGGCTTTTAACCAGTAGAATATTGATGCTGGCCAAACCGGACCAGACCGAACTCTGGAACATTTAGCGAAGTGGAATTCGGCAGGCTTTTAACCTGAATATTGAGCTGGCTAACCGGACAGACGAACTCTGGAACTATTTTACAGAAGTGAATTCGGTCTAGGCTTTTAACCGTGATATTGATGCTGCCAAACCGAAGACCGAACTTGGAACATTTTAGCGGCTGTATTCGATCTAGGCTTTCACAGTTAAGTAAGTAAGGAGTAAGTTGAAACGACTTCGAAAAGGAATTTGAATCAGCCAGTCCACATTTAGTCTACAGTCTACATTAGGCAGGCCTTTTAGGTCTGAATATTTTTAGTTGACTAATCGGTAGAGTGTAGTAGATAAACCTCTGGGTTTGGCTATGTATTCCCACAGATTTATAGTAAATTTTATTGTACAAAACAAAGTCTCTGTATGTTGGTATTTCAACTAACCATGCGAAATCCCAGCATTCGATGGAACGATGAGCTGTATGAGATATACGACAGCGATGTAGTTCAGCGAATTAAAAGACAGCGGTTATGTCATGTCGTTCGAATGTACGAAAATACTCCTGCTCTGAAAGTATGCGACGCAGTACTCATCACCGGAACCAGAGGAAGAGAAAGACCGCCACTAAGTTGGAAAGACCCAGTGGAGTAGGACCTGGCTTTGCTTGGAATCTCCAACTGGCGCCAAACAGCGAAAAATAAGAGCGACTGGCGACCAATAAAGAAGAAGAAGAACCTTTAATTATCAATATTTCGGTCTAGCTCTCCATTGGAGAACTTTCACCTGGAATCGAGCACCGCAAGAATACGCCTGTTTAATGTAAGTATTACAGAAAACAAGTTTCTCAAGAATTCTTATGACTAATCGAACTAAAAAGTGAATTACAAAAATATATGTGGCATTTCCCAAAAACAAAAAATAGAAAAATAACTACTTTTGCAGTCGCCTAAGTTGTAACGGTATGCTCTTTGAGTTTATGACGCCTATTAGATTCACACACACACACATACCGTTGTGCCTGACTACACACGAACCAATGTGAGAAAGCGCCTGCTATCGACGTTTGCCGATAAGATAAGATAAATATTTATATGCCTTTATATTGGTGGTCACAATGGTTTACCTTGAAGTCGGAGCGGTTGGCAATTGCTTTAAGTCAGCGCCAATTTAGTTCGATACGCGTCGCGCACAAAGGCAGTCGAAAGTCCGAAATAAACGTGTAACGGGAAGGAAAATGCACAAACTGCAATTGCTTTGTGTGATCGCGGTGGCGATCGCAGCCATCTGCCTACAAAGCAAAGGTCAGGCAGCGGCGTCAAATACTCAATTAGACGCGCTGAAGAGTCAATTTCTGCCTGCTGAGTACAAAAATCGCAATTTCACAGTGGGTACGTAGCAATAAAACTATGTGGCATAATTTGTAAGCAACCAAGTTTGGTTTAACTAAATTCCACGCATTTTCCGCCACCAAACAGATGAGCTGAAGAAAATTCTGCGCGAAAAGTGTAAAAAGGCGGCGGGCGGTGAGGAGAACTCCACATTGTATCAGGAGATTGAGAAAGGCACTACTGTGTTGACCAGCTGTCTAGCCGGTTTGGCCAATATGACAGCGTTGCAGCAAGAAATCGAAGCGGCACGCCCTATCGGCGAGCTGGACACAGTCTTCAATAAATACTGTGATAAGGCGCCAAGCGCTGTCAAATGTCTGCGCGACTTTAATGCCAAAGTACAACCTTGTCTGAGCGCCAAGGAGAAGCAGCAGAATGTCGTGCTTATGCGCATCGCGACAGGCCTGGTGGATTTCATGTGTTCGCGTGGCGGCGATCATATAGCACTTTTCGTTGCCGAAGAGGGTCCCGAGTGCTTGGAGGCGAATCGTGATGCAATCAATATGTGTTTAAACAGCTCATTCCATGAATTCCTGCCCAAGGACATTAAGGTGCCCGATCTCTTCGATTTGCCCGACTTGGTGTTGGAGCCGGGTCATTGTGTCGATCTGGAACGTTTCCAAGCCTGCACCATACACCATTTGGAGCAGTGTCGCGAAATTACACCCGCCAATGTAGCCGAGGCGGTGTTTAAGTTCATTAAGAACGAAACGAGTTGCAATCAATTTATGCAAGCTAAGGCCAATGAACGTCCGATATTGATGAAGGCCAGTGCTGGTGGCGGCGCCGGTGCGGCAGTGCAAGCAACGAGCTTGTTTCTTTTGTTACTGGGTAGTAGTTTGATGTTGTTCGTGAGTCATATACTGAAGTCTTGAAGCGGTCGATAGTAATTAATACTGATTATTATTTCATAAGTAAAACGATCAAATATTTTTTCAAACAAAAGCGATTGTTATCGATAAGTGCTGACTACGTTTACGTATAAAATTGAGAAAACGATTTTCTCACGACTCAATTGTAAAAATGAGAACATTATATCACAACTTTAGATGCGATATTTTTTGGTACATTTTTGATAATATATCGATATATTTATTAAATTGAAACCTGATTGTTTTTTATTTGTTCATTTTTCTCTTATTTTGGTTACTCTCTACGATATTTTGCCCAAGATTATATGTTATGAAGAGACATAAATTAGCAAGGATATTGAAAGATCCAGCATATTTCCCCGCGGAAAAGACGCATATGCTCGGAAGGTTCAGGGAAGTAGTCTGTGAAGTGGATTTCAAAAGAAAATTCAGTTTTCGGAAAGTTGGAACAAATGAAACTTCCCCATGAGTACCTTTGGAAAGGCGGAGAGGACTTTCACATTTCATTCGAACTAATTTCAACCTAACGCTGTATATAAGGGACCAATATGACCTCGTTTCGTTAACAGCAATGCATAAGTATCATTGCATTTGCTTAAAGGTCGGTATGAAAACGACAATAACAGTCTCTTCGCTCTTAATTGAATCATTCTGCTGATTATTATTGAAAATTGCATTATAAGTCCTTACCAATCTATCAAGACACTTAAAGAAATAGCGTCACAAATAGGACAACTTTTTCAACACCGGCTCCACCCTATTGACCAAAGCTTCCTTGTAACGATAGATGCTTTCATCGAGTATCTTCGTTTCCCATTTCTCGGAATACTCCAGCAGACGGTAGTGCTGCAGTTGCGCCATCGTGGGCTCCAAGTCCCTCCAACGACAACTCTTCAAAGCGCCTAAATTGTAGTGATTGTGTAAAATCAGCGCCTCACTGCTATTGTGAAGGCATTTAGCGCCATTACCAACTGCTTCAGGCTCCTGGCGATACACATGCTGTAACATGAACATATGCCGCGGCGCTGCCGACGTTTCAGTAAAGTTCACACTATCGGTAGGGAAATGCACATTGCGCACACAAACACTCGCATAGCCCTCAGGACAATTTGGGGTAAGCAAATTTTTCGCTTCGTCGATTAACTGTTGCCAAGTTGGTGCGATTGCCGAGCGGCATGATCACCTCATCGATATCGACAGTCACAATATATGAATACTTGTACATATTCCGATAGAAGCAATCATTGTAGGGCACCAGCTCGTTCACGCGCTTGTTCCCAATGCTCGCGCGCAAATAATCATGAAGATATAGCGGTTTGCTCACCATCTCCGAACCCATACTCAGCGGATTTACTTCAACGAAACCCTCCGCCACATAATGCTCGAGCACACGCTCCAAATTCGGATGCAGCACCAATTTGTAGGTGATGACCTTACGTGCGCCCAACAGGCGCTGCATTTCCAACCACTCAACCAAACGTGGACCCATATCAGCATTGGGATAATCCAAACCCTTCAGGCAAACCGCGAAACCGTGTTGTGTCTCATTGCCGGTCGGTCTTTCATATAGTACGCGCAATATATTCGAGGCTCTGTCACAAATATTCATCACCAAGGAGACGGCGCGCGGTACGACCGCTTCCCCCATTGCCGACGGTACTGCGCATGTGAGTAAATGTGGAAAATAATCAGCATCAGTAATCCACTTAATGTGCCACACGAGCCGTTGCTCTATCACCGGCACAATCGTCGGCTTATCCTCACTGTCATACCACAACTGACAGTGGATCTTATTTTTCGGCGGTACCATGCCTTTCAACATGGCCAGCACGCGCACCACTGCGCTGGACTGTATAACATGCGCGCGTGCATCGTAATACGCATTGAAGAGATGATAAGTGACGTTGGCATTGTGAAACACCTGCCAGTAATCGTTGTGAAAGCGCAGCTCTAGTAACGATGGCGCGTGGGCGCAAGTGTTATTTAGGCGCATCGCTTCCAGGCGGTGCCACAAATCGAAGGGCACGTTTGGCAACTCTGCTTGACGTAGTTTCATAATGTCGTCCGCTTGAGTTGCTGCGTATGTGATGGAAGGTTTAAGGCGCATCCGGTAACTGTTATTATTTTTCAGCTTACTTCCGTTCATGAACAAATGGGGATGCGTTACAGCCGCTGTTACATTGTACCTGGCGCCTGCCTGCTTAGCACTTTCCAAGGACATTTGGTATGTCACAAATATCACCAATGTTATAAGTGTCCAAAATGCAAAAGCGGAGATGCGCAGTAAAGTAGTTTTGCTCGACGACATCTGCCCGACTTGTTTCGTACTGAGCGCGCAATAAAAGTTCACTAAAGTCGAAAAATTCCGGAATGTGATTGATAAAAGTGTTGACAAACAGCGTTAACGCAGCCAGAGCTGAGCCATGATATTAATTAAGTGAAAACATTTGGAATGTTTTAGATGAAGCAAGAATAATTTTTATCGCTGGAAAGTCTATTAGGTACAAGAAACTATAAAGATAGCACAAGTCTGCACTGTCGAACTAAAAGTTTGGGAGCTGTTTTGATTTTTTTAGTAATTCCTATGTTTTTGAGTTAAAGTTAATGGGAAGTGTTTATTATCGTTCGAAAAACATTGTTTGGCATTATTTTTTTGCAAATTATCTCTTTCAAATGTTAGCCGTGGCTACGTGTCAGATGGTTCAGCCGATGTGTCGAATTTTCGATGAATCATTAGAGCATTTCTACTAGTAACATGCATGATATTTTGCTCCAAGGCCTGAATCAAATCGGAATTGTCCGCATAGTCTTGCACAAGCTGTATTTTCCCATCTTATATGTGGATAAAGCGTCTTAAGGCCCATTTAATTCTGCTAAGGGGTTTCATTTGTACCAGCTTGCTGGAATATCTGCAGATGTGAGCTCCAAAGTTTTTAAGCTATGATCTCGCAAAGGCGGGACCACAAATAGGGAAGTATTGAGATTTCCTACCTCGTCTTTTCCAAACAGCTTCCGCAACTGGTATTCGGTAACAGTTGCCATACAGCGTGGACGCCGATAGAGCAATGTCCAGTTAAAACAAAACTATAGAGGCGTTACAGAAGGCAAAGAGCTCACTGAACATCTTGTGGACGACCGTGAGGCAAACGGATCTTCCGGCAGTGCAAGAATTGATGGTAGCCCAGCGCTGGCCAAGCTACCGCAAAGGCTATCTATCCAGTAGTGGAACGCACAAAGAGAACAGAGCAGAAACACGATATCATCGATACCTTTTCTTGCCATCCCGTCAGCTTCACAGTTACCGACGATTCCAATTTGGCCGAGCAACCATACTTGTCCTATCAAATGTCGCGTAGTCATAGATAGAGAGTTTAGGCATTCTTTAACTAATTTGTGAGCTGACGGCATGTACGTCCACCACGCTATCACAGTCGATAGGCACTTTTCTAAAGGAGGCTACACTTAGGAATAGTACGACGACCGCTAACTTAATGGCAGCGAACTCGATTTAAAAAACGCTTAAGTAGTCAGGTAGTCTGAAACTGCAGTTGATAGACAGCTCATAACATTAAATCGCTCTATCAACCTTAGCCCTCAGCTTTGACCCATCCGTAAAGAGGTTCACCGCCCTCTCTAGCCACAGCGGCTTCTACTGAACCACATTTCCTTTCCTGGCACAGGTGTTGGACAAGGAAAAACCACCCCAGAGTTTGGTTTGACGACGTAATGATTCGAAAGATATGGTATGAAGTAAAAGCGGGCGAGGATTACCGAATCTTCAAATCAATATATATATCTTAGACCAGCATATACCCGTATGCTGATGAACACCGCTCGGTCAAAGCTGTCGAGCTTCCTTGCAAGATGGTCTTTTCTAGAGCCCTCCACCATACAAAGACGCCATAGAACATAATGGGCTTGACTATTGTGTCGCTGACTATTTGCGATATGAAACGCCATCATTCGCCAAACGTTCGAGAGTACCAATCCTTTTTTGACAATAATTTACCATTCACACACAGTAAAACTGGTCTAAAATATATATAATAAAACCTGCTTGCAATGAAGATAACGCTTAAACTATTCCGTAAAACGTCTTATAATGAATTCAACTCAATAGTGTTGCTGTTGCTTTTCTATATAAATTGTTTGATTAGAGAGCAGCGCACAAAGACAGCGAGCAGAGAAACGGCGAATCGAAGACAGCTCTTAACTTCTTCAAACTCCATGCCAACTGTATAAATATTGTGTTAGTTATTATGCTGGAATTTCGTACGGCAATAAAAACGTGAGGCGACTGGGTAAATAATTTTTCCATGTTATTTGGACACGTTTTCTGGCTCATACTTTGATTTCAAAACCAACAACTTTGAAGAGCAAAAATAAAAAAATATTTATAAGAATTGGCATTGCTCTCACTGTCAGTATACAGATACTTGGCTCGATTGCTTTTCCAAAGCCTTCGCTAAATGTTTGTTTTTGAACAGCGGTTTTAACCGCAAAGCAATGACAAGCCCGCAAGCAAAGTATTGCTATGACAAGGCTTCTTTTAGAATCGACTAGTTGCTCGAGAATAACTCTTACTATCAATGTACCCCCTTTCATTGCCGGGCCACACCGAACCGCACATCTATCTTAAATAAGGGACCAGACAGAAAAACAAACCCTTTCACCTGAACCAATCTGTTTTTTGTGACATGTAGATCTGCTCATAGCCTTCAATACTCAATATGTAATGCAAAACGCACTTTTATAAAAACAACATTACTTCTTTTTTCAACAGCATTATCTGTTCCTATCCTCCTATCAAGGCACTTAAACAATTAGTCAATAACTTACTTAATACTTTATTAATTTTGATTCACACCATTCTATATCTAATTCCTTAAAGCAAACTTACAACGAGGTCTATGCTGCCCTCTTTATCACCATTAGGACAAATAGGACAGCTTTTTCAACACCGTCTCCACACTATTCACCAAAGCGTCTTTGTAACGATAGATGCTTTCATCGAGTATCTGCGTTTCCCATTTCTCTTTCTTCTCCAGCAGACGATAATGCTGCAGTTGCACTATTGTCGGCTCCATGTTTATCCAAGGACAACTTTTCAATGCGCCTAAATTGTAGTGATTGTGCAAAATCAACGCCTCACTGCTATTGTGAAGGCATTTAGCGCCATTACCAACTGCTTCAGGTTCCCGGCGATGCACATGTTGCAACATGAACATATGCCGCGGTGCTGCCGACGTTTCAGTAAAGTTCACACTATCGGTAGGGAAATGCACATTGCGTATACAAACACTCGCATAGCCCTCAGGACAATCTGGGGTAAGCAAATTTTTCGCTTCGTCGATTAACTGTTGCCAGTTGGTGCGATTGCCGAGCGGCATGATCACCTCATCGATATCGACAGTCACAATATATGAATACTTGTACATATTCCGATAGAAACAATCATTGTAGGGCACCAACTCGTTCACGCGCTTATTTCCGATGCTCCCGTGCAGAAAATCATGCAGATACAGCGGTTTGCTCACCATCTCCAACCCCATACTCAGCGAATGTACTTCAACGAAACCCTCCGCCACATAATGCTCGAGCACACGCTCCAAATTCGGATGCAGCACCAATTTGTAGGTGATGACCTTACGTGCGCCCAACAGGCGCTGCATTTCCAACCACTCAACCAAACGTGGACCCATATCAGCATTAGGATAATCCAAACCCTTCAGGCAAACCGCGAAACCGTGTTGTGTCTCATTGCCGGTCGGTCTTTCATATAGTACGCGCAATATATTCGAGGCTCTGTCACAAATATTCATCACCAAGGAGACGGCGCGCGGTACGACCGCTTTCCGCGTTGCCGGCGGTACTCCGCATGTGAGTAAATGTGGAAAATACTCAGCAACGGTAGTCCACTGAATGACCCATACGAGATGTTGCTCTACCACGGGCACAATAGTCGGCTTATTGTCACTGTCATACCACAACTGACAGTGGATCTTATTTTTCGGTGGTACCATGCCTTTCAACATGGCCAGCACGCGCACCACTGCGCTGGACTGTGTGACATGCGCGCGTGCATCGTAATACGCATTGAAGAGATGATAAGTGAAGTTGGCATTGTGAAACACCTGCCAGTAGTCGTTGTGAAAGCGCAGCCACTGTATCGTCGGCGCATAGGCGCAAGTGTTATTTAGGCGCATCGATTCCAGGCGGTGCCACAAATCGAAAGGCACATTTGGCAACTCTGCTTGACGGAGTTTCATAATGTCTTCCGCTTTATTTGCTGAGATGGTTTAAGAACAAAGCGTAATGGTTAATGGAATGCGGTCTTAATCGGCTGAGCGCAGCTTTTTACTTACGTATACCATTTATTAATAGATCGCTTTGCATTATACCCGCTGTTGCATTATACCAGGCACTTGTCTGCACACTGCTTTGCAATGACATTTGGTATGTCGTAAATATCACCAATGTTACGAGTAGCCAAAATGTAAACACGAAGGTTTTTAATAATTTTGTCTTGCTCAACGTCATCTTCGTACTGAGTGTACTGAGGACTTAAAGAAAAAACGCTAAAGACGAAAATATTGCAAAGTGACTAAGGAAAATTTCGACAAACAACGCTAGCGCAAGCAAAGCCGAGTTCTGACATAAAGACGTTGAGTAACTCTTAGACCGGTTAGTGCTACCAAAAAGCCTTGAAATTTCTGTAACAAGTTACGCTAAATATTCCGCCCAACTAGAGTTTGAATGACCAGACATTAAGCTAGTCATCAATGTGCTCACTGTTCAATACTGTGGCTGTGTGTGATGTGATTCAAGTATGTCCTGGATGTTAGAGCGTGGGTCACTTAAAAAATAAAGTTCTGTGTTTCGTATCCTGTATTTCTTAGATCTCCAGCTCTCCATCCATCAATCAAGACTGTAGTAGCCGCCGTATGCAGCATAACCCCTCTTGAGACAGTATAATTATCCTTACAACTGCTTGACAATCTCCATTTTACATTTACGTTTATAAGACGTCTATCTTTGTGTACGCTCTTTCTTCACCTGATTACTTTTTCTTGTTCTATGTGGCTGCTATTTGAGTATTTGAGTGGCAATACGGCTTGCCTGGACTATAAACTTTCTGATTTATTTTTTCCAACAAACCTCATGGCTAAACGATGAGGGCTCGAAGTAAGCCAGATATTGTCAAGTTTAGATAAGTTTCTTGTTAGATTCTGCCAAATAAAACGAAGTTTCATAATAGAAAGTAAGCGCGATAAACGAGTTCGATTTCTCGAATGATTCTTGTGCTCTCATAAACTGCTGCTATTTACATTATGTAAAACTGACACTTTGAAAATATATATGTGTTGGACTTTTCTTGAGCCCTCTACAGACTAAATTTCCGAAATCGCTCGACACAATTCCCACTATTTCCTGCAGCAAGAGTGATATAATCGTTTTACACTCTCTCTTCCGTCTACGCGCAATTTTGGAACCCTTAAATATTCGGCGTCAGAAATCAGCTTTGCCGCTGCGCTAAAACTAACTCGTTGACTATACTCACAATAAAATTTCATAAAAATACGTTACTAAACCGACGCGCCCGACTCCAGGACTTACAGTGAGTACTTTGAAAAAAATACCGCTAACTTTTGCCGCCTTTACGCGCGAATAGTCAAATTAATAATAAAATATTACGGCAACAAGCCAGAACATATAGTGTTATGAAGTTTGGAATAACATTAACTACTTAAAATTCCATACCAACTGTATAAATATCGAATTAAAAATTATGCCAGAATCGGGTACGCCAATAATTAGAACATGTTTTCGCTGACATATAAATCATTTTTGTTTTTATTTATTATTTTATTATATTAATTTTTACTAACGCCGAAAAGTTTTGAATAGCTGCGCTGCAAAGTAATAGATACCGTCGGAACTTAGTTCAAAAGCTGTTCTAGAACTTTACAGAATATGTTTTTTCAAGCAGCGATTGGCTCCTTATACCGTTAAGGGTCAATAAAACAACTACAGCTTAGATTTCTTTTTCGAAAAACCAACGTTCAGACCGATCAGCTGCTCGAATGGGTATAGGTTAGGGTTATATCGGGTAAATATCAAGTATGTTTCAAGGATCTGTGCAACTAAGCTGTAATTAGAAATAGAATATGATTTGATAGAGAGAGAGAGAGAGAGAGTTATAGTTAGAGCCTGTGAATGATAGCTAAAGATCAGCTGAGTTGAGTTTGGCTTGAGTTATATAAGAAAACTTGTGAGAGCAGTTAGAGTATAGACAAAAATCTGTTCAGACGGCATCGAGTAAGACTATAAAGTCCTAGAAGTAGTATCTTAAATCACAAAATCAATTTTGAATAATTTCGTTCGAATTTTTCGGCCCTGTTTCATACCAAAACAAGCTGTCGACTTCATGACGAATATATATTTATTTTATTTTTTATTTTATCTACCGTTCTGAAACTAAAGCAAAGATACTATACAACAACCAATAGCTAAACAAATATTTGCACAGCTTTATTCATTATATTTCGTTTGTCATAAATTTGTATACAAAAGCTTAAAAGGAATCACCATTTAGAGTATAATAACTAAAAGTATCATAGTAGACTAAACACACTCGAACTATTTTGCGAACAAAATATTTTTGACATAAACAAATTTTTTGCACAACCTCAAGACCAACGCATGCAAATAATGAAAAGAGTATGCGAATGAACTACCGTAAACAGAGAATTGTGAAATGCCTCACACGCTATCACACTACTTTGGCTTCTAAGCTACAGAGCGTGTAGTGTGAGCAAATTCAGCTAGCCATTACAGTCGCTTCGTAAGCCACATAGCCACAAGTCCAGCACTTTACTGGATTGTCTGCAGAAAAACCTTTACATACTGCAAAGGTTGTGGGTCATCTAGAAGGCGCATTCGCCATCTGCCTCAAACAAACCGATAGATTCTGTTACGTTCTGAGTGAAGGTGTTGCCAACAAAATCGGTTGGGAGTTAGAAAGCTCTTTGAACCTGTATCCGATTTCTTTGTATTTATTCCAGCTCTATATTTCGTTACACTGCACTTTCTAGGGGCGTCGCCTCCACAGCCTTTACTATAAGTAGCGTATCACAAACAACAATAACCAAAACAAGTAAGTTTCCTCCTGCATGCAATCATGAAACGCTTGTTCTTGTCTATTCATGCTTGTTGTTGCTGGCGGAAGTTGAGAAGCCGCAAAACTTCAACTGTCAAAAGTTCTTTAATTGCCCTTAAAATGCAACAATGCGTTGCTTCATTGCTTAATTACATATTTTACAGCCACAGTCCGACACGTACTGCACGCGCTGCACCAACTGCAGAGTTTCTGCAATATGTACGAGGCCCTCCTACTACCCACCACACTCATTCGTGCGACCTCCTTGTGACTTTACACTTCCGTCGCAGTGCTTTGTCGCCGCTCAAGGCACACACGTTGGAGGGCGGTGGGTAGTTAGGCATTGCATGACTGCGCCTTAAATGCTCCAACGTGTTTCATGCACACTTCTCCGTTCATTTAGTTCGACTTTTCCTACTTTGCCAGCTTTTAACGCTTGCCTAACGAACCGTCAAACCCCGAAATGCAATCATGGTTGGGAAGTTCGCAGACAGCAAATTCAAATATTGAGAAAGAGTATGGAAATTAAAACTACTTGGATTGTAAATAAGTGTTCGGAATATCAATTTTGTAATATTGGAAGCTTTTAATTGGTTAGAGTTAGATTAGTTTAGGTTTGGTTGCTAATGCACAAAGATGGCGGGGGCTCACACTTAGACTGCTAAGTACAGTCCAGTTCTTTGTGAAGCCAGGTAAAAAATCTGCTGTAGTTTGATATTAAGTCTCGACAAAGCGCCTTGAAGCAATTACAAATCTTCCGAGCTACTTTATTTCTATTTCCGCCATTTCACCTGGATGTCTAAAACTATGAAATCCAATGCGTTTTAGCTTTGATCCGGCAAAGGTGCAACACTCGAGAAGAAAGTGTTTAGATGATTCTATCTCATGACATAGCATCAGGTAAAATTATCAATCTTACCGCATGGATCTTGATCGGGCAGTGTGCAGTTAGAACTCCTATAACTATTCCACGGCCAACTTAATCAGACATTACTTCAAACTAAACCAATTTGATCGAGTCAAAGCAAACTCAACTGACTTAATTTATTAAAGCCCCTGTTATAGGCGTCATGGTTCTATCGACTTGAGAGCCGGAGCTTGACATGTTCCTGAACAGAATGGGCCTCACACCAAACCTCATCCATTTTGAGCGATTTGAAGAACACATTTTCCAAATCTCGTGCATTACAGAGCAGCGCTTTGAGATCATTGGATCCAACTTATCCATAGAATTGAACATTTTCTCATAGTGGATGATCATAAGAAGATTGTACTTCTTAAGCCAAAATCGCCTCTTTATAGGAAATAACTTAGCTTCTCTTTGTATACAGAACGCTAACTTGGGAAAAGAAGAAACAAGTATTTGCGCAACGCAGGTTATAGATTTATGTTTCGAATATTCTCACACACTATAAACCTAACATAAAATTCACGAAACCACATAAAAAGTTTACAGAACAGGTGGCAAGATCTATATATACAAAATCTATGTTTTTAGATGCCTACAACAAACAAAATTTTCCACCACCCCTAAATCACTAACCTCTTCAGCGCTATCGTAAATTTCCACCAAACAACCAGTGCTTAATTATGCTTATAATTTTTGGTGCAATTAATTGCTGCCGACATTCGCGACGCGACCATAAATCGGAAATTATTTGGCGGAAATGAAATTAAGCGCTGCGCAAACTGTTCGGCGAACGGAAATTGGCGAATAATCTGCTGCATGAGCAACAATTCGAGCTGAAAACAACAACAAAAGAGTAATTCCAGCAGTAGTAGCGCCGATAGGCCCATAAATATGCATATCCATAGTTATATTCATACATACATATATATATATGTAAGTGCATATGGCTTGTAAAGTGTTGTGAAAATGAAGTCAGTAGCAGCTACTTTGGACCAATATGAGACTGGTGCATTTGTAATCCATACTTTAGTAAAGAAATTTTTCATTTTTTGAAACCACCCTGTGTTACTAACTGCGCTGTGTCATTGCTACGTAAAGTTGAGATACCACTGTAGCAGTTACAGCATTATCCCACAACACAAGTCTGAGGCAGAGAACATCAATTGTTTTACGTTCTCTGTCTGAGCCCTCGTCATGGCTAAGTATTTAATTCACAAAACCTACGAAAAATTCCACAATTATAAAAAAAATATGTGTCCGCAAGCCGACAAGCAATTTTTTTACTCATATATAGAATCTGAGTTAAATTTGAATGTTCCCAATATCAATAATTATAATTGTTTAAGATATAATCCCGAACAAACTTTAAATTTTGACAATTTTTATAATAAAAAAATTATTTATTCTTAACAAAATTATAAAATTAAACCTTTCTAATAATAAAAACTAAGTTTTGGGGTTAAAAAGGGTTTCTGTTCCTGTAATATTATTCTACATTAAAAAAAATATAAAAAAAAGTGGTTCAGGCTACCCTGTGTTAACACTATTAACTAGATGTCCATGCTAACAATTTGAGAAGCCCTGTGTTTGCTTTAGTGGCTTGAATAAGAAACACTGCGCGTAAAGTGACCAGTTATTACATCGTTCAATAATCATAATTGAAAATTTTAACACAATTTTCGAATAGTTATTATTTTTGATAATTTTTTAAACTTTACATCAAAAATATATATTTTCGAAAATTTTTATAAATAAAGTTTTAACGTTTTTTTTTTTAAGTTTTAATATTTTTAATTTTAAATTTTCAAACATATTTTCAAAAGTTTTCAATGATCAAAAAATTTTCAAAATTCATTAAATTATCAAAAAATTTTAAAATTTTTCATTTTTCAAAAATTAATTATTTAGAAACTTAATTAAATTTTTATTTTTGATTTGCTTCATATTTTACCACTTTATGTATTATAAAAAAAATATTTTTCATAATTTTCAGAACCTTTCAAAATTTTAAAATCTTCAGATTTTCAAAAATTTTTAAAATTTTCAAAATTCTCAAATTATAAGAAATTTTAATTTTTCAAAATTTAATAATTTAGAAATTTAATTAACTTTTTATTTTTGATTTGCTTTATATTTTACCACTTTATGTAAAAAAATATTTTTCATAATTTTCAAAAATTTTTAAAATTTTCAGATTTTCAAAATTTTTCAATCATCAAATATTATCAAAATTCTTAAATTTTCAAAAGTTTTCAATTTTCAAAAATCAATAATTTAGAAATTTTTTTTAACTTTTGTTTTATTTTTATTATTTATTAATAAACATTGTGAGTTAATATTCTAAACATTGAATTTGATTACTCAACAGTCGATTTCAGTTTCATTGTAAATATTCCCGTTTTAATCGCTTCTCAACCTTCTCAACTGTTATTAAAAAGCGGTAATTCACACAACAGAGCATCAAAAACAAACATACACAATAGCATACATATGTATGTACATTCGTATATAAATCATATGGATGTCAACAATCTGGCTGAGGTTTCAGTACACAACAGGCAGCTTGGAGTTAAGCACGTTCAAAACTTTGCAAATAGTTAGCACACGAAGAAGCATTGTTGAAATTTATTGTTAATTAAAATATAGTTTGGGAAAATACAACAACAAAAACATGTTCGAGATACGTTCTGTGAAATTTTGCGCCTTTGTTTTGCTTATGTTTTGCAGCGTGGCAGTGCTGAGTGCCGCGCAACCGGGCTACATTAGTGAGTTAAGAGTAAAAATAGTTAGCGAAAAAATTTATGAAACTTTATAAAAAAAACTAATAACAAAAATTAAAACAGAAAAGAAATTATATTAAATTGCAAAAATTTTATAAAAAAAAATTAAAAGTTACTTACATAAAAAAAATTAATAAAAAATTTATAAAATTTAAAAAAAGAAAAAAATGTATTCTACATGTAGTGTACACTTTTTATGTGTTTTCAATCTTTTTAAGTTAAAATTATGTGTTAAATTAGATTTGAAAAAAATAAAAATATTTTTTTTCTAACTTTATTAAAAAAAATTAATAAAATAAATTTTATGTACAGTTTATTTTCATTACATTTATTATTATTTACATTATTTTCCTTAAAAAAATTATTAAAAAATGTTTACTTTTATTGCTAATACTTCTTTCTAGTCCCTAAATCGTGTCCACCACATGAGACCTACAAGCCCTGCGGTCCATCCTGTCAAACTGAATGCGCGACACTAAACGAACCGTGTTTAATTAACTACATACGTTGCCCAGATGGTTGTTACTGCGACAAGGGATATGCGCGCGATGCTAACGGTGTCTGTATACCACAAGAACAATGTCCACACAAGCAAAAAGGAGCTTAAAAGTAAACTTACGAAACGAATTTAATTAAATAAACCAATAAAAAAGTTATACAAAACTATTTTTATTAATTCTGTATATTTTTCTAAAAAGTTGACTTCAGCTTATTTATCTTTCAGTGATCATAAGGGCGCACATTGGGGATTTTTCTCATTTCTTCACAAAAATATACACACATTTCCGCATAAATAGCATATTCTTTGTTATTGTTGTTTTATTAATTGTAACAGTTGACCATCAAAAGTCAACAACAGTTGTATAAACAAATATAATTGACTACAAACGGCATTGAACTCCACCAATGTTTCATAAGCGCCTAAAAGTATGCTATTGGCTTGGCTATATGCTTATTTGATCTTTAAGTGTGGTGTTTTGGAATATTGCTGTACTATAAAAACTCCTAACACAACCGCATACATACCTTAATTTTATATATGAGCTGTACTGAATATTACATACAAAAGGAATATAAATATATACATACATATGCATGTATATTTATAAATTTCAAATATCGCCATCATTTAATTTTACAACAAAAAATTTCGGTTATTTTGTTTGTAATCAAATACTGAATTTAAGTGTTTAATTTGCACAAGTGGACTACGCCCAAAGAACTGAGTTAATATACTAGTTACATTACAAGTAGTTATGCAACTACTTCACTATAAACTAGTTTAAGCGTCTTGGCTAAATATGCTAAAAAATTTAATTAATAATTGCCAAAAAAATTAGTTAATAACTAGTTATATTGAAAGTAGTCGCCCAACTAGTCTACCATAAACTAGTTTATAACTAGTTTGCGCGCCATAACTAATATTTTAAGAAATATCAAAAAAAAATTAGTTAATAACTCCAAAACATTTTGTTAATAACTAGTTATATTGAAAGTAGTTACCTAACTACTTTCCGATAAACTAGTTTAAAACTAGTTCATAACTATTTGTGCCAAATCAATTAAAAACTGGTATAATTGTAAGTATTTGACAATCTAGTTGCGTTGTTACCAGTTATTGCAAATAGTTAATTTACGTTTGTTTACACTACTGGCATCATAATCAAATAAGGTAGTACATATGAGAAGAGCCCACAAACCTAATAATACCGGCAAAAAACTAATGTTACTTATTTTTATGTTCGATAAACAATCTATTTCATATTTTCTTCAACAAATACTTTACTTAAGCCCATCGAAATCTGTTACACTTTCTGCTTGTTGGCAATGCTGCAGTGTCCAGTCAACACTTTATACACCACACCTGCACCAATTGGCCAAGTGACAGGTAAAGCACGCACACATGCGCAACAGCAATAACAACGCTGTAAACATCAATAACACAACATTGGCAGAGTTGACCAGCATTCAGCGGCCGCTCACAGCGATCAGTTCTCTTCGGCAACGCGAACGTGTTACAACTACCAGAATTCGTTAAGCGGCAAAACGCATGCGCCAAGCCACTATTTACACACACAAGCATAAAGTGGCAACCACACAACCCCAACAAGTGATATACGTATGCGGCGCGGTGTGTAAGCAGCGCATGTGCGCGTGTGCAGAAGTAGAGAAGTTGAAAATCTATATGTAAAAAGTGTTGGAAAAAATGCAGAAAATCGTGCACGAAAATCGGGAAAGTGCTGAAAATTTTGTCGAAAAAGCGTTGAAAAGCCTGTATGCTATGATTTTCGAAACCTTCAAGCGCGTGTGATGTGCGAAAAGTTCAATAAAATTGGCTGGAAAAAGCAAAATTTTTACAACGATAAAAATGCGCAAAGCTGTATAGGTAAAGAAAAAAGAGAAGTGTAGAAAAATTCCAATAGTAAACGTGTCGTCACAGCGCCCGAAGCGGCGAAGTGTGGTAAAAACAGAAAACGAGTGCGAAAAAGTGTATGCGATTTGTTTGAAAAGTGTGAAAAAGTCAAAATGCTTATTGAAAATGTTGCTAAAGGTATAATAAAATTTTATATAAAAATGCTTGCGCTGCATAAAATCAAAGCATAAAGCATATAAGCCTTGCAAGAGTGTCTTTCGAGGCAGTGTACAACGTTTTGTGGCACACATTCCTATACCAAGAAATACACACGCACGCACACAGAGAGCAAGATTGAATTCGCACGCAGTTGAAGGCGCACTTGTGGCGTGCAGTTCTAGTATTTCACGGTGAGAAAAAAATTACGAAATAAACAAAATAAAAATGTACAAAAAACCACATTGTCTAAGAGCAGTATAGTTATGATATATGGTAGGTCTCGCCTTCAACATAACAGCTATATTTACATACCACATATTTGTAAATACTAAATGAATTTATATGTTTTATAAAATTTTTTTCTTTTTAATTTGAAAATATTTTTTCAGCGGACTGTTTATAGATTATATAATTTTTGACTAGCTTAGGCCTCGTTTGGTTGGCATGCTACAATTTCTAATGCTCTACTTATCGAATTTTATATACATATATCAGAAACGAAATTATAAAAATAAGATTCAAAACATTTTTTCTTAACGCTTTGTTTATTGACTAGTTCATTTTTCACTAGTTTGTGACTAGTGTAATTGGCATTGCTATAATATCTCATTATCCACTGACCGAATTTAAAATATTTTATAAAAAAAAAATTATTAAAAAAAAAATCAAACAAAAACTAGTTCATTTTTCACTAGTTTGTGACTAGTGTCACTGACATTGCTAAAATATATATTTATCCACCTACCGAATTTTATATATTTTGTGAACAAAATTATAGAAAAAAATCAAATAAAAAGTAGTTAATTTTTCACTAGTTTGCGACTAGTGTCACTGACATTGCTAAAATATATATTTATCCACTTACCGAATTTTATATATGTATTTTGTGAACAAAATTATAGAAAAACATCAAATAAGAATTTCCTAACGGTTTGTTAATTAACTAGTTCATTTTTGATTAGTTTGTGACTAGTTTCATTGGCGATGCTACAATATTTTCAAGATCAACAGTTAACTAACTGGTTACCAAATTCTTAGTATGTAAACTAGAGTACAATATTTCGTTTGCTTAGTCATTTAAATTTGAAATTCTCAACCAACTCATGAATTAATTTAAATAAAGCGCTTAAGAAAAAATTTGCAATTTACTGCTCGGTGTGTAAAACATGCTTATTTAGAAAAACTCTGCAAGAAAATATGACGCTAAACGCGCTTTTCCGTCCTCTTCGCACTTGCGGTCTAGTATTTAATAAGCTTTATTATCCCATAACTCTCGAACTGGAGCACATCCGTTATTTTACTACATACTATGTGGTGGCAGTGCTTTTCAAGCATCCACTATAATTTAAATTTATTACATATGGCAATATATTATTAATTTAATGTCAACTAAATGGTGTCTTAGCACTTTTTAGAACAATTTCATATATGGCTTGAATCACTGCAATCTTCTATCATTTGCTTTGCTACTTTCTTCTACTAAAGTGCTCTTTTAGATTTATTTTTTGCCTTTTTTGTGATTATTGCGACACATTCCACAAGCAAAAACGTGTATAAATAAATAAAACTGCATAAGAAAGCAAAACGCGAGAAGAGGCTACAATGGGGGCCAAACAAAGCAGATAAAAAGGAAAAAAATATTCAGCAACATCGCATGCCAGCGCTACAAAAACAAAAGAAAAAATAACAAAAATATATATATATATTTTTACACAACAGCGAAGTTTGTAATAAAAACATCAAGGCCTGAAAGAAATGCCACGGCGCGCTGGCAGGGCAAGCAGAGAAGTTGCATAACTTGTTTCTTAAAAATTTCGCACCGTGCGCTTCAGCTTGACATTATTTGCTTTTTAAAGCATTACAAATGCAGCGCAGCACACAGTGCCATATTCGCTTCGCTGCACTTGATGATTGCCCAGCTTTGTGGCACTGCTGGCCCCAGCAGAATGATACCATTAAATTGCTTTATTATGCATATGCATGCATACAATTGCGCCGTAAATATATGCAAATGCTGTAGAATATTCATAAAAGCGTATTTCAATGATTTGCAAGCTGTGCATGAGTCAATCTGCGCCGCCAAACAGTCTGTGCTGATTGGGAGTATTCAAATGATTTCGTTCGCAGGTGGCAATCACTGATTTATAACGACTTGTTGTTGTTATTATTATTTTGAAAATTGCTACAGTTTGCACTGTGTTGCTGTTCCGCATTGTTATTGCTCGGCAAGTTCATGAACGCAGCGCTCCAAAGTCCACTGCTGCGCTCCCACTTCCGAGCAAGTTCGTCGCTTAAGTCTTTTGTTTTTATCGCAAACCGTGCAGGCGTTGCAGCTTTTCGCTTATATTTTTTTGTTTTGTTTTTACTTTTTTGTATATCGGCAAGCCTTCGCAGCAGCTAATTAACCAGTTGTCACTGCTGTCATGTTTGTTGTATTTTCATCTCTGTTTTTTTCCTTATTTTTTACTAAGAAATTATTCAAGCGATAAAATATGGAAAAATCGAAATGTGACTAATTGGCGGTAAAAATGAAAGATTTCTTCAGTTGCACTACTTTCTGCTTTATCGCTTGTCAATTTACCAATTATTTTTATTTCGATACAGTTGAAAGCTGTCATAATGACAACAGCAATAACCCACATTATGGCTATGTTGCTCCATAAATTGCAATTGGGTTGTATTATTATTACTAAAAATTAATTTTTTTGCTAAATAGTACTGAAAAAAATTATTAGAAATTCAGAAAAAACGTTTATTACATTAAATAATAAATGAATATCCAATTAAAATTCTAAACAAAATTTTTAAGTAATTTTTCAATATATTTATTTGCTAATCTTGAAATTGCAAAAATAAAATTAAGTAAATTTTCTTGTTTTTTAGTTTTTTTCTAAATTTTTAATTTTTTTAAATTTATTTTAATTTTTTTACTTTTTCTTAATTTTTCTTAATTTTCTTCTTAACTTTTTTTCATTTTTCTTAATTTTTTTTAATTTTTCTTAATTTTTTACTTTTTTAATTTTTTAACATTTTTCTTAATTTTAAATGTTGTTTTTTTAATTTTTAATTTTTTAAATATTAAAAAAACAAGTATGTATTTAAATAGGAGAATTAAGAAGAAATATTTTTATTTTTTTTTTTCAACTAAAACATTGAATTCATACCAAATATCTATGAAAAAACCACAAAAAATTTTAATCTCTAAAATGGACACCCCCTCAAGCCATAAATCAAATGCTTTAAATTTAATTTGCATAATTAACAAATCAACAATTCAATAAAACCAAATTTTATTATTTAAAACAAATATGTATACTTAGTAGGTAGAGGAAAGAAGCTAGAAAAGTTCAAAAAGTAATACCAAATTGATTACGAAATAGTCTCAAAAATGTAAAAACCCAACCCATTTATTATCAGACTACACAAACTGGCACAATATGACAAACAGCAGTCCAGCCATACGCAATTTAAATAATTAAGTTGAGAATTTATTATCAAATACAACAAATAATCGAAATGCCGCAAGATTTTCAAAGTGACCGCCACGGCAACCGAGGAGCCTATGTAGTGGCAACACAAGTGAAGCAGTACAAATAAAGCATAGTATAAGAAATGGTATAAAGCAAGCAACAACAACAACAATAAAGAATGCTAATCATCTCTAATCATCACTAATTTATGCAGACAAAATGGTTTCATAGGATAGTTGAGTTTTGTATGATTTGAAATATGGAAGTCATGAGGGAGGCAAAGGCAAAGTAAAGAAAAATTTTATTTTGTAAAAAATAAATGAAAAATAATAAAATTAAAAAAAAAAATAAAACAAAAAAAAATAAAAATAAAATTAAAAAAAAATTAAATAAAAAATATTAAATAAAAAAAAAAAAAAAAAAACTTTAAATTTAAAAAAAAAATTAAAAAAAACAAAAAACTTTAAAATTAAAAAATATAAATAAAAAATAACAATAAACAAAACCAGACATATTAAAAAATAAAAAAAATAAAAATAAATTATATTAAAAAAAAATTGTAAAATAAAGAAAAATTATTAAAAAAAATCAAAATAAAACACAAAAAATTCAAAAAAAAATTTAATTCAAATATAAATAAATTAAGTTAAAATTATTATTATTTATACAATATTTAACTTTCAAATATCCTAAAAATATTTTTGAAAGTTACGAAGCCGTGACCCTTTGTATAGAAACAGTCACTTCTTTTCCTAACAAATGTTAACAATTACTTGCGACTTTTGTATTTTCTTTGCTTTTATTGGCAATAAATCATGCAACAGCACTTACTGCCACGCTAAGCGCTTATGCAACATAATACGCTGTCGCTGCAGTGGCAGCCACATAATTGTCAACATTAAAGTGAAATATTTGCTAAATTCAATTAAAACATCAAAGCGTGCAAAAATAAATAAAAACGAAAATAAATTCCGCCAGCGCTGTCAATGTCAGCTGCGCGAACACGCCGCGCGTGCATATACACATACGCATGCCTGTCTATGCAAAATAGTTGCAAATTAGCCGCGCCGCCATGCGCCACTGACGAACAGTCCGCAATGCGCGCGCACCACGTTAGCGTCTATTTAAGCGACAAAGCGGCGTTGTGGCGCAGCAACGCATGCAAAACCGAGTCGCACATGCACCCCGGCTACTGTTGTGATTTTTGCAATATTTCGCAATTTTCGTTGCTGTCGCCAAGTTGTTGAAAATATTTTCCAACATTTTTCCGCGTTTCTGCTACCTCATTTGTTGCCTCCCCGTTGTACTTAAAGTTGTTTAAAATATTTAGAAATCATTTGCATTACTAACAGTAGGAAAAGGCGGCGCTGCAATTACCATATTGCTGCCGAATCACATGCGATGTGGCGCACGTTGCCGCTGCAACTATTTGACGGTTGTCGGAAAATATTCGAGCTTTGTTGCGGCGCTCAGAGATGCGCACTAGAGCGGCGAGCGCCGAGCGCGAAATATGCTTACTAGAGGAATTTTAATGGCTTTGTAATTGGAGAGTAGAAAAATGGACGAGCAATATACAAAAGAAAATTAATTAGTTAAATTAGTCAAAAAAAATTAAATTAATTTAAAATAAAAGTTTTATTTCTTCCAAAAAAAAAATATACAAAAAAAATAATTAATTTAATTAATTAAAAAAGTTAAAATTTTTTTTTTAAATATAAAGGTTTTATTTTTTCCGAAAAAATATACAAAAAGTTTAATCATTTTTTTAATTTTTTTAATTAAATGCACAAAGTTTAAGCAAGTTATGCGCAGTACAAAATTGTAAAATTTATTTTATTTTATTTTTTTTTTTTTTTTTTGCAGGAATATATATTTTTTGTGTTTTTTTCAACAAAATTCCCAAAATATTAACCAAGCAGTGAAAACTATATATAGAAAAAAATATTTTTTTCACAAAAATTAAAATAATTATCTTTAAATTCATTAAAAAATATATATGTATTTAAATTTATTTTAAATCTTGACCCTTCAACACCCTTTATCACCTCGAAAATAACCAAAGAGCTGAAAAAAATTTAATGAAAATATTTAATCACGTGTGCGCGATCGGTTTACCGCTATTTGTGGCACCTGCGCCACCTTTCACTATATCAACAGCCTATGCATCTATGTATGTATGTGTGTGCACTGGCTGCCGCACTCAGCTTGCACATGACCACCACCATCTCCGACACCACGAACACGACGACTGCGACGATGACCACGACCACAACCATCGCCATCTCGGCGCAATTGCCCAATTTTCTTAATCGCTATCTTCACAGTATTTACTTTAAGTAAAAAATAATTAGAAAACTTTAATATCAAATTGTGCGCCGACTCGGCCGCCTTTCACCTGAGCGCCAGCAAGCAAAGTCAGGCAGCAGGCAGTCAGGGTTGAGATAATCGAATCGGCGCAAACAAAATGAAAACAACAATAAAAACTTTAAAGAGCACATGTGAGTGTGAGCAACAACAACAAAAAAATCTAAAGTAACAACACAAAATTCATAAAACCAAAAACAAAATCGGAACAGTGGCCGAAAACTGGGTAGCAAAGAAACATTTTTAGAGCCTAGAATGCCTGCGAACCGACAAACAATCGCGCTGACTCGCGCTTACATTGTTATTATTAAAACGGTGTTTATGTGTGTATGTGTTTGCTTGTGTGGGTAGCGCACCTGCGCGTCAGCTTGCCACACTGCTTTGCCGCATGTCAATTAACCATCAACCACTCCGGGTGTTGCACAATTACACATACACACACATGCTCACAACTTGACTCGCAGAATTCCCACTCGACTACCGTAAAGAAAATTCAATTAATGCTTATCTCACCATATTGCCAGCATTAGCACAATAATATTTACGAATAAAACAACAAAATTCAAGTGAACGCACAAAATTGCGGCATAAATGTCTGTAATTTGCTGGTAAATTGATCGGCAAAACAAGAAATGAAAATGTCGTAGCGCTGATTAAACGGTCGTCATGTTGGCAGCCCATTTGACAAGGCGCCAGATAACGGCATTTCTGAAGGAGGGAAGGTTTCCTACGTAACATTATTATTATTTTTTTTTTTTTTTTTTGTTAAATGAAACTTAAAATCTCACCTTTCCAACACTATATGGTATGACACAATTTGATTGGTAGCACTGGAGATATACGACTGTAACGATGTCTATTGACAAAATACGAAAAGACTTTTTCAACTACCCAATATATAGGTTAGCCTCAGAACGCTTTCTGTGAGGTTGGGTTGGGTTCAGTGGTTGATCCACAAGATGGGGATCGCGCTTTACAGGGGGTAAAAAATCGGAAAAATCGCGTATGCGGAAAATGTTATATGGATCATTTTCAACATCTTTGCCTAAGACTATAGGTCTAAAACCGGATTCGAGTCACCGATTTTTAAGCCGAAGTTTTTTGGGGATTGTAAAAACTTGTTCATCAGTCTGAAAGTGTGAGCACCATAGTGATAAAGCCTTGTTCTCGCCAAGGCGGGACAGTCCGAAAGGAAGGGTTGAAGATCTTTCTACCTCGGATTCATCCAAACAGCTTCAGTAACTGGCATCCAATAAGATTCTCAACCTTAGAGTGTGGAGGCCGACAGTAAAGGCTAGTTTTACTGAGAACGAAGAGCTCATTGGAGCAGTGTTAGGCAAGCTCCAGCGAAGCCAGCACGAGGATGAGATCTGTGCTTACAGGGCGATTTTCGTAGAGATAAGATATTTATATATAAGGCATTGACTCAAATCCAGACTAGATATAAGAAAAGGATCTCTATATCAACAATTCAATGCCAATGTGCAAAATAATAGGACAAGCCGCCACCAGAGTATATGATAGACGGTTTTGTGGATATGGTTGGGTCATCTGCGAGAATAAAGCTTGATATATTATTAACTTAAAAAGCATCCCGAGTTGTTTATTACATTATATGCAACGACTTCGTCTATTTCCTGAAACGGCGAGTGTCGTCTTGCGGATAATGAAGCTTCAAACAACATCCTATGTGAATTCTGGCAATATCCAGAAAGAGCATACCTTTTTGGATGGTCCGACATAAGAGTAATGCCATCCATCTGGAATCATTTTGTTCACTTCTCCAGCTCTAGCTGATAGCATTTGCTTTTATATCAAATATACCCGGCGTTTGTTTGACAGTTTCTGTCGGGTGATGAAGCCAATTATGAAGAAATTTTTCAATAATGCTTCAAGTGGACTTTGAAACCACGGCCCACCGAATGGCCGACTGCAGCCTAAAGCAAGTACAAAACTATGCCTGAGTGAACAGTTGTAACGTTATTTAAATTCAAAAACAGCGTAACGGTATTTTTATGAGCCACATTATTAAGCGCTGCTGCCATTTCTCCCCATATAATTATTAACTCGGTAATCAACTTATACTTTTCCATTAAATTACCACTTTTCTAGTTGTCTTTACGCTGATTAACGGCAGTCACCTGCTACACAGCGCTTTTACACTTTTTCTTTCTCTCCTAAAACATCCGTTTCAGCTAACTTCCACTGCAGCTACGCTTATGATTAGAATTTATTTGCATTTCTTTTGCTTTGCTGCTACAATTATTTTGCTTAATGCTGTTTTTGTTGTTGTTTGTCATTTGTTCTTCGCAAAATTCTCAGCGCTAATGTGATTTTAATTGCCCCCGCCGTGCATGAAGGTCAAAGCCGACGTTATTACCAACCTCATTCGCACAAGCGCACACTCAGCACGTCAAACGCCGTTTCGTATGCCAGCCGTCGTCGGCTCATCAGGCGTTCTACAATAACAACTGTCAATTTTCATAACCGTACTGGCTTTACACAAACCACAACAAGTTATGGCCGCCGCTTGGAGTGCGCTACCGCTGCGCCTGCGCCGTATGCCGCGCAGCGCCCACTTTCGTCAGCTCTAATTATATCTGTTTGATTGAATTTTAAATCATCTAAATGCGTATAAACAAAGCTACAAAAAACACGCGGGGCATAATCATATGAAAATCAAAAAATTAATGAAATCTGTATAAAAAATACGCTCGACAGTGACGCCACCATGTCCGCACAGCCACTTCCATGCGCATGTCCACTTCAAACATAAAAGCAGCCGCAAAGTGATTTCTTTTTTGTTCATTATTTGACTTTCCTGTTCTTTTTTGCGGTTGTTGTTGCTGCTGCTGTTGTTCACTTTTCCGTTCGGCTTTTATTTGTACAGCTTTTTATGTCTATTCACAGCTTTATTTACGTTGTTGTTAGCGAGTCATAACTACAAAAGGTTTATTATGCTGCTTGTCTTTCGTCTGTCTCTCTGTGTTTCGATTTCCGCTTCTTATTAAGTAGTCCATCAGATTCGGCAGTCAGCGCCGCAGGCTGATGAAAGCATTAGATTTGGGCAGCCTGTACGCTGTGAAAGGTTGAAATAAAACTTGTTGAAAAACGTCTTAAATCGACTGACTGTAGTAGTTTATAGATTAAGTTCAGCGATTCGGCGCTTCAGCTATGCTGTCTTGCTTATTACACTCCCTCACGTACCTTTCTAAATGTGTTCTGTGCTCAAAAGATAGCATCTTTGCTATTTGTAGAGAACTAACTGTGAAACTATTCGCTGAAGTCCGAAAGGTATTATGCAATATCGAACCGCAGTCTCTCTCCACAAAATTCCTGCTAATCTATTACAATATCACCAGCACGATTAAATTCTCTAAAATAAACGCGTTTCATCAGAAAGTTACACTAAACAGCTTAGTATTGTATTAAGAGGATCCATACTCCAAAGCTGTTTCTATTGGTGCATTTTAGATCTCTAAAGAGCTCTACTTCTACGAATCATAATTAGTTTTAAAATTCCGAGACCATCAAAAGTTAAATTGCTGAGCGAGTTCTGGACTCAGTCGTTGTGCTGTACTCATGATCTTAAAGTTTTGTAAGAACACTACGAAAAATTTACACGAACGGTTTAAAAATATCATCTAGATATTAAATGAGAATATATACCAGCCACTTCTAGGGGATATGAGTAAAATTAACAAAGCTAACTTTCGGAACATAAAAAACTAGAACAATTTAGTTCACTGGAGTGCCCTACAGAAATACCAAGTCCAGCTTTCTGAGGTAAAAATAATTAATTTCGAAAAAATAAGTAATAAAACTGAATATTTTCTGAACAAGAGATGAAAAATGCTTAAGTGAACTTGTGGAACACTCAACTATGTTCCACAAATTCATTCAATTTAGCAAAGTCTAACTCTAGTATACCACAATTAATGTAAGAAAAGAATCTTTTTAGGCAAAAGATGACCAGAAACGCTTAAGTGAACTTGTGGAACACTCAATGTTTAAAATTTTATAGAAAATTTAGCAAAGTCTAACTCTTGTATACCACGAATAATATAAGTTATGAAACTTTCTGAGCAAAAGATGACGATAAATGCTTAGGTGAACTTGTGGAACACTCAATTTATTGAATTTTATAGATAATTTAGGAAAGCCTAACTATTGCACACCCGGATTAATATAAGTAATGACACTTTACATTTCTTGAGGCGAGAAATGATTAAGTGAACTTGTGGAACACTGAAATGAAAAATTCTTTTGTGAACTTGTGGAACACTCAATCTATCAAATTTTATAGAAAACTTAGCAGAGACTAACAATTGCACAACAGTACTTTAAAGGTTAAAATAAACAGATTTTAACGAAAATCTAACGATCGCGATTTGAATGTTTCAATCTCATATTTTCTCTCCCATTTATTGTTATTTATGCTCACAACTTTGGTATCTATGAGCCGCTTGTGTAGTCTCAAAGAGTTGAGGCAAAATAGTTGTAGTTTTTCAATTGTTTTTATATAGTGAAAATGATGTCAATAAAACCGTCAAACAGCAGCTCTTGACAGTTGAATGTGACAAAATAATAGCTTTTTTGTTTTAAGTGAACTGTCAGTTTTTTTTCGGAAGATAATAGAAAACGTAAAACACTAATAATGCGACGAGTATTACATAAATCTCTAATGATATAGCTATCCAAGCTACAAAAATACACTAACAACTGCAACTCAGTGTGCCTCAGCTGTCAACTGACAAGTATCAGCTGTCAAAACACAAATATTGAATATACTTATTTATATTTGTATATACCGCCATATGAAAGTCTGCTGTACAGGAAGGACAAAAAGAAGAAGAGGCGCAGGGACAGTAGCCGTTTGCGGTGAAGCGAAAAACTCGATATAAATAAAAGTAAACATAATAGCAATAACGAAAATGCTGCGTAATTTTGTTGTCAAAAATATGCAAAGCTTCGTATATGTTGCAATGCGCTTTCGGCGCTTTATTGGCACTTATTAATGATTTCCTTTTACATGAAAACAACACGCATGTTTGCATAATTTTTCACTTAGCTCGCGCTTGTTCTTTCGCGTTACGATTCTTTTTATTTTTCTGACGTTTTACTTAGCTTTAGCAACATTGTTGCGCCCGAATTCCAAACTCCTTGCGGCGAAAAATTCACAACATTCCTGACGCTTCACTCTTTTGGCGTATTTTTCGCTGAAGATCATTTTTTTGTCGCTGTTGTTGTGCTCCGCTTTGCTGGCCGAAAAATTTGCTTAGCATTTCTTGTTGGCCAGCGCCCAAAAGCGCAAATTCGTGTGCTGAAACGTGTGACAAATGACCGTAATTTGCCGCTAGCGGTATAAGCTGCAGCCCGCTGCTGACTCAATAGCCGAATATTTCTTTTCATTAATGCTGCTTATCACATATTTAGTAGGTCTTTGCCTCCGCACGGCAAACCGCAATATATTTATGAATTAAAGTAATGCACTTTGAACGATCGAAAATTAATAGTCCTGTCATTTGCCATACGTTTTCGTATACGAGTACTTGTACTTGCTACGCGGGTACGGGCCAACGGCATAGTGTGACCACCATCGTGGCGCTGGCCCCACCGTTAACCGGTGTGTTCAGTGTGGCTGATGTTGTGCGCTTGGAAGACATATTTTTTATGAAAGCATCAAAACGATTGAGTCATAAAAATTTATTACACATAACGAATTTATAATTTCTGACCTTAGGTAAGATATGGTTTTCGTACGCCGCGACTTCGCGCTACGCGCACGACTGTAGCAAATGCAAAGCTGCAAGCGTAACTTTTCATACCGAAATTGCACTGTACCGTTACTAGCAGTTAAAACGAAGTCATTTGGTCATAGCATTATTGCGAGACGTCGGTTTTGTGTTGTAATTCAGGATTTCTTAAGGAAAACGTTTAAAATTTCGATAGGCAATTCGTCAAGGAGTTATATCTTCCTTATCATAACAGTCGACGACATAGGTTAGGGTTACCTTCTTAATTGACTTTTTTGTTTTTATTTTGGAACTTTTTTTTTAAACCTCCTACTTAAGTTATAGTTCCATATCTCCAATTACTCAACAGTTACTAACTTTAATCAGCTACATTTATAGCTTTACTGTTATATACATATGTGACCTGGTCTACGGAAAGGGGGCTTAGGTGTCAAAAAATCATTTTTTTTTTTTTAATTTTGTTTTTTTTTCAATTTTTTTTTCGCACGTTAGCTCCCTTTTCGTAGACCAGGTCACATATATTTCCAAACCACCATCTTCCTATGACTTTCAAAGCCTATTAGTTATTTTTGATTCTAAGGAGTTTCACTTCCTTGACCATTTCTCGTTGTCTTAGACTCTTAAAATATTATCAAGACATTTTAGCAAATCCAGCCACTTTGCTTTGTATTTTTTCGGCTATTCTGTGTACCTTCATTAGTTTGACTTCTACTTCACGTGATTTCATTATCAGAATAAGATCTGTCAGATCAACGGTCTTTGAGTGCCCAACTGTTTTCTTTCCACATGCCATAAGCATATTTCCAATACCGAAAGCTCTCCGTAGTAAGCAAGCCAACAATGGAACTAACAAATATTCTCCATTATTTACACTCTACGAGGCGACATCTTTTCAGGCTTCACCGTGCAAAATAGGCTGCTTACGTCACTCAAAGTCTTTCTTTTCCAACAAGTGCTCTCCAGGATCTCTCAGAACCAAGCCGTCCACCACAGCGAGACATGTGCGCACATTTCGGAAATTCTCAGAAAAAGTAATCACTTTCAATGACATGTTGCCGCTAAGATCACAACAAGCATTTCCACAGACAACCAAGCACAAAAGATTTTCAATGCAAATAAGTAAATATGTATGGAAGCAGCTCAAGCTTGAGAGTACACTTAGCTATGCGGTTGTCACATGTCGCCGCCAAAAAACGTAATTTATTTGCGTATTCAATTGTCAACGTTGACGTAAAAGCCATAAAGTGCAACGCTGACAGTCATCCAGGCGGCAAAGTGAGTAGGCAGCCGAAAGCCAATACAATGATGAAGCTACTCACCAGCGATTGGCGGTGAAAATAAATGCTGCTGATGTAGGAGATGGCAATGAAGTTGGGACGCTAAAAAATTGGCAGCAGGAATGCGCAAATATTTATACATACTATTGAATTTATTGAAGAATCTTAGCGATGGCGGTATTTAGCATGGTATTTTCATGAGTGATTACATACTTTGGAAGTAAGTGTAAAGAAAGAAGAAAATTTATAGTAAATATTGATATTTTCAAAGCTTTTCGCAATATTAGTTATGTTAAACACTAGAAGAAATAAAAAAACCGTTAGTTTTATTTTCAGCAAAGCTGTAATACCCTTCATAAAGAAGTTTCCATATAAGAATGTGATTGTGTTCTTTCTGTTTGTATTGCAGCCTATATGCTATAGTGGTCCGATTTTAACAATTTCTTCAGAGATTGTACCATTGCCTTTTAGAATAATCCATGTCAAATTTTGTGAAGATATCTCGCCGATTAAAAATTTTTTCCATACAAGGACTGCATGTTGATTGTGGAGTTTGTATGGTAGCTATATGCTATAGTGGTCCGATGATACGATTCCGACAAATGAGCAGCTTCTTGAAAAGGAAAGACGTGTGCAAGGTTTCAGCTCGATGTCTCAATAACTGACGGGTATACAGACGCAGACGGACAGGCCAATGCCTAAATGGACTCTGCTCGCCACACTGATTACTTATAAATATATTTCCTCAGGTCTTCGAAGTTTCCTTCTGCGTGGCAAACTTCATAGACCCTGTGGTATAAATATCCCACAACTTATACATATGTATGTGTAGCACTCTTTCAGTAAAGCTTATTAAGCCGTGTTCACACTTCTTAAGTTTTACATATCGAAATAATAATTTTTCTCACTTTTTTTATTAAATTTTATTTTCTTCTTTAATTTCAGCCAAAAAGTGTTCATATGAAAACGTGGCAATATTTTTCATAGTGTCTAAGCATGGTATCAGCTGTTTGAATATTAAATACGACTTTATGTATTATAATTCGGTAATTTAACTACAGTCATAATCACATCAATGACGAACTATGAGAATTTACTGAACTTGCCGCTCAATTGCAATGCAAATGAAAATAGCGGCGGTCTGGCAACACAGGAAATTATAAAGATGTCGCAACGTGACTTTTCCGAGGTGAGTACGAAAGCGAGTTTTGTTATTGTTGTAAAATTAATTGAAAATTTCACTTAACTGCAACGTGAGTCAAAGTATTTGGCAAAATTTCTTTTTTCAATGGAGTGCAATTCTCAACCAATTTATGCTCCTTTATACTTAAATACCAGCACATAGTTGAGTGTTGGATTTTGGAACAAGTGAGAACAATTTTATAGCTGTTTCAATGTAGTTCTGGTTTTAATCTGAGGATAGTTTCAACTTACTGCAACGTGAGCCAAAGTATTTCGTAAGATAATTTCTTTCCATGAAGTGCAATTCTCAACCAATTTATGCTGGTTAATATATATAGTAAATACCAGTGCATAGTTGAGTATTAGATTTCAGAATTACAGTACTGGTAGTGAGATCAATTTTGTAGCTGCTTCAGTGTACTCCTGATTTTAGCCTGAGTACAGCGCTGCACTTAAATTTCAGCTTAAGGCCACAAGTGCTCCCCGTTTCCCACAATGACAGTCACAAGAGTAAACAGGCTACCAAAAATCACTTTACCCAATTAATTTGTCTTAAATAAAACGTAAAAAGGAACATACTATGCCGCTCACATTCTCAGCGCAGGCGCAATGCACTGTATTTCAAACTTCTCAGAATCGACGTGCAACGAATTCAATTAAAATAAACTGTATGCAAATTAAGCATTGCTGTAAAGCACGTCTCCTACACATGCTGCGCGGCGCGGCGCGCTGCCACACCGGCTGCCAGGGCGGCCCACACTGTTGCATTCGGGCAAACAAAGTGAAATAGCAGCGTGTAACTGTGCCTAAATTGCTGCGCAGCAGCTGGCCGTGGCATATGAGTAAACAACAGCAGCCAAGACTGTCACAGAGACAAACTGTCAGCAGCAGAACCTTAAACATTCTTTTTTTATTCGTGAATTTCGCTTGTTTTAATTTTTATTTTGTAGTAGAAATATTTTTTTGGGCTTTTTTGGTTTTTGGTTTTCCAATCACGACTCAGCCATTAAATGCATTTAACTGATTTTAAATTAAATACCTGAAATGGACAATCACGACGAGTGGAAATAATCAAAAGCTAACACGGGCTGACTGTTTTTGGATTTTTTTTTTCGATTTTTTCTTTGCTGCCTGATTTTCGCCTCGCTTTTTCTAACGATAAGAATGAAAAAGTTCAAGTTCCTCGCTGTTGCGCGCGGTGCAGCTGTTTTGTCATGAATAAAAAATAAAATTAATTATAAAAATTTTACAGAATAGTCAGAAATGCTTTAGGAGCGTAGAGATAACGTGATTTTATGTGTAGTGATTGCTTGATAAGAAATGGGTTAATACAACTGCAAAGGTAGGCCTCCAAATATAGCATGTAATGGTTGTAACACTTGAAAAGAATTAATAAAAAATATTATGCGCCGAGAAACTCGCTGAGATTTTGGAATCTGACATATAGAATACAAAATAGAAGAATTAGACAGTAAATAGGAAAAACGTGAACTTCGGTTGGGCCGAAGCATAATACCCTAATAATAAAGAAGCTTACATATAAGAACTCGATTTTAATCGACCGATTTGTATGGCAGCTATATGTTATAGATGTTCGATGTAAACAATTTTTTCGGAGATTGTACCGTAAACTTTGGCAATTATCTATGCCAAATTTCTTGAATATATCTTGGAGAAACGAAAAAGTTTTCCATACAAGGACTAGATTAGAAACGCTCAGTTTGTATGACAGCTACATGCTAAAGTGGTCCGCTAACGGTGGTTCCGACAAATGAGGAGCTTCTTGGATATAAAAGGATGTGTGCAAAATTTCATATCGATAACTCGAAAACTGAGCGTATATACAGACAAACTCAAAGACAATTTTAGTAGGAATCTTAGTGAGTAATGGGACAATCTGCGTTCTAAAAGACAGCTAGAAAGTTTAAGGGGATAAGTTTAAGTTCAAGTTCATTTCTTACAGCGAGTACTTCCAGATCCCATTGATATTTGCAGATATTAATACAACTCTAAAAGTGTTTGAAAACCCTGTTTCAGAATAATTTATGAATCTAAAGGGATTTCACAAAGGAATGTGCAAGGAAACCACAACATTTTGGTAGAGACGCAAAGCTCTCGACTACGCCGTTGTGACAATTATCAATATCCACATGTTATATGTGTTTAGTGCCCACCTTTTCCCCATCATATTTTCGTGTTAGAAGCTGCACAAGCGCGCCTCTAGTGGCATACCAAGCACTGGGTTGTCCTTCAAATACACGCGGCTACCAGTTCTCGGCTTTAGCCACGCTTAGCCGCTGCTCTAATTCCTGTGCACACCATATGCCAAAAACAATAAGAACAACGAGAAAACAAAAATTGGAAAAAATGTGGATATGAAATTGTTAGAAAAACTCGTTTAGCGATTTTAATCGGGTTGCAATCAATGCGATATCGACATGAGAAATGCGCAGCAAGTACAAAGAAATACAAAGCAGCAACAACAACAATAGCAAAAGCCAAGCCATTGAGTATGTGGCGTAAAACAATGCCACAAAATCGAATCTAAGAAATCAATGGCAAACAAACGAGGCGAGACCGGGGTTGTGCCTGCGAAACTGGCTGCGCTTGTAGTTGTTGTTGTCGTTGTCGTTGTGGTTGTGACGACTGTGGCTGCGGCTCTGTCTAAAACTGATATTGACGTTTCAGCAGGCCCACAAAAGCCTGCTGACAGCGGTAACGCAGCAACGCCGCCGTGTCTCTGCCACAGCTTTGCCTGATTTTAACTTGAGCTTGTTGTTGTTGCAACAACTCATTATTTTCAGTTTTTTGTTGTTCTTTCATTTTTTACTTTTCCTTTGAGGTTTTAAATGTAATTCGATGATTGTAAGCAGATTTTGACGTGACTTGATGCGGTGAAGAGTGCGACTAGCGCGACCGAAGCTCGCAAATCAAACGCGAACTAACACAAAACACAACCCGACACCAAAACAAAAACAAAAACAATAGCAGACAGCATTTAAACATTTCAGCGGTAAACCAGCAGCAACAACAACAGCAGCAAGGGAAAAAGCGATTTGTGTAGAGAAAAAGAGCAAATGGCAATCAAACTGAAATAGCAAACTCATTGAAGCGCGCAGGAAGCTCAGCGCAGCGTTGAAAGATAGCGAAAAAAATTTAAATTAAATTTTAATCTCGACATGCGCATCAAAGGTGCAGGTAATCATAGCGAAAAGGCAGCCAGCCGGCCAAGCAGCCAACGAAGCTGAAGCCAAAAGCCAAGCTGTAGCAATAAAACTTGCTGAGCGGACGAAGTGCGCGGGCGATTGGGAGCCGTGCGCAGCTTAGACTGTAGTCAGAGTGCGCTTAAGCAGGCTGCTGGCAGGCAACAGGCAGCAGGTGTGTTGTTGGCTCAGCCAGGACATGTTCAAGTGTGGCTGGCTACAAGAGCTTAAGCTTTCCACACACATGTGCAGGTATGCATGCTTCGCGAAGACTGCGCCCGCGCCTATACCTTAGTGGCTGACTGCCTGGCTATACCTTTATTTATAGTTAACTGCCGATTATTCGACTTCCACTTTTATTAAACGCTTTTGCGCCATTTTTATTTAATTAAGAACCCATCAAGCGTGAAATCGAGCAAGATGAGCCGTAAAGTGTATTAAAACGGAATTTTTCAATGCAAAATGCCAAATGCAAATGCATAAACAGATAAAAGACTCACGGGAGCAGCAGAAAAGGGCTGGAAAATGTATGCATATAAAAAAAAGAACTGAAACAACCCCAATTTTGACCGACTATTAGCGAGTTTTAGCTTTTTACGCGTGTACAAAAATATTTACCGTTACATGCATGATATTAAAAATAAATATAAAATATTTCACTTTCATTTTCTCCAACGGAAGCACAGTTTTCATTTCACTACCACAAAACAAACTGGAAACTTTAGCTCAATACTTCGAAACCCCAACTTAAGCATCCCAATAGAGTCTAATATTTGCCTACAGATTATCCCAAGTGACACTCAAAGCTATCTTTAAGTTCCGGACTTCATTCACGGAAGCTTACAATAAGCCAACGCTACTTTCGAAAATATCTTTCAACTCCAAAATTGGAGGTTTCAGCTTCATAATGGATTCACGCTACATTTAAAGATGGACAACTCTTCTAAACTCTTTACAAATACTCCTCCAACTACACTGTAACATTTGCCTTCAGATTATCCCAAGTGAAATTCAAAGCCATCTTTAAATTCCCTCTGCTCATTCTCGGAAGTTTTCATTAAGCCACCGCTACCTCCAAAAATATGCATTCAGCTCCATAACTTAAGGTTTCCGGTTCATATTTGATTCATATTACATTTACACTACATTTAAAGATGGATAACTCTTCGAACTCTTGTTCTTATTCACAAAGTTTTCTCTAACTAAAAGACTCTATCAAAATATACCCTTAGTAGAGTTAATCCTCGAGCTCAACCAGGTTTTCCTAAATTTGTGGAACTATGAGTTTTGTAAACAAATTCGCTTTTCCTGACTTTTCAAAGCAGATGCATCGAACTGAAGTGTAGAACGATCTCATGCGGTTCCCTTTTAGAAGAAACTAAATATCAGTAATAAGAAACGGATTAACGAATCAAAACGTATGTACGCCGTGAAGTTATCTCTCTTTCAGTCAATATCATCGACCCCTTACGAGTTGATCTAGAGTATCTCCCAAGAAAAATCACTCTCAAGACTCAAGTTACCTCCAAGAACCAAAAGATTTCAAAGTCTGCTAAACAAACTACAAGACACGTGTTACCAGCTCAAGTCGAGCCAACAAACCGCGTGCTCATCAAGTGCAAGTATATGACATGACCACCAAAAACCAGCACATCTACTATAATACAAAGCTAGTTGAATATTAGAAAGCAACACAAATACATAAATGAACAAAAGAACCAAGTATGTTGAAAAAATATAAACACAGAACGAATAAATCGAAAAAGTTAATTTGCTCGATGGCGTACGTTTATTTTCCTCATGTGTGTTTGTGGTATTTGAGTCAAAAGAATGTTGTGCGCTTAGCTAAGAAACATAGATGCTAATGAAGATTATGGTTATGCGGATGAAGCGAATGTTTTTTGGGCTGAACGGACCGCAGAACGCGCTGATCACAGCGCAATCAGGACGCGTCTGCGGTATATGGAGAATGACGGGCACGATGTGATGTGATTTGATTTGATGTGGCGGAGGAGATTGCCTTGGCGGGCGTTTGATTGCATGAAGGTATGCTCAGGCAGGCGGAGAGTTCGTTACTTTAGAGAATAGACAGTCGTGGGACGGTTGAAAAGTTAATCAACCAGTGGGACGATTAGAAGGTCGAATGGACGGAAACGCCGACGTAGAAGGAATTATAATTATTGAAAATAATGGACGGTTAACGCATGAAGTGTCGGTGGACCGATGGAAAAATGGTAACTGTTAGAAGGTTTATCGAAAGAGATTGCTGAAGGAGAATGACATCAGTTTCTGGATCCAAAGAATGATCGACAAATAGAACTGT
Organism: Bactrocera zonata; assembly: GCA_037783105.1. Taxonomy (NCBI): domain Eukaryota; kingdom Metazoa; phylum Arthropoda; class Insecta; order Diptera; family Tephritidae; genus Bactrocera; species Bactrocera zonata. Next base: position 239,843 of record JBAWJQ010001700.1, read on the forward strand.
TAAAGGTTTCACATAAGGAAATCTGAGGTAGAAAGAAGGACAGTTCATGGGCCAGATTAAGGGCCGTTGGAACATAGAGGAGCTCAACAGATTTCTGGAATGTTTGTATGGTCACTTAGAATTGTATATTGAGGCTAAAACAGAAAAAGAATTATGCATCAATCACATGAATAATCTTTTTGTAGTAAAGTATTCTCAGGTGGAAAGAAAGTCTTTTCTAGAGAGTATCTATGTATTATCGTCGAAACATATACGATATCGTTAGATCCTTGAAACGATTGCAGGGTTGTTCAGAACTGAATATTTAGGCAGAAAGAAATATGATACATCGATCCGTTCTCACGACAGTCGGGTCTACGTAACCGGAACGGACCCGGATTTTTATCCGGCCAAGGACAGCAACAACATGATACATCGATCACACAGACAGTCGATTGGACGTATTTAGACTGACGTATCGTCGAACGAAGGGCTTGGCTGTCGTTGAATTTATATAAGGAACTCTGACGCAAAATAAAAGAATGGTTCCTGGGACAGATGAATGGTCGTCAGAATATATGCGTGGGCGATAGATGCTGAAAACCGTTGCAGAGACAGAATATTTAATCTAAAATAGAAAATAAATGTATATTTGACCACATGGATGGTCGATGGGAAGTATTTAAGAATGATAGAATCGCGGATAAAGGGTTAGACTGCTGTTGAACTTATATAAAGATCTATGATGCAGAAAAATTACGGTTCCTGGGACAGTTAGATGGTAGTCAACGACCTGGAGAATGGATTAGTGAGACAGAAGCAGAAAGAAAGATGATTCTTCGATCAAATGGAAGGTCGGTGGGGCGCATTTTGGGTGATAGATCGTCGTAGGAACGGTTGAATTTATACGACTACTAATTGGACCCGGCGTTTAGGAATTTATGCCGATTGGTGGAACTGTTCTAGTGCCAATAGGACCACCCGAATGTTGTTGACTAGCCTGCGTATCTGCAAATTTGCTGCGAACTTCACAGAGTTTGTATGGCGATGGACTCACGCAAGCGCGTACCGGTGTGACCTTGTTGTTAGCATTGTTTTTGTCTCCCAATGGTTTTCTTCTTTTGTTTGCGGTTGTCTTTTATTGTTAGTGATTTGTTTTAAGATTTTCGTGTTTGTGTTGTTGTTATTTTGCTTATCGCGCTTGTCTGGATTTTGTGGTAAATCATTGCTGACGCTGCGGTTGTTGATCATTATTACGATTAGTTTTATTGCCGCATGTATGTGTGCATACACACAAACATGCAGACAAGCCGGCAGATGTTGCAAGCTTCGGGCAGGCAGACAAAGGTACTTATAAAAGATACACGGCCATTTAAATTCGATTTATTTTTTTTGGATTCTTGTTTTTTTGCAGAGTTGTATTTTAATTGATGCGTGTGAGTGTGTGTGCGTGTGTAATTAGAGGCGCGTGTTTGTTATAAAATTCGCGAATTCTTTTCACTTGACTAACAGTAATGAAATGTATGTAGGTTTGGAAAGGCAGAGAGGTTACACAAACAAATCGTTAGCGCTTACAGCGAGCTACACGCACACACACATTGATTCAATGAAGACGACACATGAATGCCTCATAATTTAACTGTATAGTTGCTGCTTTGGCTTGCCACTATTTTTTCCATGCTGTTTGTTATTGTTGTTGCTATTACTGTTGCAGTTTGTGATTATGACCACTGTAGTGCATAACCGCACCACCTGTGTCCGCCACTCGCGCGCAAACCGTGCGAATGATCAAGCGAACATGTAAACACTCAACGACACACACACACACCCATGCGCACATGCGCACAAAAGAGCATACAAAACGATGCTGTGATGCGGTCATGCGGCCATGCAGCCGGAGCAATCGTGCAGATACACACGTCTAACCAAGGAAAACCATGCTGTCGCGCCGTTGCACCGACACTCCGCGCCGCTCAAGTCAGCACTGCATCCGCTCTATTAAGCTCAGCGCAATTTACACACGGCGCGTCGCGTCTTGCCGCGCCATCTGCCAGCCAGCCAGCCAGAGTCATTGAGCCAGCTTTATCACGGCCTTTACTGTGCTATTAAATTCAACTGCCGCCGCACACCGCGCGCCAGCGCTGCCAATGAACGCTACTGCCATTAGCCCGATTGAGTCTGCTGCGCTGCTGCTGTGGCCGTGGCTGTGGCGTCTGTCCGTTCGCTAGCAAAGTTAGAGTTAGCCACACGTTCGCTGCGTCTGTGCGCGCTCTAGCGTAGGCTATGGCACCAAGCAAGCGAAACGTTGCATTGAGACGTCGCTGACTGCCGCCACTGCTGCTGCGCGCCGCTGCTGGTGCTCTACACCTTTCGACTAGTCGCATATCACGCATTCTCGGAGTGAGTTTGAGTTACTGGCGGGCTAAAGGCGTACAACAAGAACAATGTGTGCAGCATCGAAAGCAATAACAATAACAAATAATGTGCAGGCGCAACGGTGCATACACAATACCTACAACAACGACAACAATAAAACAACAGCAAATCATAAATAAATGAGACAGCAAGAGAATTGGAATGGCCGAGCGGACGGCACACAATAAAAACAGGTAAATTTTTGCCTCGCACACACACTCACGCACCCGTGGCGGAGCAGTGGCGTTGATACATACAAAGCAATTGAAGCAGAAGAACAGATAATAATAAGTTTACAAACAGACATTGCAACAAATATATGGTTGCTTAGGCGCTGCGCTGTGGCACCACAAGCGCGCAAGCCAAAGAGAGCAAAAAAGGCAGCGAGACACAGAAATGGAATGCGATCATTGACGTGCGGAATGTGTTGATTGGAATTTCGATGATTGAATTATTTTTAATGGTTTACATGGAAACGCAGGAAAGCTGTTGGAGGTGTTGGGGCGTCTGCCTCCATACTCACATATGTACATGCATATATGTATGTAGGTATGCGCATGGTGAAAAGAGGAAATGAAGTATGACACTAAAAAGCAGAGTAAACACAACTAATACTAAGAAAACCGACACAGTTGGCATTTGTGTCAAGCCATTGACAAAATATTGACGACTCACCAATTATCTTAGAAAATCCATAGGGACTAAGCGAAGAAAGCAAAAGACAGCACGTGCCTTTTACATGAAGAGAAAGAGTAATGTGTAATGCGACGCATGAGGGAAGAAAGCCCGGCAGACTCAAAGCAAAACAAGTTGTAGACATGGAAGCAAACTTAGAGCTTTGGTAGTACGGAATTTCTGAGAAATTCGCAAAAATTGATATGAATCCGGTCTCAGCCATAGCCTAGTCTTATTCCCTCCTCATCTTCAACATTAATTCTTTCATTCCTTCGCAGCTAGAATTTGATTTGTTTATTTCAAAACCCAATGAAGATCCATGAACAATTTTGCAGAAGCTTTCTGCCAAGCAAATGAAACCCGACGAGCCATTCGCTGACACCAACATATCCCAAAAGAATTATACTGGTTCTTTTGCATCTTTCAGTTACCTTTACGACTTATTGTGGTTCTTAGGAAACCGATACATCCTTGAACTACAATCGTCATCATTTTGGAGATCATTTTGGTAGGAGATTTCTGGGCAATTAAAGATCATTTACTGAAATTCATAGAACTTGATTAGTTAATTTCAAAGGCCAAAGAGGATCCTTAAACAATATTGCAGAAGCTTTCTTGCTTGCAAATGCAACCCGACGAGCCACTGACAACAAATCCCAAAATATTTTAAGAAAAGAATTATGCAGGATCTTACTCAAGCTCAAACTAATCTTTTACGATCTTACGTAGTTGTTAAGAAAGCGATCCATAATAATAATAATCGCCATCTTAATTTTTGCTCACAGAGATCATTTTGGTCGAAGGTTTCCTAGATAATATTGTGTTGGAGATCCTCGACTGAAATTAATCGAGAGCGATCTCTGCTCCGGACAGCTTGTTGCTGAGGCTTCATTGCCGCCTATCCACTTTCCGTTCATTTGAGTACAGAAACAGTATATGTAGAGAGGAGATCGGCTAATATGTATAGAGATTATAGGGACCGACCATAATTCTGATAGCAAGCTATAGGTGTTCTGTGATTCGCATGTTCCATGTATTATTGTCTGCAACGAGTTCCAGGAAAGATGATGGATCTTTTTGCCCAATATGAGGAAGGCAGACTTTTACTTCATTTGGGGTTTTCAAGTCATTTGTCTCTTTATTTATATTTCGACGAACAGAGCTGCAATACTTGGGCCCAAAACTGGTTTCTTGTTGTCAAAAATCTCGGCTGATTGGCCTGTCCATCAGATTTAGACTTTTGACCAAGAATTAGGCGGCTATCAAAACCACTGAAAATACCAGTAGAACTTTTCTGCTTCTTCCCTTTTGTGTCTTCAAGAATGGAAAATTGTTTCAGTAGCCATTAGCATAGGCTTTATTGCATTCTGTACCCATATTAAATACTTTCCTAACCTCACTTATAATTTTGCGTACTATACTTTGCATATACTGAGACCCGAAGACAGTGCCACAAACTAATGATGCCACAAGAGAGAAAGAATCCTTCTACTTTGCGTTATCTAAAAGAGCACGATTTGGCACTACTTCACGATAACTACAGGAAAAATAAAAAAAAAACTCACACAGAATAGCCAAGAGAGCAGCAGGAAAGAAGCAGAAAATCACCATAAAGGCCAAGCTTGTTCGGTGCCACAACAACTGAGGAAGCTACATACAATGTTGCATTGAACTACACTTCTAAAGTAGCACAAACGTAGCTTGTCTATTAAATGCCACCATTTTGCATACAATTTATGATTGTTTATGATTTTAATAAAAATCAGCAAAATTACTTAACATCAAAGTAACGATTTTGAGGCGTCCAGTTGTTCTATCTAAGTTCGTGCTGCTCACATAAATTCCAAATATAAGCGCTTGCTTGTCGCCTACATTTCGCTATTGCGCCGACGCGTCTCCTCTTGCGCGCGTCAAACGCCAACTCAGCCCGGTGAATTTCAGCAAGTTTGTCGCTTAAGTCTTTCGTAAAGTCAGGCAAATTCTTGCCTTCCAACATTTATTAGCGTTTTACATTAGTAATCGCCATTTCACTACATTCGCCATTATTATTATTACACATATTTTACGCGCGCTAATGTTTTCTTCACGCTACAATGTTGCAGGCCGCAAACGCGTAGCGTAAATGCTGCGCGTTGTGTCGTGTGTTGCCGCGCCTTAATTCGCCTTACGACAACATTACATTGCAACACTACACCTCAAAGTGTCTTCTTATCGGCGTTCTTGTTTTCAGCTCGCAGCTCACAGCTCACAGCTTAGCGCAGTTTGCTATAATAATATTACTTTTGCCATTCCTTTTTTAAGTTTCAATTTCATCCGTCGCATTTGTTGCAATTGTTTTTGTGCAACTCTTTTATTTCATCGCGTGTTTTCGGCGCGTTTGCGGTGTTGCCTTGCAGTGCGTTGTCATCTGAGCTACGCGTTGACAGCTGCAGCCGCGACGTTGGCAGCGCTGATGCGTCGCAATGATTGTTGCAACTTGTTTGCAACTCCGCGCTACACACGCGCCCTGCCGCTCCGCAGCCATTGCTGTGTGATATAATTTCCTACGGCGCCTCTACGCATCGCTGCTTAACTTTTGCTTTTTCACTTGACTTTCGGCGCGTTCAACTTGCCACACAACCGTCGTCTCGACTGCTGTGCGCGCTGCCTTTTCGGGTTTCCATTTCTATTTCGTTTACGCAGCCTCGTTTTTTATTTGTTTAGTTTGTATTGTGCTCAGCCGTTTGTGTCGCCATAAATTCATTCAGTGCATTGATTAAATTTCAATTTGCAACCATTTGTGGCATTAGTGATTATGCCACGTAAATTTGCGCATTTTTATGTGCGCATTTGAAATTGCATGCGCCGCATCGCTGGAAGGGCCCGCGCACAACTGGGCTGCACACAAATGGCTTTTTCGCAAAATTATGGCAATTAAAAACGTTTAATGGATTTATGACGACTGAACGACAGGCGCTCAGCGAAACATATACATATGGTATACCGACTGCATTGAAACCCTTGTGCGTATTGTGCGCCAGTTGCGTTGGCAATTTGATTTTCGCAGGTGGATAATTGCGTAAATATTTTCAATTAACTGAGCGATCGCGGAAAATGGTTCAATAAAAAATTTCAATTGGCCTTTGGTTATAAACATTTTGTGAGATAAAGATTTCAACACAAGTTCTTCTCTAGATTCTGTAAGCCCTAGTTGATATATATGATTCGAAATCAATACCCAATAACAGATTGTTGATGAAGATAATTCTGTGTTAGTCTACGAAGTAAATTCACTGAACTCGGGAACGTGCTCGAAGAAGTATTTTGGCAAGTTTTAGTACAGGTCAAGCTTATAACCTTTCGAGCTTAGAGTACCTCGCGCTTTAAATTATCTGGACCGAAACTGAGCTGGTACACTATAAATTTTTAAATTGACTCCAGTGTCCATTAATGCCTGGAGCTCTTGCTGCTACTGGAGTCTGAATCTCAACTTAATGTAGATAATAAAAAATGCTTAAAATCCAAGAAAATCATGTTCCGGGAGTGAGTTTTAGGATGCCACCGAGTTGACAGTCTATAGTACCGTAAAGATATAGCTCTTTCAAACTAAAAAAGGTCAATCTGTCATGGGAACTAGTTGTTTTTGTGCAGGAAGAGAGGGTCGAGGTGATATCCTAAGGTTTTGACTACCTCCTCCTCCTATTAAGGTCTGGAATTCTTACTGCTACTCGAGGTTGGATCCCAACTTAGTGTATTAAAAAATTCTTTAAAGCCAAGGAAATCATGTTCCTCGAATGTTTTTGAGGATACCACCGAGTTGACAGTACATTGCACTATAAAGACCTAGCTCTGTTCAGGGTAAGTAGATCCACCAGTCGAAGGAACGATTTCTTTATACACAGGAAGAGAAGTTAGGGGTGATATCCAAAGATTTTGACATCCTCTCCTTCCTCTCTATTAATACCTGGAGTTATTGCCGCTACTGGAGTTCGGATCTCAAGTTAATGTCTGTTCCTTGCATAATTTTGAGGATTCCGTCAAGTTGACAGTCCGCTGGAACTACAAAGATCTAGCTCTAGTCAGGTTACAAAGATCAAGCTGTCATGGGAACGATTTGTTTTTAAATAGGAAGAGAGGTTAGTGGTGAAGTCCGAACACCGTCACAGTGAGGGTCTCATAAATACAAAAACTTTGAATAGAGACGTTACTGGAGTTCTTGTTGCTGAAAGTTTGAAATCAAAACGAGCTCTTCGTATCATGTTCAATTCGGGTAAATGCTCGAAAGTTCTCTAATATCAGACTAGCTTCGAACCAGTATTTCACAGTTCTCAATTAGGGATCTCGGTGTTGATGCGTAGAACACAGTTAAAGATAATATATAGTATATGATGGATCAATTTGACAAATAAGTAAATCTTTGAGACTATTGAACAAGGCTAACCCTCTAATGACAAAAGAGCCTCTTCACCTTAAACAAGAAAAGAACAATATTTCGCTTGTTAAATACGGCAAATATACAAAAGTAACATTTAAAGAGTTCCGTTAACTAATGGCTGCTAAAGACAGTCTACACTCGCTCGGGAGCTATGAAATGAGCAGCTTAGCAGAATTTGAGCCAAGTTAATTAAATGCACAAAAGTTTCCTGACAAAACATTGTAACAAACAGCAAATATTTCATAGGAAAAAATCAGCAGTAAACATATTGCTGCCATTTGCAACAACTGGCAGCAACAGCGTAGCCGACTTGTAACGTGACCTCAATCAGACCTCGACAGTGGCAAGCCAGGCCAGTTATAGCGCACACAATATATGTGCTGTCAGCCAGTCGCGCGCTCCTTACAGCCTGAACTTATTATGCGCCGCAGCACGGCAGCCCAGTCACCGCCAAGTCAGGCCAATCAAAGGTGGTGGTAGTCAGCGTGCTGAAAGTAGTATTGTGGCAGCAGCAAAGGAATGCGGCTAATTATTTTATAGCGCGCAGTAAAAGAAATGTGGCAGAGCACCGCGAACGTTGCAAAGGAAGCAGCAAAATGTAAAGCAATGTAAGAAATATGTTGAAAAACTGCAGCGCCAAATGCAACAGCAACAGCAACAATAACAAAAAACTTACGAAGAAAGCAAAGCTCGAAACGTGCACGAATCAGCAAATATAAACCGCGCGGCAAAGTCACATGCCGCTAGTATTTGCTGCGCGCGGATTTGCAGCGTCATTTGCGTTTCCTTTTTGGTGCGCCAAGGGTTAAGCGCTTGTAAATTGCTGGAATTTTTGTACGCGCGTCACATTTTTCTCTTTTGCCAAACGGCAATTGCACAGCGGTGTTACACGGCATTGCTTCGCTTGGAAAACAATGTTCTTGCTGCGCCGCGCTCAGCTTACACACATTGCTGTGCACTGCCGCGAAATGTTTTTGGCATTTTTATTTGCGTTTAGACGGCACACCGACTAGCGGGCTAACTGGTTGACTGTTTGGATGGCGGGCTCACCGCGCAAGCGTCACCTTCATGCTGCTGGCATGCAACATGACTTTTCCATGCCAATGGGCGCCAATTTTCGAAAAATCCAAACAACACGGCACAACAATTGCCAACACAGCAGTACGCGATCAGGCGCATAGAACAAGCGCGCGCTGTCGCAAGCTACAAATCTGCAAGGAAAGCGCTTGTTTTAGCTTGACATTGGTTTGCTTTTGAATTGTTTGTGATTGCTACGAGGCTTGTGCGCCTGCCCGTTTTTCCCTTTGCAGTGCAGCGCAGACTGTAGCGCGCCGAGACGCGGTAAAAGGGCGCGCTTAATAGAGGCCAGCGAAAATCGGCCAAAAAAAATTACTAAAATAATCGCAGTTTGTTGCTGAAACGACATGAAGCGCTGACAATCAACTTATTGACAGGCCACAGACGCACGGACAGACAAACTAAAGTTGCAGACGGCAAAGCCGAACACAAGGGCAGGCGAGCATGAAAAAAAACACAAATTTAGCAACAATTGGCATTAAGGATCTGTGTGTACGACTGACACTGAAATACAAGCTACAGCAGCGTTTCGCGGCCGAACGACTGCCGTTGTGCTATAGGCTGGGCGGCTAAGTTTGTAAGTTTAAGGCTGAGAATGATGTTTAGCTATGCGGTCGAGGGCAAGCTGACTGCTGACGCTCTGTTCGTTTAATTTCGTTTGAGTGTTTGTTTGTGTCTGTGTGTGTGTATGTAGTTGCGCCGCGACGCTGTGCTGACTGTGCCAGAGTTTGAGTTTGAGGATGCACGAATGACAAGATGCTGACATTGACGTTGAAAATGCGACATGACAGCGGAACACGATGAAAGAAACAGGATGCATGTTGCCATTTTCGTGGTGCAACAGTCGCTTTTTTTCGTTTCAAATATAACACATACATTTTTTCTAAATAGTACCCCGAGCGAAGGGTACACCTTGAACGAGGGTGATTGGAAAAAGAAAAACGGCGAAAAAACTAAATGTGATTAAAACATCCTTAAGGAGCTTAACGAACCGAAGATTAAACAAAAACACAAGCAAAAAACGCAAGTAGCAAATGAAAATGAGATTCAGTAAAAAATTAAGAATTTCAAAAAGAAGCATAAAACAAAGTAACATAACATGGCACAAAATAACTTAGCATGACTTAACGTAACATAACGTAACATAGCACAACATAACTTAACATAAACCAGCACGTAAGCTTTTCAAAGTAAAGATTATATAATAACATAACATACATAAAGCAGCATAGCAAAACATAACGTAACTTAACATGACATAACTTAACATAACGAAACATAACTTAACATAAACCAGCATGTAAGCATTTAAAATAAAAATATTATGAAATAAAATAACATAACGTGACGTTACGTAACATAACATAACATAACATGTCGTGAACGTAACATAGCATAACATAGCGTAACTTAGCATAAATCAGTATATAAGCATTTCAAATTAAAAAAAATGTAAAAATAACTCAACATAACGTAACATAACTTAACACAAATCAGCATGTGAGTATTTCAAATAAAAAATTTATAAAATAAAATAATATAGAAAAACATAACGTGACATGGCACAACGTAGCATAACGTACGAAACCACAACAACTTTTAAAATATCAAACTAAAAAATCTATGAAAGCAAAAATTCCTTCAAAGGTCTCTATATACGCCAATAGCTGAAATATGTACGTCATTACGTGCTTACGTAATTTATTTGTTCCGTTATTAAGATTCATACAACTCGACCACATAAACAACCCTCCTTCCATATATTTTATGACTGCGCTAATATATTATAACATTGAATTAAGTTAGTTTCAGTTTCCCAGGGCGTCATTATCTTTGTGATTATGACACGCTGTATTGACATGAGCGTCGCTGTCAAGAAGTCTTGGGGAGAAAAACAACAATAAACATACAGTGTGTTGATAAGCCGCCGTGTTTAGCGCGTCGACTTTTTTGCTTACTCGGCTTTGACGTAGAAATAATATAAGTGTGAACGGTGGATAGTGGGCAGGGCCGCTTAATGTGCCATAGATGGGTCGGAGGAGAGGAAACGTTTGTGATAATTGTAGAATAATTTTGCGAAAAATTCCAATAATACAACATTACACCAATAAACAATTCAGCAGCAGTTGAGCAGTGTGTCATTGAGCGATTGATAGGAGACGCGCGTTTGACGGCATATATTATATTTGCCATCTGGATTATTGACAAATATATGAATGAAAGTGGTTTACGAAGCGCCGTAGTCATGCAGATGAAGTCTAAGTGGGCTAAAGAATATAAACAGATCACAAATAGCACAGAAAGACCTTGCAATATGCAGGATGACTGAAGAAAATTCGAGGAGATAATTCTCAGAAAGAACTTTTGTCCCAGATATGCTACCATATGCAAGGTTCTTGGGATAATTTCGGGTGACTGCAGCCTGAAGAAGAAGTTTGATTAACTATGTCGACTCCCTAAATCGAATTGAATATTATACAATTATGTCTTCATGATTCTCAAGGCTCTGAACTCACAGAAATAAATGTCAGAAAAGGCAACCACCAAAGTGTTGGACCAAAATTCAGCACAAGAATCAAGAGAGAAACAAAGATTTGTTCTACAAAAGAAGTAGTCCATAAGGCTGTACTGACTGCGAAGTTTCTTTGTATCCAAAGTAGACTAGATAGTAAGATATCGTCTACTAAAAAACGACCTCTATTATAAAAATGTTGTACATGATTTTAGAAAGGGTATATACCAAGTTTTGAGGCAACAACTTGACGTGTCTGGCATATCTTCAGTCCACTATTTTATAAGACGATTACGGTAACGTTCTAAAGAAGTCAAATTTGCTTAATATCGGCTCAAAATGGCTAAAGATTGTATCAAATAAGACAAAGATGCGCGAGAGTAGGGTGCGCGCCACAGAAAAAATTTGATGACGAGAATATAACCTGAAGATATCTTTCGAATCTGCTTACTGAAAACGAAATATTATTACTCTTCACTAAAGAAACAACAATACTCTCGCACTAATGTTTGCTCAGTGCTAATGTGGCACTTTTCCAACTTCAGCTTACACCACCAAGCTTTCCTACGAAGACACTCGCCTGACAGTCTTTCCATCATATCTTATACTTTTCATAATTGCACTAACTTCTCCTATCCCTCTGTGCGCCACCGCTCCAACAGATATTTTACTGCCCAACATCATTAAATAGCTCGTGCGTCAACAACGCAACCCGTCGTCCTTGATCGCCACAAGATTCGCATCGTAAAATGTATGAAAGAAAGAGCCGCAGCGTCAGCAGTATTCGCCAAAACATTTTGCACACATTGTTCTATAATAGAAATAAATTCTTTGCGATTTTACAATTTCCTGCTGGCCGCGACCGTCAACGCTGCTGTTGTTGGTTTACCGCGACTGCGTTGTATTGTTGGTGTCTGGCAACGGGAAGCGTTGGCGCCATTTTTATTAGGCAACAAAACCGAAATTAGCAAAAACAAACAAATGTGTAAACAGTTGCACACATATACTAACGTACGCTGCGCGCTGTGTCTGTGCATGAGTGTAAGCGCAACAATGGCACAGTCGTCGGTTTCAAAATGTTTACGCTTGTTTGGCTGACTTTTTGTTTGATTTTCGGCGATCATCAACATTGCAACAGTGTCATTGCTATTGTTTTTGTTGCAACAATAGCTTGTTTTTGTAAAAATTTTGCTATTGCACGCTTGTCTTATGCAGATGCGCAGCTGTGGCAGCTGCGCGCATAGATATTTTCCCGTGTTTGCGCATTTCGCTGCGATTTGCATGCGCGCTCGACCACTTCCGTCATGCGATTGCGCGCGGCGCACACCGCGCCATGGCCACCAACCTGCCAGTCGGCCAGCCACGCTTTGGCAATTTAAATTCTCGCTTGTTATTTACAATTTTTGGTATGTTGCGCGCATGTTGAAGCCGGTGCTGCTGCTGCTGCGCCAACCCATGGCCGCGGCGCGTCTATACATAAATTTCAGCTATTTTCTATGCTTTTGTTATCATTGTTGTTGGGCGCTTGTCGTTTTTTCGGCATTTTTGCATAGTCATCGCATTTAATTGCCACATTAAAAATGTAAACATTGAGTTGCTGTTGGTGCTGCCGCGGCTGCCACCAAAAATGGATGCGCACAACAGCATGTTGTGCCGCGGATCGTGGGTAGCGCGCTAAAAGCATTTGAACGCGCTTCCGCATAACTAATTTCAGCCATTTAGGTTTGATTTCAGACGTACTCATATACTTGCAAGCCAAGTAGTTGCAGCAAAATATTTAAAATCACATTTTGCAGTGTGCAACCCTTTCGCCTTTGGAAAAAATAAATTTCATAAATTTCTTTTAAGCTCAACTTCACTTGTTTGCGTACGTGCCGACCTTTGCCTGTTGCTGACCCTGCCATATCCGGTTATTTGGCAGCCTCAAAGCTGAGCTCTACGCCGAGCTATGCGCTGACGACGTTCGGCTCCAGCTCAGTGTTGACGTGCGAGGCGAAAAGTTCAGCTACTTCACCTCAAAACCTATTTTCAACGCAAATATTGCAAGATTGTAGCTTGTCAAGAGTTGCCACACAAGAAAACTGAAGGACTGACTTCTGAGAAATTAAATACAGTTATGGTGCTCCACAAAAGAAATGATCAAAAGTTAATATAAGCCACTAGATACCGTTAGTTCTTCCGATATTGAGAGTGTATTTAGCTAAACTACAGCATCAGAGGTCTCTCAGCTATACCTGAACATTGGATGACCGAAGAAGCTGCGCCTTCGCTGGCAGCGTACGATTGAAAGAGTGATCCCGAAACCACCCTTGTACACTTAGGTACAAAAGCTATAGCAAAGAGGTCTTGCTTCAAGGCTAATATCTTCCAGACTTTATCTGGAGTACGATTCGAATGGAGTCTCTAGCAATACAAGGTCAAAAGCGTGGACAGAAACTATAGAAGCGACGATGTAGACTACTAGCTAGGAGGCTATAAATAGGTTCGATGGGGACCTCCAGTTGCACTCCACTTAACCAGGAAACCAATAATAATGCCTAGATTTTAAGAAACCCTTGCAGCGTCTATATCTTTGCAGCCGATATTCCTTTGTATGCAAAACCAAATGTATAACTTCCAATTCTCTTTGGTCACCCTTGCCTCCGCCTAGCGTTGCTAGCCAAACCCCACTACATGGTCCACGTCCAGCGCCTGGCCGCGCGTTTTCCATATGCCGTTGTTACAGAAAAATTATGGCAATTTCAGCGCAAAAAGTAATTTGCAATCTGTCGGGTTTTGCTATAAAAATTGAGTAGCGGCAACGAGTGATGCGCACAGTTTCTTTCATTCTTTGGCTGTTTGCGCCTTTTTTCATGGCATGTTTCCATTTAACCATTCAATTTTTATTTTTGTTTTCGCTTAATTTCAGCGCGCGTTTTCTTTGACCATATGCGTTCGTGCAGCTCGCCGGTGATTTGTTGTTGCTGCCATAGCCGCAGTAAATGGTTATTTTTTATTAGCAATTTTTTTCATGCCAACGACTCTTGCAATTGTCTGCGTAGCGCTGGGCGTTGTACGCGCGCATGTGTTGTTGTAGCGAAACATTCCAAACAAGTGAATTTATAAGCATAAACGTGACTCAACCGTTGCGTGGCGCGGCTGTCGGCTGTCGGCCGCGGCTTTGCTGCATCTGTGTGGGGCGAAGACCATTGCGAATGCTTGTAATGGTGATTATGATATTGATAATGTCGGTAGGAGATAATTTCGCAGCCGCTGATGGTTTTACTGCTGATAGGTTTTGTGGCTGCGTCGCGTACGAATATCTGCGTTGCAGTTTTTTCGCTCTTTTTGCTACTTTCCTGAAAACACTTACATATTTCTTTTGGCGAGCATTCGATTAGTGTTAAGACTTTTTAACGCTGCTTACGCGTTTAGTTACGCCCAGCCTATTTGTGATGGCTGTTAAGTGCCACTGTGTTACAAAAATATCCACAACTTGTTAATCTGCATGGCGTGCGCTGCATGCGCTGAGCCTTCACCACCGTCACCATGCGGCTTTGCTCAGCTGCGCTTATTTCCTTTGCATATTGCATGCACTGGTACGCACTGCGCGTCCAGCTGAGATTTTTTTTGCTGCGCGCGCACATTTGCTGTGTTGGAATGTGGCTAAATGCCTAAGCGTGCACCTAATCGCTGCACATTTTCCCATCATAAAAATTGCACATGGATCCGCGCGGTCTCTGAAGCAGGTTTATGCGACCACATGTACAATTTCTCAAGTTATTATAGTTGCGCAACATAACTGGCGTACGCAACCGCAACTAACTAACTCAACCAATCTTTCTTTTTCTACTTGCAGAATGAGCCCGAATGCACACCAGAGCTGCCGGCCGCCAACCGCGCACTATTTCTGGAGAAGGTGCGCCAATCGAACGCCGCCTGCCAGAGTGGCGACTTTGTCACTGCCGTCATGCTCTATACGGACGCGTTGCAGCTCGATCCCGGCAACTATATACTATACAGCAATCGTTCAGCGGCACGCCTCAAGCAGGGTCAGTTCGCGCTCGCACTACAGGACGCCACAAAGGCACGCGAATTGTGTCCGCAATGGCCGAAGGCGTACTTTCGGCAAGGTGTCGCACTGCAGTGTCTCGGTCGTTATGGCGAGGCGTTAGCTTCATTTAGCGCTGGTCTGGCGCAAGATACACAACACAAGCAGCTGCTGGCCGGGCTGATGGAGGCGTCGGTGAAGAGTCCCCTGCGTCATGCGCTGGAGCCCACATTTCAACAACTGCGCGCCATGAATCTAGACCAGTCACCATTTGTGGTGATATCCGTGGTGGGACAGGAGCTGCTACAGGCTGGGCAATATCATTCTGCAGTCACGGTGTTGGAAGCGGCTTTGCGTATCGGTTCCTGCTCCCTAAAATTACGAGGCTCTGTCTTCAGCGCCTTAAGTTCGGCGCATTGGGCGCTTAATCAGTTAGATAAGGCCATTGGTTATATGCAGCAGGACTTAGCAGTGGCTAAAAGTCTTGGCGATACGGCGGGCGAGTGTCGCGCACATGGTAATCTTGGTTCGGCTTACTTTAGTCAAGGTTCATATAAGGAAGCGCTCACGGCACATCGTTACCAACTTGTGCTCGCGATGAAGTGTAAGGATACGCAAGCCGCCGCTACAGCGCTCACTTCATTAGGACATGTTTACACAGCTATTGGTGATTACCCCAATGCCTTGGCCAGCCACAAACAATGCGTGCAACTGGTGAAGCAGATCGGCGATCGCTTGCAGGAGGCACGTGAGATCGGCAATGTCGGCGCCGTTTACTTAGCAATGGGTGAATTCGATTCGGCCGTTGATTGTCATACACAACATTTGCGGCTGGCGCGCAAGTTAGGCAATCAAGTTGAAGAGGCGCGCGCTTACTCGAATCTCGGCTCAAGTCATCACTATCGACGCAACTTCGCGCAAGCAATAACTTTTCATGAGCAAGTGTTACGCATCTCCAAGCAGCTAGGTGACCGTAATATTGAGGCGCGTGCATATGCTGGACTGGGACACGCGGCACGTTGCGCTGGTGACTGCGTGCAAGCGAAAAAATGGCATGAGAAGCAACTAGAAATGGCTTTGGCTGCACGCGACAAAGTGGGTGAAGGTCGCGCTTGTTCCAATTTGGGTATTGTCTATCAACTACTCGGCGAACACGATGCCGCGCTTAAGTTACATCAGGCTCACCTAACTATCGCGCGGCAGTTACACGACCGCGCGGGTATGGGTCGCGCTTATGGCAATATTGGCAATGCTTACTCAGCCGCTGGACTCTATGAGGCAGCCATTAAATATCACAAACAGGAATTAACGATCAGTAAGGAGGTACACGATCGAAGCGCTGAGGCATCCACACATGGAAATCTCGCAGTTGCGTACCAGGCTTTGGGCGCGCACGATATGGCGCTTATGCATTATCGCGCTCATTTGAATATCGCGCGTGAACTTAAGGACACGGCCGGTGAAGCCTGCGCTTTACTAAATTTAGGTAATTGCTTCAGCTCACGCCAAGAGTTTGCTCAGGCGGTGCCCTACTACGAACAGTATTTGATGCTCTCACAGGAACTGGGCGATGTGGCAGCTGAGGGTAAAGCATGTCACTTTCTGGGTTATGTCCACTACTGCATTGGTAATTATCGTGAAGCGGTGCGGTACTACGACCAAGACTTAGCATTGGCGAAAGATTTGCAGGACAAGATAAATATGGGACGCGCCTACTGTAATTTGGGTCTAGCGCATTTGGCTTTGGGCAATACGCAAGCTGCTTTGGAGTGTCAAAAGTATTTCCTCGCTGTGGCGCATATGACAAATCATCTGCCAGGCAAGTTTCGTGCGCTCGGCAATATCGGTGACATATTAGTGCGCACCGCTGAGCATGAGGAGGCAGTTAAAATGTATCAACGCCAACTTACACTTGCGCGACATGCACGCGAACGACCGCTTGAGGCCGCAGCTTGCGGTGCGCTCGGCTTAGCACATCGTCTCATTAAGAAATTTGATAAAGCGCTCGGCTATCACACACAGGAGTTGGCGCTAAGGCAGGAGATGTCCGATTTACCCGGTGAGTGCAAAGCGCATGGTCACTTGGGCGCCGTTCACATGGCTTTGGGGAACTATCAACATGCGGTCAAGTGTTATCAGGAACAACTGGGACGTGCACAAGAACTGCAGGACTCCGGTATCGAAGCTCAGTCTTTCGGCAACCTGGGCATCGCCAAACTTAACATGGGTCTATACGAAGATGCCATCGGTTATTTGGAGCAGCAATTAGGCACCCTGGAACGCGTTAATATGCCAACTACACAGCATGATCGCGCGCGTGCACTTGGTCATCTGGGCGATTGCTATGATGCCTTGGGCGACTTTGAGGAAGGCATTAAATGCCATGAACGTCATTTACAACTTGCTACTGCGCTGCAAAGCTATCGCGATCAGGAACGCGCCTATCGTGGTCTGGGACATAGCCATCGCGCGCTTGGTAATCTGCAAGAAGCACTCGTTTGTTTAGAGAAACGGCTGGTTGTGGCGCATGAACTTGGTAGTCCTGAAGTGAAAGCAGTTGCGTATGGAGATTTAGGAAATATACATTCCGCGCTAGGTAACTACGAACAAGCTGTCAACTGTTTGGAACATCAACAAGAAATCGCGCGTGAATTAGGTGATCGCGCTTTAGTTTCGGATGCCACTAGCGCTTTGGGTAATGTCTATCAGCGTATGAGCGATGCCGATGGCGCATTACGTTTGCATAAAATGGATTTGGAAATGTGTGAACACTTGGGCGCCGGTGCGTTACAAGCGCGCGCTTGTGGAAACTTGGGCGCAGTTTACGAATCCATACGCAGCTTTGTCGATGCGGTGAAATTCTATGAAAAACAATTGGCGCTGACAGCAGATAGGCTCAGCAAGGCATATGCTTGCGGTTCTCTCGGTGAGTATATTTTTAAACTTTATTTATATTATAAAATCTTTCCTAACTAACCACTACTCACATAGGTCGCGTTTTTCATCAAATGGGTCAGCATCCGCAAGCCGTTAATTTTCTGCGACAAGGTCTGTCGATCGCACAATCGATCAACAAATCGGAAGAGGAGGCCAAAATAAGATATCAACTCGGTAAGTCGGGCGATCAAGTAAATATGTAATTTATTTTAATTTTTTTGTTAACACGGTTTCATTCCAGGTCTTGCTCTACGCGCTTCCGATGACAACGAAGACGCGCGCACACAAATGGAAACCGCCGCACAGCTGCTGGAGTCCGTGCGTTATGACCAGCGCAGTCCTGAAGGTCGCACAAGTCTTTTCGATTTGCAGACGTCTTGCTATCACATTCTACAACAAATACTTGTCGCAACTCAACGCAGTGAAGACGCCTTGGTAGCCGCAGAACGCTGCAAAGCACGCACTAGCCCAGACACAAACAGTATCTCTCGTAAAACAACCATTACTTGCAGTGAATCCATTTATGATATTGTTAATCGTACCAAGACCAACGTACTATACTTTAGTTTAGCCGGCGACGAACTCTATGCTTGGTTCCTCCAACCACAGAAGGGAATTGTGCGTTTTCACGTAGTACACATTAATGAGGAGACCCTTAAGATATCCACTGAGAAGCTTACAGAACACTCAAAGAATACACAACAAAAAGGTAGTCTCCTGGAGCGCTATATAAACATGGTGCGCGATAATTTGGGCGTGAACTCGGATAGTGTTCTACTAGAAGGCGATGGTAGTGGCTGGCGTTCGAGTTCTGAAAATCTACTTGATGATTTTGCCAACGAACGAAGTGGTTTCCTGCGCATGGTCAATCGTAACCACTTGATGAATTCGTCCAACTACTCCTTAAGCTCGTTATTCAGTTTGGGCTCTGTGGGTGGTTCAGTGGCAAGTCTGCAAGGCTCTACACGCTCTATAGGTAGTCTACAGGGCTCTACACGCTCGCGACGTGCACCCACTTTGCCCGCTTGGCAGGGACCCACTTGCTTACATACACTCTATAATCTACTCTTGGAGCCATTCGACGACTTGCTGCCATCAGGTTGTTCAGTTTCACGACAGGGGCGAAAAGAGCTCATTTTGGTGTTGGAAAATGAACTTTACCTAGTGCCATTCGCCATATTACGCAGCTCTAAGGAAGATGGCGAATACTTATCAGAACGTTGTTCAATAATTACGATACCCTCGTTGCAATCGCTCCGTTTGAAGAGCAAAATCCTACGCACACGTGAACTTACGGAAAATCTAAGCACCGCCTTGGTAGTCGGCGGTCCACGTATACCTTCCGTACTGTCCGAAACGTGGGGTTGGTCGGAATCACCTGCTTCGCTGCAAGAAGCCGCTATGGTTGCTGATATGCTACAAGCAAAGGCCATTGCGGGCTGCAATGCCACCAAAGAAGCAGTTATATCTGAGCTACCAACCGCAGAATGTGTACACTTTGCCGCTAACCTCAGCTGGAAACTGGGAGCGGTAGTCTTAAGCCCAGGCGATGTGGTGGACTCGCAGACACAGAAACGTTATTATCAATCGACGGCTAGTGCTGGCGTACAGGAGGAGGAAACTAATGAACTTTCGGGTGGCAATATAGAGTTGCCACAACTCTCAGACTTTATACTGTCCGCTGCAGATGTGCTCACTATGAAACTCAACGCTAAGTTGGTTGTGTTGAGCTCCTATCACTCGATTGAACCCATTACTGGTGCAGGTGTTGCCAACTTGGCAGGTAGTTGGCTATGTGCTGGTGCAGGAGCTGTACTTATATCACTATGGCCAGTACCCGAAACAGCTGCCAAAATATTATTGCGCGCGTTTTACTCCGCGCTCTTACAAGGTGCACGCGCTGCTAGGTAAGTTCCCTCTAGTATGAGTATAAACAGGAATAACTCCCTTCCCTTTAATTTTTCACAGAGCTCTCGCTGAAGCCATGCAGACAGTCCAGCACACTAAACATTTTGCTCATCCTGCCAACTGGGCTGGTTTCCTTCTAATTGGTGGTAATGTGCGTCTTTCCAATAAAGTTGCCATGATGGGAAATGCACTGTGTGAACTAATGCGTACGCCCGATAAATGTCGCGATGCGCTACGTGTCTGCTTACACCTGGTTGAAAAGAGCTTACAACGCATACATCGTGGTCAAAAGAATGCAATGTACACAACACAGAAGAGCATTGAGAATAAGGCAGGACCAGTGGGCGGTTGGAAAGATCTTTTGATGGCAGTAGGTTTTCGCTTTGAGCCTGCTGCTAATGGCATACCATCAAGTGTTTTCTTCCCGCAATCCGATCCAGAAGATCGGCTTTCACAATGCTCCGCTAGCCTACAAGCCTTGTTGGCATTGACACCGCTCACTTTGCAAGCGTTGGCAAAGTTAGTCAATAGCGCCGATGTGGCAGATGATATCATTACACTTATAAGAAATGTTTTGGCACAATTTCCGCCCAAAGGTGCCGCTGAAACGGAGGCCTGCATAGAGATACCCTTGAGTGTGCGCTTGTGGCGCGTGGCAGGTTGTCACGAACTTTTGGCATCCATTGGTTTCGATCTTACAGAGGTCGGTCAGGACCAAGTAACATTACGTACAGGCAAACAAGCGAACCGACGCAACTGTCAATTTGTACTGCAGGCTTTGTTGGCACTATTTGGTAAGTTAATGTGATGTAATCTCATGGGAACTCTTTTAATTAATATCTATCATACATTCTAGACACTCAAGAGGCACCGAAAAGCTTAGGTTTGGACTCATCCAGCAGCTGTGAATCGCTCGCTGACGAAACACACGCCGAATTGCAAGTATCTGTATCCAATCCAGCACTCGCGCTAACATCAACACCTACAGCAACTACATCCCACCTTTCGGCAGATACCACCAAACCCTTAGGACTTGGTTTGCCATTGCCACCACTTAATCGCACACGCGTGATTAGCAGTAGCGGCAGCGCATTTATATCGTATGTACGCCGTCGCGGTGAACCTGATGGTGGACGTACTGACACCGAATCTATACCAAGCGCGCCAGACAGTGCTGGTTCAGCACTTTATCCCACGCAGGATTCTAGCTTGGCCAACACTACTGACAGCGAACTATCAGATGGTTACATCTCGCAAGCGCATATTAATAAAACCACAGGACCTCGTTTAGGTTATTCCAGCTTACGTGCACCCGTGCGCGTATCACGTCCTGGTGGTGGTGGTGAAAGTGATGCAGCATTTACTCCCAGTCCTCCGGTGACTACACAAAATCCAGTGGAGCAAAATGTATCCATGGCGTTAGCACATCAAACTCGTATACGTAATCTTTATTCAAGCGCAGGTATGAACTATCTAGGTGATAGTGTTATTCCAGAAATGAGTGTTGTGCCAAATGGCATTTCCCGACGTCCAGACAGCTCCAGCTCAGCTAGTTCCACCACCGACTGGGAAATATCGGGACATGCAACGGTCTTACGACGTAACAATCAACCACCCCCGCATCCTGGACATATGCCTCCACTGCCACCACCTAGACAAAACCTACCGTTGGTCGACAGTTTACGACCTGTGCCACCAATGGCCCCTGTCTACAATAACCTTGGACCCACTACATCGTTGGTCGGTCCCACCATGTTATCAGCTAACTTGGAATCTACAAGCTCTGAATCAGAAATTGAGCGTGGACTTGAATTAACTCAGACGCCGATGTCACACTTCCGTCTTAAACCTAAAATAAAACTGGGTAACGCACAGTCATCAGTGGCTGCACGTCTTAGCAAAGAACATGCGCTCTTCATGGATCGACTTAATATACGTACAGAAGCTCCTACAAATATGAATACGAACCACCAAGGTGCTTCTGGCACAGCCAACGCACTTGCTGGTAGTCGCAAGCCGTTAAGTCTGCCCGAAGAAGACGATAATGCGCTTATTGTAAACGCATCCAACCTTTACTTCTCTCAAGCCGATACAGAGCTGCTAAACGAGGCAAAGAAAGACCTCAAATCAGTAGCCACAAATGCTACGGCGGCAATAAGCAATCAAAGTGTTGCATCCAAAGAGGCGAGCAAAGTGAATCAGAAGAGTATACAAGACTCAATAATGCGGCATATGAATCGTGAAACTCCCACCATCTCGGAGGTATACCATGAACGTAATCTGGGTCTAGGCCTAGCGCCACCACTCTCCAAATTACTGCTAAGCAAGAACTACGACGATGAACCCAGTGTAAGTAGCAGCAGTAGCAAACTCAGCAATACTTGCACCATAAAGAGTATTGTTGATGCTGTGAATGAGCTGGAACTCAGTGGCACCTCCTCCTCATCATCAGTGAGCACAGCTAATACGAAAACTATGAATATACCACCACACAACACAGCCAATAGTAACAGCACCCCGACTAATGCCAACAGTAACTGTGGCGCTATTAATACAAACAGCAGCAACAACAATGGAAATGTGCACAATACCGTCGCAACCACAAAAGAGACTTGCTCCATTTGTGGTGAACCCGCAGACATCATTTGTCGTTGCAAAGCGGCCACGGTACAAAAGAAAGGTACGCTCAAACCCTGGCTAAGCAATGTGCCTTCAAGTATAGTGAAAGCCAGTGAACTGACCACCGCCGACATATTAGAACGACAGCATAAGATCAAAATGAATGTCGGCACGATCAAAACGAAAGCCGAAGTAGTCACAAATATGACTATGACAAATGTTAAACGCGCTAGCAGCCCCTTTAACGAGTTCTGCCGCCGGGATGAGGGTGATGGCAGATCCGTGGCGGACTCACAATGCAGCAGTACGTACAAAACGGCGGCGGCGGTGTTGGGTAATAATGCTAATGGAAATGGTGGCACAACGAGTAACAAGGAAGGAGCAAAAAGTGCTACCCAAACTGGAGGCAACACTGTGCTGAGTAGAAAGATGTGAAGAAGTATGAAAAATAAAATCGCGTCTACCAAAACATTACAATTACAAATAATCGAACATACGTATACAAAGCACTGAGCTCCTGACTGGAACTGAGCTGATAATAAACCGACAATATATATCGTCGAAGATTGTTGTCATGCAGGAAAACAAGGAAATAAAGCTTATTCAAGCTTAAACTAAAGTTTAACTTTCAAAGTGTTATAAACCAAGTTTATTTTCAAGAATAATTAAGTAATTATATTCATATTTCAAAATTGAAGTAACTTACGATCACGGAGATTTTGAGGAATTTTAAAATAGGCAAATAGGCAATAATTATCTAAAGAGTATTTTTAATCATAAATAAGATATTATTACAATTAATGTTTTCAATTTGTTAGTAAAATAATTAAAACTCTTTAAATATTTCTAAAGGATAACAAGAAGAGAAGTGTATTTTACTAGAAGTTGTACAGTTTTAGGCTTAGAATACATATTTCTTAAACTTAAGCTGTTTTTTTGACTATCATACATTAAACCGTTAACTTGCCGTATCTTTTACATTATTTTTATGTAAGTATTATTTTGTCTGTATTGATTTTGAACTAAAAGACTCAATTGTGTATTAGTTAAGTGCGATTTGCATTTATTTTAATAAATATAAAATACTGTAAAAGTAAACTGTATTTTTAATCAAACGTGATAACACGTCAAAACAGTGGAAAACGTAATGAACACCATTACTATGAGTAACTATGAACTCTTAACCATTTACTTATTTTGATCACCAAAACATACCACTAAATCAAACTTATCTGACAGACATTATATTAGGAACAAATTCCAACCTCAAACAGCTACTCTCCTGTCTAATCTCTCACGTAACGAATTAAAATAAAAAAAACATCAACTGTGACACCATAAATCACAGATCTCGCTGAAAAAAAAATTAAAAGTACAAAACTGCAAGGTCACGTTTTCAAAAGAATTCCAATAAGAACCATTTCCTATCAAAGCTCGCGTGCAGGATCGTACATGCTGCCCAGCTAAAGGCCAGTTAGCGTAGCCAAAATATAATCTTTCTTTGATAACTTCATAATTTTAACTAACTGAAATGACCCCAGGACTTTTGTGTAGACATAAATCACAGCAGTCTGCTCGCAATGATTTAGTATAGTTATTTTCTATATACTTATGTATGGACATAAATCATAGTAATCGGCATGAATTAATTTTATATAGTAATTTTCTATATATATTTAATTGTTATGAGATTTTAATTGTTTGTCATTTTTTGGTTTGAGATAAGGAAATAAAGAAATTACTCAAATAAATAATAGATTCCGATGCTGTAAACAATTTTTTTATTGGCTATAAATAATTGCAAAAGTAGGCGTAGAATAGATTATTTGGGCAAAAATAGGAATTTCATTTAGCATATCAATACCAATTAAAAAAATGTATATATAAAAATAAAAAAGTGTATAAAAGTAAAATTCTTAAAAACTATATAAAATATAACAAATTTTTGACAGAAAAGTAATAATTTTGCAAACTTACCTATTAACTAAATACGGCTCACTAAAAAAGCGATTCCAAAATATATTTTACGTCCATAGATTTATTGGAGTTTTTCATAGTTAAAATGTTTAGGCAAATAACGTCAATAAGAAATTTTTAATTTATATATTTTACGAAAAACATTTTTCTTAAATTTACACTTTTTGCACAAACTTTTGAACAACAAACATGTGGCGCTTTATTTTTTTGCACTTAAATATATTAATGGCAATTACTGCTCTTTTAGATTAAATTTTTAATTAATACACTATTTTTTTAGCATTTATCATAAATTTTCTGACATTTATAATTTTCTACACTCAAAATGATTAATGGCATTTACTGCTCTTCTTTTTTATTTTATTTTTTTATTAAAACACTATTTTTTTCTAAATAACACACATTTTAAATTTATTTTAAAAGCTTTTTTTATACATTTTAACTTATTTGCTTAATTTAATTTTTTCACAGCCACCTTATATTTTTAACGAAGCACACTTTGATAAGATTTTATTATTTGATTTAATGGCATTTTCTGCTCTTTTATTAAAGCACATTTTTTTAATTAACACGATTTTCTTTTACTTATTTTATTAATTTGCATTTTTCTGCACATTTTTTACGAAAACACTACCACTATATATTTTTTACGAAACAGACCATTATTTATTTTTTTATTACTATATTTTCACTTAAATGGCATTCACTGCTCTTTTCTTATATATTTTTTATTTTTAGCTTCACACCTTTTCCAACTTTTTTACAAAAAACACCATTATCACACATTTTTCACATTTCTTATTTTATATTTATTTATTTTTTAATGGCATTTACTGCTCTTTTTTTATTGAAAGCCTTACTTACTTTTTCACTCACTTTATTTATATTTTTTTACTTTTTTGCTTACTTTACACTTTTTATAGCACACATTTTTACAAAAAACGCACTTTTTACTATTTTCATTTTAACGGCATTCACTGCTCTTTTTAATTATTTTTATTAACACATTATTTTTTTTATTTTGCACATTTTTTTTATTACTATATTAAACATCAATTACTTTTCTCATATTACCACTAGCGCTCTTTTAGATATTTTGCCTTACACTTATTTCTCATTTTAATCAACACTACCGCTATAGATTTTTTACGAAACATTCTTTTACTTTAAAGGTCTTTAGTATTTTTACTATTTAGTATGATATGTGTGCGAACACTTGTTAACTTTTCCAACAGTAAACAACTTGAATAGCACTCTTATATCCATACCGTGCATGTTTATGCATGCTCTGATAAACATCATACAGTTACATACCACTGGGATTTGATTTGGCAAGTATAAGAATATTTCCGCATGTTTTGCAAATATTTCATCAAATCCAGTTGCACACAAGCACAGTTAACATATTTTGAACAAAAAAGTCAAGCTGCATTTAAGTAAACCTTTACAATTTAATAATTTGATAATGCAGCAAATTGCAAGCGGTTTCCAACGAGTAACGGAAGAACTGAAAAGGAGAGAAACAAAATGGTGAGTGTGACTGGGTTGCAATAAGTGACGATTGGCAGCATTTTTTGCCATTTCAAATTTTTAGAACAGTGCTGCCAAACATTCGTACGGATATTTAGTAAAATGTTCGTTGCAAGTAAAATTTGTGTATACATGCATACACATACATACGAGTATAGGAATATGCAGACAAATGACTATAGACATGTATTTCAAAATTGGAGGAGAAATAAGAAATTAAATACTGAAAATTTTAACTAAATAAGCTTATCGATTTCTTATTTCGTAACTATATATTGTAGAAAGTTTCTTGTAAGTTTACTATTATTATTATAGAACAATTTTTATCAATTTTACAAAAATTAAACCATATGAAGGCGAAAAAGAAGGAAAAGTACGAAAATATTTTATTTAATTTAAAAAGATAAATGCTTAACAGTTGCTTAGTTATTTTGCGAAGATATATTTAAATAAATTTTAATATTTGCCATTTGTTATTAAATTATTTTTGAACAAAAGTTTAGGAGTTTAACCCGTACAATATCCCTATAATTTTGAAAATATGGTCAGAATGATTTATAATTATTTTTCAATTAAATTCTACACTTGGTTTTCTTTTCTGACATCGATAATTCAAAGCATTTTAAGTCGTTTATTAAACCGAACTTGTCTGGTATTAGTTTTCGTTTAATATTAAAATTATATTATTATCAAAATGCTTGCCAAAATGTGTATCTATTTACATATACATATATATTTAATTACTAATTCGATAATCAAAACCAATTACACTTGTCTTAGCAGACAAATAAAAACAACTTTGCAACCCTTTCGACGCCATCACGGTGGACCGCGGCCGCTCGTGTTAAAGCAATTCACTCTTATTTGCTTTTAATAAGTACATTTCTGCATAAGTAACACACACTTCATAAAATATAAACACTACTGAACACATTTAGCAAAAATTTGTAGTGAAATGTTTAATTAAACTTAATAAAAACTCACTTTTAACCAAACGTAGTCAAGACGCTGCTGCAATCACGCGATGTCAAACGATTAACTGTTACATAGCGAAGGTGCAATAAATAAGCAATAACGAATTGACAGACAGTGTTGCCAATAAATATCGTTTTCTGTAGTGTCTTTCTTCCGCTGGAATTTCAAATAATAGTGGAAGTAGCGATAAATAGCTTTTGCTCTTCCGTTCTACACATGTACACACATATACGGACATGCACACAAACAAGTGTAACAGCGGTTTGTTTACATTTATGCACTGGCGTAATAGAAATGACATAAGTTATAATTCACAGCTTCCTATTTACCTATGTACATTTTTATCGTTTAAATACGTATATAGCAAGTATGATTTGTTGTTTTTCTTTAACTAATTTTTACATAAATGCTTGAAGGTATTGTGTGTTTGAAGTGTGTTCAGTTAAAGCGCTGTTGCATTCAAATACAACACGTGTGTGTGATAATTTATGAGTTTCTTCAATTGAAATGTGCAAAAAAGAAAATTTAAGTGAAATTCTACAATTGCCCAGCTGTTGTGCGATAAAAATAGCGCACAATACGTAGTAATCAAAATGGAAACAATTAATTATCTAATATTGGAGAAAGAACCGCAGATACATTGTCAGGGGTACGTCTGCCGTCAAGTGAAACTGGATTGTGGCGGAAATTGTCACGAAGCTTGATGAGATGAATGAAAGTGTTGGAATTTGATCTGAGTAAAAGATGGGGAAGCGAAATTATTAAATAGTGTGGTAGTGAAATGTTAGATGGCCAGTTGCTGGCAGCTAATTGAGGTTAAGTTGATTTGCCATGAGATTTTTCGTTATAATTGTACATAAATAGCTTCAGTGTGGCACACTTAGTACTCGTATATGAAAGAAGTGCTTAGTGCTATTGTATGGTGCTTCAAGCGTCCCAATAACTTTTCCGCCCTGTTATCACATCAGTATAATTTATTGCCTTATAAAGAATTATATGCGCTTATCATTAATTGATCCTTATTTTTTAGTCTGCCACAACTTCGCAGCGATAAGTCAAGGTCAAGCGCCGGATGCTTTGAAATTATGATTCAGTAATAATGCAACAACTAATATTCATAAGAATATATTAATAAAAATATATCAAATTAATAAAAATATATGTAAGCTGCCAACAAACAAGAATTTGCTCCTATTGCAGCGATGAATCTTAGAAGCATATGTGAGTAGACATAACGCGCGTACAGCAAACAAATTTTCAATTTAAATCGATTGAGAATTGTTAAATGCATATTTTTGCTCGTTTCAGGACATTGACTGGCTGTATATATGTACATATATGTATGTATGTATATAAGTATATTATATTCCAATAAAGAGACGTATGATTGGCTTTTTATGAAGAACAGCTCAGTGAATGCAGAAACACTACTTGCAGCTTTGTGGAATATTTTAAGGAGTTAAAATATATAATATAATTTTTTTAAGCAAAGTTTTAGCATGATTAAGATTCTCTGTTCATAAATTTAAATTATAAATAAAATGGACCATCAGTCTACGCTTAACAATGTCTAGATTAAGAATGCCTTAATCTGTCTACGTCAGTAACACTGATAACACATATTGATGTATATACTATATAGTATTGCTTGCGATCCAAAAACTTTAACGAGCTTTTAGACAAGTGGGCGTTGTCGCAAAGCCGAATTTTTTGGTTTTTTGAGCGCCACATATTTATATATTGATAATCAATAGTCAAGGGAATTGGAGGTGTTGCTGTGGAAGATCTGTAAGCTGATAACAACTGGAAAAAATTTAAATTTTGAGTACACTTAACATTTATATAAAAAATTCAAAAGAAGATGTTATATATATATGGTTGTATGTATGAGTATAGTTGAGTATTTTCAACTACGAACTAAAGTACTTTGGTGGTAAACTTATCAAAACAGCGCAGATTATCAAATAATTGGAAAATACTACTCGCAACTGATTAAAATATATGTATGCATGATTGAATAGTTGTTCTAGCACAAATACACATATTTACTAGCTTGACGTTTGCAAACAATACTAAGCATGTCAACAAGGTATCGCGTGCTGCAAAACATACGTACATACACACGAATATACGTAATTAGTATTTAAAGTAGTATGAGTTATCTTAATGGAAAATTATTAACAAATTAATTGTTATGACTGCATATACATGCAAACATATACGAGTTTATATGTCAGGAGGAGTATATATTGTAATATTTCTTATATTGGCAGCCACACGGCATTATCAGTTAATAGATTATAATATTTTACATCCATGTGGGTGAAGAGTATGCAATAAAATAAGGATTCAAATTTTTCTAGATTATCTTGAAGAATAATTGATTTTAATAACAATTTGTTGTTTTTTGAAATTAGTTGCTTTATTCCTGCATATTTGTTTAGTTGTTTTGTAATTAAAAAATCGCAAAGCATAAGTAATACATAAATACATATGTACATACATATGCATATGTAAGTATTTGTGTATGTATGCATGTACATATGTATGTCTAAAAACAACGTTATTTTTAACAAAACTCACAGGCAGCATTTTAATTGATTAAATGACGTCGACAACAAATCAAACTTTACTCAAAATGCGTAGCTGCGCAACAACAACAAGCAAAAAATCGGTGCAGCGATAATGAATTTGGACACTGCGATTTTCCAGTATTAAAAAGGATATAGTGAAAACCGTTTATTAAAAAATGAAAAGTATTTAAAAAAAATAAAAACAATAAAAATAAATAAAAAAAATACAAACAAAATAAAAAATAAAAGCAATATAAAAAAAATTAAAATAAAAAAATAACATAAACAAAAATAAAAATTAAAAATAAAAAATAAACTTAAAATAAATAAATAAAAAAAAAATAAAAACAAACTTAAAATAAGAAAATAAAAAAGTAAATAATATAAAAAAATCAAATTAAAATAAAAAATTTAAAACAATAAAAAATATTAAATAAAAATAGAAAGAAAATAATTAAAAATTAAAAAATAAATAAACGAAAAAATTTTAACTAATAAAAACAACAATAAATGGAAAAAATAAAAACTAGAGAGCTAATAATAAAAAAAAAATTTTTAATTAAATAAAAAAATTAAAAAAAAAAACACAAAAATATAAAAAAATTAAAAATAAAAGCAAAAACCATAGCGAAATAAATTCTAAAAAATTTATATTTGAAACAAAGAAATAAATGAAATAAAAACTAATAAATACAATAACTATAAAGCTTACGTAAAAATATTTTTAAGCTTTATCAGCTGAACGTGTATGTTTGTATGCATTTGCGTTCGGATGCATAGCATTAAGCATTAAAAACGGAACTTTAGAAAAAAACGAAGTATTTTTAATTTATAACGAAGCAAAAGCGCAAATTGAATATAAAAAGCCGTCAAAACATAAAAGTGAGATTAGAAATTCCGCGCTGACGCTTACGAGTATGTAGTAGCACGCGTTTTACGAGTAAGTGCTTTATCACAAATTTTATTTTTTTTTTAATATTTTTTATTGTTGTTTTATTTGACCATTGCTCGCCTCCATGGGACAGCACTGCCTGTGCGGTAATCGGTTAATTGCCGCCCGCCAACCGATCGTACATCCGATCGGCGCTCGCTGAACGTCTTCGCATTACCTTCGCGCACCTATAAAAATTGCTCCGCGTTGTGCTCAACAACTCAAAAGTGCCTTAGAGCTTGTAAAGTGCGGATCGCAAGCGATCGTACGTGAAAATATAGAATAAATTAAAACTGAAAGGACTTTTCTTAAGTGAAAGAAAAATTAATAATAAAAAAACATTGTTTCTGTGATACGTAATTAGTGATTATCCTTAAAAATGCGTCTCTTGTTGGATAAGGTAAAGACGAAAAGGATTTGTGCGATTATTTTGACAAAAATTGTAAAACTAAAAAATATTTTTCTAATTTTTTAATCACTTTTAGAAAGTGCAATAAATTTAAAAATAATATGTTTTCAAAAAATTTTAATAAAATCAATTAGGAATGCAAAAATATATGCATTTCTTTAATAATAAAATTAATATTTAATTTTTTAATAATTTTAGAAAAATATATAAGCAAAAAAATAATCGATAACTTAAAAAAAATGAAATTTGAAGGCATTTGAGATATTTTCTACAAAAATGCATGAAACTTTTCATACATTAAAAAATAAAATCGGACCTAAAAAAGAATATAAAAAATATTTAGTGAAATTTTTGTTTTTAAATTTACTAAAATTTGTTGTGCGTCAAAATTTTATATGTATATACATATTTTCAATCGTTTTCGAAAAAAATTTGTTATAATTGAATTTTTTTATAGCAAATTGAACTCATCGATCCTTCGGAGCTCTTGCGTCCCGAACCTGCTTTTGCCGACAAATGTCCATCGAAATTCCGTGATTACAGCATCAATGAAGAAGATCCTTTGAAGGAGCGTGTACGCAGAACCTATCGCGCAATGCATCTTAATCAAACAGTGGACTTTGTCAAAGGTAAGTGGACAATTGCGAAAAATCCACAAAAAAAAATAAAAAAAATTTCAAAATTTTTTAAATTTACAAAAAATTATCAAATTTTTTTAAGAATTAAAAACAAATATTAAACATAAAATTTTCAAAATTTTTTGATAATTTCAAAATAAATGATTTTGAATAAAATTTCAAAAATTATCAAATAAATGCTGAAACTTTAATTAAGTGACTAAAATGTTTAAGCATTACCTTGAAGTCCCACATTTGCACTTATGTAGCCACACACTCACGTTCTCACCATTTCTTTCTCACACTCTTACTCCGCAGGTCGCCATGAGCGCTGGCTGAAATTCAACACCTTCCAGGCGACCGTGCGCGAAGCACTCGAGAAGCTCAACGATCTAGTTGACGAATCTGATCCCGACATTGATCTGCCGAACATCGTGCACGCCTTCCAGGCGGCCGAGCGCGCACGCGAAGAATACCCCGAGCTCGACTGGCTACATCTGACCGCGCTCATACACGATCTCGGCAAAGTGATGGCTTTCTACGATGAGCCACAATGGGCTGTAGTGGGTGACACCTTCCCGGTGGGCTGTGAATGGGGCGAACACATTGTCTACCGCGCCGACAGCTTCGAAGGTAATGTCGACGGCGAGAATCCCAAATACAACACGAAATATGGCATTTATGAGCCAAACTGTGGTGTGGACAACTTGTTGTTGTCCTGGGGACACGACGAATACATGTACCGTGTGTTGAAACATAACAAAACTAAATTGCCACATGTGGCATGCAACATTATACGCTTCCACTCGTTCTATCCATGGCACAATGGTGGCGACTACAAGCATTTGGAGGCACCAGGCGATGAGGAGACCAAGAAATGGGTGCTGATATTCAAGTGAGTGCACGAGACAAGAACTACAAAAAGTTCAAAATAAAAAATATAATTGAAATAACTTTACTAACATTACCTCTCTCTTCCTATCTGCGCTCTTTTGCTTACTACAGCCGCTACGACCTGTACACCAAGAGCGAGAAGCTGCCCGACATTGACGCTCTGTGGCCTTACTACCAATCGTTGATTGACAAATACTTGCCCGGTGTCTTGGAGTTCTAAGTCAAGGGCGCCGGCAACGACTTGAGCTACTCGAATGCAAATGGCGCCAAACTCCAAAGTGACAATAACCTCAAATTGATCTGGAGCTCTAACTACATATTGTACATACATGCATATACATATTTACCGTACTACTTAATTAGACTATTTTATAATTTTGAAATAATTAGTTTTTAAGCTTTTAGACGGCAACGGTACGTATGTACATATACATACATAGATATTCGTATTCAGAGCTGTTAATGGACTTATACATTTTTTTTATACAAGAGAATGTTTTTATCACAAACAAGAATATAAAAAAATATATAAAATAAATGAACAATTACAATTTTTGGCTTTTTTAATTCATCAACAATATTATATTTTCATTAATATGAAAGAAACTAAAAAAAAAAAACAAAAAATGGAAAATCAAACAAGATTCAAAATATTAATAAATACGAAAAATTTAAAAAGAAAAACAAAAAACCAAAAAAAATAAGAAAAAAATATTAAAAAAAATATATATTAAAAAAAATAAAAATAATATAAAAAAAAATAAAAATATTAAAAAAAAATAAAAATATTAAAAAAAAATAAAAATATTTAAAAAAATAAAAATATTAAAAAAAAAATATTTAAAAAACAACATAAAAAATAATTAAAAACATAAAAAATATTACAAAAATACAAAAAAATATAAAAATAAAATATAAATATTAAAAAAATAAAATAAAAATATTAAAAAAATTTAAATAAAAATTACAAAAAAAATAAAAATAAAAAAAATTAAAAAAGAAAATAAAAAATTTAAATATTATAAAAACAAAAATAGAAAAATTAATTTAAAAAATGTTGAAATGGGAAAAAAATTTAAGAACCAAATTTTTTAAATTTAAGAACTAAACTGAAAAACAAAAAAATTTCAAAATGGCAAAATAGAAGAAAAGAAGAGAAAAGAGAATAATAAAAAAGTACAAAATATTCAATTAATAAGCAAAAATATAAATAATTGTTTAACTGTATTGTAAGCCTACATTTTTTTATTTTTTACCTTTTGAATTGTTTAGATATTTTATATATCATCTTAAAATAAAAATAAATAAAACTAAAATTTTAAATAAAAGAAATTAAAAAAATTTTATAAAAAATGAAAAAACAATATAATATACATAAATAATAATTAACAATTTTAATAATTTCAAAAAAAATATTAAAAAATTAAGAATTAAAACAAAAATTACTTTAAAAAAATTAATAAAAATATTCAAAATTAAAAGATTAAAAATTATTTTTAATGCAAAAAAGTTGGAAAAAATTAATAATTAATAAATAAAAATAATTATTAAAAATATTTTAAAATAAAAATAAATAACAAAAATTAAAAATTAGTAAAAATAAAAAACAAAAAAAACTTTTTTAAATATAAAAAATTTCAATAATATTAATCTAAATATTAAAAGGTATTTTAAAAAAATGAATTATAAAAAATATTACTTAAAAAATTAAAAATATTTTTAATGCGATTTACAAAAAAATAATTCAATTAATTAATAAAAAAATATTTGAAATAATATAAATAATTAACTTTATTTATTCTATTGGGAATCTTTTTTTGTTTTTTTTTTTACCCTTTTTAATTTTTTTAAATATTTGATTTCCAATTTTGAAAAGTGTTAATTTTAAAAATGTATATATATTTATTCCATAGAACAATAAATTTATGTAAATGCGATTATGCATAATATTCCTCAATTGCACCACAAATTCTTAAGCCAGCATCACGTTTCCAGTATCGTGAATAAAATATTATCGCAAAAACAAATAAAAAAAATATATATTTAAATATTTCTGCAAAGAAACGCCGATAAAAATGTCTTCCTCTTAGCCTTGAGAAATTCTTGAGAAGCAACGATAAGAACACACAAGTGCATTTATATAAGACGCTTTATTTCCATATACAAATTCTAGGGTTAACAAACAATTACACTAACAACGATATGCAACACGTGCCACATTCGACTTACATAGCTAATATGAAAGAGAAATTAAAAATAAAATGCATTTGTGATAGGCTTGAGTCGCATGCCGCGCCGCGCCGCGCACACACATCGTCGGCCGCGTCACAGCGTAAGGCAGCGCAGCGCGCACCCCATGTTCGCTGCCTTATCGCTCAGCGGCGCGACAAAATCCCCCATAACGCGGCTGTTATCACTGCTGATGTCACCCGCTAGTCTACTTTTAAGTGGCGTCGGTGTACGGCCATTGGCGGTGCGTTAGCGTTCATGCTTCGTCTTCTTCCTGTCTTTGCGCGTGGGTGTGTCGTAACGGCGCTGTGTAGGCGTTTTGGAGCGGTCACGTTCACGTTCCCGTTCGCGCTGCTTGCCATCACGTTGTGCGCGGCGCTCGCGGTGTTCACGTTCGCGCTCACGCTCACGCTCCCACTCACGATCGCGTTCCCTACGCGCCTCCACGGAAGCGCTGCGTTGACTACGGCTTTGTCTTTTGCTAGATTGGCGTTCACGCTCATATGCATCGTCGCGCTCGTGCGCTCGTTTGCTCTTATGCTGGCGTTCATGTCGGCGGTCGCGCTCCTTATAGTCTTTGTACTCTTCAGCCAAGTTTCTGCTGTCACGGCTGTGCGCGCGTTTCTTCGATTTCTTTTTGCGACTGGCTGATTTTCGTGATTTGGATGACTTTCGACTTTTGGATTTTTTCGCCGTCTTCGAGCTGGACTTGTGTCTGCGATGCGACCGTGAGCGCTCAGTGGTAGCATCAGCATCTGCGCTGTCATCGCTCAAATAAGTGGTCACTGAAGCGGATGCAGTTGACGTTGACGACGTACTCGATATGGACTCCGTTGAGCTATCGCTGTCATCTTCATCGCCCTCCGTCGATGGACTGTATGTGCGACTGCGGCGCCGCTGCTTCCTGGTACGCTTTGTGCTGCTTGCTGGTAGCTCGTCCGGTGAGCTATCACGTGCGCGTGAGCGTAGTTGCCGTTTACGTTCGGGACGTGGCTTCGGTAACGTGAGTCGTGAGATGGGCTTGATTTCACCCACCAGCTGTACATCGTCATCATCGGAGACGGTCACTGTGGCAGCAGGTTTACGTTTGCTGTCTTCTTTAGTAGTTTTGGCTGGATTGCTGGGCGTAGGTTTGGTCGTAGCGCCGGCGATATGTGTTGTGGGTATCTCAATCAAACGCAATTTAGCCTCCTCATCCGATTTGCCATCGTCCTCGGGGCCGTAAGAAGTTATCGGTATGGAATGTACAGATTCCTCGGAGTCAGTGGCATTTTCTTCGGCATTCGCGTTGGCATTGTCCATTTCGCTTGGTGAACTCTTGGCAGAGTCGGCAGTAGAGGGTGCGCCTATGTTGGGCGATTGAGAATTATTGAAATAATACCATGCTTCAATGACTTAATTTAAATTCTTAACTACATATTTATGATCACTAAAGGTAGAAGTGAAGCCAAGAGTTAAAAAATAGCGCCGTAAGATGGCGCTGATTGGAATGGAAAACGATAATCCAATATTTTTATGTAAACGACCAATTTAGCCCCACAACTTTTTTACTACGTTTCTTTGGTCTAAATATCTCTATGGTTCTTACAAACGAAGATTCCTAATGAATCCAAAAAATATATTTAAGCCCAGTGGCTTCAAAAAAGACATACAAATGTTCTAATTGTACGATTTTTTGCTCGCTGGAGGCTTTAAAGAGCCGAAGCCATATGTGCGACGAGCGAACACCGTTTGACGTAGAAATACTATCATTAGCCGACGGTGGCTGGGGCTGTATAATGTGCCACAGGTAGGCAGGAGGAGAGGGCTCTCTTCTGATAACAGCGAAATATATTTTCGAAATATGCCAATTATGCAAATATAATGATCATAAATTATTCAGCAAAAACGGTTTATGAGTTTTGCGATTGATAGGAAAGTTGCAAGAGATTTTGATACCCATATTATTTGGATTTTTCCAGATGTATTTGCTTCTTCAGACCTTCAATGCTTTTTCGATTTTTTTTATTTCTACCCATAAGTAGTGTCGCTGCACAAAACCGCTATTTTGCAGATGTTAAAAGTGTGAAGAAGCTGTAGTGAGAGACCGAGAGATTATAGGATACGACTACAGTTTCGGTTCACACGACAGTGGGGTACAAATAACTGGATCAAACTGGCAAATTTTATGCGCCCAAGGATCCTTAGTAGTTCAGCAGCTTCATCGAATATGAAGAATGTTTTCTGGCACTACAACAACAACAGTCCTTTAAATGACGTCCAACATAAAATTCTACTAGTAAAGATGTTGTTGTTGATGTAACGGTTATTAAGACCCTGTTTGAAAGAAGGGCGCGAGTTCATTGTCATCGAAACAATTTAACGGGGGGCCCAGGAAACGTGCTATTTCGGCTATTCGACGTGATCGGACCAAACTAAGGAGATGGTTAGTTAGACAGGGACATAGATAGAGTATGTTGAAGTCGATTTTGGATATGTAGGAGTTTTGCCTGTTACAATATCCAGAACGAAATAGCGCAAGAATCACTCCAACAATTCGAGCTCTTGTTGTTGCTGTTGTTGTTTTAACGGATATCGTATCCCCGTTAGGATGATAAGGATTATCTACGTTGTCGTCGACGTCATCTAACGGGAGGCTCAAGAAACGTGCTGTGTCGACGGGGTCGGACCAAGGGAAAAGAGTAAAGATGAGTAGGGTTAGTAGGGCATGCAAAGAGGTGACCAGCGTCATGCGGAGACTCATTACACGCAGGACATATGTTGGATATATTGGGGTCTATTCTGGATAAGTAGGAGTTAAACCTGCTACGATATCCAGAACAAAGCTACGCAAGAGTCACTCTCGTTTCTCGCGGCAACTCGAGCTCTTCTTCTGCAATTGTTGGCGGTTTGACTCCCAGCGAGAGATTCAGGGAAGATGTTAATAGCTCAACTGTGAATGGTGTTCAATGCTTGCTTGGTAGCCCTGTTTTACCTTTAATTTGGTTTAGAAAAGCCATCGCCTTGCGTTTTCGCTCCAACTGCAATTGCTTCTCCTTGGATAAGGGACCACCCAGTTTCTCACGCGCAATTTTCGCCAATTTGTCCTTCACCTTTTCCTCGGCTGTGAGCAGATAAAAAGGGATAGAAAATAATTAATAAGTTCTGCAATTTTCACCACACTACTGCCCACCTTTTTTCAACTCTTTTTGCCGATGTTGTTGCTGTTGCTCAAATAAGGCATTGCGCTCCATTTCCGCTTTGGAGTTCTTCAATTGCACTTTCGTCGAATTACTGCTGGCAATGCCACTGCTGTAATCGGCGTCATAACGACTGCCGCTAGGCTGATGCTGACCGGACGGCGCCCGCATGCTTAGCAGCGCTGGACCCGTTAGCACAGTGTTTTGTGTGCTACGGCTGCCGACGCTTGCGGCGATTTGCGCATTTCTGGCCATCAGCTGACTCTCGACCAACTGTATGGCCTTCTGCACATGCTCAGGCACCGTACGCGCTTGCCCTGAGTTAGCCGGCTTGGCGGCGCACTCCTCATCATCATCGCTGGGTTCGCGCGGCAAGGCTGGTTGTAGTATGGCGGCTGCCGACTCTTCCTTTGGTTTGATCGAAAAGCAAACGGGCGCTAAGTGAAAATGAAATAAGATAAAATAGTTTTGGTGAAATACTTGGTGAAAAGAGTGCAAGTTAAAGCTTACATATCGCTTTTTCGGCCGTCTGCAGTCCCTTTTTGCTCATCAGCGCTGCCGCCACCGCTGCAGCTTTGCGCTGCTTCTGCTCCTTCGATGCGGCATCCTGATCGCCGGTCACTTTGTACAGGTAATAAGGATAAAACTCGTTATCGTAGAGCAGGAATGTGAAACGGTCGACGCTTTTAGCGCGTAGCGTCTCCTCAAATTGGCGGCCATTCTTCACCACATAGGTGGCGGTTTTATCAATGATATTTTTCAGTGTTTCCGTTGGTACTGGTATAGTGAGCACTGGTTCGGGTTTCGGCTCAGGCGTCGCTTTCGACTGCTGCTCCTCCGCTTCCGACTCCGTATCAGAGGCGTAGTCTTGCGCCAACGCTAAAGCGCTGGTATTCTTCAATATCTCCACTTCCGTTTTCACATTGCCGCCATTCGATTGCGAATTCGAATTCGAATTGGTGACGTCATCG
Source organism: Bactrocera zonata (assembly GCA_037783105.1). Taxonomy (NCBI): domain Eukaryota; kingdom Metazoa; phylum Arthropoda; class Insecta; order Diptera; family Tephritidae; genus Bactrocera; species Bactrocera zonata. The sequence goes on from JBAWJQ010001700.1 coordinate 278,694, forward strand.
GGCTCTGCCGACACGTACGTGCTGCCATTGTATTGCAACAACACGGGCGTGAAATTCCCAGCAGTCGGTGTGGTGGGCGTGGGTGAATTCGAGGTGGGCATATTCGCCAACTCGCCATCGAGTACAGCGGGCAGCGGCACGCCTTTAATTTTGCTTATCAACTGCGTATATGCACAGTTAGCCGACGGCTTATACTTAATGGTGGGCACTGCAATGACTGGCTTGGCAGGCATGCTAGCGGCAACGCTTGCACTGGCGTTACTGTTGCTGGTTGTCGGCGGTTCCAGCGGCTCCTTTGCTGCTGCAGTCTCTGTCGGATAGGTGCCGTTCTTTATAGCATTCAAAAGATATTTGTAGTATGGATTGAGCACGCCATTTATGGCAAGAAAGTCGAATTGTACGTTGTTCGACTGTTTGGCCTTCAAGAGTATCTCCATTTGCATACCTTGCGAGGCTATAAACCGCGCGGTCTTCTCAATAATTGCATGCTGCTTCATTGTTTCGGGCTATGGAAAAGTAAACGTTAATTATTTCGTTTGGAAAATGCGCAAGCAGCAGTGTGGCACTCACCAATTGTATGCTAGCCGGCACTTCGAAGTCCTTGGGCAGACTAAAAGCCTGCTCAACCTCGTCGCCGCACGGCGAATTGCTGTGCTCCTCGCGATTGGGTCCGTGTGGCACAACACCTGCGCCGCCATCGTTGCCATACTGAAAGTCCACTTGCGCATAGCTACCGCCCTCGACATCCTGTTTGAGGCGTTTCAAATCCTCCTCTACAAGTTTTCAGGCGGACAATTTGTTTGTTTGGGAGGGGTGCGTAGGTGGTGTTGTGGTTGTGCGCAAGTAACGTTTTCGTCGATGGTCAACCAAATAAAAACAAAAATGGCAGAGAAAGAGAAACCAAAATGAGTCTTCATTGGCAGTGACTAGAAGGCAGCTACGCCTACACAAATTTGCAAAATCGCAATTTGAGTGCACAAAATTATGCGCTGTGGCATAAATGATTTGCTTGAATTTTTATTTATTTTCTTTTCTTTTTTTTTTTTTTTTTTTTTGATTTATTAGAGGTTTTGTGTGATTTTTTTTTTTTCTTTGTAGAAAAGATGCTTTTCGTTTTGCAATTGCATTCTCAAAATAAAAGAAAACACGTTACACAAGCATATTTTCCGTACTTTGTTTTGTTATAAATTAAAAAATAAAACAATTTTAAACAAATTGTAACAGCCATTACATTTTAGAGAACTTTTAGTATGATTGATGTATTGTTGACGGCAATGCGCCTAACGGCATGCGACGCTGCTGCTGCGGCTCACATCTGCAATGGAACATTAGTGTGTGGTGAAAAAATGCATATATTTACCTGCAACATGCGCTTGCGCTCTTTTGCACAGACCCTGCTTTGGACACCGACGCTGGCTGCTGGCTGCAGACTGGCAAGGCATGTGGCTTCCATATTATCCGCAAACGGCGTACACGTTTCTTTTTTACAAACTACTTACGTGTTATATATTTGCACTTTTCGTTTTTTCATTTCGCTTTTTCGCATTTACACTATTTCTTAAGCTTAATTAGCTAACAACTAATTAGTCATATCAATGTACAATTGCTTATCGGTCGTTTAGCTTGAATTATTGCATTGTTCTTGTCATATAATATATGCTTATAGTACGTAATGACCGTTATTAAATCTTTACACATATTTACAATAAAATTGTTTAAATATAAAACTGTTGTTGTGGTAAAAACATAACTCTTTGCTTAGTAGTTTAGCAGCTTGACGAGCCTTACGACCGGTCCGCCATGCCAAGTAACAGCACTGTTGCTTACCTTGTTGCAGTATATGATCCTCTTCGTTGTTGTATAAGTATAAATAACGCTCTTCCTCGCACAATTGCTCGGCACGTTGCTCATCGGCGCTTAGGTAATCGAGTCGATTGCCGTAGCCGCCCGGCGGCGGTTCATGTTGCGCCAATTCGGACAAAGCACCACGTACGTCATATCTGTGCGTTGGCAGTGATTATTGCGAATTGGGCGTGGCACATATATGCACATATATATGATTTTTATGTGGAGAGTTGGTATATGTGGTTGTATGTTTTTTGTGCGCGCAAGGAAGTAGCGTTCGGCGGATGAAAAAGAAAGATAAATGTAAATTAAAAACAAAAGCCAAAACAAAAGTTTTAAACTAAAAGGTGGTTTGCAGGTTAGGAAATAAAAACATAAATTATTTTTTAAATATGCAAAAAAATATTAAAAGAAAATGTTATAGTTGTATGTTTACAATGCAGTAAACAATATAACTAAAATATTTTCTTTTGCTATGTTAATGCAGATTTTTACAAATATAAGAAATTTTCAAATTGGTACAAATGTTGTATACATACCGTTCCTGTTGCTAAAAAATGATATTTGCGATTAAGTGATTATTAGAAAATAAATTCGTTTACAATGCTACATGATGATGCGAAATTATGATGACATAACGTCTCCCAAGTGGGTACACATGGTACAAGCCAAGTTGGCGTGTTTAATTAGCAACACAAATCAATTGCAATATTTGTTACTGTTAAATTAATTCAGGCGCTTTCTGTGTCTGCCGAGTAGCAACCATTTAGATTCACATGTATGGTTGTAATTTAGAAAAAATATATACAAAGTCTGCGGTATTCGCTAACATTTCTCCATACGTATAGTATCAATAATAAATACAATTTAAATGCACATTATTAAGGACTGCAGTCAACATTTTAATTTTAGAAATACGCGTTTGTTAAATGTGATAACTATTATAGATATTTTCGGGTAGAATTGTTAGCGAATTTTGCAAAAATCGCTAGTATTTTCAAATAATAATGAAAAAATTGTTTTATTTCAAACAATATTTCTGCCACTTCAATTAATAGTTCATAACTAATTTTCCATAAAAAAAAATTACGAAAAACGCGTACAATTACGATTTCTATAACAAATCCTTAATTTTTACGGGATTTTTGAAACTACACTTTCGAAACACTTTTTAAACAATGTACGAGCGCACTGGCAAAAAATCGTTAGCTACTAAAATCACCAAATATACAAACATAAAAAATTACAAATGTACATAGTTTAACTTGTATAATAAACTCACAAAACGCTTGACGACATGCTAAAATAAAAAAGGGTTTGTTAAGATTTTTTAATTCAAAGCAATAACATTATACAGTTCGCGCCGTCTTCTGGCTGTTGTGCTTTAGGACGCGCGTATATGTGATGTAGTTCTCTTGTAGGTTATATTACTATGTAATACATACGGTACTAATGCACGAAAAATCATAATCGTAGATATTACAGTTTATAGTAAAAAAAAATATAAATATATGTATTAAATAGTTACAAAAAAGTTACAATAACCTATTTTAAGTAGCAACAATTATTAACCTGTCGATCTTAAGCGTTGTGTCACCCATCCATGGTATCATATGCTTGCCCTGATCGATTTCGCGCGCTTTATCATCGTCACGAAACAGTTTACAGGCATATCCAAAAACCAACAGGTCCACTTGACGTGCCTCGCCAGCGTTGAGGCCACCGCTGTTTGATGTTGATGCATAACTATTGTAGGTGCCATTGTTTGAGGAGCTATTGCTACTGCCACCTTTGCGTAGTATGCCACCAACGCTACCACCAGCATACTCGCGCACGGGCGGGCGTGTTATATTGAAATATGACATTTTATCCACATAAAAACTTGCTGCAATCGCAACACAAACGTTGTTTAGATATTTTGATGATGTTTTACACTATTTTATTGTAAAATTTGCAATATTTTTAATTTTTTCACAAGTTTTCCTCATCCGCATAAGAATAATCCACTGTCAGATGTGTAAAGATTAACTATTGCAGAGTTGTATAGGAAATGTCATAATTTTCGACGAATAATTGTCAAACTTTCTATTTGTTCGCAAGCGAAAGCCACGCGCGAATGAATGTTCGTTCACGCGTTTTTGGCAAGAGTTGTAATTGTGAACACATTTGTTGCAACAAACTTTTCATTTGACGTTCGCCGTTGTAAACAAAAATTATTCGACCCTTTTTGTAAACAAATGCGAAGCATATGATAATAATGAAAAAGTGTTTATTGTTTCATAAATAGTAGCACATACAAATATTTCGTTTGGCACCAAAAGTTGTGTAATAGCTGAATTGTTTGGAAAAATGGATGCAATTGAAAATGAGGATCCATTTTCTATTGCGCAAAGTAAGAAAATAGACCCGGTCGACAATGAGGATCCATTTTCCACGGCACACATGCCCACAGATTCTTTTGAAGTAACCATAGAAGATATCAATCGCTTAGATGAAGATGATTCACTTGACGAAATTGATGGAGTTGAAGATGACTTGACCATATTGGAAATCGCCATGGCGAAAGCCATTGAAAATGTAAATCCTGCTATCTTCATGCATCTAATATGTCCACGCTGTGGCGAAACGTTTCATTCATCTGCCCATTGGCAGCAACACTTGCATAATGTGCACTATTTTAACAATTTAAAAATGTTACCCGGCACTGTAAATGAAGGTGTTACAACTTTTTATATTAAGATTATTTTATAAATTTCTTATCACTTTATTATTATATTTTTAGACGAGAAAACTTATCGCTGCCGAAAGTGTCCGACCGAGTTTAACTATTTTGAGTACCGTAAAATTCTACATCACAGCCTTACTCATATGTCTTTTAATGCTTTCTATAAATGCAGCTTATGTGACCATTTGGAGTATACGAACATGGAAATGGTTAAACATATCAAAAGACATATGGAAGTACATATGTTGAAAGCAAAAATTAATGGCAAACTAGTAAGGACTAAACGATTTTCCTTAAGTGAAGGCATTGATTATGAAAAATTTCTGGTTTATATGTGCCCGCAATGCCAGATAAATTTTAGAAAACACGAAACATGGTTGCAACATATTAACGACAAGCATGCGCTCTTTGCCGAAGAAAAACTCAAATTTAAAGCTATAGAAATGGACGAGTTGGTCGAAAAGAGCACGCATCTTATCACCACTTGCGAAACATGTGGCATTATGTTAACAGCCGACAACTTGGAACAGTGTCAGCGCAAGCATTATCTAACGCACCTACGAAATAGATCTTTCCGTTGTGCAATATGCAATTTGCACTTCAATTACAACAATGAGATTAAGATGCATATGTTATTAATGCACTGCAAAAATGCAACCACTTACGACGAAGCCATATTGCCCGGCAATTTGCGTCCCAGAAACGCAAAATTTGACATGAATATTAAGTTCCTGCCTGATAAAACGGCAAAGTACCTACAACACATAGAATTCAGTTGTCCAATTTGTGGCGTTAAGTTTGAACATCCCGATCATTGGTGCTCACACATTAATGAGAATCATGATTTCTTCAAAGCACCTTATATGGCATTGATTATAACCAATTTCGGTGCGGCACCTAACGCAACCAGGGCCTGCAAAAAGAGGCGCCTACAACCATATTGTGTTATTTGTGATCGTGTATTAGATGGCTGCAAAAGCTATATACATTTATGGGTTGAACAATTACGCCATGCTCCGTTTAGACCATACAAGTGCAGCATTTGCATGGAACAATTTTATTCAATACGCACATTGATGAAACATTTTCGAATATTGCATACCAATTTAGATGGCAGTGTTAACACAGCGCCAAAGCAGCGCAGAATTCATACTATGGAAACATAATTAAGTGAAAAATAAAATGTAATTTATGTAAACAGCTAATAAGGCCGTTTTTGTTGATTGTTAATACAGGTGAATGCGAATACCTTGGAAAATGTAGCAATAGATGTTTTGTTTACATTCAATAAGAGATCTCATAAACAAATATGACAGTTGAAGAGTGTGCCTTCATTCACAATAAACGAATAACATTGTTGTAAACATTGTTGTAATTATTTCAAGAAGAAGAACTAAATATATAAAATCACCGAAAAACAGAATTTACTTTTTAATTGATAACCAGTCTCCACCACAATTTTTATATATAAATAAATAAATAAATTATGTCAAGCAAAAAACAACAGCCTGCATTTCAAGGGAAGGAATGTTTCAGTCGTATGAATTTTCTCTTCCAAGCGTCCATGCTTATGGCTGGCAAGAACAACGCGTTATCTGCCTACTACGGCGAACTATGCCGAAGTATTGCAAAGAAAGCTGTGCTTAAAATGTAAGTAAATATCGCAACACAAGAATCATAGTTACAATTCATTACATTTGCAGTGACCCCAACATAAAGCGGCAGATGTGTAAACGTTGTTCTCTGGCACTAAAACCAGGCATAACCGCTGACTTGCATGCTGAAACGCGACGGAAGAGACGCAAGTCTTTGAAAAATAGTGATAATGTGGATGAAAACACAAGCATGATCTTGACGTGCCATCAATGCGGTTTTAGACGTCAGTTTATAGTCAATCCAAATTACAATTTTTGGCTGGACAATGAGGAATCTGTGGTGGAGTCGATTACTCTAGGTAACAATAAACCCGAAAGTAAACAAAAGCAGTCACCAATTAGCGATAAGGAAACAAAAGAAACCACTACAAAATAGAAATAAACATTCCACTTTGTAATTTTGCATTTAGGTGAGTTAAATTAAGTGTAAAATATACAACTTGATAGCCATAAAAGCTTTTTTGGAGTATGCATTTTAGATAACAAGTTATCTACAGCTTGTGTACTATAATCACTTATAAACTATAATAAAAGGCTTACATGATCGTATGATCGGAGATGCAGACAACTTTTTTGCTTGCTAAAACTCCACGTCAGCCCTTGCACTTGATCTGTTTTCATACGTCTAATCAACAAATGCTGACTTATCAAAATGGCACTGCTTATCGATAAAGGCACAAGCGCCCAACAAATTGTCCTCTTAATCATTCGCGAATTATCACGCAATTAATTAAGATGTTCGCTAGGCAATTTAAAATTAATTTCTTGCGCAATTTGCCGATCTCACACTACTCTCCGACATATAAGCGCCTACTTAGCGCATCTTTAACAGAGGGAAATGTAGTTGTCGTGCAGCAACCGAATGGCGGCGAACCGTTACAATTTCCCAGCGTTTGGCTACGCGATAACTGTCAGTGCAGTGTATGTTTTCATGATAATACAAAGAGCCGACAAGCCAATTGGAAGCGTGTTAATGTGGAGTCACGCATTCGAAGTATAAATGGCAGCCATGAAAATAATACCTTAACAATAGATTGGCAGGATGATCATAAGTCCACTTTTACATTAGCTTGGCTACAAGATAGAGACTTTGCGCCAACGAATCGCAAGCGCTACATTGAAGAAGTATATAAGCCAACGTATCGGTTGTGGGCAAAATCAGAATTCCAAAACGTTTTACGCACTTTCGAGTTTAAAGATGTAATGACACATGACAAAGGTTAGTAATATTGCAGTAAGAAACGCATGCTATTGTGGTATATACATGTATAAATTTGCAGTACTTTTGGAATGGCTGGAGTCTCTGGCAATACAAGGGTTTTCTATAATCAAGAATTCACCACATAATGTTACTGTTGTTAGACAATTGGCTGATCGTATTGGCTACATAAAACGCACTACTTATGGGTAAGTAAATATAAAATCATAAATTAATAATTATAACGGCTGCTAAAATGAGATCAACAGTGAAGAATTCGAAGTAAAGTCCAAAGACAACGCACGTAATTACGCCTATATGATGACGCCACTGCCCCTACATACGGATATGCCATATTACGAATATAAAGCAGGTATAAATATATTACACTGCTTGGTGCAGTCGCAATCGCAGGGCGGCAGTAATCTGATGGCAGACGGGTTTTATATTGCCGAAAAACTGCGCAAAGAATTCCCGAAATTATTTGAAATATTAGTAAAGACACCAGTTGACTGGTATGACATTGGGAAAGATGGCGATATGTCGTTCCATAATATATGGCGTGCACCCACGATTTGGTAAATAATTTCTTATTTTACATTACAAATTATTTTGATCAACTGTCTTTGTTTCTGCTAGTCTGGACGTGGACGGGCGTTACCATCGCATCAATGAGAACAGCACTAAACGAGATAGTCATTTCACCGTGCCTCTGGAGCAGGTAGCACCTTGGTATGAAGCTTATGATAAATTCGTCGAATTGGCATATGCTGAAGCTGTCGATTTCAAAACTGCGCCTGGTGACGTATTTGTATTTAACAACTTGCGTATGCTGCATGGACGTACAGCGTATGAAGATTCGCCTGCTAACAAGAGGCATTTAATCGGTGCATATGTTGACTGGGATATAATTTATTCAAAAATACGTATTATTAGGTCGAAAATTGCTATAAACTGTTAAAATAAATGATAATATGAACGTGAATAGCATGCACGTTTATGTTCTAAATTAATTTTTTTTATCTATTAAATACATATGTTTGCATTTGTTAATTTTTTATTAATTAATTATTATTTTTAATAATTTTTTTTATTTATTTCTCTGTAATTATTTTTATTGAATTATTTTTTCATTAATGTCATTTATTCAATCCTGAGAATCATGTTATTGATAACCACGCGCACATGGCAACCCTGATTTGTTATTTCAAATACAGCTGTTTGTTGTTGACACAACGCTCATAATTATTTATATAGTGTGGTGAACATTAGACTTTGCTTATCACTCACCCACATAGTCCTGTAACGTTTTATAGAAGCGATCGATATTGGTTTGAAGAATCTCCCGCAGTGTTTTCAGATATATTTCTAAGCATTCCATTATTAATACATCGACATGTCTTTACGTCAACTTGTTGATGGGGATTGTGGTGGCGTTAATCCACTCATGCAACTTGGGGGACAATTTACCCGAGATGCCGCACGCAAAGATGAAGGCTTTACGAATGCTCAGTTTGAACGTAACTTAAGATCGGATGAGCATCTAGTTAACGAGTTCCTAGGACAGGTAACGGCTCCGCCACAATCTTTTCAAATGGATGCCCTACTACAAGAGATGCGTGAAATAGAACAAACCAATGCCATGGCAGTCCATCAAGCAACTCGTGGTATAGATAATATAAGCGGTGTTAGCAAAGAGTGGGCAAATGAATTTGGCATGCAACCGTCAATGACAGCAAACACACAAATGGTCCATATGCAGCCACAAAAGCAACAGTTAGTGCATGTGCGTGAGTTTTTCGATGATGAAGGACCTGGCGTATCAACTTCCTTTCTTGGACATACACCAGCAGCGCCATTTATGCCACTACAAACATTGCCAACACCATACCTAGCCATATGTCCACCATATGTACCAAGTACAGAGAGATTTTTTGAAGAAGCCAAATCACTTACTAAAGAAGATACAGAAAAATTATTGCCCCAAACATCCACTAAGGAGTATGTTGAAGATTGGATCAACGATTATGCAGCCAGTGCAAAAAAACGTCAAGAAGCCGCTAGCAACTATAATGAGAGTTTCTGGCAACGTCTCCAGGATGAATGGCAAAAGTTATCTGAAGAGTCTGAGCATCCTTGGTTATCTGAATATGGCGAAAATTACGATCCTTATAAAGAGTATGGCTTTGCTGAAGAAAATCCTTTGGCAGATGTGGAAAATGCTTTAGAGAAAGGAAAAGAATACATGCAAAACGGCGATATACCTAGTGCAGTTCTTTGTTTCGAAGTGGCTGTCAAAAAGGAGCCAGAAAACGCCGATGCATGGGAGTTGTTAGGCATGGCACAGGCAGAGAATGAAAATGACCCACAAAGTATAGCGGCCTTAAAGCGTTCTTTGGCGCTACGTCCAGATAACAACCGTGTGCTAATGGCACTTGCAGTTTGCTACACCAACGAAAGTCTACAAAGTCACGCTCTTCGCATGCTAATCAACTGGATGGAAGTAAATCCCAAGTACAAACATCTACTGCAACAGCATCCAGATTTGCAAACTGATGGGGATGCCATGGCTTCCTCGTTAATTGTTGGTAGCAAACTGCAAGCAGTGCAAAATCTCTTTCTCGATGCTGTACGTTTGAATCCACAAGAAGTCGACGCTGACGTGCAGGAAGCTTTAGGTGTGCTCTACAACCTATCCTCCGAGTACGACAAAGCAGTCGACTGCTTTCGTGCCGCACTACATGTCAATCCCCAGAATGCAAAAGTATGGAATCGTCTGGGTGCTAGTTTAGCCAATGGCTCACGTTCTGTAGAAGCAGTGGAGGCCTATCAGCATGCATTGCAGCTAGAACCGGGCTTCATACGTGTACGTTATAATGTTGGCGTGTGTTGCATGAACTTGAAGGCATACAAACAAGCCGTTGAACATCTGCTAACGGCTTTAAATATGCAAGCAAATACGACGGCTGCGCGCGATTTACCTGACGGCGCAGGCGCTATTGGCGGTGGTCAAGCGCAAATGTCCGACTCCATTTGGAGTACATTGAAAATGATTATCTCCTTAATGGGACGTAGTGATTTGCATGGCGCTGTAAATGCACGTGATCTCAAAGTGTTGAATGAAACGTTCATGGACGCAGTCTAATTACGCGCAGTTTTATTTTTTAAGTGTAAAACTTACTATTACGTTTGTAAATTTAAATATTGGTGGTGTTGGCTTGGTTTTCCGAACTAAATCATATACAATGCAACTTTTTAATAAAAATTAATCGAATAAGCTAATATAAACGTTTTCTTTCACGTTTAAGCGACATACCTTACAGTACTGCTGTTGTGTATTTATGTACAATTGGACTCGCATCCTCAGATAATAAACTTGACGTACTTTGAGCAACACACAATTATTTTGTATTTTCTATAATTCTATAAATTTATTTCATTAAACTGTTTAAACAGTTACGTTATTTCACACTTTAGAAATATGTATCTCCTAACCTTCATTTACACTACTGACTGACGCCAAAATATTTGATTTTTATTTGACACCTGTCTTTCCTGTTCGATTTTTGGCGGAAACTTATATGTATTTGTCAAAGGGAAATTCGTACTTTACTTTAAAAACATTTATTTTACGTTGTTTATGTTCATATTTCGTACACTTCTTATAACACATACATACTTATGTACATATAATTTAACTGTACTTCTTATAAAACGTTATAACTCAAATATGCAGTTTAATTTACAGTTTACTTGTATTATCCTAAATTTTGGAAATGATGAGTACACTGAGGCATCTTGTATAGCAGTTCCGTTTACTTTTTGATTATATTTCCGGCGTGGGTCGCAACATATCGTACCAATATAACGATATCTCAACAATTTCACTTGCTGGCTAAAAGTTTCCTGATGATTATAACGAAGAGTAGTCCAGTAGTGAACGCGCCAACTGCACAGCATATGTGTCTATTTTGAGTTGGAGGGGAAACAATTTTATAGGTTAGGTCTATTTTCATAAAATAATATTTTGCACAACACGAATTAAGCGTTATTTTTTTAGGAAGATTTGTATAAATTAACAATCACATAGTTAAATATTTGAGCCTTTGGAAAATATGTTTATAAATATAAATTTTAACATTGCATTGGGTTTTAAGCAAGTACACAACACTGTTTGCCTGGTGGAGCAACATCTTTATCAGCAATGATAGTGTTAGCGGCTTCTGGTTTTACTATGTTAGCCGATGATTGTGTTGTTGTTGGTGGTAATTGTGGTGGCAATGATGGCGTTGGTGTAGTGCTAAGTTAGAATTTTTTTAGAAAAGTGGTAAAGGAAAACAGCATTTAAAAAAAGCAAAAGTAAAAAACCAAAAGAATGACACAACAATGCGTATGAAGAAAAAGCACCAATCCATAAATAAGCGAACGTTGTAAATGAATAACACTTATGAGGCATATACATATGTACTTATATGAATATGGATAATACGAGAAATTTAACTTACACATCAGTCTACGATTTGCAAAATTTTACTTTTTTGGTCGAAAAATATTTGAAGCTATAAAAAAACAATTGATTTTGAAACATTGGCTGGTTGCGATATGGCAAATACATATGTATGTATGTATGTACAATGTGACGTAAAAGCACTGGGCGTAAAACTCGACATTTATACACAAAACAAAAATTCAAAAAGAAGATAGCGCTATTTTGAGGCGAAATCGGACATAACATTATCATATCTAACAATAAAAATGCTGGCGTTTCGTCACATAGCCCATTATCAGCTAAGACTGTAATATTCACCATCTTCAGGGCATGTGGTTATCAATAACTGAGCCGACGGATTTCATTAATAGTAGGTGATATATTTTTTATACACTTCATATGTCTGATGAGAATAAATTGAATTCAAATGGCTTCTGTTAACATATACGGCTTTATGGAAAGCTTCATGTGTGAGAACAAATATTTAATTGACCATTTAGAGCATAATATGTATTAGAGCTTTATGAAATATGTATATTTGATATATTTGTATGACACAATGGTTTGAATGTTGATGTTATACGCACATTCATACATATACATATGTATATATTGAACTTGTTTGAATAAGTATGCATATAATGAACTATTACATTGCGTCCAAAGTTTTTTGTCGCGCAATTATACATAATACAAATTTTAATTAATTAATTATGACAAATGGACTTGTTACATGCAAGGCGCCAAGGAGGGAGGTTGAGTAGCTGCGTGTAATGAAATGGTTTTGTTTTTTCGCTGCACGAAACTTTAGCCACAAATATAGCTGCTTCACTTGCTCGTCCACGAAATTTCAATATCTACATGTTTTTAATTTCGGTTCTTGAACTTGAAGCTATGCATTTATTGCCAGAATTATTGCTCGTTTTTCTTTTCACTTTTAGTAAGATTAGAATTACATATGTATGTAAGCTTTAGTTAGCTTTTTTAGTCACAAATGCAATCATGCAAGCGCACTTTGTTAAATATTAACGTAGCTTGATACATCTATGTATGTACTTACCTTAATGGCAATTTACACGTTTCATCGACCTCGAGATCGCCTATGTAATACTTTTTAAGCATTTGCCTGCAACAAAAAAGTGAAATTTAAACATTTCCATGCACATATTTGCGGGTTTCAAGTGTGCAAAACCTACTTTGCTTCTTGACTATGTCCAACATCCTGAAAATCCCGTGTGGCGTCACGGCCACCTACTTCGTCTAATGTTTCTTCCCCTCCGGGATGCTATTTTAATATTTTTTATTTACACAAGATTAGAATGTCAATAGAGCCAATAAATTATTATTTTACCTCGTTTCGAAATTTAGTCACATCATACACTTTTCCTTCGATTATTATCCAAAGATCCTCTGGTTTATTATGCTGTTTTACAATTTCTAAAGTGTACGTTTTGGCCGCCATTTATATATTAATAAAAAATATTTTATACAAATTGGGATAATTTAGTTTTTCAACTGCGAGCGCTATGACAAACAACCTACAAGAAAGACGACTTGATTACTAATGACAGCTGTGAACAGCTGAGTAGTGCGTTGTTAAAATGTGGCCTATTCACAGCGCATGACAGTTGAACTACATTTTATGTACATACTTATATATGGAATTATTATATATATACATATATTCAGCATTATCGGGAACTTCGCGAGAATAAATCATTCCCATGTACATAAGGCTGATTATTTTCAATTGCTATTATTTATTTCGTAGAACTGCTCGAGAAATTTGAATATCTTATTTAAATCACATTAAAATTTTATTCGTATCATATTTGCGGAATTTCGCTGATTTTATCTTATTTCACACCCTTTACTCATGTTGCATACACAGATATCCTCAACGTGTCACCAGGTTCTCAGTGATAAAGAAGTACTTTACATACAAAAACTAACGCAAGTGAATCGAATACTTGGCTCTTAGGTCTTCTGTCTTCCCAAATTCAATGGCCATTCTATATAAATCATTGTCACAAAAACCTATTCCCAACTCCCATTTCCTATTCCCCATAAAAATACAACACTAAACAGTTTTCTTGAAATAGTGCATCAGATAATTTATTTTCTTTTAAACATAAAAACGGTATATTTCAATTTTTAATCAGAACTGATGTAAAAAGCGTTAAATTACAAAATAGAGCTAAATTAACGAGATACATTGAATACTCTTGAATTTTGAATTTGGCGATTTTCTATTTAAATTTAGAATGCGCCTCCGCGAAGACGTAGCACCAAATGGAGTGTCGATTCCTTCTGTATATTGTAGTCGGACAAAGTACGTCCATCCTCAAGTTGCTTGCCGGCAAAAATCAAACGCTGTTGATCTGGTGGGATTCCCTCTTTATCTTGGATTTTGGCCTTAACATTCTCAATGGTATCTGAAGGCTCGACTTCCAAGGTGATGGTTTTGCCGGTGAGGGTCTTCACGAAGATTTGCATACCACCACGGAGACGCAATACCAAGTGAAGAGTAGACTCCTTTTGGATGTTGTAGTCGGACAAGGTACGTCCGTCCTCCAATTGTTTGCCGGCGAAGATCAAACGTTGTTGATCTGGGGGAATGCCTTCCTTATCTTGGATCTTAGCCTTAACATTCTCAATGGTATCAGATGGCTCAACTTCCAAAGTAATAGTTTTGCCGGTGAGGGTCTTCACGAAGATTTGCATACCACCACGGAGACGCAATACCAAGTGAAGAGTAGACTCCTTTTGGATGTTGTAGTCGGACAAGGTACGTCCGTCCTCCAATTGTTTGCCGGCGAAGATCAAACGTTGTTGATCTGGGGGAATGCCTTCCTTATCTTGGATCTTAGCCTTAACATTCTCAATGGTATCAGATGGCTCAACTTCCAAAGTAATAGTTTTGCCGGTGAGGGTCTTCACGAAGATTTGCATACCACCACGCAAGCGAAGGACTAAGTGGAGGGTTGATTCCTTCTGAATGTTGTAGTCGGACAAGGTACGCCCGTCCTCAAGTTGCTTGCCGGCAAAGATCAAACGTTGTTGATCTGGAGGGATTCCCTCCTTATCTTGGATCTTGGCTTTGACATTCTCAATAGTGTCAGATGGCTCAACTTCCAAGGTGATGGTTTTGCCGGTGAGGGTTTTGACGAAGATTTGCATACCACCACGGAGACGCAATACCAAGTGAAGAGTTGATTCCTTTTGGATGTTGTAGTCGGACAAGGTACGTCCGTCCTCCAATTGTTTGCCGGCGAAGATCAAACGTTGTTGATCTGGGGGAATGCCTTCCTTATCTTGAATCTTAGCCTTAACATTCTCAATGGTATCTGAAGGCTCGACTTCCAAGGTGATAGTTTTGCCGGTGAGGGTCTTCACGAAGATTTGCATACCACCACGGAGACGCAATACCAAGTGAAGAGTAGACTCCTTTTGGATGTTGTAGTCGGACAAGGTACGCCCGTCCTCCAATTGTTTGCCGGCGAAGATCAAACGTTGTTGATCTGGGGGAATGCCTTCCTTATCTTGAATCTTAGCCTTAACATTCTCAATGGTATCTGAAGGCTCGACTTCCAAGGTGATAGTTTTGCCGGTGAGGGTCTTCACGAAGATTTGCATACCACCACGGAGACGCAATACCAAGTGAAGGGTTGATTCTTTCTGAATGTTGTAGTCGGACAACGTACGTCCGTCCTCAAGTTGCTTGCCGGCAAAGATCAAACGTTGTTGATCTGGTGGGATTCCCTCCTTATCTTGGATTTTGGCTTTGACATTCTCAATAGTGTCAGATGGCTCAACTTCCAAGGTGATGGTTTTGCCGGTGAGGGTTTTGACAAAGATTTGCATACCACCACGGAGACGCAATACCAAGTGAAGAGTTGATTCCTTTTGGATGTTGTAATCGGACAAGGTACGTCCGTCCTCCAATTGCTTGCCGGCGAAGATCAAACGTTGTTGATCTGGTGGGATTCCCTCCTTATCTTGGATTTTAGCCTTAACATTCTCAATGGTATCTGAAGGCTCGACTTCCAAGGTGATGGTTTTGCCGGTGAGGGTCTTCACGAAGATTTGCATACCACCACGGAGACGCAATACCAAGTGAAGAGTTGATTCCTTTTGGATGTTATAATCGGACAAGGTGCGTCCGTCCTCCAATTGCTTGCCGGCGAAGATCAAACGTTGTTGATCTGGGGGAATACCCTCCTTGTCCTGAATTTTTGCTTTAACGTTTTCAATTGTATCGGAAGGTTCAACCTCCAGCGTAATTGTTTTACCCGTCAAAGTTTTAACGAAGATTTGCATACCACCACGTAAGCGTAGAACTAAATGTAGAGTGGATTCCTTCTGAATATTATAGTCGGACAGTGTGCGTCCATCCTCCAACTGTTTGCCAGCGAAAATCAAACGTTGTTGATCTGGGGGGATTCCTTCCTTATCTTGAATTTTAGCTTTGACATTCTCAATGGTATCGGAAGGCTCAACCTCCAAAGTGATGGTTTTTCCCGTCAAAGTTTTGACGAAAATCTGCATGCCACCACGTAGACGAAGAACCAAATGAAGTGTAGACTCCTTCTGGATGTTGTAATCGGACAAAGTGCGTCCGTCTTCCAGTTGTTTACCGGCAAAGATTAAACGTTGTTGATCTGGGGGGATTCCTTCTTTGTCTTGAATCTTAGCTTTAACATTTTCAATAGTATCGGATGGTTCAACCTCCAGAGTGATGGTCTTGCCAGTCAAGGTCTTCACGAAGATTTGCATTTTGGAAAGGGTGCTACAATAACGAGATCAAAAAACGAAAATTAAATTATTTTGGTGAAAAGCAAAAAATTGTAATTTAATCACAGTTAATTTATGAAGAAACTGATGACTAACACTATAATTTTATTCATTGCTTGTATGTGTTTGTATGTAGCGTTTGCAGTCATTACTGTTCCAGAAATTTCTGTTGTAATAGTACTCGTTTATGAAAAAACTACTTTTAGATTAAAAATTATAATCTAAATTTTAATTTTATATTTCAAAGTAAAATCTTTCAAAAAGTAATTGCTAATGAGGTCAGCTATGACGCCATCTTGGAATTATACGCAGGGGAAAATTTTCGATCGATTTCACAAGTGCAGCGCTGCTTGCATATACAGATACACATTTCTACCCATTTTCCAGCGTTTTCCACTGGCTTTGAACAAACGTTATTTTTACACAATTACACAAATTTAATTAATAGTTAAAAAAAAAGAAAATAAACTGTCAATGAAATGCATTTGCATAATCAACACACTCACCTTAACCTTCTTTTTCACAAGAAATTAGTTTTTCAATAAAAATTATTGGTTCTCCTCTGCAGTAATTCTCAATATAGTTTGCTTATTTTCTTTAAATAAGATTTTTCCTTATATATATATATTTCAAAGCTCACTTATTTTCACAGAAAATTATCACAAATAACAAGCGCTGGTAAACCTTAAGGTGTTTTGCTCACAATTATTAAATACCGTTTGAGCAATAGCAGGCTAGTGCTCGCTTTTTATACCAATGCTCGTATATAATGGAAAATGTACAAATTTCCCTTATTTCACTGGAAGTGCTACGCAATGGCCGTTATATACAACAAGAGACACATTGGCTATCTCTTTTGTGTACTTTTTGTTTGGTTTTTATGCTATGCTTTATTTCAACGCCATTTCAGCATTTCCGACTTTAAAACAGATTATATTTATTTCTTCATTGTTCAAATAATTCGTGGTTTATGAAGTGCAGTTGAAATAAGCAGAAAATGTTGATTTTTTTACGCTTTTCGTTATTGCGTATTTGTGAAAAAATTATTTTCTCAAATTTTCTGTCTCTTTCGTGGGATTGGTACATTTTATATGCAGTGTTGGTAGCGCGTTTGTATTTTTATGTTATAGGTTCTAATTTTATATCATTGATCTACAAAACATTCCATATTTTGCATTGCTGGGCGAGTGTAAACACTTTATTATGAATTCTCTTTGTTATTGCAAATATTAACGGGTCAAATAATAAATGGTACGCACATTTTTACTTGGGCATTCATTTTTTTATTAATATTTGCAATTAACGCTTGCCAACACTGTGTTTGGTTTGTTCTTAGGGCTTGAAAACATCCCAAAAGTTGGCATTGGAAGCGATTTACTGGAAGCGTTGTTTTGTTATTTCATTATATACAATTACATTTTACCCAAAGGCTGGAAACAGCTGACTCCTATGTATATGCTTGTTATTGCATTGGCCTATACGGGTTATCTTTGTACTTTGGCAAAGAATCTATGAAATTTGTTGAGCAGCCGTAGGTACATATATACATATACATATATATACATATATAGTATGTATGTATGTATGTATATTTAGTGCTTATATAAAACGGCTGTTCTTGCACCTTCCAGAAAAGGGGAACGTGCCTTGTTTTAAAAATAAGATTACTTGCACTATTTATTTGCGTTTCGTTTATAGAAACAAATTTAACACATTTCAACTAGCTATGTATTTAGTTATGCACATCACTAATTTAATAACTAGGTTTTTGATAAAATTGTACTTACTTTTTATTTGCTTACACTTGATTTGTTTGTTAAATGGCTTTTGTTGTAATTCTCACGTTGCAATTGCATGTGATCGTTAGTATTATGAAAACTTCAAAATTTTCTTTAAATTAACGAAAACATACAGATTTTCAAAAGAAATTGAATTTCCCATTTAGAAGTTAAGCAAGCAAGTGCTATATACTCAGTTTTCGACAAGTATTTTTTGGAAGAACTTTTGAGTGGAAAATAGGGGAATTATATACATACATATATATACATACATATGTTCCCACACACACTGTGGGAATATATAAGTATATTTATTTATTGTTTAGAAGGGATTTGAAATTTCGCATTTATATACATACATATGTACATATCTATCTATATATGTATGCATTTAAACCAAATTATTAAATAATATATAAATAATAATAATATATTTTACAGTGAAATAATATTTTCAAAAACATGCAAATCACTACTTAAAATTGTGAAATAAATTATCGCAAGTGGATAGCGATGACTGGTCTTAACTATAAATGTTAGTATATACATACATATGAACTTACATACGTTTATGTATGTATATTGTTAGGTTTTTATGAAGTAAACAGTTGTATCTACATTGTATACATACTTATATACTATATACTTATGTACATACATATGTATGGATGTAGCAAGCTTTTAGCAAAATCATTTGAAGTTCATCGGTGTATTTAGTACTTCCTTATAAACTCGCTGGTCATAACACTGCCAAAAATATGCATGTTTGTAGATACATACTTATGTACATATGGAAGTATATTTACACAAACACATACATTCATACATATGTACATACTAGGTATGAAATTGTATATTTTCTAGGCAAAGGGAAAATCTGCAGGCAAGTCAATTTAGTAGCCCTGACCGACTTTTGGATGTATGTATTTCCGTAGTCTAGATGCACGGCACACATATCTATGTATATACATATGTATGTATATATACTTACATGTATGAATATAATATGAGTTTATATATGTACATAGATACATATTTCCAAATAAGTATGTATGTATATAGAGTATACATATGTATGTGCGCCTCTTGTTGAGTTGTATTTACTTTCACCAAATATTTCTTTCTGCATGAATAGTTTTTTTCTTTAGAATTTTTGAAAAATACTACGTATTTTCTAAACAGCTGAAATAAAGTTTACGGGTTACTGAACCGTTTTCGTCTAGACAATTTAAGTGCTAATCAATATGGTGCTCTTTGTGTACCATATACATATGTACATATGTAAGTACGGATACATACATATGAGTGCAAGAACTTTTTCCATTATCCACCCTTCAAAAATAATATTTTCCAATGGAATATACTATGTAAGTTGACGAGGTAAAAAAGCATTTTGGCCGAAGCAGATGCTTTGTCGAATAAGAAGTAAATACCAAGTATATAAATACACATGCATAGATATGTATGTATGTATGTATATTATATACGTGGTAATAATTATTAGTCAAGCAGTCAAAAACGCAAAAAGAGCGCGTGGACCACACAGAGACCAATGAACGCGAGCGTGGTCATTGGGATCTCCATATATACATACATACATAAGTATATGTATATGCCTGTACTCATGTTTGTTTTTAAAGTCACAGCTGTTTTGACGTTTTGAAAAGGAAGTGCTTTGTTTATTATTATTATTTCTCTCGTTTAGCAATTGAACTTTTAGCTTCTCTGTAAACTTATTAACAATACATACATACTTATGTACATCACCATAATAAATATCAGCCGGCGTGTGAAAATTATAAATAATTTTCGCGAGCGTCATTTTGTTCGTAGAAAGCGCAAAAGATTACTGCTTATCTTTGGAAACATTTAATGCGTATTATGTTATAAATAATACCCAAAATATA
This sequence comes from Bactrocera zonata, assembly GCA_037783105.1. Lineage (NCBI taxonomy): Eukaryota > Metazoa > Arthropoda > Insecta > Diptera > Tephritidae > Bactrocera > Bactrocera zonata. Next base: position 299,085 of record JBAWJQ010001700.1, read on the forward strand.
AACAATTATGTTTGATAAACAAATGCATGTACAGTATACATATATACATCTGTATGTATATATAATAAACATTTGTATCAGTTTAGCTAACTATTGGAACAAAAGAAAGTTCATTGTGGCGGACGTTAATTTGCTCACGCTGCGCACCTCAAGGCCATTTCATGCACGACTTCGAATTATTATCAAAATTGTTTATAAATACGAATTAAGTTCAACAACTTGCAGAAAAAAACGCAAAAAAATTTTCAGCGACAATAAGTGTATGTATAGTAAAGAATCTTATATACAGATAAGAATGTTTGTCAACATGAAAGCTTGAGCCCAAAACGATTCAAAAACGGCAATTCATTATATTGATAACAGCTACTTTGTTAATAATAATTCTAATATTTTTTTCAGCCGCTTATCTTCCAACCACGTTTGTCAATTACACTTAAAACGAAACCGTTAACGGCTGGCAGCTGTTTTATTCTTACACCACTACTGTCTACTTCAAAAATATACTTACTAAAAATACACATACACATATATTTACGTTCAGGATGTGCAAAAAATGTAAGTTATATTTACCATGCTGCCTTAAAGCTATAGATTGCCTGAAGATGCATTACCAACTTTGAAGCCCAGCGTTTATTTTCTTTTTTTAATTTTAAAATAAAGTAAAGATTGTTCAGGCAATCATCGTTCGTGAGCTTCCAATCCATTGAAATCCAATCCGGGGTCTATATAATATATTTGTACTTTTGATGGCGATGCATGCGGAAAACATGACGCAATAACTATAATGTATTGCAACTCCACCGATGAGAATCAAACCTAATTGAATGATTTTTGGAGTTCATATTTGCGCTCATGATGTTGGACCCTGTGGAGATTTTTATAGACTTTCAACTTTCTATATGAATTGCTAATGATTTCACAGTACTACTGGGTGAAGAGTTTTTTAACATTTGACACATTTTATGCATGTTTTTCTACAGCTTTATACATAATTTCTGAAACGTAAACATACATACATAAATATTGTCAAAATTATATATAAATATTGCCAGGTAAAACAATAATAAAATGTCGAATTTCAATAAAATTTTCAATAGTACCACCATCACTGGACGCGCCAATGTGAGTAGTGCCAACAATGCCTATCATACATTTGCATATTACATGGAACAATTTATTGGCAGGTTGCCAAAGCGACTTACGCTTCCTTCGCCTTGTTCTACATAATACATCGCTTACGCAAACGCTCAAAGACTGCGACGCATTGCACCGATTGTGAGTGTAAGAATTGTCACGATGGAAAAACAGCAACGCCAGATCAATATGATAAAGATGCCAGCGGTAGCGCGTGCGATGTTGAGACTTGGCGGCGCGCAATTGACGCGAATAAACCGTCAACCACAAATACCGGTGGTACTGTTGGTAATGAAAACGACATTACGGTGAATACAGTTGAGGTGGCAGATGCAGGAAGTGCCGCTAAACGCGAAGTACACATTTTGGGGCCCGTAAAAGCGCATAAGCAGCAGGCAAAAATGAAATCCTGCGATGCTGACAATTAATCGATATTTACACGGATTTTTTTATATATTTTTTTTTACATATTTTTTATGAATTCAACATTTTTTTCGAGTTTCAACTTGACTTTTCGATAATAACTAAATTTTGAAAACTTATAAAATAAAATAAAAATATTTAAACGAGGTTTAGTTACATAAAAGAAAACAGCTTTTAATTAAATTTAAATAAAGAAAAATATGTATTAAATATTTAATATTGAAAAAACTGCCATCAAACTATAAGGTTCACTACACACATATATGTGAATACAAATTTGAGGTTAGATTTTGTGCGAAAAAGTTTTCTACGCCTTTTTTCGTCTACTAACAATATACAAACTATATACATTATTATTTTTTGATTTAATAGTTTTTATTTAATTTTTGTTGTTTTAATATTTCATAAATTTGCGTTGAATCGCTGCATAGCAACTGCGCATTTTCAAATACATTTTGCGTTTATTTTTCATCATAAAACACTACAAATAAGGTATTCGGGTGAATTTAGTTCCACTTTTAAGGTTATGCTACATAGTAAAAGCTAAAATATGTTACGAATAAAGTATTTGCTAAATTTCCTCTTAAAATGTGTTTTAAAATATTTGTTTTTGTAGTTCTATGAATGCATGTGTGTGTACGCGTGTGTTTATTTCAGAATTTAGTTTATATAAATATAACTGTAATACTAAATTTCATAAAAATATTAGAACAGTTGATTAAATACACATACAAATGTACATATATATTGATTATTATATTTTTAAATTAATAAAAAAAATATATTATGCACATATTTTCACTAAGAATGAAACGAAAGCATAAATTTTCAATTCTCTAGCTAAGCTGTCGCTAAAAATCAAAATAAAAAATAAAATTCTGAAGATTATCATGAAACTAATAATATACAATATGTATGTGTGTATACTCTTCTAATAAAATATTTTAGCTAAATGATAATAACTAAATTATAGGAAATAACACACAAAGATAGGTGTAAATTAAAAAAAAACACTATTTTTTGTATGATTTTAATTTCATAAATTTTATATTAATTATTGCAAATTAAAATTCTATTACAAAAATAGCTAAAAAACACATATTGAGATATTTAAAAAAAATTTCTAATACATATTTCAAATAATTTAAAAATTAAAATTATTCATTTAAGTAATGCAACAGAAAAAAATGAAATTATATTTATAAAATAATAAAAAAAAAAATAATTTTCAAATTAAATTTTATTGTAAAATAATATAAAATAATAATTTATAAACTAAATTATATTTATAAAATAATAAAAAATAATTTCTAAATAATATTATATTTATAAATACACAAAAAATAATAATTTTTAAATATAATCCAAAAATTTGATTTCAGTGCTAAATTATTTAAAAAATGTTAATAATAAAAATCAAAAAAATTGATTTCAGTGCTAATTTGCTAATTACTAAATCACTAAAGCTACCAAACAAATTATTTATGCTCCAACATTTTTCATATTTGTTGCTAAAATTAATACATATTTTTTCTTGAGTAAATATAAAGTTATAAAATATTTTTTATTCAATATCTTTGTTAAATCCATTTTTAAAGTTTAGCAGGTTTTGTAATATTTGTTAATTTTTTGTTTGTATGGAAATTCACAAAAAACGAATACATAATAAATTCATAGAATGCAGAAAAATAATGGAATTGCATTTAACTCAATGTTTGTAAGCCTGTATGTATATGTGTGTGTAGATGTATGTATGAGATTTACATAAACATATTTAGCTGCAATAATTTTTATCAATGTCACACAATATTTTTGCGTTAACACTTAGTAACATAATTATTTTTTCGCAATAAAATTTGTGTTGTTTTAATACTATTTTAACGGAATTTTGGTTTTCTGCCATAATATATATTTTTTTGCAATGTATGTGCGGATTTATGCTGCTAAAATATGGAATTCTATAATTCATTTGATTTTCGAAATTACACATGTTTTGTTACGCCTTTGAGGCGATTTAATTATTTCCTTTTCGGTTACGCGGTTTTCGCTTCGTTTCTGTGGGGTCGTATTGTTTCTTTTGTAAGGTGCTGCAAGTATAGCGGAATATGTCAATATATAATAATTAAGCAAAGACACTTCATTTATGATTTCGAAAACTTATTTTCGAATTTTTTATATTAAATTATAGATAATTTTTTTCCAGTGTACTTACCAAACTACGTTCGCTGCTACTATAGACTACATTTTGCACAAAATTTATGTATGTATTTGTATATGCATGCATGTATGAATATCCTTGAAATTCATTATCCAATATATTTGTATTTTATATTTATCCTTTGTTTAGCGTGAAACCGGTTCACGTTCCACTAATAGTTAATTTTGATTTAGGCCTCATTACTCGCAGCCGATTCCAGATCGCTGTCGTCCTCACTGCCTGTCGCTTCGGTGGGATCACCCATGGCAACGCGTGCATACTCGTCCGTGTCAATGCTTTTGCAGAAATGTATGGCGTACTTAAGCTTTTCTAGCAGAACAGCCTGTTTGACAAATAATTTCAATACATTATTTGGATAAATTTTTTAACTTCGTGTTTTCGAACATACATACATACATACACCCATGTATGTATACATATGCATGCATTCGAAATTTACTGCAGATTAACATGATAAATAATTATTGAAAATTTTTATTTTCGAATTTTCGAAATTTAAATTTCGAATTTTCGAATTTAACTTTTCTCTAATCTAAATGCGATTTTATGCCTCACATAAAATTTTTTACGAACCTTGCAAGAGTAACGCGGCATTTTTAGCAAAAAGAAGCAGGTATAACTCTCCGGTAGAAAGTTGTCGGGCGGACTCTTTTCCAGCACTTGCAATACAAAGTCCCGACCACGAAAATCGGCAATAGTGCGCGGTAGGCGTGTGCGGCCCCACACAAAGCGTAGAAATAGCGAGCGTTCCTTAAAAAAAGGCATATTATTATGTGGACCACGTTCCAGTGGATAAAAATTGAGTTGCACTCACCTGATTGGAGAACTCTTCCATCACTTCCCAGAACCATGTGACCAACGACGAATTCGGATCGAAACCCTTGTATGTAGCCACGGACTTCAGCAGTCCCAGTGGTATGTCCGGGGAGCCGCAAACCATCGCTTGCAGTTCGGACGCCGAGAAGAGTGACAGCAATGGCACCGGTATCACCTTGGACATGCCGTCACGCACCGCTTTGACCTGCTCATCGAATTCATGTAGACGGAAATTTAAAGCCAAACGCACGTATTCATGGCGATTTTGCGGCGAGATGCGCGTGTAGCGCGTAGACAGTGGCACCTCATGTCCTTTGGCCGACGATGTGGAGAAGGGCAGCTCTAGTGTGCTAAACACCTTCGGATCGTCATCCATGTTGCGTATGCAAAGCAAGCCGGCCACATAATCACGATCGACCTCAGTGAGATCGGAGGGACGTAGCTGTTCTCCAGCTAATTGACGCCAGACCGCTTCTGCCAAACTGCAAAGGAATGAAAACGTTAAATCCATTGCATGCACAAAACTTCGACGCACTTACTTCAAACTTAATGGTGAGCCTGTGCGGACCGCAATACCCATCAGCACGCCAAGGAAACGGAACATGTTCATCTGCAGCACGGAGCCGAGTGTGGGGTCTAGTAGGAAACAGTCGCGATTAGCACCAGCCTCGCCGCGTCCATTAGGTGTTGTTATCAGCAGTGGCACACTGCCGTTCTGGAGTTCATCACACATTTCGGCGATTGATTCGCTGTAGCCACCGCCACAATCGTCTACACTCTCGCCGACAAACTTCACCTTCCACACGCGATGCGGTAGTGAGAGCGCTTCTTGCGTAAGAAGCGGCAGCTTCTGCACCATCTGACCGAAAACGCTTTTCATGCCATCGATGCCGGCGAGACCATTACCAGACTTATTACGCGAGCGCTTCACCTGTATGCGGTTGAGCTCAATCACGGGTCCATGTTGTTTGTCGCGCACCATAGTTGTTTGTATGACCTTGCGGAATGCGGCCTCTTTGATGGTGTACACGAGCACATCCTTCAAAGCACCCAAGCTGAGTTCACCTGTAGCAGAGATTAAAATAAATAATAGTTAAATCGTATATGGAGTTTCAAAGTTTACACGAACTCACCTGTGATTGGCAGCATGGCCAAACAGGGGCACAGCAGCTCCGAGAAGTGATGTAGCAGCACCAGACGTGCATGCAACGCTTCCGGTGGCATTTCGCGCACCAGGTCGTATTCGAGCGGTGGATTGGGTGGCGGACGCATGCGGTCGGTCAGTTGTGACGTGGACATAGCAATCGTATGCGCAGAACCGCAAGTCACCTTTACTATGTGTTTGTTCTGAAGTGCAGCCACTAGTCGTGGACGTTGTATAGCACTAACCGTGCCATCGCCCAGTTGACCTTCGTCATTGTCGCCCCAAGTAAAAACTTCACCCGCATCGGTGCAGGCTACGCAATGAAGCGAGCCTGTTGCAATCGAGACAATTTTCTTACCTTGCAGTGCTGCCACTTTTTTAGGACGACGCACATGGTCCACAGTGCCATGGCCGAGACGATGGAAATCTCCCTTGCCCCACGTGTAGACAGCGCCCGATTTGGTGAGTGCCACCGAAAATTGTGAACCACATTCCACTTTCACAACGCCCAAACCAGCGAGGCTTTCAATTTTATATGGCAGCTTGCAGCCATCCGAACCGCCGCGTCCCAGTTTGCCATAGTCACCGTCACCCCAACTCCATACATTGTCGTCGTCGGTGATACAAAGTGTCTGCGCATCCCCAGAGCCACAAGCCACATCAATGGCGCGATAGCCTAGCAAAGCTTCTACAAGTTTTGGACGCAATTGATCCTCCGAGTCGCCATGTCCCAGACGGCCGTAACGTCCTTTGCCCCAGGTGAGCACATGACCCGACGAGGTTATAGCCGCTGAGTGCGCACTACCGCATGCGATATCCACTATACCAATACCTGTGAGATCCTCAATGAGCTTCGGACGGTCGTAACTCATGCGGTTGCCATGACCGAGCTTGCCATCTTCACCCTCGCCCCAAGAATATACTTCACCTTCAGTTGTTAATGCGAGACAATGTTTGCCGCCCGAATTGACAGCTACTTTCTTGATAAAAACGTGCTGCAGGGAACCGATCAAGGTTGGTATAGCCCAGGAATCTGTGCCGCCCACGCCAAGTCGACCACCGGAACCATAACCGGTAGCAAAACACTTGCCATCAGGTGTTACCGCGAAGAGTGTTTGCTCGCCGCCTGCTAGTTGGACAGGTCGCAATAGACTAAGCGCCTCGCAAGGTGTTGGTGTCTTAATACGGCTGCCCTCCAGGCCACCCAGCTGACCGCGATGGTTGTGGCCCCAGCCGTAGATTGTACTAGCGCCGCCCCAGGAGAGAGCCCAGTCGTCCGGTCGTCGATTGAGCCACTGTAGCAGCTGGCTGTCGTGAGCGCTCTTGAAAACCACATGGTCCTCGTGTAGAAATTGTAGCATATCATTGCCTGAAGATGGCGCCAATGGTGGTAGGTTGGCACAGACACCAGAGAGGATACTACCACTATTCGGTTCATGTAGGGAAAGCGACATCATTGAGTCAATTAATTGTATGACATTGCTGGTGCTAGGCGTCAATGTGTTGACCATAATTGAGCTGGATGGAGGTGGTGGAGGCGTTGGATTGCTATTCGTGCTGCCTGCAGACGAAAGCGATGTTGTCGAGTTCATCATCGAACCGACGCTGCCGCCGCCTGGTGAATGACTTGGTTGGGGCGGTGGCATCATTTCGGCGAATTTCTTACGCACCTCCATGCAGAATGTGCGCGGCAATTCCGTGCGCTTTATGAGCGATTGCGCCACGCGTACAGCAATGCAATAGCGTTTGAACCAAGCCCACTTGTGCACATCGGCCGGTGGTAAGGCGGCATCCAACTGCATGTCGCAAGCGAGTGCCGCTAGCGTTTTGAAGTAATCGGAGTGCATGAGATGTATGCCGCCACGTACTTGCGGCTCCTCGTACTCATATTGACGCAGCAATTCCGGTATGAGGGGCAATAAAATTGTATTTAGCGAAGGATCCAATGGCTTTGGTGCATGTTTTGAGAGTAGTACGGAGTGTAGCTGTTTTATCGACCAAATGCGCTGTGTCGTTGTGAGCGAGTTGAGCTGTGCGCAGGCCGCTAATGCGGCTGCTAACCGCAACAGCACGCTCGTGTTATGCGGTCCCAGGCGCTCATTCAGCAAAGCCATCACTAGCGGCATTGATGGCTGCGAGAGCACGGCGCGGTCAGAGCCGCGTTCATGCAAGGCGGTCGCTGGCATAATCGCATGCACCCAAAAGCGCCAGCCCCAGCCATTTACCGAGCTGTCCGAGGTGAACTTCCAACGCATTTCATCGCCGAGTATACGCACTTCGGGTGCCCATTGCGCGTATTCACGGCCGGAGCGCACGGCGACTACGCGACCAGAAGCATCCATAATAACTAGCGGATCGTTTCGTTTCTCTGTGCTGCATTGACTGTCAAATTCGATGCGAAGCGACTCGGCGCCGGGTATCTTCACTTGGCCCACAATTGTCATGTTGTCCACATAGGGATGACTGCTCTCGCGCATCACAGGTTTTGGTACTTTGCCTAAGCTATAGCGCGACGTGCATAAATCTTCAAGTTCTGTAATACAGGTCTCCAACAACATGGCGCCAATAGTAGGTGAGTTCGAACCGAGCGCAGTGAGTGTATCGGAAATGGTCTGCGCAGTGCTGAGCGGTCCTGTGCGGCCAGCGACACTCAACTTAAGCAACTCCACTAGGCTTTTGGCTTCAGCCTCACCTAGCAATGAGGTGAAGTCATCTAAGCCGGTGAGACTGATCTCCTCAATTATCTCCTCCTGGTTGGTCATGGTGGCGGCCAGCGCAGACATAGCGCTGGCAGACATTTTCGAGTGTTTATGTGGTGCATTACTGGAAATCGATGCCGAAAGTGAGAGTGAACCGGTTAAGCTTTGGAATGCGCTCAACGGTCCAGCCGGTGCGGGCACAATTTCCGCCTCTGGCGAGGGTTCGTGTACGGCCGGATCGGTGGCATCGGCTGGCGCCTCTCCACCACCCTGTGCGATTACTTCGTTATTACAGTTATTATTGTTGACGTGTCCGTTATGACCGCCCAATGTGCCATGCGGTGTGCTGCTTGGAGCGCCAATTGTAACGTCTTTACCTAAAGTAGCGTTAGTGCCTTCATGTACATCGAATTCGCTGGAACTCTTTTCGTGCAGATTCACTTTACTATGGCTGGTTAGTGCCGCGACAATCAGCTGGCGTGCCTGCAGTATGCTCATGGCATTCAGCACATAGTTGAGCGCAGTTTGACGTGCGCCATCGGTTTCAAGGGAGAGCAAGGTCTCACTGAGACTGAACTTCGACGTCGGTTTCGACATATTTGTTGTTGTTGTTGGTGTATTTAGATGCGTATCAGTGTCATAAATACCGAGGCTGCTGCCTCCCAGTGGATCTTTGGAGGTCGCAAACGGCACAGGACCTTTCTTCTCATCCTCCGATGGTGATTGCGGCAAACCCCAAGCGACAGCGTGCGAACTGCCGCAAGCGACACGATTGACAAACACAGAATCCAAGCCAATGACCAGCGCCGGTTTCTTATTCACCACAGTATTACCAGAACCCTGTTGCCCATGGTCGTTGTCGCCCCACGCATACACTTGTCCGGTATCGGTGACGGCCAGGCAATGCAGCGCACCCACTGCTAGGTGGATGACTTTGCGGCCGCGTAGCGCTTGTATTGGTTGCGGTTTGCGTACATGTTGGTCACTGCCGTGGCCTAGACGATAATAATCACCCTTGCCCCAAGTCCATACCTCACCGGTGCGTGTAAGCGCGAGGCTGAATTGTGCGCCACACTCAATTTGTATGACACCGATGCCGGTCAGACGCTCGATTTCGTGTGGTATCGAAGAACCTTCTGAACCGCCGCGGCCCAATTTGCCGAAATCACCATCGCCCCACGAGTAGACAATACCATCTTCGGTTAGAGCCAAAGTTTGCGCGTCGCGACTGCCACACGCCACCTGTATAACACGTTTACCGCTCAATGCTGTGACCAATTTCGGCTTCAGTTGAGTAACATTGTCGCCGTGTCCTAGTCGTCCATATTCGCCTAAGCCCCAAGTGTATAGTTCGCCGGCAGAGGTGATAGCGGCGCTATGCGATGAGCCGCAGGCAATGTCACGTATCTTCTTCGCACGCAACGCTTCAATAAGTTTTGGTTTGTCCATTGTAAGCCGGTTGCCATGGCCCAGCTTGCCATCCTCACCTTCGCCCCAGGAGAACACTTTACCGTCCAATGTTAGAGCCATCGCATGTTTACCGCCCGAGTGAACGGCTACTTTCTTAACGACATACTGATGCAAAACTGGTATCTGTCGTGGCACTGACACATTAACACTGATGCCCAGGCCGAGCCGACCGTTCGTACCCTCACCACACGCGTACACCTTACCATCCTGCGAGACGATAAATAACGACTTCGAGCCGCCCGCAATATGTATGGGTCGCAAGCGACTGATTGTTTGTGAAAATGTTGGCACTTTCACTTTGGAACCTTTGAGACCGCCTAGTTGCTCCTTGTCGTTGAGACCCCAGACCATCACAGTACAAGGCGGGTCGCAAAGCGTCGAGGATTTAGGATCAGCGTTGCCATAGGTGCTGCTTAAGCACGAATTGGAGTCGCTCATCTGCTCATATTCACAAGCCAAAAACGAGGCATTCATTAGCAGCAGATCGAGATCGGTTTGTTTGCGCCGTCCGATGATGTTCAGGCCGTGTACTTTACACTGTATGCCATTGTTACGGCACTGCTTGATTACTATTTCGATCCAGGGGTAGTACTGGCGCACGTCGCTCATCAGCGTCACCGTAGTATCGGTGTTTTTTATGGAAATCCATGAGTAGTCCTTCAAGTTACCAATACTGTCGCCGACGCGTACCACCACCAACGAAGGCTGATGCGAGTGATCGCCCGGACTGACCACAATCGAAAGACTGTGCACCAATATATGCTCATGTATCTCCAAGCGGATCCAATGCTTGGTCTGACTGCTCGATGAACTTTGCCAACAATAAGGACTGCGATCGAGTAGATGTTTTGCGGTTGCTTCGTTCGAGGATACCGTAAGTGAGCGTATACAACGAGACCAGTCTTCGATGAGATCGCTGGGTGTTGGCACAGCGCCGCTGTTCAGACCAAGTAGGCCGCCTGTAGCGCCTGCTACTTGGTTACCACCCACCACTTCTATGTCATTCAATGTACCCTTCCAACCAGCGTGTTGAGGAAAATCCACGGTGACATCTTTGCCGCGTACTGCGGTCACTGTGCCGACACTGCCACGCAGTACATAACCCCACTTGTAGCGTGACACCGCGCGTAAACGTACCTGTGTGCCGACGCTCACTTGCGCGGAGCGTTCACAAGCCGTCTTTTCACGCGGCATTTCCAAGAGCTCGATGTGTACAAAGCAGACCCAATAGGTGTTTCCGTGTAATTGCCAGTCCACCTGCACGTTCAGATCATGTAAGCCCTCTGTATCCACTTTGAGCACTGTGCCGATATCACCCTTTTTAATCTCCTCAAAGTCGCGGCAACAACGGACGAGCATGCCGGGGCAAACGAGGCCACGCACATACAATGCGTACTGATCGGCTGAGGGAAAGTCCTTGCGCGTCTCAAATTTCACCAGCTGTTCATGAATGGAGGATCCCTCTACGGTATCGGAGCTGCTGTCCAAGCTCTCGTTGTCGGAATCAGCTTCCGGATCGTGCAAAGTCTGCAGCTTCGCTTGCAGTGAAGTGTCGCTAGAAGAACCGGCGGCTGGCACACTACCACCTACCAATGGCGGCTCCAGATAATCCGTTGCATCGATGGTATTTGCGCAAACGTCGGGGTGCTCGAGTATCCACTGCACGATTTGTTCAGGTGTCGGTATCACTTCCGGATGTATGGTCAACTGCTTGACTGCCAACTCAACAGACTTTTTAGAGAAGCCCATTTCCATGATTTGCGCAATGAGCGGTGTGGCTTCTGCATCATGCTTTGGTGCTTGTGGCTGACTGCCACCGGTCGCCTCATCCAGCATACCGACATTAAAGACTGGCACGCCGTGTATCATCGTCGGTTGCATGGGCGGTGTTGGTGCGGCGAAAGCGCCACCGCGTCCGGCGCTTGTCGAGGCCGCCTCATTCAGCTCAGTGTGCACTTTGGCCGCGAGCACTTGTGCGCAATTCAGCGCTGCAGTTGACAAGTCACTATAAGTGTAGATGGCCTTTATGGGCGACGGTTGGGTGGCGCGTATCAAAATACTTTGTATGAGCAACTCAGTGTCACTAATTGTCGGTTGTGCAGCAAGTTCATCACAGTTCGTGGCCTCAACACCGCCACAAGCACCCTCGGTGTTCGACTTACCTTCGCCACTGACGTTCACAGCGCCGTTGGCTTCCTCCGAGAGACTCTCTTCGGAAGAGTAAGTACACAAGCCGGGAGAGCGTTGTTTCAGTATCTTCCTTAATGCCGCCTGATGCCGATAGAGCACGCAATTTGCATTTAAAACGGACAATTGGATTTGTTGCGCGCGCAGTAGACTGATGTCCACCATGTTGGGCACACATTCCTTGCGCTCGCCAGGACCGAAGAGCAGCACAGCCCAGGAGTTTAACAACATCTCATTAAGCGGCATGCGAGAGAGGCTGAAAACCGAATAGTCGGCGCATTCGAATGCCACATTCAGCGAGATCTTACGGAACTCGCCGTTTAGGGTTTGACCATCTGTGCTGAGCAGACACTTACCTTTATTGGTGAAGCCACATATGGTGGCTGTATTGCCCTCATAGCAGACTTGTAGGCCGACGCGTGGTCGTATATCGCAGCCACCTATGGTACAAAGTACGCCCATTACATAGATGTACTCGTTCTCCAAGTGTTGCAGGTCCAGGCCGTCTTCGCCAAACAGTTCGGCAGCGACACAGAGCTTTTGTGCCAGAAATGAGTTTATTGCCGCGTTCCAATAGGGTAACGTGTGCAGACGGCGCAGTAGAGTTATGATTTCCTCGGCGATGGTGCCCGAGTGTGAGGCGGTCAGTAGCACGCGTGTCTTGCAGTCGCCCCCATTTTGTGATAGAGATATGTCTTGCGGGCAGTAAAGCGTAATCTTGCCCAGTGTGGAGAAGAGCTGACGCACCAATAAAGACATGCGTTGGGTATGCGCATCGTCGGTCCAGTGGATGAGTATACTCTGCAGAAGGCGTAGACAGTGAATGTTGCGGAAAAGATCTTGCTCACGAGTCACCGGCTGTTCGAGCAGGCTAATGTAGAAGTCGATCCAGGTGGTCGAGGACAAATATTTCGCGAGCGATTTCGATTCACCTAAGGGCGTTAAAAGAGTTGTTGGAATAAAGTAAAACCGGAAAGTATAAGAAAAGCATGTGCCGTAACTCACCAGCAATTGCTTTCAGGAAACCTAAAGTGGTCCAATTGTCCAGACCGTAGATATTACCCAATGTGGACTTGGGATCGAGTACGGATCGAAACATGCAGGATATGCAGCGCACGGCACTCTTATCCATCTGCGCGCTGTGTAAACCAATGCCTACCGAGATGATTTGTAGCGTTTTAGTGCAGGCGTAACGTAGCAGCTTGGTCGGGTGCGATTCGCCATTCAGCTGAGCATCGCAGCAGAGCTCATCCTTTTCCGTTTCTGTGTCAGGTGAGATGATATTCAGAGCGCTATCGGCTAAGCGTAGATCATATTGACCCTCTTTACCCATGCGATAGGAGTTTGTAGCGCCGGTGTACCACTCAACACGAACCCAACTGAAAGAGAGCACAGAGAGTAAGTTCAGATAAGGGAATATATGCGTAAAAGAAAGAATTCCAAGTTTCTACAACTTTGTATGTAACCACTTACCCGTCTTCGCCCACTTCGCTAATGATGCGTCCCTCACCAGGCGGATTGCCATCCTGATCGCCCCATTTCCAGTCTGCGCCCCGCACGATACGCGTGCCGATCTTCATTAACTTCGCCAGTTCTGGTCCGGTTAAGTTCGCTTTATTGGATTTTTGTTTTAAAATTGTGTCTTCATACACCACTGAGAGATCGTAGGTGTTCTTCACCGTCGGTATCTCTCCACCGGTCTGACTGAGCAAACCGAGCACCGTGCCGAGTGTGCCAGAATTCACGATTAAACTCAACTCATTGGCACTCATATCCTTGGCTAGGATGCCAAACACACTAAGCAGAAAACGGGCACGTGGCAGCTTTTTCAAGAACACATAAGTGCCCAGATTAGAGGTATCCTTGCCGTTGCCCGTATTGTACTTGCCCTTCAACTGTATGAGCTCCTGATTGACCAGCCGCTGCAGTTCGCGCACAGCCCACTCGAGCACGCGTGATTCTGCGAGCAGCAGATCGGCTTTTTGAAAAGCCGTTATCATGTTAAGATCGTAAAGCACGTTCAGCGTTGTCTGCTTGCTATAGCTGCTCTTCAGATGCAAGCCTAGATAACCGTTAAGCATATTGTACTGCACGGCGTCGAGCAAACCATGCACCTGTAACATGGCGTGGAGCATTTCTAGACCCTGTCGACGTATTTGGTAGCGCTGCACCTGGCAGTACATAGCGCGACGCACGGTCTCCACATCGCACACCTCTTGCATCACGAACTCGACAATCTCTTGCATGATGGGCACATTCAACTCGCCGGAGAAATACCATTTCTCGCGCAGCTTGCGTAAAAGATCGTTATTGAGACGCGGTTCGTCATCTGCGGGCTTCTTGTCTTCATCGAAGTCCAGTTCGTTCGCCTGCAATTTGATTTCCTCATTGGACGGTTTGCGTTCGCTGAGTATAACGTTGTTGTCGCCGCCGTCAAGTAGGTTCTCGTTGGACAAGTTTCCGCGTAGTGGTGGCATGAGCACAGTGGCGCTGGCCAGTGAGCTACTGTCCGCCGTGCCGATGCCAGAGTCCTTCTCAGCTGCCTCTGAGGCAGCGCCATCGCTTTGCAGTAGTGATTCCTACAAAAAAGAGGGTAATGAGTGCAAAGAGCATAAATATTTTTTAATGAAAAAACTTACGTGAGACTGATTCAGCTTTTGTGCCACATTCTGACTCTGTATCGTCACATTGAGTATGTCTTCAGGCTTGGCGCAGGCCAGTTGTTTCTTGGCCATGCGCATTTCGGCTATGATGCGTCGCACGACGTGCTTGAAACGCGGCAGCCGATGTAGTATGGGCAATTTGCGGAGCGCCTCCTGCTCCAAACTGACTGCCGGACGAACTTCGTATAGCAGAAAGCGCAGACGCTCCAGCATGGGCGCGCATACTTCCTTATAGCTGCGATTTAGTTGCTGGCGTATGCGCACCACGGACCATTTGGTCTGATAGATGAGCCGTATCATGTCGGCGATTTGGCGGGGTGTCTTAGCTACGGCAACACCTCCTAACTCGCGCTCCAACACGTTTAGTACGAGACCGCCCAGGCTCTGATGGCGTATCAGCACTGCGGTTAGTAATCGCTCCAACTCTTGCACGGGATGTTCGTGTGGGAACTCTTGGTGCCAAATTAAGTTGTTATCCTTGCAGTACCGTTCGGAGAGTGTCATCCAAGTGACGACCAGAGGATCGGTTAAGCGCGCCTCGCTCAAACCGGATATAAAGCATTCAATGCGCTGCTGTACACTATTAATGTGCGGTTGCGCGACTACAGCGACACCAACGCCGCCACCGGATGTGCCTACGCCGCCAATCCCACCACAAACATTTAGACCGTGCGCAGGAGGTTCGGTGGGCGTACTACCGGCGGTGCTGGCACTGCTACGCGCCTCGCCCTTCTCCTCGTCGAAGGGATTGCTCGGCTGCAAGAGCTGCAGTCCACCGCGTAGTATGCTGGAGCGCACTATGGTCTTGCACTGCAACTCTGCCGGCTGCTGTGCGGGCCCGGTCTGCAAGAGATTCACAACGAGCCCCAGTAGGTAAGCCAGCGCACGTTCCGAGTTGAAGTGCGTGAGCACTTTGCTCTGCTGCACATGCGGCTGAAAGGGCGAGCAAAAGTTGGAATAAATTGTGGTTTTTGTGTGATGGTCAATATACCTTCTCCTCTGTCACGTATACCGCGTAGCGTCCGACCTTGTAGTTGCTCAAAATGTGTTCCAAACAGTTACGATAGATGGAGGTATTGAGCTCGACGGTGAGATCCTTGCCGATGCTCGTTGCCAGAAACTCATTAATGGCCGAATTGTCGTTTCTGTAAAGAGGTAGACATAAATAGTATGATCTCGAGTTGTTCAGCTACTACCTCCAGACTTACTGATAGTCGCTGACGTCACATACATAGCCATTAAGTATGATCCACTTGCCGCCATCGAGTATTTGGTTTTCGAAATCATTTTTGCGTATCAAATTCACATCGTCCTGTGTGTGCACATTCGCGCCCTTCTGATTGCCGCGGCATATAATGCCTGGCCAGCCCATGTCGTCCGAGTCCTGTATCTCACTGTCGCATATGATGCGGTTCAGATTGTCCAGCGCATGCAGCAGCGGCAGAAAAATCTTAGTCCATTCGAAGGCGGGCAAGATCGTCGGACGATCGCGCTTCAGTATGATCAGTCCGATTAGCAGCTCATATAATAGCGTATCGGATATGTCGGTTTTTATGATGTCCGCCACGCTTTCCTTGCCTTGCAACGCGATTTCGTGCGCCTTCTGCAGCGAAAGTATGCACAGCGACACCGCGCTCTGCACATATTTGCTGAGCAGCGCCTCGGCACCGCTGATCTCCTCCTGTTTCGACTGGTGTATGTGTGCGAAAAGTAAACGCTGAAAGCGATGCAACAAATCCAGACTCGGACTAGTATGCTCGGCAATCGTCGTCGATTGTACGACTGAGAGCGTGGTGAACGAATCATCTTCGGGCTTTGTAATACCAGCATTTATTAGTAGTTGTGTCAAACGTGCTTGCGTCAACGCAGAGTTGTTGCGTAGCAGTTGTTTGATTAGATGTAGTAACGGTAAATTGTGTCCATTATCGGTGCAGTCATTTGCTTCCAGGCGTATCGCTTGCTTGAGCGCAGTTTCTAAGCCGCCTTCGGCCATCAGTGAACCGACAAGCAGATCTGTCATGAAGCGATGACCCGAGGAGGAAATGCCCGACTCAGAAGGCAGCAGGGAAGTCAAAGTTTGTGCGCGCTCCGAAGCTGTGGGCAATAAAACGCTCCAGCCGACCTACAAATACATATTAAATATGGTTGGAATTCAGTGAAAAACTATTGTATCCAAATGCAACACACCTGAAGAGTCCACTGCGCTGCCTCTTGCATGGTTTTAAGAACATTTGAGCCACCCGCCAGGCTGAGTATGCGCGTTTTCAGGCTGACCAGCAGGCGCGAACCTTCGGATAAGCCCACAGATTTTGGCGCGACGCCATTCACAATCAGCGCGTGTAATTGTAGACGCAACAGATTCAAGCAGGCCACAGCAATGCATTCGGACTCCTGATTCGGCGTTTGACGATTGTTGCTGTCCTGTCCACAGACTATGCCGAGCAATTGATCAAGCAGCCTAAATGTGTGTTCGCTGAGATCGATGACAAAAGGTATTTTCACCGGCACGCCTTGCACCGAAGTCTGACTCCATATAATGCTTTGCGCGGAGCCGCAAGCAATTCCGTAAGCTTGCACAGAGGGATGTGTGGCGAGTATCGGATCGCGCAGTATGGGCTCCTTAGAGATCGCGGCGGGACATACTTGCTGGAAGTCGTTGCGACCCCAGCCGAAAACTTCGCCTTTATTGCTCATAGCGAGACAATGCCAAACGCCGACCGAGACGTCCACAATGACTTTTGACTGCGGAGGAAGGAGGTAAGAAAGGTTTTTTGAGTTCTCAATACAAAATACTTGTCAACTTACCTGCAGGGCGCTTATCTGCTTGGGCGTGTTGAGACACTGCACATTTTTGTCGAGCAAGCCATGTCCCAAGCGGCCATCATACGCTTTGCCCCACGAATACAGCTTACCATCGCAGCTCAGCGCCATTGAAAACTGCGAGCCCGCAAACACGCGTTTAATTAGCGGCAACGTTTCGATTAACTGCGGCAGCTGAGAACCATTGCACGAGCCGTTTCCCAATTTACCGTAATCGCCGTCGCCCCAAGCAAACACCAAACCTTCGGCCGTCAGGCATAGCGTATGCGAGTCACCGCTGCCTAGCGCTACGTCGATTATGCTATGCTCACGTAAGGCGTACACATGTGTCGGTAATAGTTTATCGTCTGAGTTGCCGTGCCCGAGTCGGCCATAGGTGCCGCGTCCCCAAGTATAGAGGTTGCCATTCATAGTGATGGCGGCGCTGTAGGTGCAGCCACAGTACACCGCCTTAACGCTATGCTCCAGCGATTGTATTTTGGTCGGCTGCTCGCGCAGCAACGAGTCGCCATGCCCCAAGCGCCCACCCTCACCGCAGCCCCAAGAGTATGCATTCTCTGTGCGCGATAAAATAAATAAATAAATTTAGTGAAAAAGTCGTGTTTTACCGCTTCCACTTACCCATATTGTCCACGGCCATGAAGTGCCGGCCCTCGCAATGCGCCGTCACAGCTGTCACCGGCACGTCGTTCATTTCCTCAATAAGCATTGGCTCCGTCTCCGGTTTGGCGATGCGCCAAGTGTACATTTTGCCTTCGTGTGTGAGAAAGAGGACGTACTCCTCGGAGAAGGCGACCTGCTTCACTTGGAAATAGAAATTCAGCACAGGCGCGGGGTAGTGCGCGCCTGCAGCAGTGTTTGCCGCGGTTGTCAAGCCTACAGCCGGTTCGGCGGTGAAGCCATATTGATCGTGGCACAATGTTTGCCAACCGAGCGCGTAAATGCGTTGTTCATGCAGTTGTGGTGATGAGGCAGCGGATGCGCTCTCCTGTGACGCCTGCGCGTGTAAAATTGGTTTCGCAGCTGGCGGTTGAGCGCGCGATGATAGTGGCGCGCTTGCGGTGCTGGTGGGCAAATGCGGCTTTGCAAGACGATCGAGATGTGAAACAACGACCACTGCGGCTTGTTTCAAGTCCACATTGGTGGTGTCTTGTTCGGGTAGCGTGAGAAAGCGTAGAAAAGATTCGGTAGCGCTGGCCGGCGCCGACTCCGCCATATTGTTAATGCCATAGTTACCAATGCTCTCGTAACGTCGCAGTATGGGCACTAAAGGCGCGCCTGTGTTTTGTGGCACGTCGCGGTTGTCGTCCGTCTCCTTTTCTTTCTCCCAAAGCATCAACAGTAGTACGATTGCCTCAAGTGTGGCGGCAAGTGTGCCCTTTTGTGCGCCCAGCTCCAACAGTAAGCACAGAGCGGTATGGCGATCTTCACGCGGTGCTGTACACCGCCCGCCTAAGGGATCTCCGAGCGCTACTTGGCGCAGAAACTTTATAGAGCGCTCAAGTACTTCGATCCACAGAGGTGACACCTGCAAACGTGAGAGTTTAATAATTAGAAATAGTTATTGGCATATACAAACTAGAAATGCTCACCTGAGTGGCATCAAAGAGCGATGCCTCCGGCAGATCTTGCAGCGATTCCAAAGCTTCACTTAGCAGCTCGCTGCACATTTCCGTGTCTTCACCAGAACGCCAAGCCCGTCGCAAGAAGGCGAAGGAAAAATTAAGCGCGGCACGTGTGCCTACCCGAGCCAAGCCTAAAGTGGCGCGTTCATTTTCCTTTATGGGCGATGGCACGTCTACGGTTGAGAAGTGCCTTAATTTGTTAGTTGCATGGTGATTCATCTCCCTAATACGCAACGGGCTTATGCCACTGTTGACAGCGCTGCGTTGATCCTCATTGAACTTGCACTTGTCCGCGGTCGATGAGACAATACTGCTCGGCATTCCAATGTTGATGTGACACTGTAGCTCCTGTTGTTGCTTCCAACGCGAGAGCGCCACAAAATAGCGTTCATAGATGAAAAGTTGCTGGCGCAAGTGTATGGCTGAGAGACAGTTACCCGCCGCTTGCAATGAAATGTCATGCAATTCGGCCAATAGCGTATTCTGGCAATTTAATTTCACTGTGGTGTTGGGACTTTGGCCCCATAACCATGATTCAAAGATGACTTCTGACGAAATGCGGTTAGCGGCCGCATTCTGCACTGCTGTGGTCATTTTCTTGATGGCTGAATCGGAGTCGAGCGTGCGGCAAGCGGAGCAGTTGCATGCTGACAGAGGACCGCAATAGTCGAGTGGGCAACAGGAGCATTGCAGCTTCTGAACGCCACAGTAGTGCTTGCCATCATCGCCGAGATAGGAGAGATGACCCGCCGCATTGAGTACAGGCGCTGCTGGCGAAGAGACTAATTCACAATCTTGTATGAGATTATTCCACAGCACGGCGGCATCTTCGACGTTGCGCAAGCTTGAGATGAGATCGGCGCGTAACCATTTGGCATCGAGGAAAGGCAGCGGACGTAAATAAAGATCAGCAGTGGAATTGCACGAGGACATAACTAACGTCACTGCTGCACTTTATCGTAAGGAACAGTCTTATATTTTTGTTTTAAGGTTTATAAGTACTGACAGGTTATTATTGTTATGAAAACCGCAAAGCTGCGTAGTTGTTTGTTTAATCGCCTCACAAATACGCTACTGATTATTGAATTTTAAAACTTTTGACTTCTCGATTTGTTTAATGAGTTTTTACGCTATTGAAATACTGTATGATCGTTCTGCTACAATGAGCTGTCGTCCCAGCGTTTGCATTTTGTATTTGCTTATCATGCAAATGCTTTTTTGTGGCGCTGATAAATATATTTTCTAATGCTTGATGCAAATCCAGTTATGCTAACACGATTTTCAATTAATATTTACGTGGTTTCAATTGAACGTAAAGTTTGCAAAAATTATTCAATTTAATTTTGTTTTTTGAATCACGCGTTAACCTCCAGCCTTGCCTTGCCGTGCTTTAACCAGCGAAGCGAAGCGGCTGTGTTGGTTCACACACGCTGCTCAATGTGGTATATAGCGAGCGTATGTGCGCTATATTCCACAATACTGCAATTACACCTCTTCCGCCCACAACGCTTCTGTTGTCAAGTAGTCGCGTTTAGTTTTGTGTAGCCACTGCCCCTCCCTAGTTGTTGTTAGGTTCGTCGTGTCGTCGCTGACTTTGATGTCGTCACTTTCGCTTTTGTCGATTTGTTTTGACCGTGTAACAATTTATATTGATGTTTTGTTGCTGTTGTATTGTTCTCCTTCGCTATTACTTCCACTTCTATTCGATTTTGTATATATTGAATCTTTTTTTTGTTTTTGTAGCTTTAGCTGGATCGGCCTTTGGGAAAATTCAATTTTGCGTAAACTGCTGCCGCAGCGACGCTGTTACTTATGATTATCACAGAGCCTCAGCAGATACGCTTCGCACGCGTCGTTCATTCACACACACCCGTTGACCGCACCGCCTCTACACCACTTCCTCCTCCACCTTTTTAAAAGTAAATAATAATAATTTTATTTCTCTTGGTAATGGTGCAACTAACTATGAAAGCTATTGCACCCTTCGTCAAGCTGATTTTACTTACTACCCTTCCACACTATTGGCGAACTATTTATTCTACACACATACACCCACCGCACGCACACCACTCAAAAAATTTTCACGGCTCGAAATTTTTCTTCGGAGTTTTTCAAATGCAATTTTTCGCTATAAACTCAAAATTTTTGACGGAATTTATATACGAATTTGTTGTGTCGCTTTTCTACTACAACTATACACTAGTTTGAATAACAAATTTTAACTTTTTCTTTGTATAATTTTCATTGAAAGGAGCGCAGCAGTTTTTCCAGCTAGTTCAATAAAGAATCTCAAGAAAATTTTCGATTAACTGCAGTGCTGCCAGCAGATTCCATTACTAAACGATGGATTTGTTCCAATAAGACCCAAAAAATATCCAATAAGAATATAGCGTCCTATATGCGAAAATAATAGAACCTTACATACAAGTGCTATTTCTAATAATTAGTAGGATTATTTTGTTTATTAAAAATATAAGCATTTCGAAAATTTAATGGGAATGAGGTAAAACTTGCTTTATGGAAGAATGTATAATTAGTATGTTATATTTCATACTTACTATCGATATACAAAACAAGTCCAAAACATGTAGTAAAATATTTTTGAAATTGCTGTAAACTTACAAAAATCAATATAAATTTAGCAATAAATTTTTTAATACTGTAAATAAAATATCCACTGGTTCAGTATTTTTTCCAATTGTGCTGGCAGCACAAGCAGTACTTTTGGCAATCTGGCAAACATTTTTCAAAACTCTACTACATTAGAGCTGCGAACAATCTTTTACAAAAAATTGAACAGCTGTTTTTTGTTTATAAACAAATGCGAAAAGCCGGATCGTCTAAAAAACGAAATTTACGTTGAAACAGAAAGCAAGATGTATCAGAATGTGTTTAACTAAGAAATATTAATCTATATACATCTGCAATCGAATTAAATTCTTTGTTAAAAAGAAGAATTTAACGGAAAACCATTTGTTGACATTGTTGTTATTGTTCTTGTAAAGTGTATGTCAACAAAAGTAAACACTACCAGCGACACCTACTGGTAATCGACACAAAACTAAAGTACAAAAAAAAACGAAAATATCGAACCATGGGCGCAGAGTTTATTGAGTGAAAAATCATTTTTGCAAGACATTTAATTAGTTTATATACTTTAGACCTAACAAACGACGGTCATGCATGACGCAGACCTTGAAGCTAATGCTGATAGTGTTAATTATCTCATTACACAATTATGTAGCAGAATTGCTGGTCAACATGGCTTAAAGGAGCCTGAGTGTAGCACAGCTGTGCGGGAACTAAAATCAAGCGCCTTTGAAATCTTGCTGAAAAGATCGCCAGAACCTAATGTATATCCAACAACTGCTGATACATTGGAATTCGATCCTCAACGTGCTGTGGATATGCACATATTTGCAGCCAAGCTGCATTCGCGCGCCGATCCTTTAGTTTGCGCCCGTTATGCGGCACTTGAAGAGCAAATGGCAGCTATTAGTAACGTGCCCTATTTCACCGAGGGTAAGGGACGGGACATGCTGCAATTATTGCTCTTGCTGCAGGGTGATGTGCGCAAGGAAGATCAAGTGGTAAGTGGATTTATTTATCATTTATTCGTACATATGTATGTAAATATTCTTGTAATTCTAGCCTGTGCCTAGTCCGCCCACGCTACTTGTACCTGGTCCATTCACGCTTTTCGCCAGCTATGAAAATAATAAATACTACCCCAAACAACAAACATGCGATCTATATAATCCACAACCGCGCTTATTCAAGGGTATAAAGGATATCGATCCGCTTGATAACCCTTATTTACCGAAAAATTTGTTGGGTAAAGAATGCAATTTATTGGCGAAAATTGAACAGAAATATGGTGCCAAGCACACGCGTGCACCAGCCACAGCACAGGACTGCACATTCACCGCGATGACGCGTCGCCTGTTAGGCTCTACGGTGCGTATAAATTTGGATACTTTTCGCCTACTGACCGACAATGAACCGCCACCACAAACAGTTGTCAACATAGCGAAAAATTCAAAGGTATAAATATAATTACTGTTACACATTTGGATAAATATATGCATAATTTTTAAAGTTACAGATAAAAGCGTCCGCCGCACAACACACCGTGCCTGTAATTGAAAAGCAGCAAATCTTGGATGAAGCACCGCGTATACTCTCCTGGAACTGGCAAAGCTTGGGCTGCCGTGGCGTGCTGCGACAACGCCCATTCGCCAGCGAAGCAGGCGTGATGCTCGATCTCAAGTGTCATCTAATGCATACGCGCGGACTGAGATTTGAAACGCTTATAATGACCAGCGCTGCATTTCTGCGTGACCTGAAGTCACTTACTGTAGGCATTCAGTCGGATATATTTCAGCATGACGAGCGCTTGATCTTCCGCATTCACCCCTGCATCACCGTGGAGGGTTTGCTGCCAGAGACAGTCAGCAGCTACGCAGCGAGTTTCCAGGAGTGCGGAACTTGCTATAAACGTTTGCAGACTATGATACAGAAGAAGGACTATAAGTTGATATTTGAAGGCTTCATATTTCGCGTGAGTAGTCTGAGAGGTTTCGCAAACAACAAATGCATATTGTTTTTGCTTGCAGGCACTGTGCAGCGCCATAGATGAGTATCTACTCACCTTTCGGCAGTATGTCTTCGCGCAGCATGATGAAACGCTAATTGCGTACTATGCGCGCATGCGCAAAGCTATGCGTCAAATAAGCAATCTGTCCTTTACGCTGGCCGTGCACACAGACGGTATTTGTTTGTTGGTGTGGTGAAGTGCGAGTTTATTGTAATTGTATGCTTATTCCTCATTTTCACAGTGGACGCGCATGTGGCGATGCCGATAGGCTCACAGTTTCTCGGCTATTTGTATCGTGAGATCGTGCACACAACCGAAAAGGACTATATAATGCTATTGGTTTACATATTAAAGTCTTGCTGCCATGTTTATTTCAAGTATGAGCCAAAAAATATTTTTTTACACTTTACAACGCTAATTGCTTATTTTCGCAGGCATTTGCAGAAATGGATCTACTACGGACTATTGGACGATCCATCCAATGAGCTATTCATTTGCTTCGTGGATCATTATCGTCCCGACACGAAGTACTTTTATGATAAAGCCTACTTTGTGCGCAAAGAATCCGTGCCGGGCTTCTTCCAAGGCCATGAGGATGACATTTTGCAGTGCGGCAAGTACACAATGCTGCTGAAAGCTTACAAACCCAATGTAAGCGCATATAATAAATGTTTATTTTCATTTTGTGTTAACTGAACCCTTTTGCATTCCGCAACAGCATCCACTATTCGCGCTCGACTACCCGCTCATATCAGTGTGCCTCACGTATGAAGAAATTCAGCGACTCAAGAAGAAGTGCATCAAATATAGAGAGCAAGCACGCGCCGCATGTGGCAACAGCGATGTTAGTATACGTAAAATATTCGAAGCGCGTGAGGCCAAGAAACGCCATTTTTATCAGCGCGCCTGCCAGCGCACACGCGAGAATCTCGAAAAATGGTCACTGGAGCAACACGACCTCGCGTTGTTGGCTGCTGAGCAAAAGAAGCGTCGCTTGGATGAGCTGACGTCCCAATTGCAGGATGCGAAGCAGCGCAAAATCGATGAGCGTCGCGCCAATGTCGAGCTAGAGTTGCGCTTGCTGCGTGAAACCGAAAAGCTGGAGGAGCAGCGTCTGTTGCGTGAAAATATCAATCTGCGCAAACGCATCGAGTATTATCAGGAGCTAAGCGATATGATGCGCACCGATGCTGGCGATAAAGTGAGCGCCAATCAACCTACAGTATTAACCGAGCCACAAGCCGAACTCGCGCAACCGTCGAAATTGAATACGCAGAGTGAAGGCAGTGGCGAGAGC
Source organism: Bactrocera zonata (assembly GCA_037783105.1). NCBI lineage: Eukaryota > Metazoa > Arthropoda > Insecta > Diptera > Tephritidae > Bactrocera > Bactrocera zonata. The sequence goes on from JBAWJQ010001700.1 coordinate 324,178, forward strand.
AGCGCGGCGGCACCACAGACGCCTGGCAGTGGCGGCACAGATACCGATTTTGAATCGTGCTGCGGCGAAGAAGCAAAAGATGCCGATGCTGATGGCGATTCAGCTTCATTGTATGCGGAATGCTTGTCGGAGGAATTCGTGCAGAAATTCGCAGAAAATGAAAATGAGCTGCACGCGATTTGTATTGAGCCGTCGGCTGAATGCGTTGGTGACACCGACGCAGATAAGACATTGGTTACGTTGGTGGCACCGCAAGTAGCTACCTCGGAGACGAGCTTGCATACCGCGTTGGACTATAGCACGTCCCAAACATCAACTTTAATGGCAAATCCATCCCAAAGCACATTTTTAAAGCGCAGCGCCTCCGATGTAATCAATTCAAATGAGTTGGCCACTGCTGGTGTAACGCAAAATCCCAGCAGCACAACGGTGACAATTGGTCCAGCCACCCGCACTGAGCCATTGACATCAAATATTAGCAGTACCACAGTCACCATGGAATCTGCGACTGTAGCAACTCAGAAACGTGGGTTATACTCATTTATAATACTATTTTTTATATCTAAATTGCTTTTAATCCGATTCTAGCTCTTTCTGAGGCACAACGCAATAAGCTGCGCGTTCTCGCCCACGAATTTGGCACATACAGCACAAATACTCAACAATCAACTCAGCCAGACATCAACTTAAATACCCTGCCAGATGACGAGTTGACAGATTTGCAGCGCAATCGTCGACGCATGATGCAAAACGATCTATTTGCCGAGTACAATAAGAGTCCCCTCCCCGATCGTGCACAGCTTAACCTCAACCTAGACACAGAGCGCGCACGCAATCGGCGACGTGTGCTCGAAAGCGAATTTGACATACTAACTGGGCTTACGCCTTCTACTGTTACATTTACCGTAGAGCAGGGCACAACGCCTATGTCCACCACCTCGGATACACCGCTCACAGATTGTGCTACAGACTTACCGCCTGCTGCAGCGAAGCAAGGTGATTTAGCTAATGGCAATGTGTCGTCGAAGTCTGCTTTAAAAATCAATGTGGAACTCGCTAATGAGCAACAACAACAAGTAGCTGAAAACGCGACTGCTGTGGATGGGCTGCTCAGTTGCCAAACTGGCGGAGACACAGGAAGCAGCGCTGACGCCGGATTGCGCATTGAATACTGCCGGCTTGCAGGCAAAACAGGGATTTGATTTTGTAGACACCGCTCGTGTAAAAAAACGTCAACAGGCAGTCGCCGTAGAGGCGGCTATGCAGCCGGACTCCATGTCCAACTCCTCCAGCGCTGACGAAACGGAGGAAGTAGCTATTCCAGTACAAGACTATAATGATCCCTACAAACGTAGCAGGGAGTTGCTAGAAAGTAATTTTACCTGCGCGACACGCAGTCCTTATATTCGCTTGAATATGAGCAAAACGCCAATGATCGTGGCGGCCAAGAAGTCGCGTGAATCGTTGCAGCAATTGAAAGTAAACAGCATGAGTGTCATTACGTTGACGGAATTTCTGCAAAAATCCGTTATTTTGCCGATGACCACGCATCTCGGCTTGGTGAATAATGAAGTAATGCGTCTATTTCTCGAAGAGTTGCATATCTTGGATCATCTGCGTAGCTTAAGGCATTACTTCTTTCTCATGGACGGCGAGTTCGGTTCCATAATTTGTGATGGCATTATCGGCAAATTGGAGAGTGGCGCAACGCCAACGAAGCTACTTAACTATCAGATGCTGCATTCGATACTCGACACAGCGCTCAGCTCAAGCATAACAGGTAAGTGAACGTTTATTAACCTAGCAGTATCGATATGGTCCCTGGAAGTAGTAAAACGCTTCGACGAAGAAGCTTCAGAACGGGCAGAACATTCACTCCGTACGATAATAGAATGCCTCCTGATATCTCGCGTTGAACACCTAAAAGGGCCTGCAATACCCTCTTCTCCAAACAATTTCTACTGGGATGCTTTCGCAGATATTATCCCTGCGGTCGTCTTCTTGACCCGAGTCGCCTCCTAGGAACATCAAGTGGTTATTCCTTGATTACATCGACGATCCAAAACAAGGCCCACCAGACTACGGACGCATTTAACTTCAGACACGCACTGGACGTCATCCATAGTGGGTTCGTTAACTCTTTCACTGGTTCCCTCCCAGTAACTGAAGTACTTGGAATTAAACCACTAACCATTGCAGGCGAAAAGTTCGAGTTGCTTTACGAATCTAGAGTGATCCTTGCGCAACTTCGTTCTGCCTCTTGTAGCAGGTTAGACCCATACCTATCCCGATTTTCCCCGACATAACAAATATATACCCAGCATGGGTCCTACCACCTCTTTGCAAGCCCAATAAATCCCACTAGGGAGAGTGGTGTTTTATAAGCCACTCTCCCTATGGTCCGATCTCGTCGAAACAGCATGTTTCCTGAGCCTCCCGTTAGATTACTTCAATGACAACTAAACCGAACCTTACGATCCAAATGAGGACTAGAAAATCATTACATACCTACAATATAAAACCCTCAACTTCACAGGCAATGACAAAAACGCTGAGAATCTCTCCTTCACCATAAACGATGTCCCGCAGAAATTCGACCTCGCCAATCCGGGTGTGCTGAATGTGCTTAGTCTCAGCTATCGCATCGAGTGGCCACTGAATCTCATACTCAATCCTGAAACACTGGAACAGTACGGCAACATTTTCAAATATCTGCTCAAAGTGCGTCGCATCAGTTGGGTGCTGGAGCGTGCCTATCAAATACTCAAGGAGGCGTTGAAAAAGCACGGCAAACAACTGCTGCAGTCGCCACAATATCGCCATGTGCAGCTGATACGCCACAAATTCTATCATTTCGTGCATGCGCTGCAAAATCACATCACCGCGAACGCCTTGCAGGCCTCTTGGAAGACATTCAAAGACGATCTGCTGCAGGCCAAGTCCATTGAAGATATCTATCGTAAGCACACAACCTATGTGAAGCGCATCAACTTTCTGTGCATGCTAAATCGACACAGCGCGGAGTTCAACAACACCATTGAAAACATATTCAAGATATCATTGCGTTTCTACAAGTGAGTTGACAATGCTGTATTTTGTATTGTTGTTGCATGTTTAGTAAATTTATTTTCCACAGCAACCTTAAGTCGCGCGAGTTCAAGCAGCGCAGCGGCGATGAGCACTACACACATTCACGCTACGACAAGCTGTCCAATGATGAGCTAGAGTTCGACAAAGTCATTAAATTCACCATATACCTGGGCACCAAGATTGTACGTCACGGTTATCAGGAGGAGATTGGACAACTGATTGCCTTGATTAATGTGAATCAGTACTACAGCGCAAGCACGATACCGTAACGCTTTAAAATCTATTGGCCTTATATATGCACCCACTGAAGTTTTGTCTTAACTTTGTAATCTCTGAATTTAATTTTGAATCTCGAATTTGAAATGTTACTATGAGTTAATGCTTAAATATGATATAATTGTATTATTTAGTTAAAAATGTGTTGAATTAATAAATAATAATAATATTGCCTTATGTTGAATTAAAAAAAAAGTAATATTTATTTTCCTAACAATGCAATCCGTTGTGAACCTGGTCAAGTCTACAGGGTATATCAAGAGACTGAAACTGTGATAGTTCGAAATGAGGTCTGTCTTGTCTATAACTTCTGGACCTGCGTCCTGCTACATCAAGACGAATATTGGGTATTCGAAATTAATGACCGTCCAACTGATTGCCTTGTAAATAGCAAGCAACATTTCTTTGTTCTTACCACAGATGTTCACTTGAGGATCTTCTTTCGGCTCTGTACTTTGATAATGATCGCTGTCGTTGCATAGTGACGGAGTATGAACTATCAATAGCTTCCAAAGTTGTGACGTTGTTCAGTGTTGGAATTTTAACGTCATCAACAATAATGTCGGTATAGTTTGCATGTCTTCGTCCGGTAGGTGTATAGGTTCGCTGTGGATTTAGTACGGGAGAGCCCAATACTCTTTGTAGTTAAGCAGCGTGAAAGGTCCAGGATATAGATAGACTTCCCGGAAGTCGTAGTGCTGGCCCTCACCTATTGAACTAGCAAGCTGCTGATAGTAAAGTTGCAAACTTCGAAAATTACGGGCCTTAAAGTGTTCTTTGTGGCTTTTAAGTGAAATGTGGTTTTATTTTCATAATAATTTATTAAATTTTTATGAAATATTTAGCAATTTTATAAAAATTACTTAATTCGAACTGAATTTTAAATACAACTAAAGTTTGACCGTCGCTGCTATCACTTCCACTTTATTTTAAGAGCAGTGCTGCCAATGCAGCACAAAAGTCAGCTTAAAATATCAGTGAAAAGTCCGTTGAATACCAATCAACCACAATTTTAAGCACACACACATATAAAACACAACAAAGAGCGCACTTCAAGTCAGACGGAGAGCGAGCAGCATTGCATTTGCCATGCGTGCATATATGCATGTGTGTGTATGTGTGACAATTGGCTCTCGGCACGCATCTTCATTCGTAGGTTTTTGGTGCGCTCGCACGTTTGGCATGCAAACAAAATTCAGTATTAAATTGAAAATCTCGTTGTTATGTTGTGTCCGCACGGTTGGAATTTTTCAAATTCCCCTCTCAAACGGCACCGCCACACTCCCCGCGGTTGCAACTAACCGAATAGACAACCAAGCTAGCTGGCTTGCCCACCCACCTTAGGCGGGAGTTGTGTTGTGTGTGCACACAGTGCGGCTGCAACAGCTTGCAGGAGAACACACGAAAAACGGTACTTATCCTTCATTTTGTTGAGTGATGTGTCAAAATTCGCGAAAAATTCATTAATAAGCGAAATGCAAGATTGTTGCATGGAAATGAAGTGGAAAATTAGTGAATTGCAAAGTGCGAGTGTGCAAGTGATGGACTGCAAAAGAGTGCGCGATGACTGGACAGCAATAGTAGACATCAGCAGCAGCGAGTAGTGTAGTGAGACAAAGCGTGCGGTCAAGTTGGAAAAAAGATTTCGGTGCCAGCAAATACACGAGTATACGGGTAATTTATTGAAAAATAAGTTAAAAGTTTATGCGAGAATGTAGTGAGCGTGCAAAAGCGTTAGTAAAAGCAACAAAGTAGTGAAAATCTGTGTGAAAAAGTGTAAATACCATGGAGCAGTGAAAAAGTGAAGAAGTCAATGTGGAAAACTTCCAGTTAAGCGCACGACGAACGTATGCGGCATGGAGGGGGGGCGTGTAAAAAAGCGCTATGTCGTACAAAGTATGTCGTGTACGACGGGTGGTGGGGCGAACGAACGAGTGGCAATCGCAGTATGCGTTGCGAGCGCTGGACTCACCAACACACACACACAGGCACAGATAGAGCATATTTACATACACCGACACACGCACACACGTGATGCGGTGCGCTATAAAGTGTTTTATGTATGCATATACAGTTGTATAAACGAAATGTGCGCCCATAATGCACAGTGCGCGCACACACCTACATACATATGTATACACATATTTATTTATATACATACGTGCATGCGACAGAGCGCGTATAAAATTATGTTGTTGTGTGTGTGTGTAAAAGCACTAAAAGGCTTACATATTTACATACGTGTTAAGCTAATGTATACATACAATAAACGCTCCCGCTGCTGCATGGCATGCAACAAAAAATAAATAAATGTATGTATGTAATAAGAAAAATAAGTGAAATAAAGGCAGACGTGCTATAGAAGCGGCTGAAGGTACTGGATGATTGGCTGACTTACTGACTTATTTTGACTGACTCAATGACTGAATGGTTGACAAAAAGACGACTAAAGGGAAAGCGCTTATAAAACAAGTAAAAACGTTAACTTCAATTGTTTTGAACTAGAATACCCTTTACAAATAAGGAAGTTTTCATATAAGAACTGATATTGATGGCTTAATTTGTATGACAGCTATTGGATATAGTGGTCCGACCGGGAAAATATCTTTGTAGTGTAGTAGCGTAGCGTTTGACAATAATCCAAGGCAAAAAGAAGTGTTAACTCAAAAACTGAGGGTCTACAGACGAGCTAAATCAACTCAAATATAGAAAAAATGAAAGCAACATTAATAAGAGGCAACATTAACCTTATTGGACCCAGTAATTATATTAAAAATCCGTAAATTTCACTCTCCAATATTTACATGACTTTTAAAACAGGCAACTGTAAAGTTTTTTGAACGAAAAATATTACATTCCATAATTTAGTGAAATGTAGTAAACGCGCCCACTTTTTAATGAGTCGCTGCCGCTGCCAAACGCTTACAGTACGTACCGCAGCACGGCATACGCGACGAGAGTGCAAGCAGCGTAGACACATACACACATCCATATGAAACAACGCTCCAGGCATTCCAACTACTTGTAGTGATGAAAAAAGCAAAAAAAAAAATACAAAAAACAGAAATTGTGTTATTTTATGTGTCTAATGTTATTTCCATGCTTCATACACTTTTCGTGTAGTTTTTTGCCTTTTATTACAAATTCCCTACGTACTGCTACAGCAGCTTCGTCAACATTTTCGTGTATCAGCGCTTCTGTGTATCTACAAGTTTTCTTATTTGAACGCAAAACGAAAAAAAAACTAACTTTCAACACAGTGCCAAATAATGACTGCGGAGCGCGCAAGCATTACCAATTTAAAGTGAGCGCAGAGAATGAGCGTGAGTAAATGAGTGCTTGCGTTTGTTTGTGTACGTGAGTGCATGCTCACTTGCAGTATCTGTGTGTGCCGTAGTTGCAAAAAGGGTGGGTGGGCGCACGGCAGCAAGGCAGCTATAAGTGACAATGCTGCCCAATCACTTGAAAAAAAAGTCGTTTTCTCAGCTGTTCGTACGTAACATCAACGCTGTCACTTTAGTTGGTAGAGTGCCACTATAGCTGTCACGGAACTGTCAAAAATGCTATTTGACGTTTATATTTAACAGGCGCGCTCACATGCCCACACACACTAATTCACTGTACGGTGTATGTGTTTGACTCTCGACAGGAAATATACGACATTGGCGCTCTTCCGCTGCCAGCAACGCGCGCTCGCTCTCTGTATGTGCATCTTCATTTGTTTATTTACGTTGCAGCATTGCCAACTTGCGTATTTTTATTTTATCATATGTTTGTAGGTACATTCCAATAAGAAACCAAGTTTGTGGTTGTGCGTGCTGCGCATGTGTATTTTTATTTATATATATGTGTGTGTGTGCGTAGATGTGGGCTTCACGCGCAACTCGATTACGTCCATTAATTGACTATCCATGAATAATAAAAAAGTGTAGTAGAAATTTTAATTGAATTTGTTGTATATTTTAATTGAAAGCCGCTTAATTAATAATTCACCGTAATCTCAGCCGACAAAGTGCTGGAAATAGCGAAGTGACAATGACAGCGTTGCTATCAGCAGTAAATGAGTGTCAATGTGAATGTCAAGCATAAAATTTGAATTGATACGCATTCATTTACATACAAATGTAACTATTTGTGATGGGAAACGTGTGTGAAGTGCAAAATAAATGAAAAAATACAAATAAGTAAATTTAAAAATTTCTTCTTTAGAAATAATGCATTTTTTCTAATAAATAATTAATAAATTAAAAAAAATTCTCCCATAATTTTTTATATATTTACTACACCAATATAGGTTCAAAAATAGTAAACATTTCAATTTTGTGTCCGTGTGTGTGAGATTCTTAAAAGTTGCAAAAATGTAAAAATTCAATTAGAAAATGTCAAAAACTAAGTGTTGCCAATTGGTATGTGCCACTATACTGTCCGTTAATTCATAAACCTAAAATGCAAGTCAATCATTTGGTTGTCACCAAAGTTATCGGTTTCTCTGCCGCTGATCAGCAAAAGCTTCAAATTGGAATACGTCGGCTTCAATCTTTAGTTTGAATTTTCACGAACCAACAAATGTCAGTTGGATAGAGCAGAACAAGCATCGATCAGCTGTTTGCACGTGCAAAAGTAAGTAGACACACACATTACCAAAAAACAAAAAAAAAAAACAAGAAAAAATTGTAAATTCTGTTGCACTGAAGTTATTTTGTTTAGATTCATGGCAGTTATATGATATAGTTGTCCGATTCGAAAAATTTCTTCAGATATTGCAGCGTTGCTACGTGGAACTCAAATTTAGCGTTTCATTGGAGTTATTATCACAACTACAAATGTGTTTACCTGAGGGTTGGTTCCAATTTGACCTTTTTGACTTCTCTGAATGAACTGAGTTTTCTTTTCGACGTCTATAACCTCTACAATGTTACTATGAATCCAATGTTGAGAAGACTTAAAGCCTGGTCCATTTTTCCTTACTCCATCATAAGCTCCCTTCAAGGTTGAGTATAGCGCATGAGGCCAAGCATGTCGATAGCATTCATGCAACTACGATTTGGCCGATGACAAGTAACAGGTCAATTGGAAAGTATCCGGCCTACCATAGCTATAGACATTTTTTTTTGTCAAAATTCGTTTTTCTTTTATTCAACATAGTTCCTTTCAAGGGTGATTATAGCGATGATGGCAACATTTTGATAGTCCAATTTATGGTACTACTGACTTGGTGTAACACTTTGTTTTCTCAAAATAGGCCTTAGTTTCATCACTTCTAGTAGCTGTTGAAAGTCCTTTCCTTTTTCACACAGTCAATAAAAATTATTCCATGCGCATTCCAAAATACTGACGCCATAACCTTACCAACCGATTGTTGCATTTTTCCACGCTTTGGACCGGTTTTATCCTGTTTAGTCCACTTGGATGACTAGCGATTGGACTTCGGAGGGAAACGATGGAGCCGTGTTTCATCCATTCTTACAAATCGAAGCTTAAACTCGGATTTATTACTCTTGAATATCTCTAAACACTTCTCCGAATCATCAACTCGTCGTTGCTTTTGGTCAAAAGTGGCACAGAGCTATATTATACCCAAATATTTGTGAATAATATGAAATACATAAACGTTCAATTGATATCTATATAGTGTCTACATATAGTATGTCAATATACAGATATTTTTTAGACTTTTTGATGTTTTTTGTTGGTAACAACCTCTTTTGGGCGTCCACTGCGTTCATCGTCTTCGTTGCTTATTTCATCACGTCTAAAATGGCATACCAATCCTTGATGCCATTCTAGTAGTCATCTATGTGTCAGGCCGGGGGCTTTTCAATTGTCCTGTTAATTTTAGGGTTTTGAGTTTCTTTCTGGGTTGAATTGAAAAATGTCTTAGGAGGTCTTGCTGCACAGATCCTTCTACTCAATATTATTTGAATGTCAATCAAACTGCGGTTACATACTGGCCTGGATTTTTCCGAATATCAAGCTACAGAGTACCTTTCGTTCAGCGACACGATCAGCTTGAGTTTTCCTACGAGTTTTTGTAAAAAAGTCTTAACGCACTCGTCATTCCGTATTCTGACGTTAATGACGTTTGAATTGGAAAACAGTTCAAAATCGGAACTATGCTCGTCTCTATATAATTCCATAGTCAATCAAACCGTGGTTAAAAGCCCTAGCGTTACCCCTGATCTGGAATATCTATTTCTGTCCCAATTATTTTGGTGTCTCCTTCGAGTTAGTATAAAAAAGTTATAACGCACTCGGCATTCCGTATCACGACTATCTAGAAACGTGGACCACACATACTTTCCTTTATTTATTCATCTAATATTTATATATCGCGCATACTTCGCTGATTCGATTGCCCACCCAGCAATCAAAACAATTTAGGCGCCAATCGCGCCCACCTACTTCCACGCTCAACAATTTCCAATCACAACAAAACGCTACATTTGTTGTCTCCGATACAAGCCTTGCTGTTGTTTTTGTTGTTTTTCTATTTGGTTCGCATGTTTGTTACGTTGTTTACAGGTGGATCGCGTGTGTTGATTTTCGATTTACTACTTAACTTCATTATCTCTTCACATAATTTAACGATAATGAGCACGGAAAACCGAAAAGCGATAGCAACAACAACAGTAAACAAACAAAAAAAAAACCAAAATAACAGCTGATGTCTGTTTAGCTGTGGTGTTGCAGGAGCGAAGCAAATAATAACAAATGTGTTGTAAGGAAATATTAAATCCAAGTAAATTATTTACTCGCGGTGATTTTTTAATTGAAAAGCAAACAGCAACACAAGGTCGTTCCGAATACTAGCCGCGCTCAAGTGAAGGGGTTTCTGACTACGGTGCTTTGTTTTTGAACTCTTGGCTGCCAACGGGTTGTTAGTGTGGTTGTCGATGCTTAATGGAGTACTCGTAGTTTGTAGCCGCCAGCGCTGTCTTATCGCGCTACGCTGTCTGGCCGCTTTTCTTGATTTATTTGTTTTTTATTTATTTACTTTTTGTTTATTTTTTATTTGAAAATGCGTTTTGTGGAGTTGCTTTGTATCTGTCGAAGTTTTTTGGCAGCGTAAAGGTGCATTTTTGTATGAATGAGGTAACTGAAAGCAGTCTTTAATCTTTTTGAAATTGAAAAAAAAAAAAAAATGTTGAGTAAACAAAAATGAATACAAAATTCATATCACGTGTGGATAATCGAAAAAGTCTTTTTGTATTTCTAATCAAACTTCAACTTATTTTGTTTTATATTTATGCTAATAAATAAATAAACAAATATGTACTATTTCGGTCGACCACTTTTTGACATTTTTCCGCTAGAAATATTATTCCATCAGTGTAAAGCTTTCATCAGTTTAAAACGAAATTGCGAAATTTCCAAATGGAAGCGAGCGAACCATTGTTGTGCTACACGAACTGATCTCCGTCGTTCTATCGTCTCCGTAAACTTCACAAATTTCATTGGTGGCTTGCGTGCCATTCTTCCCTTTTTATACAAAAATTTCAAAATATAGCGAATTTTTTCATTATTTTCACTCATTTTTGAACAGCTGTAACTTTTTTTCAACTTCCCTGAATTTATTTTTTTGGCTAAAAAGCTTAAAATCTCACCTTTCCAACACTATATGTTATGACACAATGCGATTGCACTAGAGATATACGACTGCAACGACATCTATTGACAAAATACGAAAATACTTTTTCGATAACTGTAAAAATTATAAATTTTTAAATAAAAAAATATTTTTTTTTCGTTAATTTTTGCAAAATCAATTTATTGTTATCTAAAATGTACAAAAGGCATATGTATACTTTGCTAAGAGCAAGCTACAAATGTAAACAAACCTTCGCTTACTCTCCGCTGCCGTCACAATTCTCTTCACGCTCTTTATTGTAGTATCAGACCTTCAGTGCTCCAATTTATTGCAATTAGACTTCTGTTTTGTTTGCATTTTCGCTATTTAAGTAAATTGCTTTTCTGTGTAGACAATATTTAACTTTGCCTAGGACATTTCAGACAAGCTAAGATAAATCAGCACTGAATTTCGCAAATTTTTCTGTAAATTCAAATTAAAATAAATATTTCTACCGTGAGCAAGTAGTTCATGAAAATTAGTTTCGTATAAATAATACATTTTTAGAGATTCAGTGCAAAGAAAACCGTGGCAAACCCTTGCTCTGAACTTTTCTAATTTCTTTACTCACATATTAGCCACTAGAGGTTACGGTATTTGGGGTTTCGGACAACAAATATACGATCCTAACATCTCAACTTCATAACTTGAGCCATAAAGAGTTAACTACCACTATTTTTTATCACTTCTTTCTAGATCAGTGGTCTACAGATTGTCAATAAACTGATATTTCAGGATTGAATTAGTTAGATTGAATTTCTCCAATCTCCAAGAGTCCTTGGCGGGATAAAAATCTCCGGTTACTTAGACCCGACTGTCGTGGGAACGGTTAAGAAGTATGTATACACTAGTGGGTAAAATATATGCAGCTAAGTACCCTTTCTTCTGTATGGTAGGTGTCTTATGTAAAGTGTTCCAACTTGTTTGAAACCGAAACTTGGCAAAAAAACATGCTTACAAGTATGAAAATGTGCTTTAGCATGGTGGTCACAATTCGAAGAACTATTCAGACAAAAATAATTAATGAAGGTTTAGGTATGCCCTGGTTATGCAATGACCTAACTGAATTTGGTCACTCCTCACAATTTTTTCGTTTATACCAGCTGATCTTTTCTATTCTCGTAGGAATGTATTACTTTCGTCACATTTATCAACCACTCGTTTTAACCTCACTTTTTCACTGTAAACCTGATGTGAAAGTCTAAATAAAATTTGGACCTATACTCACACCATTCTTCCAAGGCGTCCAGGATGTCAACGTGTACACGTGACATAACTATCAACGCCTGCAGAGATGTCAGGTGTAATTACGTGCAAGAAAGTTGCAGAGGAAAATTGAATAAAGCAGAAGAAAGAGAAGCGTTAATAAACGCTGGCGATGCTAACCGATTTCCTGTCTACCTACTACTTGAAAGCGCCAACACCCACCGCCTATTCCTGCTCAACTCGCTCAACACTTAACTCTTTGTTATGCGTTGAGCCTGTCATTACCGCCATAGACCCTGCTCAAGTGTGCGGGCGTAATCATAATTCATAGACGAGGTGCGAGGGAATAATACGCGCATTTCTTGTTTTTGCTACTGCTTTCGCTGTCAGCAACATATGACGTATGTCGCGCTGCGACTCGCATCCTTCCTTGCGCCTCGAGCGACAGCCTGACATACAAGCGAGTGCGCAGAGCGCCTCCGAGGTGAGTATACAAGTGAGTGTGGATTTCCGGTGGCGTTGTGCGACGTCTGACACTGAGCATCCGCAGAGCGTTGAAAATGCTCTGTACTTAACTGCTTACATACTCGTGAAAAAGTGGAAAAAATGCCAGTTGAGGGGATGACGGTTGCTGCGCGTAAGCAAAAATGTTGAAGGGCGGACAAGCGGCTTGACAATCAGCTAGTTATTTGTTGCTGTTGTAAGTGGAGCAAAAAGCAAAAACGGGTAGGCATTCAGAGTAGTTCTTGGTGGTTGTGGGGCGGCGTGCGTGTTGGGACTCTTGTTCAGCCAACGAACCGGAGATCACAGCGCTGTTGCGTTGTGCGGAAGCGTCGGCGGATGCACGACCGCACGCACAAACAGTTAAACTTATGAATACAAGCATACGTTATCATACGCACTACCGTGATATAAGACGCGTACAAACAAATACATACATACGCACATACACACGCGCAAGCTAACGCTTTTGTTGCGTTTATTTGTTATTTGCCTGCCACCAACAAGCAAATATACAAATACACAAACAAACGCGAATACACAAACAAACAACGGCAACGCAATGCGTGACAAATACATGCCGCCACTTACAGCAGTTATATGCATGTGTGAGTGTATGCATGTTAACATGTGCGCACCGCTTACCACATGCATTGTTGCTGTTGTTACAATTGCTTGTTTGTTGCTGTACATGCAAGCGTCGGCCGTGTTGCGCTGCATTCATTTATTTTCGTTTCTGTTTCCTTTTTGTTTGCACTGGTGTTGGCTTTTTCGCGCTTTGGACGCTTGTATGGCGCGTTGCTGCCGCCAGCCTCCATCCGTTTCTGTGCGCGCTGCACACTTGAGCATGCAACAACGCGCGTATTGCTTTTCATGGCATACTTGCAGGCGTTAGGTCTTGTTGTTGCTCACAGTTGTTGCTGTTATTATTTTGTGCTGAAAGTTCTCTGCTGTGCGCGCTTTTTATCGGCCATATCTGGCCATATCTGCGTGTATATGTGTGCGATCGCAGTTTTGTGCGCGGAAAAAGGCGCGAAATAGCTTTCTGAATTGTTAACGAAGCGCTTTTTTATATTTTTTCCATTTTCATTTAGCATTTATGCTTTTTATTGTTATGCTTAAATTGTGAAGTGGACAAAAGGAGTGTAATAAACCAGGCTTAGTTCTGTTATTTTTGAGGAAATTAATTTACAAAAGACTGCCGGAGCTGCGATTGGTGGCTCAAGCTTATTTCGATATGGTGAATAACGCCAATTAAGAAGAAGAAGAAATGGAATCACAAGCTCCCAAATTTGATTTTCTGAAACCAGTAAAGTCCTTAGAAGATGAAATGGAATCACAAGCTCCCAAATTTGATTTTCTGGAACCAGTAAAGCCCTTAGAAGGTGAAATGGAATCACCAGCTTCAAAATTAGATTTGGGTACAAAAAAGTATATTTCCTTGATCCGAAAATTCTTTGATAAGCTCTTGAACTATTGCAACTCCGCACCGATCAGTCAACCAGTTGAAGAGATCTGCCCTGTATAGTTAACCGATGGCTTTCATTATCCTTCTGTTAGCCGACTGACAATGATAGGTGGTTAAGCTCGCCTCTAACTTTGTAAGAAAGCATACTTCATCATTTCATATACAAATTTTATATGATGTATGATAGACATTGCGACGTCCCATGAAAATACTGAGAACTTTGAAGGCATCTGAACTCAGGTTATGGGATTGTTTGACAAATGTTTATCAATAAATTAAATTATACTGTGGTAAGCGTCGTCATAAAGCTTTCAGTAGGGATTGCTGATTTAAAGCTTGCGGAAACTTGTCAACATTTAACTCAGCTCTGGATAAGCCTCCAAATATAATAGGGAAAAGCTTTGCGCTTTGAGAGCTCGGGAAATCTAAAGTTCAGACCGACATAGATGACATATAAACCCTGAACTCAAGAGCAGTATATCTACAGACTTATAGATGAGTTTCCAGGGATTTCATGCGCACATTACGAATACTATTCAAGCTCGGGAACTTTAAAGATCAACTTTTGAAACTTAACCAAAGTTCAGACCATCATAGACCACATATCAACTTGCTAAACTCAAGAGTATATCTATAGACTTACAGGCGAGTGTCCAAGGCTTTCATGCACACGTTAAGTACATTGTTTAAGCTCGGGAACTCTAAAGAACCAACTTTTGAAACTTTAACCACACTTCAGACTGTAACAGACCACCGATTACCCTGCTGAACTCAAAAGCAGTATATCCACTTATATTTATACTCGCAAACGAGTTTCCAAGGTTTTCATTCGTACGTGTGTGTTCAGTGTTCATACACTTTTCAAGCTTTGCGACTTCACAGCTCCATCTTTTGATACTTCAATTAAACTTTAGTCAGCCACAGACCACACATTAACTTGCTGAAGTCTATTTAAGCTCGGAAACTCTAAAGATCCAACTTTTGAAACTTAAGCAAAACTTCAGGCGGTCATAGACCACATATTAACCTGCTCTCTCTAAAGCAGCATGTCTATAAACTTACATATCAGTTGCCAAGATTTTCATGCGCATATTTTGAAGACAATTCAAGCTCGGGATCTCTAAAGATCCAACTCCTGAAACTTAGAACTTAGCCGGTCACAGACCACACATAAACTTGTTGGACCCAAGGGTGAGCTGTTAGGTAACAACTACAAAGAAATTGTTATTCCTCTCGGCTAAATGGTGGGGGCCTCCCAAATGAGCTTTGCCCACCATTAACCCAATTTTCAGCATAATGTGAACTCTTTCGCGCACAATATTAAAATTACTTTGCTGAGCGCATAATGCGTCCATACAAATATTTACAAAGCCTTTCAATTAACAACGCACTCAACACACAACACAATGCAACGCGAATTCTTCAAAATCCTCGCAACTAATTCCCGAGGTTTTGTGCAGCAACTAAAACTAACTAACTGACTTCGGCTGTTATGGCGAATACCAGCCACATGGCAGAAAGTTGAGCACTACAAGGCATACACTTGCCCACAAGTGCTTGTGTCCCCATTGTGAGCTCATAAAGCAGGCATTGTCTCTACACGACTGACGCGAGGGTTGCCTGTGCGCTTGGTGTTGGCTTTCAAATACTCAAAAACTCAAGCGCTCGACAAACAGCCAACGAGCCAAACTACACAGGATGCGCGCTGAGCAAGAAAAAATCCTAATAATGAAACGTTGCAAGTTGCGGTGAAAAGTGGGTGTAACAGTACTTATAACACAGCAACTGGCGCGAGTTGTAGACGCGTGCGGCGCAAGCAAACGGCAGGCAAGCTCCAAATCCGTCTAACAAGTGGATTAAGTGCGCGAAACATGTCACCAACAGCCGGCAGACAGTAGATAGGCGAGCGGCCGCACTTTGTGTGTGAGCTGTGAGTATGTGCGCGCAACTGCCTCGGTTTAAAAGTGTGCTTGCTTGTGTGGCGCACTCACATGTCACTTGTGGTTACACGGTCGACAGTTTATGGACTCAACTGCAAGCCGCCAACCACCAAACCCCCTAACTGCTAAGGCAGCGCGACTTCGTACGTTATTGTTGACGCGTATTGCATGTAGCGCCGTGTAGGCCACTGGCGCCTCTACATCTGCCGCCGCGCTTCCGCAGTGGCAAGCACACGTCCTATCGCCGTCTCATGCTCCGTGCTCCAGTTCTGCGCACTTTTTACGCTACTTTTTTGCGCTATTTTTTCACGCTACTCAACATTCATTATCCATACCGACAGCACACCAATGCGCTGCTTCATTTTGCATGCAACGTTGCATTTGTAAAACTCTTGTATGCGCTGTCGCCGCGCTCAAGTATTGACATATGCTGATTTGCTGGCATCACTTATTTTTTATGGATCCCATATAGTTTTGCATCCTTTCGCCGAGCATTGCTGCCATTAGAAGTCTGCTCATGAATACGCTTTGCTTGGCAATCCTTTACGACGTGTGTCATTTTATAGCTGCTATGGCTATTGTTGCTGTTGTTTTTGGCTTGTAGGGATTTAATTCACTAAGCGTTCGTTAGGTTAACGAATCGGCGTGGCGCTTCAGTATACATGAACTGGTGTTGAGCAGACAATTACCGACAGAAATGTGCCGTGGAGGCGATTAAGCGCTGATAGAGGCGCGAAGTGGACGTTTTGGAGCATCGTGTGTGAAAGAAAAAACCTGGGTAGTTGTGTAGTTGAAAAACGGACTTCTAATTTACAAAAGACCACCAAGTGGTGTTTGTAGAGTGTTTCCCTCCTCTGCTCTTTTATTGCGTTCTCTGTTTTCGCTTCGTGTTTAGCACGTGCGAGTGCTTAACCCTTTAGTCAATTGAGCATTTGAGCGCCTCAAAACTAAGCTTTTAGTAAGAGGTTTAATGAATGTGCTCTAATTGCCGACGTATTTGAAATTCTTACATTGTGAGCAATTTTTAATAGAACTTTACTTTCTTTACAGGGGAATGGGACCTAAAAAGCGTCTCATAACAGCAGCTGCCGCCGCCGCTGGCGCCACCACTACGGAGCGTCAGCAACGCTCGTCGAGCAACCCAGTCACAACGGCGAAAAAACGTCCTACACCGGGCAAAGCACACAGTTCACCGGTGGCGCGTAAAGCGATTGCCGTTGCCAGCAACGCGACGACGGTGAAGCGTAGTACGCACGGTCGGACGCCGTCCCCAGCCAAGAAACAGCAAACAGTGGTCAGTAAAGAGCACGAAAAAATTAAGGAGGCCGAGAAAGATAATAAGTTAGAGAAAGCGGAAATTGAAAGCAAAGTGTCCGAAAATCTTGACACGAATCAAGGCGAAGTGGTCAAAGATATTAGCAACGCTGAAGCTGCTGAAGAAAGCTTAGCAAAGGATCAACTGAAAACTAAGCTCGAACAACCTGAAGATTCAGCTAGATGTGTTGCGCATACAATTAAGTCTACGAAGCGTACGCCCTCTCGAGAGAATGTGAAAAAATCGAACACTTCCGAGACGAAAGAAAAGTCTTCCTGCACCACAAACAAAAAGGTGGAGTCGGAGAAGCAAAAAGCTGATTCAGAACCACCAAGCACATCCGCCACTTCCGCCAATAGTAATAAAAGCAAGGTGGAGGATCGTAAAGATGGGAAGAACAAAGCAATAAGTAAAATGCTCAAGAGTCTTGATATACAAATAAGCGGTTTCGATAATATACTGCCAAGCGAGGAACGCATACAAGATACGCTAAAGTCTTCGATATCAGAGAACGTGAAAACGAAGTCGCGTGCAGCTGCGGTTAAAGTGATAGCGAGCTTAAATCCGCCGAAATCGAACATAGCGCGTATTAAAGCTCGACAAGAGGAAGATAAAAAGGAGAAGGCTAAAGAAAAGGAAAAGAAAAAGATAAAGACAAGGAGAAGGAGAAGGATAAATATAAAGAAAAGGGAAAAGACAAAGGTAAAGATAAAGAAAAGGAAAAAGTGGAAGAAAACCATTCAAAGTGCAAAGAAACAGAAAAAATAATTGAAGCCGCAGAAGTTCGTGAGGAAATCTCAAACATTAACACAGAAGAATCTCTTATCACCCATAACGAAACGCTAAAATCGAATAAGCATACATTAGACTCTGTCAAAGAAGATACTACGAAGAACAGCGAATCTCAAGCGGCTCCCAGTGAAACGGATAAAAATCCTACTGCCAAAATGGCACCCAAAAAAAAGATAACGGCTAAGCGTGCCAATAAGACCGACGCCAATCAAAAAGGCAAAAAAGCGCCTACTCAAAAACCAAACGATGATGAGTCCAAAGCACAGAAACAAAGTGGCAATTGTAGAAATGATGCCATAGTTGGGACACCGTTAAAGAAGAGACTACTTAAGGCCAAACCTATAAAGAAATCTACTGAGGAGGTCATGGAGAAAAACGCCGGTACCAGCATGCCAACAGAAGAGAAGTCAGAACCACAAGGTTGCAAGGCTGTAGAACCACCTGATCCACCGGACAAAGAGAGCGGAGAAATAAAAGCTGAAAAAACTCCTAAAAAGACGCCATCGCCGAAAAAAGTAAAGACGAATCCAAAGAATCCAGACAAGTGCAATATACAGGAACCTGAGAAGACAGTTGTAGAAACTTTAGAGCTAATAGAGAAAGAAGAAACATTAAGAATAGTATTAGATGCTAATACAGAGGTAGTGCAAATGGATATAGAAGAAATGCCGGTTTGTGCAAGCGCTCCCAAAGAAGTGGAGCACAAAACGGAGGAACTAGATGTTAAGCCGCAAGCAGCGGACGCTGAGATTGTGAAGCAGGAACCACTGAAACAGGAAGAAATCTCTGAAAAAGCGGGGAGCTCTGCCCCGTGCTCACCACTTATTGGAAAGAAGCAAATGTCAAATATTAAGCACAGATTACAAAGCAAGTACAAAGTGCCACCAGTGAAGTCCAGCCCCACTGCCAAGATGGCGGGTAAGAAATCAAAATTTGCGCAAAAGTTGGCAGCTGATAAATCAAACAGTTCTGCTGCCAATGATATCTATGACTTTCGTTCCGGCTCTGAAGAGGAGGATAACATTAAAATGGATCTTCCTACGTTGAAAAATCTACGTGAATTCGCAGATGAGGAACACAAAACCAAATCCACTAAAGACGGTCTCAAGAGCAAAGAAACCTCATTGGATATCGATGAAAAAGAAACAAAAAAGGAGGAGGCACTAAAAGAAGAACAGTTGCCAGAACCAGTGCCGGAAGAGAATAAAAAGTCAATGGAAAATGCTCAAACTGAAGAAAAAGCAAAAGAGGACGCTGATGAAAAAATTGCTGACGCGTCGCATAAAGCTGAAGATGATTGTAGAGCTGTTGCTCAGACTACACCTAAAACTAAAAAGGTAGTCAAGTCTAAGGTAACAAAGAAAGTTTACAAGAAGAAACCCTTGATAACAAAGAAAATTATAAAAACAGTCAAGGGAAAAATGTTACAAAAGACGGAAAAAACGAAAGTGAAGAGCAGTAAAGTACAAAAAGATTCCTCCTCGGCAAGCAGCGACTCGGAAGATGAAAAGAAACTAATCGACTTTGGTCCTAAACGTCATCGCATGGCCTCACTAAATGCCTTAGCCAAGGTACAGTGTCTCTATGAGAACGAATCACGCACGGCATATGAGCTGGGTCTGTCAAAAGCAACACAACTTCCACCCAAGATCCGCACTGTCGATGGAAGTGAAGATGAGAAGGACAAAGAGAAGGATAAGGAAAAAGAGACGGATGAAAAAAGCAAATCAAAGAAGGATAAAAAGAGTGAGGAAACTAGCAAAGCTGATGAGCCACTGAAAGCTGAGTCAGAAGATGAACCACAAGAGGTGGAACCAAAGCGAGAATTGCGTCATGTACCGGGCGGCCGCGGACTCGGTAAGCATTGGGAATTCGAGGAAAGTGGTGACACTGAAGATGAGGAGATAGACAAAATGAAACTGAAGCGCAAGAAATTACAGAAAAAGTTGGCGAACAAGAAAGAAAAGGAAGCTGAGAAATTGAGAGAAAAGGAAAGAAAAGAAGAAGAGGCCTCGATTAGCAAGATTTCCAAAGCCAAGGAAGACAAAGACAAAGAGAAAGAGAATCCCAAGGAAAAGGATACTATCAGAGTAAAACGCAAGTATACAAAAATTAAGAAGCCATTGAAGAAGATAGTAAAATTGAAGACCGATACTTCCGATGGTGGGGAAAACACCGAAGTAAGCGATAACGAAGGCAAAGCCCAGGATAAAGATAAATCAAAGGTGCAAAAAGCAAAATTAGAAGCTCGAAAACCGCCAAAGAAGCGCAAGCGCATGTTACGCGAGGAATTAATTGGCGATTACAAGGGCATTTTGGCGCGCAAGCGAATGGCGAGTTTGAATGCCAGTGCCATAGTTGCGGCCACTTACGAGGTGGAACGTCATCTTGATAAAAATCTTGCCTATGGCAGCTACGATAGTACCGATGGTGAAGAGAAAACTTCTACGCCGGCAAAAAAATCCAAGGATGTGGCAAAGGACTCCAAGAAAGCGCCCACAGCCACAGTAACATCGGACGAGACTTTGAATACAAAAGATACTGGCGAAGTCACTGCCAATACTACTGCTGCAGCCAATAGCTCCAATGCGTCTAATGCCAGCGGCACTGCCAGAGAGTCGAGGCCGTTGAATATGAATGAAGAGAGCAACGACTCAAAATATTCAAAAGAAACCAAAGAGACAAATACAGATACAACTACCACAGCCGGTTTTCGCGATTCGGGCAGCACAAAGGACGCCAAAGACTCCAGTCGACCGACCTCATCCAGCGTCGTTATCGTACAGGATACCGACGTAACTATCACGGGTGTGTATGTGAACTCCACAACGGGTTCAAGTCAGGAGGCATACTGTAAAATGCAATACCGCGTGCAATCGAGTGTTACCGAGGAGCGAGTGTTGCGTCCTAGTTCAGTAGATCCACCCAAATCTTACACGCCGTTGAGCGCGCTCTCTAGCATGTTGCCGCCAGGTGCGTCAACAGGTGGCGCAATGAGTGACGGTAAGTTATAAAGGTCTTATCATTTTATTTGATATTGATTTCAATTTTTCTTTACCCGCTCCACACAGCGCAAGTGTCACCTCCACCACCACCTCCGCCCACTGCGATCGGCAACACCCTACCTGAAGCACTCAGCGGAGCTGGCATGTATCACGCCAGCGATTTGGGACTACATCCCGAACATGGTGCGCCCGAACATGGCCCACCACCGCCCTCTTATGCAGCCGCCGCCGCTGCAGCAGCTGCTGCCTATCATGCACATCATATGTCGCCTGCTGCAGCCGCCGCCGCTGCGGCCGGCATGCATGTACATCATCAGCATCAATATGCACACGCACACGCGCATCAATATCCACAAGTAGGCGGTGAACATGGCATGCATGCTGGGCCACCAACCACAGCTGGTGGTCCGCCACCACCGCCGCCACATCTCTATCAACCACCGCCACCGTCACATTACGGACCGCCGCCACCACCACCGCCCACATCGAGCGTGGTTGGACCGGTGCGCTGTGATGTGGTATCGCCACCACCAACTTATCGCTCCAGCGTCTATGCGCCACCAAGTGGACCGCCACATCAACAGACAGCGCCCAGTGGCCTGCTGCCACCGCCACATTCCACGCTCTCCATGACAGCGGGCAGCGGTGCGAGCGCCTTCTGCGCGCCCAACATTCATCATCATCAAGCACAGCATCAGCACCAACACCAGCAGCAGCAACAACAACAATCAGCAGGACCGCAACAGGACGCAAGTGGTGAGTCTCCAAAGCAAATTACTTTATATTTATTGTTTATTTATATACATATATATATACTCATAAATATGAGAAGGCTCACTAACATTTTATTAACAACAAATCCAACAATGATCATAACTGTAGTTGTATAGTTTATATACACAACTTGTGGTTACATTTCAGTTAAGCTCTCTAATGCATTTATATCTTGTCTTCTCGGCTATTGCTGCTATACTTCATGCTCTCCACCTCGCCCACACTTTAACATTCACATAACCTCCTCTTTGCCTGCTAAGTAACGGCACAGTTCGTCTCTCCTCATGCCAATTAAATTTTTAATTGGATCTCGGGTAGGTCGTGTTCTTCTGCTCTTGTGCTTAGTTCATCCGGGTTAGTTGAGTTGAAGCCGCCGTGCCAACTTAAGTAAAAGCTTTTTAACCCCTAAAGTGACAGTTTAAAGAGCATAGAGCGGCGTTGCTATTCTATTTTGCTTTTCTGCTGTACTGTTATATGGGCTGTGGTGAATCTAAGAAAGTGTCTAGAAAATAGCAATGAAAGTCTGAATTTATAAATACTGTATACAACTATACTTTCAATTTTCCGATTCTAAGAAATGAAAAAATATCAATTTTAATTATCTTTACACTATTCTGTAAGGCTCGCCTTCACTCCATCCGACCTAATCAAAACGCAAAGGTTGCCACCATCTCTCTCACATATTTACCATGTCTCCAGGTGACGCTTCATGCATATTCAAGCGAGCCTGCTTATGCTTTGACATTCCGTCAATTTAATGGTTATGTGTTCACAGTTCTGTTGAGGTTAGACCACACTGCTGTCTTGCTTTCCACACACGCCCCTTGCGCACATTCACACACAAATTACGGTACTTTCGTATTTGCATTAAATGCGATTTAATTTATCATTATAAGCGTTACTCGTTCGCCTGTCGAACCAGATGGCTGACTGGCTGACTGCCTGACGAATGAGCGTGTTGGGAATTTCGCTTAACAAGCTGCCGAATCTTGTCAACATAATTTAATGGCTGCCAGTTTGGCAGGTGGCAGTGTTGTTGATTTTATAGCTGTTATTGTTGCTGTAGTAGTATTAGGCTGATTTAAGCACTTAAGTGTATGCTAAACATACATTTGGTTTCGTGCCGCTCATGCTTGTTGCTATTGTTGTTGTGTAATGTGTCAATAAAATCGAAATCTGTGTTAATTATTGCTTTTGTGGTGACACTTCAGCTGTTGGAATTTATGCACTAAGACCGTCGGAATGTGCTTCTGTGTGTAGACTTGCGGTAGGCAGTATCAAGTGAAGGAAAATATAGTAAGAAAATGTGGAACCGAAGAGGAGGTTGAGATGCTTCCAATTCCTTTGATCTTATGCCAGTCTCTGGGTTTAACTCCAACTTTTTCGATATCCAAATTTCTTCTGCAGATCAGAGCGGTTCGGCCTTTTCGTCCACTGCCTTGTGGATTTCAGGCGATAGAGTTCAGGGTATGGATCTCGTTTCAGAACATGCCGAGTCAATCCAATTCCAGTCTGCGGAACCCTTTAAAGCTTGTTTGGCCTTCTTTATACGTTTGGTGATGTGACTCTTTGAGCCTCCGTTTGCAGAAATTGTACTTTCCAGGAAACAATAGGGGTTTAAATGCATTGTCGAGTTCTAAATCATTGATTTGGATGTTCTGCGCATCGCTTGGTTTTGTCTTAATAAAGCTTAAATCTTTCGCTGCCCTTGCCAGAATCCATCATACTCATCGGTTCTTCCCAGAATACTCCGATTTGTATTTTCAAATATTTAAATACTTACTCAAAGAAATTTTTCGTCAATTGGTAGCTGTAATCTGAACTCATGGAATTCAAGAAGTTGCTTTGGCGCCTAAAATTATACTTCACAATTCTTTTCACAATCATTTTCGCACACTTTCAAAAACTTTTAAATTGCTCTGCACTTCTAAATAACTGTATCATTAAGCATGCGCACCTAAAAGTATGCTTCAAAAGTTTAGATCACTACTTTAATACCCAATCATGCAATTACTGTAAAATATTTCTATTTGCGCGCTCTAAATTAATTTTCACGCACGATTAGCGTTTAATTGGCAGCACTTAAAGTTTGCTGAATGTGGCAATGTTCGTGGAGATGGAGTGCGCGCTGCATTAATTACTGTTCATTAAAAAAAAAAAAATTATGTAGCACTTAAATGTGGGCAACATGAAAAGTATTTTAGTTTCAGAGAAATTATTGGACGAAATTTTAGTTTCTGCAGAGAAATGTATGAAATGAAATGATGAAGTTGACACATTCTGCAAAGTCTGCTTGCCGTTTTAAAACCATTTTACACCCCGCTATGTATTTGGTGTCTTCTTAAAATTAGTTTTTTTTACTCGCTTGCTTTGGAAACCCGCCGTGCCAATTCATCAGCGGCTAAAGAATGTTTTCAACTTCTATTTCTGCAAACTTATTGCTAACATTTAAAAATAAAAACCAATAAAAAACGAATAAAAGTGTCTCAACTGCTAAAGTTTGCGCCCAACGCGTTGAATATATCGCCCACAAATGGGGAGTGCGAGAAAAATGCGCAACTCGAGAGGAATCGGCAACAAGATGTGTGAACAAATTAATGAAATCAATTTGAAAAGTTCTGCAAATGTCACACACACACGCACACACGACATTCGCAACTCACAGGATGCCACAACGGCCGGGACACACAGACACACACTTATAAAGCGTGTAGAAAGCAATATATAATGACAACCGGCAGACAAACTTAGTGCGCTGCCTTAAAGGTGGCTGCAAAGCTTGCCTCGAATTACAAGTTGTCTATTTACTATGTTTGTTTTTGTATTTCTCATATACTACAAGCGGCCTCACATACATATATACACAGCTGCAAATGAAAATGGAAAGGAAAAATAAGTTTCTCAACATGAAGTTTATTTCTTCATTAAAATGTTTTACTGCTGCAATATTACTTTTCGATTTTTCTTCCACCCTGTGTGTTTTTTCTTTGCATTCTACATTCACATTTGTTGTTTTATTTATTGTTGTCACTGCTTGCTGTGCTCTACCAGGAGTTGCATCAAGTTTTCAGCGCGTCTGTTTGTTTGCCAAGTGTTGACTGCGACCGGCAGTGCTGCAATATGGATAGAAGTAGTTAAAGTGTTAGTTGTATAAAATATTTAGGTGTAAAGTATCTCTGAAAGCTCGTCTTACTTATTCATGCGCTTATATAGATTTCGAAGTTTACAATTGTAGCGATTAAATTAAACGTGAGTGCCGCAAGTACAATTCAATTCAATTGCAGACAATTCAAGCGCATCTCAATACTGGCAGTGAGTTGAGGTGAAAATGTGCACCGAACTCCAAACAACTTAAAATATAATGGAAAATGCACAGACATGCATACATACACAAAATAATTCAATATAAATTGTGTTATAAAGTTTAATGAGCTCAATGCATGAAAATATCAAATGTGTTGTAATTAAAGTAAATATTGAGCGCCCACATTTAATATCGAAAATCGATAACCAGTAGCTGTGTTTGATAGCATAGTGTGTTTGATAAGGCGCTGTTCACATTGCATTTTTAATAAAAATAATTAAAATATAAAATTGGTGCTGTCAGAAAATAAAAAAATATAATAAATATATGTGACCTGGGCTACGAAAAGGGGGCTTAGGTGTCAAAAAAAAAAATAAATAAATAAATAAATAAATAAAAATAAAAAAAAAAATTGAAAAAAAAAATAAAAAAATTGATTTTTTGACACCTAAGCCCCCTTTCCGTAGACCAGGTCACATATATATATATAATATATATATTTTTTCTGTGTGTAAAAATAAACCGCATTTATTTTTTATGCGATTTTCTATTATCACACAGCACAAAAATATTTCCAATAACATACGCAGTAGCAATCCACCCACAACTATACAGCAAAGTTCCTTCAACTCTGTCGCTTACGCCATTTTATTTATTTTTTCTCTATAAATATAACACATAAAAATAAGTTGGCTCTTGAGCGCTTAGTCACACTGTGGATTTAATGAAATTATTATTGCACTTATAACTTGCGCAGCTCACCGCCTGCTGTCCTGTGGCCGCACACACACGTGTCCGGTCGCTTTTGTTAGTGCAGTGCTGAAATCAATTTAATATTGACATGGCGTGTTGTTGTAGGAATTAACTTGAGTAACTTGCCAGCCAGCCGCTTGGCATGACTGGCAGGCTGCGAACGACGCGGTAGAAATTGATATACTGTTATTTAATTGCACCTTTTCTCATTTCCTTTGATTATTTTGTGCGCTGGCGAAGAATAATTGAAAAAATGTTGATTAAAGTTGGTGCGAAAAAGTAGCAAGCGGATTAATGAGTTGAGGAAGCTGGTCTAATGCGAAGATATTGAATGATTTCGCAAAGTAATTTCGAATATGAGCGATATATAGCTAAGAAGTGGAAGGAGAAAGAACAGTTGGCTAAAATAGAAAAAAAAAAATAGAAAGGTAGTGCACATATTGTCCAAAATTTATGGTAAAAGAAAGTTCCACTTTCTAACTTAGATTACTTTTCCACCTCCCTCCGCTGTTTGCGCTGAGTACGCAAATTGAGCGAGAAAGACCGCGTTAAAAGCAAACAAAAATAAAGAAATATGTGTAATAAATAGCAGGTGCCAGAATTACAAATGTAGCGCTTATAAAAATGAATGCCTAACGGTGAGCAAACAAAAAAGCAGGAGCAGACGAAAACAAATAGCCAAAAGATACGACACAAAGTGCGCGGCATTAATATTTTCAGTTTTGTGTATGAGTTTCTTGAGTCACAAAGACAAACGACATATAAATCAGTTAGGACAGCAGCCTTTTTTTAACATTCCATAATTTGAATTTGAAAATGTGGCCTACATGCAGGCGCAATCACTTCAAATGGCGCAAATCAATTTCTGCCATGCATTTTTAAAATTGAATTTAGTATTTGTATTTCACTTGCTTTGATTTGCTTTTGTTGTTTCACGCCGAAGTAGCGCAAAAGTGAATAAAACTTTTATTGCGCCTAAATGTAGGCAGCATTAGCTGCTTATCATGCGCGGCAGCAAAGGGTTGCAGCATAATTCTTTCAACTTTGTTTTCACCGCGCGCGCCGCACAGCATTGCCATTACGCTTTTCATTATTTTATTTCATTTCGCTCTTATTACATTTCATCCAAAGTTCAAAAAGAATTTCTATTAACGCCGACAGCATTTCATCATTTTAGGCGCGGCCGAAAATAAAGCACACACACGCGCGCGCACCTAGCTGGCTCAATTGAAAGCGCATAAGAAAGCAGGCTGTAAGCTGCTAAACTAACACGAATGACTTTGTTGAGTGCCGCCCACCCGCCGACTGCCGGCAGCAGCGTCAAACGGTCGTGTAAGCGAAAACGGAAAACGACAAAGAATGACAGGGTATAAAAAGTAGGGAAATTCTAAGAGCGCCATGTTAGTGTAGGCAGTAAAGAAAGTAAGCGGCGACGCGACGCCGCCAACGGCCTATTTGCCATGCAGCTTTGCATACTTTTAGGCGCGCACAAAGCAACCAACACATAGCGCTTGCCATGTAGATTTCACTTGCTGCCTGATGATGACGGTGTGCTTTGTAGTTTGCATAAATAGTAGTAGTGGTTGTTGCTGTTGTTGTTGTTGCGTCACAGCTGTCCTCGTTACTTAACATGGCTGGCTTACAGCGCTTTGCCAGTAAATGTTTTTGTAAATGAGGACGAAGAATGGGGCCTGCGCTTGTCTAAATGTGTAATGTATTTTATATGCCTTACGGTGTGTGTGTGTTTGTGTGTGCGCGCGCCTCACTGTAGTATTAGTAAAGGTAAATGACATCAATAGAGGTTGTGTGGGAAAAAAGAAAAACAAAAACTGAAAAATATGTAAAAATAAAAAGCGTATGGCAAGTAGGTAAAAATGGAAGGAAACGCGCGCTAAAAGACGGTGGAGCAGCAGGCGCGGCGGCAGCAGCAGAAAGTGGTGGCAAGCGCCCCGCTATTTTCATATGCAGCGCAGCATCGGCATACAAACACATACACAGCTAAACAGCGCAGTAATGTCGGCAAGTTATTACTTCCTGCTGCTGTGCAACGCTTTGCCGCCTAAATGTATGCTTTTCAAATAACTGAATGTAGCGTTTAGCAGCGTAAGCTGGTAGTAGTTCGAATATTTGCCGTTAGGCTACATGCGTGTACACCCCAAGCAGTGGCGGGGTGATAAAATATTCACACACATACACACACACATAGAAATGCGGGCTTATTACAGCATATCAGCATATTTGGCCAGCAACTAGGCTGCACAGTGGGCGGGTTTTTGGTGGCACGTGTAGGTGTGCGTGTGCCTTAATCGCTACATAAGCCCTCAAATTACTAAGCATTTATATATTTGCAACAATAGTAGAAGCAGGCAATTGTTTGATGAAAAGCTCTACTTAGCTTACTTTTCAGTTGTTTGCATTGTTTGAGGTGTTTGGTTCTTATTTTTTGAGGAAAAAACATTTTTAGTTGCAAATTTTGTTTTAATTCTTTCTATAGATATTCCTGTAGAGGTTTCAGTTCGAGAATTGAGGTTAGTTTAGGTTCGGTTAGATGGTTAAGGGATCTCGAGAATTGATTATAGTTTAGGATTGGTTGGTTGATGGGGGGTTATCACACTTAGACTGCTATGGACTGCCTTTTGTGAAGTCAGTTAAAAACTTCTGTAGATTCGATATGAGTTATCGACAAAGCGCCTTGAACTTATCACAAATCTGTTTGAATGCTTTATTTTTATTTCCGCTCCGCTATCTCACATGGATGTCCAAAAGTATGTATGAGATCCGAGTTGTTTTTGCCTTGAACTGGTACAGGCGGGAAAAAATGTTGAGATGCTATGTCACACTCTTCCAAGCAGCTGCTTGACAATCCGATCCTACAACCATTGAATGGCTGAGCCCGAGGAGCACACTACACGGCTTACTATTTATCCTGCCACAGAAGGTTCTTGCGACTGCACAACGTTTGTTGAGTTAGTCTGAGATCCAAACATTCAGTAGTGAACCGCAAGCAGGCAGGCGAAGAACCCATTCTGCAGCATGAAATTCGAAGCTCATCGGCCTTTCCTGCAATACTGCTCTGGCCAGGCAACAAACCAGTCTAATCACGCAGTAACTCGATGCTAGAGATAAGTTGTCGAGACATTCCTTCACAAATCTTGAGCGTACAGTCAGCGAGCTCATGACTAATATCGCCGACCTACTATCCTATCGAAGTCTATAGTGACCACTCTGAAGGTTGCTGCGATCCGGAGTTGATGGATAGTTTCCGACATTGTACTCCTCCACCAACCCTCCCCGTAAGCCTTGATACGTTCGAAAAAGTCTCATTGCTCTTCTCCTCCAGCAAGTGCTTTCCTTCTGTACCTCCCTCGAAAGTGTTTGAGCAGAGAAACGACAGCCAGCCCTGGGCTCGGCTCGACAAGTAACTGAGATTGTATATTAACATATTTAAGCCTTAATCCCACGTTATATTTCACTCTTGTTTAATTTAAAAAGCTTACCTCAACTGACTCTCAGTGAGCTTTATGAAATTCCAGGCGATTGAGCGTGCATCTGAAGACGTTATAGGTCGGGGTGGTTTAGATTGGTTTCGTCCACTATTAGTCGCACCGCAATTTTTCCTTTCTCGCTTGGAAAACCTTTAAGGTTTCACTCTGCGAGATTTAGAATACATTCCATATTATCCTTGAAACTTTATGCATATTTTATGCCATCAGTTTCTCATCCCGCCATATGTTCGACTTGAAAGCACTCGAACTTTCCATGAATGCCATCAATGTCACTTGATTTTCATTACGCTTAATGTCCACTTAACTTTCTCTTATGTCATCGCCAAAAGTTCAACATATTTTTTGAGCTCTCCACTGGATTTTATTGAAGCCACGCCACACTTTGTCTGCTTAAATGGCATTTGCACTGCCATACGCCGCTTATTTATTCACTGCGTCTTTATGGCGAATAATTAAAAATATTTTTAAGTACTCTGTAATGAAAGAAATTAATTTCCATTTTTTGGTTGAGCAAAACAGAGGTGATATCGGTCAGCCGTGCTGCTGGCGCTAGTGGATTTACGCTGGCAATGTGCGAAAAACCGAAATAAGCGCAATGAAGGCAGAGCATGAAGCACGGCTGCTGTGAAAATCATTTGACTTGCACTTAAAAAGCAATAAAATTCCATTAAAACGCGCCGAGTGACTGCTTGCCGCCAACTTGGCGCGTTTTTCAACTCCTTTACGAGCAACGGCCAA
Organism: Bactrocera zonata; assembly: GCA_037783105.1. NCBI lineage: Eukaryota > Metazoa > Arthropoda > Insecta > Diptera > Tephritidae > Bactrocera > Bactrocera zonata. The sequence continues at coordinate 354,473 of JBAWJQ010001700.1, forward strand.
TGGATGGCGCTGCTACTGGATTTTCTCTTTTATATAAGTACACAGCCCTTTCAGCGCTTTCATCGCTTTCAATGGCTGTCATGAAGACAGTCATGCGTTACCTGCAAGTAGCGGTTAAAGTAGACCGCATTAAATGCAAAAATCTGCCTCGACCGCAATAAAACGAAGAATAATGTAGGAAAGCGGCAGGTGCGTTGTCAACTTTCAGGCGCAGTCCAACACCACCGTGTGACCGTGAGACGCAGAGGACTGTTGTCCCAGCATTTTATGCGCTATCGCGGTAGTAAATGAAGCAATTAATTTAAACATGGTTCATTAAAAAATTATTGAGTGTCGCGCGCATACCGAAAAGCACTGTCTGTGCGCCTTGAAATATGCTAAAAACAGTGTGCTGGCCATGGCGCCGAAGTTGGTGGCTGTGTTAAGGCAAACATATTTTTACTGCCTTACCGCGCGCGGTTGAAGTTTGCACATTTGTTTAAGCATAATATTTTTAAGCACGCCGAGTTGTTGTATTAACCTGAAATCCATTGTGTTTTTGCGTCTTACACACGCTTTTGTTATACTTCGGCGCTGTGTTATTGTCGGCGGCAGTCATAAAATATATCAGCCCAGCGCCAGCAAGCGCGCAAATGCTTATAATGCGCCACAGAAGCGGCAAAAGAGGCGGCAATGTAGTCGAACAAATGAAACTGAAAACCGTCTGTAAAGTAATAAAACGGCGCGAACGCCGCGCGCAATTTAAAAACCTATAAATTAATAATAACAACAAAAAATCGACTGCACGGCAGAATTCGCGTGTTGCAAGTAGCCTAATATGCTGGCACTGCAGTTGCTGTCGTTGCCACTGATGTGGCAAGGTTATAGCGTCCGACCTTGTCCCAATTTTCATAGCGCGCAGCGTTTTCTGTGCAAATGTTTGTTGTTTAAACTTTATAGTCATCGCTTGTTGTTGTGTCTGTTCTGCTTTCTGCTTATTATTGTTGTTACAGGATTTTCTAGTTTTCTTGCTTCGTCGAAGTCAGTTCAAATTGTCTTGGTAGTCACATCGCGTTGTGTTCCACTTGTTCACTTATGTTTTTCGCCAGCGGCGCAGAGTGTTTCAATTGTTCAGCTATGCAAATTTCAGCGTAATGTACACATGGTATGCTAAGCAATTTAATGTGTTCCACTTGTTCACTAATTTGGCCTCAAAGTAGCGATTTGTTTCACTTGTTCAACTATGCGAATAATAATTTGTGCAGGCTAAATTTTTGTGCTGTGGTAGCGTAAATAGCAAAATTCGAATCGTAAATCCGAAGTCCAAACTTCGAAAAGTCAAGAGATTGAATATTTTTTTGTCTAAGACTGATTGTAGAACCCGCTTGGATGCCGCAATTGAGCTAATATCGGAAATGAACACATTAGAGGCTTGGAAAGATATTTTTGGTGACTTACGCTTGTATTATAGACAGTCTCCAGTAGGCTTCGGTATTGCTAAATACTAATTTCAACGATTTTTTATTTATCATGACACCTTTTCCCATAGATTGGACCACTTTAAACTTAGCTGTGGTTTCTGTACACTGCTTAGTACTATTTATATCCAAAATTCTTCCGCAAAAAAATCGTCTTCTTTACTGGTGTAGACGCCGCTTACACGGTTATAGCCGCAACGTGGCGCCAATTGGAGATACCAAGCGAAGCCAGATCCTTCTCCACCTGGTCTTTCCAATGGAGTGGAGGTCACAACCGCTGTCTCTGAACTATGTCAATGTCGTCGTGTATCTCATACAGCTCATCGTTCCATCGAATGCGATATTCGCCGTGGCCAACGCGGCAAAGGACCATAAATCTTTCGCAGAACTTTTCTCTCGAAAACTCGCAACGTCGACGCATCAGTTGTTGTCATCGTGCAAGCCTCTGTAGGACCGAAATAATGAGTGACTTATAGAGTTTGGTTTCTAAGTCCGAAGTAGCACCTGTTGGCAAGAGTTATCTTGCGTTGGATTTCCAGGCTGACATTGTTGTTGGTGTTGATACTGGTTTCGAGATAGACGACATTATCTATGACTTCGGAGTTATGATTGTCAACGTGGGAGCCTAGTCGCCCAAAAGCTTGTCACTTTATATAAAACCAGCTGCCCGATGTATGGGTTGCAAGGAGTTCTCATAGCTCTCACAATCTTGAACTTTGGCCTTCACATCATAATAGTTTTGCTGCGTGTTAGCTCGGTTCTCAGCCACCCATTTCGGTTTCTCTCCTTCTGCCAGCCTTCTAGAAATGTATATACATAAATGTCTCACGCGCTGGCCACCAAATTGACGACAAATCGACATAAAAGTGTAACGCTCGTTAAACCGAGGCGACCACCCGACGCGCCTATGACAGTAGGCGCAACAACAACTGTCTATGTAAATAAATGAGGCAATGCATAGGCAATTAATTACAGCGTCCAACAGTCTAAGGCATTGGCAAGCGGCAGGCAATGCCCGTAAAAGCCATTAAATGCTACAACAAACGTTATTAACTGTTCAGGGCTGCATTCGTGGCATATGGAGCAACACTTTTTATAACATTTTATTAGCGCAGCAAAGGACTTTTAATAACTACGCGGCAGAAAATGTCTCGGTTTAGTGTTTTAATGGCACGCGTGTTGGCATTCATTAAAGCGTTAAACAGGGTTGCATTTTACTACAAGTGTATTTCAAGCTTTAATGGCTATGTGTTATTGAATGAGCGCTTTCACGCACATATTTTGCTAAATCCAGCGAAATTTGTGTATATGTATAAGCACTTATGTAATTAGGTATAAATTATGTAGATATGTTTGTAGGTATAAAAGCTTACAATTTAATGCAATTTTTATAACTAAAATTTATGATCTCTGTAGGCATAGCACATATATTCTAAAAAAACACATAAGTGCTTTTAATGTTCACTCCCTAACACAGCTGTCAGCCATTTGATTGGCTGTTTTCATTATGCATTTATGACATATATATTCATATGTACCGTTACGGTTATTTATGACATTTTCATGACAGCTTATAAATATTTTAATGCATAAACAGTTGTAAACAAATACATTTGGCCATTAAATGCAGACTAATAGCTTTCGGTGAAGTCGGAGAATCCTTAAAAACAACACAAATACGCTCGGCTGTGTTGTTTTGTCTTTCGGCTATCCTCTTGTCGTCCGTTAACTGTGCATAATTTATTTTGATTTTACATTTTCAATAAATTCTGCATAATTAATCGCGCATGTTGCTGACATTAAATCAATTTTTACTCATACTGCGCCTGAAAATATGTTAAAGGAAGCACTTTTGAGCTTTAATAATTCTCCCTCCAAAATGTCTTCTTTTTTTGTTGCTGTAGCGGCAGTAAATATTCCTGAAGTAATTTGGGGAAATGCTGTCGAGTTGACGGTCTTCTGCCAATGAAAAGACAGTCCTTAGCCGCATAAAAATACAAGTCCGTTCCTGTTACGTAGAGCCGTATGTCATGGGAACGATTTCTATTTGTTGCAGGCATGACAAATGTTTATAATATTCTACTTTTTACTCTTTATTAATCTTCCAGAAGCTATGTCCCAATGTTTTGTAGGCCTGAAAATTTCGTCTAGGACTCGATTTTCGAAAGATTGAGCTCCGCGTGTTAGTTGGGTCGTCAATTCAAGAACTCATTACAAGTTCGTTAAATGCAAATGAGAATGAAGCTCTTTGTCGAAACTTCGGAAATAGTTTGAACAAAATTTGTGTCATCTTATACCACATACTTATCAAATTTCATTTCTGGTGCTTATTGAGCTAATCTCGAGAAGAGAGCCATCAAACTTTCACTTTCCTTCCAACTCTCCAGTTAATGTCAGATTGTGGATGAAACATCTCGATAGTCGCACTTTTGGCGAATTATGTGAAGTGGGTTGGTTTGATATTGCCTTAACTAATTTGTGCTAGGTTCAAAGCGTTTCGTTGATCTTTCAGGATCAGAAGATCCATATCCAGAAGTTTTGGGATTCACATGAAACTGGCGTTCACAGCTGTCCAAGTGGAATTCTACGTTGCCTTTGGAGCGAGGATCATGCCCTGCGACCTCTTAGAATACTCTGTAGGACTACCTTTTTCTGAGTTGAGAATTTTTGTAATTCCGTACTATTGGCTTCAACTTAAGGCTCTTCCTCTACCACGAGTAGCTCATACCATTCCGAATCCTTTCGTTGCTTAGAAGTATATATCTACGAAGATGGTACCTAGCTCATTGGCTTCGGAGGACTCTTTGTTGAAATTTGACAGACGACATTCTACATCCTTAAGAGATCTTAGTATAGGAATGATTGATTATCTATGCAATAAATTGGAATTATCACAAAGTTTTGTTTCCAAAGCTGACGGCGTTCTCAATTTGAGCATCAGAACGTTGATTGCTTTTGGTTTCTTCTGTAGTACTGCGGATATCGTTGACTGGAATATTCAGTAGTTTAGTTCGGGCTACAAATATATATATATATAAATGATCAACCGGACGAAGTGAGTCGATTTAGAGGTCTATCTGCTGGACGGGCTTTCCTTCCGTTTGAATATAAACGAACTAGTCTTTCAGTTTTTGAGATATCAATCTGAAATTTGCCATACGTCCTCTTCTCCCTGAGTAGCTGCTTATTTGTCGGAATCGCCGATATCGGACCACTATAGGATACAGTTGCCATACAAACTCAGCGATCCAAATCAAGTTCTTGTATGAAAAACTTTTTTATTTGACGAGATATCTTCACGAGATTTGGTATGGACTATTATCGAAGACAATGCTACAACTTCTAAACATATTGTTCAGCTTAGAGCACTATAGCATATAGCTGCCATATAAACTGGTCGTTCACAAACAAGTTAAATACCTTTATACCCTTCTTTGCTATAAGAGGTGCGCCTGTGGAGGGTATTTTAGCTTCGAAGCCGCCGAAGCTGACGTTTTTTCTTGTTTTTCATATTTTTGACGTACAAATTCTGCAAATTAATATTAAAGCCTTCACATCCACGGACATTTTTAATTTTGTTATTGCTTTTTTTTATCAGATTAAACTCAGACATGCATTTTGTTGCTTTAAATTATGGGCTATTAAATGCAATAAAAGTAATTGTCAGTTGCAAGTTGTAACCGCAACAAAGCCGACGGAAGTTCACGTGCGCAATAACTCAATCAAAAAGTAACAAAATACAACAACAACAAAGCAATGTAGAACGCACATTTATTAAGGGTGTGAGAACCCAGATAAATATGTGTAAATGTGCCACTTGTTTGTGTGGGTGTGTATATTATTCATGTAAAATATAAACACTCTTTTGCTCGGCAGAAAATATCTATTATTTGTAACAACGAAAAACGCCGCCAACCACCCACCCACCTGCGCAATAAACGAACGCCCACTGCGGCCCAGTCACCCACTCAGCCATGCACTCATGCCGCCCCCCGTTCGATGTGTCGTCACCTTTGCAAGTCATAACTCACTCACTCACCCACTGGCTGGCACGTCCGCCTTGTCCGCCTCGTCCGCTGCCACGCGCGCTGACATACGCCTCGCCTCACTGGCTGTTGCTGTTGTTGTAGCGGTCTCACTGGCTCACTCAGCACGCCAGCAGTTGATCGATCGATAAAATCGTTTTGAATGAAACTGCAGCCAACATACATTTGTGTAGCAGCGTATACAAAAACAAAAGCAAAAAAAAGGCAAAGGCTGGCAATCAGCAACATCATTATCATCAACACCATCAGCATTGCCAGCACCAGCGCGAGCATACCAGCGCCATCAACATCATCGCAATCATCAACATCAACGCCGCTGACAGACAGCAATAAAACTATTGCAAAAACAACAATAGCGCGCTCCATATAACCGGCACATATCATCACAATCGTTTGGCCACAGCAGCACGTTGTTCGTACGCTCTTTGTTGTTCGCCGCTCGGCGTTGAATTCTTTTTAGTTGAACTTCGCCGTGTATTTGCCAATAAAAACAAAAGTTGCAAGTGGCGCTCAGTTGACTTGCAAGCGTAGAGCGTGGCATACAGAGAGAGTGATAGACGAGAAACCGGCGACAAGTGAGCGCCGATTGTCGCAAGTTTTCGCCAAATGTTTGCCTTCGCAAAACAATTGTTTTATGTTCTCTGGTTGAGTAGTGTATAGGTGGCGACAAGTGGGTGAGCGCAAGGTTGCTTTGGGAATTTGAGTGGCATAAACAAGAGAAAGAGAGCCAGAAAGGCAGAGAAATAGTTCACATGTGTAGTTGTGGTGAATAGTTATTGTTGAATTCAGCGCATATGTTGAATTTCAAGTATCGAGTGGATATTTTAGTGTTAACTGTTCACTGATTACCGTTACATTATTTGAATTTTAGCGAATTTTAATTGAGTAATATCAGCGAATTCTTAATTTGTCAAAAAATCACATTTCTCACAAACACTTAGAAAAACGTAGCCTATCCTCAGGCGCTAGACACAGCGACTAGTCTTATGGTAACTGTGCACTGATTACCGTTATATTCTACGAAATTGACCGATTTTTAATTGAGAAAATATATTTCTGATAAACACTGAAAAAAGTAGCACATCCTAAGGCGTATCACAAAATTTTTAGAAAATAATGAACTCTGACCTTAAAAATGGGAAATATGACAAATTTTTTTCGAAAATGGCACAAAATGTCATTATTATTCCATAAATTAGAAACTTAATAATTTTTTTAAATTTCGAAACTTTAGTAAAAAATATTTTAAATACAAAACTTAATTTTTTTAATTTAAAAATACAAAATTTTATTTTTTTTATTTAAAAACTTTATAAACACCTTAAAATAAAGTGGGAACATTGTTTAAATTATTAAATACAATTTTTTTAGAATATAAAAAAATAAAATAAGTAAAAAATTTATATAAAAAAAATTTAAGTCAAAAATGTATATTCTTTTATTTAAAAACTCTCACAAAAAGCTTAAAATACTTTGAAATTAAAAAAAAAATATATTAAAAAGCTTATATTTTTTATTAAATTTTTTACAAACAGCTTAAGTAAAGTATCTTATTGTTATTTTTTTTTTTTGAATAATTGTAAAAAAGATTAAGATTAAAAAATTAAATAAAATAAAAAATTAAAAAAAAAAATTAACTGGAAGTTTTTCATAAACAATTTAAAAAAATGAGATTACTTAAAGCGCAGCATAAAAGTTAGCAAAAATCTTAAACTATTTGTTTTTAGCAAAAAAAAAAAAACATTTACTAAAAAAAAGAAAAATAAAATAAATTTTTTTTATTATAAACAAATAAAAATAATATATTACAATTATTTTTTCTTCATTTTTTATCGTAATATTATTTATATTATAATTTTTTATACATATATGTATTTTATGAGATTTTTGAATTCCAAAAATTAGTTTTTGACAATTTTTTTAAGTTAAAGTTATTTTTTTTTTAATTTAAAACTTTTTTTTACTGTTTCTTTTACAAATTTTCAAAAATTAAAATTTGATAAATATTTTGGCATATTTTTTTTTATTTTTTATGTTAAAATATTTTAAAAACTTATGAAATTTTGTTAAAAATGTATAAAAAATTGTCAACAATTCATAAAATTTTGTTAGTTTTTTTATATAAATTTTTTATTGTAAATTTTTAAATTTCAAAAATTAATTTTTGATATTTTTTAACTTAAATTTTTCATAAAAATCTTATTATTATTATTTTTTTTAATTTTTAATATAAATTTGATATTGAATTTTTTTTTAATATATTTTAAAAAACTAAAATTTTATAAATATTTTGGCATATTTTTCATTTTTTTTTATTATTATTTTTTATTTAGTTAAAATGTTAAAAATTTTGTTTACTTTTTTTATACAAATTTTTTAAGATATTTTAGTCTTTTTTTCTTGCTCTTGTCTTCTGTTAGTTTTTTTTTTAATTTTTTTTGTTTGCACTTCTTGAATTCAGGAATTTCGAGCTTGTGTGAAAAATGTGAATTTCAACAGAGCCAAACAGGCGCACACATACATCGCATACACACGCACACACAAACATGCATTTAAGACACGTCTGCTGACGTTCTACTAACATTCCGAACGTTTAGGAAACAATAACCTTTGACTTCCTTTTTGTACTAGCATCTCGCATGCACAAAAGAAAGAACAAAAAAATGCGATTTCTATGTGTGCGTGTGCGTTCATTCACCACTTTACAAGCGCCGCAGCAGCGCTATAAACTCTTCAACTTAAAAGCGGCATTTTATATACTTGCTTAAAGTATATATAATATAAATATATATAGTGTTTGTGTGTGTATATTTTTATTACATATTCATTACACCAATAACACACATTTAAGCGCTGCGCTGTAAGCGCTCTCTAACTAATTTTATTTATTATCATTCGCTCTTTAGTAGCACATTTTATATTTTATACTCGAGTATCTATAACACACGTTCGCCCATTGTTGCCTACAAATAGGCGCCCGCACACTTCCACCGCCGCTTTTCGTTTAACGCGCCGCGCGCTGCCCGTAAGCTGCTATATACTCGCGCAGCACATAAATCACACCCAATTTTTACTTTTGTTGTGCTTTGTTTTCCTTTTTTCGCTACCCATTCATTGCAAACGACAGGCGCTTGCCGGTATTTTCGACGTTGGTGCGGACAAAGGTGTGCGCATTCCTGCTGCCAAAATTCCATTCCACAAGAGCAAATACAAAAGCGGCACGAGCAAGTACGTAGCGCCTTTGAAGTATAAAAAAAACAACAATGTTACTGCCACAATTTCGCCATATAACGGTGGCATTTTAGCTGCTTGGTCGGCTAGCAGCATCCCGGCCGACGTACTGCCGAGAGCGACTTGGTGTAGCGCGGCTGTGATGGTGTTCCTTCAAGCACGCTCCTACTGCGCCGCCTACATTGTAAATTTTTTCAACTTAACTGGGAAGTTGCGCGTAAATTTTAGCACTGAAATACACCAATAAAGTGGGAAATGTGATAGCACCCGAAGTGCCATGCGGCAGACGCGTGAAAAATTTTTCGAGTTTCATGTTGATACTCAGCTAACTCTCCATTTGGGCGTATAGATTCACATCAAAGTAGCTAATCACATAAAAACCGCATTTATGTTTAAGTATAGTCCATCAGTCGTCCAATGCGCTTTCTGCCAAAGCCTAAAGCTCAGCGCACGCATTCATCAAACATCTACGAACTCAAATCGGTCGCGCTTACAAATGTATATTTCAAAAGAAACAGTGTCAGCCACCACATTCTCCCGCTCAACCGCTCACTACCAGCCAAAGCAAGTAGGGCGCCTTAAAATATGCTAACTCGTAATGATATGTGATAATAAATATTGTAGCATATGTGCAGGCGCCTACACATATTTCCTTCTAAGGCTGATTAAATCGATAATAATTGTTACATGAGCGCGCACACACACACACACACTCGAACCCGTTTTGTAGCGTTTGCTTGTGCACAAAAAAGTGTTATTTCGAAAACCTGCTGCTCAACGCGATGTGAGCGCTTACTTAACCCGCACACAATTTCCATTACGACCACATAAATGTGGGTTATAAACTGAAAGGAGCATAATGTGGTTGCTTAGATGGGTGCTTAGTGGTTTAATAAGCAATAATGTGGCAGTGAGAGGGTGCGAAAATATATATTCCTTTAAATTTATGTCCAATTTTTATATGTATAGGTGAAGACAACACCGGGAGGTACTAAAAATCTCGCAATTTTTTGTTTCTTAAGATCTTTTCTGACATATATTTGGTTAAATTTACTTACACAATGGGTTTGGTCGTTGAACAGTTGCTGAGAGAACAGGATATAATACAAATTCACTGGCCTCTGGAGCTTCGGAACTCGGTTTGAGCTTAATTTATTATGCATAGAGTGAACTAATCTCAGTATTTTTAATTGCTCCTTCCTTATTGGCGTAGACACCGCTTACGCGGTTATAGCCGAGTTTACAACGTCAGGCTGTTTTCTGTTTTTCATTGCGGGTGTTTTTTACGTGGCGGGTCCGAAAGCAGACAACCCTGGGGAGGGATACTTTAGTCCGCCTTCAAAATAATGGTTTTTGGCTACCCAGACGATACTTGGACTAAGACCGGAAGTCGTGAGCTGCTGAGCCATGTGTAAAGGAATCGTTTCTAGCCACTCCAAAGTGAACGGCGCTCATAGAACTTTCCAAAAACAGATTACCAGCTTGAGGCTTAAGAAACATTCCCGCACAACAAGGAGGCAAAGATCTCAAATCCGTAAAATTTCTTCTTCCTCTGACTGGTAGTTGTCTACTCTTATTCTGCAAGTGATGGCAGGTGATATACTCGTTTTCAGTGGTAACGATCTTCCATTGGCTTCAGAGACAACGACCTCCTCGCCAAGTTTTTCGATTTCCAACTACAGTGTTTTTTTAACCACCAGTTTTTATAGCGAAGCCTGAACTTTCGAAGTTTAAACTAAGCGCCTAAAAATCTCTATCGCATCAAAAACCCCGTTCAGAGGAAGTCAGTGACACAGCGCAACATGTCGTTCAAGCAAGCTTGCGTAATATTCGGTAATCTCCAAGCACATTGCTGACATGTAAATGAGATGTAATCGATCACGAATGTACCTCCAAGGCATAGGATTCCCCAAATCATAAAGAAAAAACAAGAATAAATTAAAAACAAGTACTGAAAACCCCGGAAATCCGTAGGATGGAATGGAGGAACCTATGAAGTTGGACGTGGGTCTACTATTCTTTCTCAAACTCACAAAATAAAGGAATTGAGTGAAAAGTCAAATAATTAAGATGAAAACTAGCTGGCGTTTAGCATAAACCCCGCTGAGCCTCAAAGCGTAAAGGAGATGAGGTAGTGAGAAACTCAGAAGCACTTGGACAAAAGCCTAACGGTTACGAGCAGAGTTTACGAAATACAGTTATTAAAGAGATGAATGAAGCCTAACACAGTTAGGCGGATGAATTGGAAGGTGAGCTCAAGTGGACGGTTAAATAAAGTGGGCAGAAAAACCAAAGTAAGCAGAGAAGGCTTACAGTGTCAATACCAGATGACTGCAAAACAGCTGTTACGCTGCTTGGAGATATACCATAAGTAGTGGCAAACTGTAACGTCAGTTAGAAGGGTTTACTGTTAATGTTCGCGCAAGCTGGGCAGAGAAAGCAGAAATGTTGAAGACTTACAAAAAATGTAAAAAAATCTAGAGGCTGTGCAAAGGTCCCCCGTTGATGCGGTGGGGGCGAGCACACGTGCAGCAGCCAAATCTTAACGGCAGTGGCAGCTGTAAAGAGAGAATTTTCAGCTTCGAAGTTAAAATCTCACTGTAACGGTACTTAGAGCAAGGAGATAGCTGTAAGATGGCTGTAAGAAGGGCAGCCGAGCGCACAGCCAACAGAAAACCATTCTGTTCCTTACGCACTAACAAAAAATGCAAATGTAATGTGTCAACACTACTCGCCGTCTTTGAGAACGAAACGCCGTAAGGAAACAAAACAAACAAGAAAACGGAAATGAAAACAAAAATAAATAAAAAGATGAATGAAAAATATTGCTTTGTGCGCGCGCTTACAGCAATGTAACGCGGCAGAACAGCGCATGAGAAATAACTGTAGCTGTGCCGCTGTGCTCGCATAGCGAGAGAGCGCAAGAGCGCCACATTTTAAAATTTACAAAAAAATATATATTTTTCCGATTGTAGAACATTTCTGCTGCGGCGCGGGCGTGTGAGGCAAAGTGGAGCCGAGCACCTCACAACGGCAGCGTCACTGTAGTGAGACCCGTAAGAGCATGCTAAACGCTTGCTGTTATTGTTGTTGTTAGCTGTTGGCTAAATGCGAGCAATTGTTGTTTTGTTGAGTCGAAGAATTTTTCACTACGTTTGCGACGAACGCGCTGTTGGGAAAGGGGAGAGGCGGCGCTTTTACACGTTTGTATGTATGTGCGTGTAAGTAGTTGTTTTTGCCAAAGCAGCTGTGGCAATATGCGTTGACATATTTGTATAAAAATATATGTATATGTATATTTACATATTTCGCCTGCTGCTGGTACTTTTTAGAATTTTGTTTGCTTTTTTCGATTTTTGGTTTTTGTTTTTGTTTGTCGTTTGTTTTTTTTTTTGCTTTTATACTGTTAACTTAACTAAAAGCAAGCAGCCATACCCTCAACGAAAGGCGAAAATCCATACAAACTTATTAGTGACCCTACACACCTATCCAAAATATACACACACACACACGCGCGCGTACTTATAGAATAAGTTTCGTGGCGCTCACACTGTGTGCTGGTCGCTCGCGCTCTACTCGCTGCCAATTTTAGTGCGCATTTAGCAGTCAAGGCGAAATGTTATGGAAAAATCGAAACAATTGAAACGCCAATAGGCGACAAATCCGCGACGCGTTTAGCAGCAACTAAAGTGCAAATGTGTAAATAAAATCGAAAAATAAAAAACAAAATTCGTTAACAACAACAAAAGTTTGTTACAATAAAGCAAAAAATATTGTTATTGTGTTTTAAAAGTACAACAACAAGCAAGTGTGTCTGATTTTGTGCTTGTTTTGGAAAAATTCTACTACGACGTTTGCGGCTGCTTGACAAACTGTAAGTGTTGTGCAAAAACAAAAGTGTGAAATAATAATTTTGATTTAGCAGAGCCTACAAATGGTAAAAATGTAATAAGAAGCAGCAGCAGCATTCGAATCAGCGCTGCAATGCTTATTTGGTTATATATTGTTGTGATTTTTTGTGAAATTACTGCTATGTGCATATATGCAAACCTATATATGCATCTACATACATACACGTGTTAAAAAAAAATATAGTATATACATATTTACTTATATATAAACATACCTTTGTATGTACAACAACAGCCGGCGATTTGTTGACGTGGAAAATTGTGAAATCACAAAAGTATTATTATATTGTTGTTGTAATGCAATACAAGAGAAGTATATACTTGCATATACATATGTATATAAATATCTAACTCGTATATTAATAATAACAAAAGCATTTCGAGTATTAGAGTAATACTTAGCAAGATAATATAAATGTCAACAATTATAAAGTCATTAATATTCCGCTATGAAGATAAGCAATAAATAATATGCGAGAAAAATAGCTGAATTTGCATATATTCATTAAAAAAAGTTGACTGCTTTCAATTAAAAAACGTAATCATTGCGCAGATTGCGACTTTTAACCGAATATAATGTAAAAAACATAAAAAAAACTACTTAAATTTTAAGATTATATATGCATTTAAAGAAATATTAGAAAGTAATAACATTAAAAATAAAATTAATAAAAGCAATTAACAAAAATTAAATAACTTAAAGTATGAAAAACTTTAAAATTGTCCTTAAAACATATAAAAAATTCATGAAACAAATAAAAAAAATTTAGAAAAATATATAAAATTACTAAAAAACAAAAAAAAAATAAAAAAAAATATTAAACAAATAAAATCACACAAAATAAATTAACAAAAATTACATAATTAAAGTATGAAAAAACTTTAAAATTAACTTTAAAACATATAAAAAAATTTATAAAATATTTTGAAAAATTTAGAAAAATATATAAAAAATATATAATAACTATAAAAAATATATAATAATTATAAAAAATATATAATAATTATAAAAAATATATAATAATTATAAAAAAATATGAAATAATTATAAAAAATATACAATTTACTACAAAAAAGATAAAAAAAATATTAAAAGAAATAAAGTTATACAAAATAAATTAAGAAAAATTACATAATTAAAGTATGAAAAAACTTTAAAATTGTCCTTAAAACATATAAAAAAATACGTGAAACAAATAAAAAAATTTAGAAAAATATATAAAATTACTAAAAAACTACAAAAAAGATAAAAGAATATTAAACAAATATTAAACAAATAAAATCATACAAAATAAATTAACAAAAATTAAATAATTAAAGTATAAAAAACTTTAAAATTATCCTTAAAACACATAAAAAAATAATATAAAATATTTTAAAAAATTTAGAAAAAGTATATAAAAATTATAAAAAATATAAAATAATATAAAATAATTATAAAAAATATATAATTTACATAAAAAACAAATTCGAAAATCAATAAGAAAAAAATTAAAAAATCTGAAAAAATATTAAAAACATATGAAAAATCTGAAAAGAGTATAAAAAAGTTATAAAAAAATATATAGCAAGTCTTATGAAAGCAAAAAATCTCCTAAAAAATAAAAAAATATGTACGAAAGTGTCATCTTACTACTGTGGATCGCTCAACCAAGAGTTTTTATTAGTCGACCATAATTCAAATGTAAATGACATGATTTTGACAGCTCATGATGGCCATGTTTGTTTACGGATTTGTAACAAATTTTGTCAATGTGTGCAGTAAGGTTTGCCATCTCATCATGTCATGTTTCGCTTTGTTAGAAAGCATGGAACATTCACACTTTCGAATTCATGGAGAAATCATCTTCTCAAATGAGACCCATTTTTGGCACAGTTTTTTCGTCGACAAACAAAATTGTCGCTATTGAGGTGAGCCAGATGCTCTTGTGAATCTGGAAACACAATGGAGTCCCCAAAAATTAACTGTTTGGTGCGGATTGTTATATGCCGGCTTCACCAGGACTTCTTTCTTTCAAAATGTTGTAGAAAATGCCATTATCGTCAAAAGCGAGCTATGATACTATGTGGGCTGACTTTTTTCTCCGGACTTCGCGCATATAGTCCCCGAGTATGTGATAAAGAAACCTTTAATTTGAATCCACCTTTTTGTAAAACAAATAATTTGGGGGAATGCTAACATTTGAAAATTCTTAGTCAAATATGAGTTCGGATTCGTCTTTCTTCATAAAGATGGATCTTAAAACTTTACTTCGTTAGCAAGAGTCTAGATTTTAATACTCTAGGAAGCCAGTAGAGCCATCTGGCGTTTTATTTTCATAGAGGCTGACTTACAGACAACTTATATAGTAATACAGTAACCTTTCTTTACTTGAAAACAGCGTCCGCTGAAAATTCTTCTCAAACTCTGCTCTGGCTTCTCTAGGGAGATCTATGCCTCAGCATGATGAATATCCTCTCCGCTTGATCTCCAAATACATACTTTTCTCAACCGTTAAAAATTCAAAGTTTTCCAAAGTAGTAGGTTTCTAGTAGATGCCGCTAATCCTGGCTAAATATATACTAATACCCTTAAGTCGGTCTTCGACTCAAGCTACAAGCTAAGTAAATGAGCTTCTGCTTCCAAATGCATTTTCAAAAAAAGTATCAGACAACACCAGGTCATGGTCCATACCGGCACATATATCTTAAAGCATTCCATTAGCTCCTTGCGAAAGATCTCTAGAGCTTATGAACAACCCTTTTCCACGTATACCATGTAAGAAATACGATCAATATCAAGCACACTATAATATGTGTTTGTAATATTTCGCAGTAACAACAAGAATCATATGACGACCAGTCGTTATCGACTGCGCCCATTTCACACAGGAATACCGTTAGCGACTAACATTCCAGAGAATACAAAGGAGCTCGACTTGTGTGTGTACAGGATTGCCTTATGTCGCCGTACATAACTATTTGCTAAGTAACAAGGCACTCCAACTACAGGAACTGAGTGTGCAAGCAGCTGTGCGCTGGTTCGAATTTCGTAGGACCAAGTTTGAGTTGGCAGCATCGCAAGTGGGTTTTTTTTCTATTTTGTTTATTTTCCTTGACAAATTTTCGTTTGCTTTCCACGTTTTTCTTGCGCTGCGCCTGCATAGCTGCTACTCGTCCTCGTCCTGCACGTGCGCCGCACCACGACGACGACGACGTAAGCTCTCTAACTATGTAAGCTGTAAGCAACAATGTCTGTCTAAATGTGCGCTGAGTCAGTGCCCCAAACATCCTTCGGCGTTTACTCTTTCAACGCCATTCGTTGTGGGTCGTAGTCGCACGACGCCGCCGCCTGCCATCCTCCACAGTTTCTTAACTTTTCGGCACTTATACTTTGAAGCGGCGCAGCAGACGGTTGCCACGAAACCAGCCAAGCCATGCAACAGTCGCTGCGCGCAGCAGTAGCGCTGTCAGCGAGTACGAACCTTTGCCGTAGACAACGCAGTCAGCGTCGTCAGCGCCGTCGTCGGGCATTCCCTATTTACCAGCCAACTGGCTGCGCTTTAACTTTGTGCCAGTTACAACGCCAACAATGTTGATTCCAGCGAAATTCTCTAGAAGTTTCCCACAGCAAACCGATATTTGTTCGCTTTTTGTTGCGCCACCGAAAAGGGATAAAATAATATTAATGCGAAAAAATAAAAATAAAAAACTTTTAACAGAAATTAGATGACAGCAACTGCAAAGCGGAAGTCCTGTAGGATAATCAGGCTGCGAAAGAGCGCCTAACATTACAGCCAGCGCGAGCGCGTCTCCGCGAGAGCGTGGAATGCAAAGAATGTGCTGAAGAAAAATGTTAACAACTAGCCGAGCAGGAGTCAGAGTTCAGCTCGCCAAGTGACGACGTCATCGGTGTTGGCGTTTTTCGTCACTTGCTGCAATATGTTAGCGGCAACGGGCAAGTAGCAACGCCGTGCAGTCACTCATGTAATGACAGGCGTTGCAAGCGCAAGCAAAGTCTATAAAAACGTCAACAAGAAATCCATCAAAATATAATAAGCACTTTTTGTGGCCTGAAATATTGTTGCTGAAAGAACTGACACTGCTGCGTCACATGATACTCGTCTTGCATATAAGGCAGCACGCCGCCACTTTGCCACTTTGCCAATACGCCAATATGCCAAATTTGGTAGCATGTCCGTTTGTGTGTCATGCTCATATTTGGTGGCAAGTGAGTGGCAGTCGAGTGTCAATGTGTTGCAGCAGCACGTGCACGTTGCAGACTGACAGCATGCTGCCACAGCGCCGCTACAATGTGGAAACGAAACATGCGCCGCAGAGCGCACCGAAATAAAATGGAACTGCGCTCCGAGTTTGCTACACGCATGTGGCAAATTGTAGCCGGCTTTTCGCTGGAGCAAAACAAATTGGCAAAATAAAAGATGTCGTTGGTAAAAGGAGTGAGTTGCAAGACTCTCGCACAAAAAATACGCATTAAGCACTGGTAACGTTTACAAATACAGTTTTGTGTCTGAAAATAGCTTTGAAATTCTCCATGGGTTTATAAAATAATTTAGCACTACCTGGGGACTTCCGCGTTTTGAAACACATTTAATTTTTTAGTAACGTTCACATTTATTTCACTCTTCAACGCTTGACGTCAGGCGATAACATGCGGATTTGCTGCGGAAATTTTTAACACATAAGTTTGCTTATGAACCCGCCTCGCGCACATAAGCTTACATGTGTCGTCGCCTTAAGACCAGGCTTCCGCTCTAAATCACACACAGACCCATTTACTAGCTTGTCGCCTTGTGCCACACAATCTCACTCTAATTTCGTTTAAAATTCTAGTAAAATTTCTCGAACTATCCTTTGTTATGTGTCAAGTGCCACATTCATTCGCTTAGTTGCCCGCCCACACACATTTATTAAGGGCTGCCCTGCCATACACATTCCGAAGGCTGCAAGCCACCGTTTGACAAGCACATCGACTAACTGCTGTCACACAGCTGCCTCATGTAAGCTCAATGCGGCACCGTCTGTGGCTGTGGCAGTAGTTTTGCCACATGCTGCGACAGGCGAGTCAATGCACCGTCGACGAGTGTCCCGATTGACGCGTTTACGAACACAAACGCGCTACATACCGGGCATGCTGAGTGTTAAAGTAAGGCAGTGAAATCATCACTGCTTTGCAACGAAGATGGCTTTCGAGCCCTGCCACACAGTCGCGCGACACCGATTTGCATCGCCAGCCATGGCTGGGGTTATGCGAATATCCTTTAAATGTTCAATGACTTGCTGCAATTGATATGCAATTCGGTCGATGGGCGAGTGAGTGTGTGGCACGATAAGTGATTTGGTAGCAGAAAAAGGAGAAAAACTTTAGGAATCCTTTGGAAAAAATGAGCGCAATTGTGCGAAGGCTGGGAAAAGTTCTGAGGTCTGCCGCAGCGGCGCTGCAATTAAATAGCAGATTGCGTAATAACGGAAATTTTATAAATGCAGCTCTTTAAAGTGGCGCCCATCCAGCGATATATATGCTTTATAGGATAAATTATTGGAGCTCCATACTTTTGAAAGACGTAAAACGTCAAGATGAACTTTTAAAACAGAAAAATCTGCGTTTTTCAAAGCCGAAGCTCCAGCGAGCTGAACCAAAGTCTCTGAATGAAAATTAGAAAAAAACGCATTGGCTTCCAAGAAGGATTTTCTTTCTGACGAGACACTATAAATAGGATTTTATATATAACAGCTATAAGCTATATAACAGCTATAAGCTATATAACAGCTATAGGCACAGACAAATTGAGGATTGCAGCAGAACGAGTAGAAGAAACCGCTCCGCTGAGGTATTACTTTATTTCAGCTTAACTCCAGGTTTCCCTTCCAAAAACTAGTGGATTACATTATTTCGCATCAAAGAACTTAAAGCTCAGTGGTTCAGCTTTACGTCTCAACTTCTAAAAACTGTTGGATTACATTATCCCGGATTAAAGTTTATTAAAGTCCTGTGGCTTTATTCCAGATTAAACGAGCTCAAGAACTTAAAGTTCGGTAGCTCAACTCCACGTCTCCCCTTCTAGAAACTGTTGGATTACATTATTCCGGATCAAAGCTCAAGAACTTAAAGTTCAGTGGTTCAGCTCCATGTCTCAACTTCTAAAAACTGTTGGATTACATTATTCCGGATCAAAGTTCAAGAACTAAAAGTCCTGTGGCTTTATTCCATATTAAACGAGCTCAAGAACTTAAAGTTCAGTGGCTCAGCTCCACGTCTCCCCTTCTAGAAACTCTTGAAAACCGGAGCGATCCGTATTTTTTATGTAGCACTAACATTTTATCTATCTATTTTTGTTGTGGGAATTCGCTGACGCCTGCCAATCCACTAAATTTCATTCGAACACGAAATTATTGCTATAATTGCAGGCCTCTGCGTTGCATCATGCACTTCGGTATGCACATAATTAAGTGTGTGCCTCATCAGTGATTTCACCATCGATCGTACTCGTAATTATGGGCGATTACTCAACCCGAAGGTGGTATATACGCTCTGCTAGTGTGTGTAATGAACTATTTCACCATTTGTATAGTATATTATATTTTTAGAAATAATAGAACACAATAGAATTCAAGATTAATCACGTTTTTGCGTTTTGTGAAATGCCTAAAGCTACAAAACCACAAACTCACTCCAATTTTCTTCACATGGACGTTAGGTTATGGTGAATCATTGCTGCTAAAGTATAACTGATCACCTCTCATGTTGAGCTCCACGACTTCTGTGTATTTTGCAGGCCCACATCTAGCCTCACCTCTGCTTTTAAATTGAAACAGAGTACGTCCTCTTAATGGTTAGGACCACCACGGAAATATTTCAGCACTATCCGGGTTCGGTATTTCTTGGATGCTAGAATAGCTCATTAAACATGGAACAAGCTTTCGCTGTCCCCTTAAGGTTTTGCTGTTAGGGAGTCTGCACTATATAGGTTTCTAAGCCTATATAGTGCTGGAATAAATACATAAATATACTATACTATAATATCAGATTCATAAACTATCTGAAACCAGCAAAGGCTCTAATTCGTCCCGTCGTTTAGGAGTCCAAATATGCCAGAACACTTTGATTAGTAGACCTAGTATCTGTAAAAAGTCTTTATTATACAAAACCACAGCGCCTGTACTTATGAGCTACTTATGCTCTGAGTCATACCTGTTTTTGTTTATCGTTTAATTTTATAACTGATTGCTAAAGTTTGGTGTTTTCCAGTAGGAATTTTTGTGGGGAAATTTATTTTTGTGTTTATCAAGCAGAAATTGTAGATAAAACACACAATAAATGGTTGCTCTTATCAGGGCGTGCGGAACTACTTGCGGCATTGCTGATTTCATATTTTGGTCACCAAATTCCAAATTTCTGCTTATCAGTACACATTCTATTCTAAAATTAAGTGGCCTTCTGAAGAAGTAAATAACTCTTTGTAGTATAATGATGAATCACTATTGAGATGGATGAAGAAAGCTTCAAATTTGTCTTAACTAGTTCTCCGAGTTAAGTTGAAAATAGAAACTCGACTACTGTTGGATGCAAAGTCGACAGCATTTCACTCAAGAAACGAGTATAGACTTAATAATATTGAACTATGTAATAGAGACTTCGAGAACCAATACGAAAAGTAGTATATTTAATGAGGTACAGTTGGATTTATTCGAGAACAGAGCCCACAAATGAATTTTATTGATCCTTCATTCAGATTACAACATATTTTTTGATAAAATCATTCCACTCCGGGATCGCTTAATGCACTTTCGGGTCAAACTATACTGTGAAGATTCTTTTTTCGGTTTGAACTACGAGTATCCTCAAATTCCACACGTTCATTTTTGGTTTCAGTTTGAAAAGGAAGGTTCCTAGCTCGGACATATACAGAAAGGGTTTTATGAAACGGATCCTATAAATTGGATTGGTGGAGATTGTTTCTTGATCTACAACCCTACTATCCTACTAATACTCTATTGATTCTTAGGGCTCCGACTAAGAAGAACTCTTTTACGATTTAAAAACAGTAGCCCTCTTAGAAATAGGAATAGTGTTTCGAGTTCTCATTGAGGACTACTAGATATTCACTGGGATGTGAATACCTACCTTCTAAATTGGGCTGGTAGACATTACTTATCTTCTGCGACTGTTTCTTACTGTTCCGACTAAGAAGAACTCTATTATAAGTTAAAAAAGTGGAACGCTCAGGGAGGAGAACCGTATAACAAGAGTATATCGAGTACTAATAGACATTATCTCGGACGTATATAGAAAGGTTTTTATAAACCTCTTCGATCCTATAAAATGGGTTGGAAGAGATTACTTCTCTTCTTATGCGGCTGTTTCTTACTGTTCCGACTAAGAAGAACTCCGTTCCAAGTTAAGAAAAGTAGGACATTCGGGAAGGAGAAAAGTATAAAGAGCTCTAACGTAGACGTATAGAAAGGTTGTATATAAAAGATTTAATAAAACGGCTTCTATCTTATAAATCGGGTTGGTAGAGATTACTTCTTCAACTCCAGTCTTACCATACAGCTATTCCAGATATGAGTACGTCTAAGAAGAACTCTATTACTGTTGAAATATAGTGGGGCACCTCAGTGGGGAGAACAGTATGTATTACTAGAGCTCATCGAGTACTGGGGACAAATGAGGACGCCGAGTCACGGTCTTTGACGCTTATGACCTAAATACCCTTTAGTGTCAGAAGTGGCAGCTTTGGAGTTTGCAGGCGAGTTGGAGCTCACACTAAATCACAGCGATCGAATTTTTTTTAGATTTTTCTGTGCATACAGAGACGTCAGCGTAGAGCACAGCGGCAATCGAGGAAATTTGCATAAAAGCGCAATTCACAGTTACATACATACATATATACAAATACATGCAACTCCGACGCTTGTTGCGTGTGTATATATTGACATTAAATAGACAATTCAGAGTAGACCAACACATTCACACGCATACGGCTCATTATGTACATATGTATATGTGTGTGTCTCTCTGCATATATTTGTTTTCGAGGCGACCGGGTGCCAATAGTTTCACCAGGTAATTGCTTGTTTGGGTATCAGTAGCAGCAGCAGCGCGCGAGCTTTTTTCAATTACAACAATAGCAACAACAAAACATTATACATATACATATACTACATATGGGCACACACTTGAAAGGCAAATTAGATGAGCACGAGTCAACTGCGACCGGTGATGACGCAAACGCTAGTGCACACCATGTGTTGTTGTTATTGTTGTTGTCGGCATTAACGCCCACACGCGCCACTTGATGCCATTGATTCCTAAATGACTCTTTTGTCGCTTTTGCACCTACAACCTTTGATGGCGTGCCACCTTTTTTCAGCAGCGCGCGCAGTGGTGTGTGTGTGCGTGTGCGGCGCACAACCACATCGAAAACCACTCAACCAAGTAGTTCGTCAATCCTTCTGTCCATCCTCTCGGTTAGTCAGTTGGCGCAAATAATTGAATTCATTGAGCTGATGAGTTGATGAAGGGTGTCAATGCAAAATCAGCACTGACTGCTGAACGCCACCGAGCTCGTGCCCGACACTTTGGGCGAGAGTTTGACTTGCTGGCTGCCTAGATTGGTTGGCAGTTGTACACACTTGTGCGTGTGTCTGCATATGCGTGCGCTTAGTTTGTTTGACAGTTGTCAGCAGTCAGCGCCGAGGTGTGTTTTATCCTGCGGCACGCAATTACATCAGTCACAAACACTCATGTATATCGAGTACCCACAGCCACTCGTGTGCATATAGAGAACTAAATTAATATTTGTGTAGATGTGCAGGTGTGAAAGGGCAAATATCAATAGGCAGGCAGTGTTGCCACATGCACACATGTATTTTGTATGATAAATGTTGATGATAGATTCCCTTTCAGGGATCAATGTGTATGTTTGTGTGCATCAGTGAAGTAACGATTGCAATATTTAAAGAAGAAATTCGATACTAAAGTATAATTTGGCTATTTAAGAACTTTAGTAACTCAGTTATATAGGTTAGGTTATGTTCGGTTTAAAGATCGAATCCCAACAGGGATCTCACTGGGACAGCTTGAAATGAAACGGTGGTTCATTTTGGTCATAATAAGTCGACAACGTGCTTTTGAGCTGACTTTGAGGCGGCTAATGCTCCTTCTACTAAGTCTCCTGGTGCTTCGAAGGTATGACTGCCGAGATGTTTCAATCTCAGTCTTGCAAAAGCTAGACAACATATGATAAAGTGCTTGTTTCCACTTCACCTTCTTTCATAAAATTTGACGATTTGAGTCCAACAGAATTTTAACCTTACAGCATGAATGCCTATAGAAACTATGCAGCAAGAACTCCAACGATTACGACAATATGAACTTTGCTAAGGTTAAGTAGTTCTGTGGATCTCCTGCGACCAACTGGTCGTCCAGCAACGCTTGCTAAACGCATGCGAAGTCCATAGGCCACAGCTAGTTTGCAAGATGACAACAACAAAGTTCCAACGCCATTTCATTGTGAGAGGATAAGACTCTCTACTTTTGTTAGCTCAACGGCTTTGCAGTTACCAGTGAATTCGCTATGACCTGGCACCCAAGTAAGTCTGATAATGCAGTAGCTTGATACTATAGCTTGTGAGGACAGACACTGCTTGGTTAACTTTTAGCGCTTAGTTTACGAGGTCGACACTAATATGGGCGGTCTGCTGAAAGAAGCTGCACTTCGGCGCAGTATGACTACTGCTATCTTAATAGCACCGTTAAAAACACTACCGTTGTCCGGTGGACTGAAGCTAAGTTTGACATAGAGCGCCTCAGAGACGGCTCCCCATCCAAACTTCCCTGCTAGCTTCGACCCAATCGTGAACAAGCTCACTACGACTTTTCTCCAGCGACTTCTCCATCTCCACTTATACCTCGTCTTTATGTGAGCCGAGTAAGAGCTACTAAGAGTAGCCTCTGCGACGCAGTGGTTCAAGTTTCAGGAATGCAATTGAAGCAGGAAAAAAGTTCAGCGTCTCCCTGTTATGGGTCCACATTGCTGTAAAAGCGTTACTTCCCCTCTTCTCCAATTACTTTGCTCAAAATTGACACACTCCTACTTTGAATAATTTTTCACGCTGCAAGCTACAATTGCATGCAGTTTTTTGTAATATCATTTTCAATTGTTGTTGTTTTGCTTGTTCACTGTCATTTACTGTGCTGCGCGTCATCAGTATCACTTACATGCATACCTACATCCATGTATATGTATGTATGTATCCGTATCACACTGTGTCTATGCAGTTGAGTGGCATATTACATTAGCCTTGGAAAGGACATTCGCGTTGTGCTGCTTGCCTTCCACTCTGCGCACTCCGCACGGCATTCGCCACTTGTCAGGGGCGTTTCGCATTCACTTTGCGCGCAGTTGTTTGCCGTCGTCATGCGTTGTACTTTCACTTAATATTCGCCTTTTTGTGTGGCGCCGAGTGCATTCTCTTTTGCATTGTGTTTGTTGGGTGTCAATTATTGCTATTGTTTTTGTTGTAGGTGGAAATTCGAAGTGTTGATTGGGCACCGCCTATTTAACGCTGTCCAAAAGTGATGGGCGCAACGCGCAAATAAATAAATAAAAAACATCTCTTCGCTGTGTTTTGTGGTGCGAAATTACGCAATACAACATTTTATATGATTTTTTTTACTGTTAGTTGTGTGGGTAGTGGCTCGCACATTGTTTCTGGGAATTTCGGGGGAAGTCTGAGGGGGCAAATTTATTGCACATAGTACTAAATCGTCTTCAATCAGGCTAGTTTGGCGAGCTGATCTATCAATTTCCCTCAGTTAGCTTACTGTAGTCTACAAACGGCGTTCTCACCTTAGAGAACTTCTCCTTAAAAAATTTTAAATGGTTTTTAATGCATCACTGCCTATATTTCATTTAATATTTTCAATAATTGCAATAACTGTGATCTTGAGAGCAGAATAGGCCTAATAATGGCAAAAGTGCGGCCGCTTGCGGTGAGGCGCCTCTGCGTCTTCTTTTTAACGAACTCACCAACTCTAATGCACCTTTAGCATATTTTTTTCTTGTAAAATTTAAATGTCTCTTTCTCCTGTCAAAATCTTCCCAGCATACTCTCGCTTCCTCTCACCTTCGGCTGTTCTATCAAACAGCTATGTGCCCTTGCATAAATTCCTTTCTTTGTCCTCCTGATTTTTTATAACATTTACAACGTCACTGTTTCAACTCCCCAACGTGCTCCCATTCCAACATGTCTTCGCTACAATTTTCAATGTTGTAAGCCTGACTGCATAGTAAAATTTTACGTCAAGTTAATAAAATTTTAAGAGCATGCAATTTTTAGACCCTCCTTTTGCCTTCCATTTGCTTCGAACCTGTAGTGGTAGTCCCACCAGCCTGTTAGACGCGTTTCGCTGACACTTCTCATCGCCGCTTTATGCTTCTGCCTCAAATCACATGTATAGGTGTATTTGTATGGTTGCTGTTCTTGATGTATTTTACATGCGTTGTTGTAATGTCGTAGTGGAAAAATTCGTGAATCCTTAAAGGTTCTTTATTCAACATCAATTGACGCCACAAAATGTGTGTAAAGCGTAAAAGAAGCTTTAAATGTGTAGGCGTTGAAGAAAACGTGTGTATGACGTCACATTGTTCTTTGTGTAGGCAGGAGCAGGTGTGAAATAAAGAGAAAATAGCAGAAAAATGGTGGACATAATTCTAATTGGATCAAATGTTATAGGCTGGATTGTTGCTCATTGGTATTTAAATTCCAATAAGAGTTAGCAACCAATTGGTCAAACTTGATGAATAGGAGTTTGAAATATTTTATTTGTAACAAAATACACTTCCCAGAAAATTGTAAATATTAGCATATTTTTAATTTGCATATTACAATTAAAATGTGTAAAATATACTATTGTGTATATAGTCAAATATATTAAAAGTATACACTTTTTTCCTTGCAACTGTAAATAATAAAAATAATATACAACGGTATATGTATGTACACATACACAAAGGTACATAGTCTAAAAAATTCTAATAATTATTATTTTAAAATAATTGGCACACGCTGTCACTTCTTACTCTCTCACAGTCTGTATGCTGCTTAAGCTTTGCATGCCATTTTTGGTTATCGATTATCGATTTTGTTTACACATACAGTTTGGACGCATCGTTAGTTTTCACACGTGTTATTTTTGACAAATTATTGTTTTGGCAAATAATTTTGCAGTTTTTGTGTTAATTATGTTAAAAGACAAGTATTTGTTAAGTGATAATTTAATTTAAAGGAATTTATAAAAGATTGTGTGTTGTGAATAATCAAAGTAGTGAACGCTTTAGCTTTTGTGTTGAATTCTGCAAAGTGCTTAGTGGCGTGGGCACAATGATGTACACGATTTTATAAAATGCAGGTATGTTTGTAGTTAGAAAGTGAAAGGCTTAAGTTATATATTATACTCAATAGTGCGTTATATGTATATGCATATGTAGGCATATTTTTGAAATTATGTGTGTATATACATATGTAATTATTGTAAATGTCGAGTTTGCAAATTGCTAAATACGATTTGTGCGTACGTAAATTACGTTTTTTAAGACATTTAAATTTTGAGAATCCAAGGTGTGCTATTTGGATCACTTTAAATATCTCTCTAATTCTGAGGGACCAGGATTATGACACCGTTCTACTCGCTCCGCCCATTGCCGCATGTGTATCATTGATGTGAATATGTAGCACAACATACTGCGGTCTCTGCCTGACTATTCATTGGCTCTTATTGCCCTACATCTATTGGCAGTCCTCTCATACCTGCTTTGCTCTGTTTGTTGTTGTTTTAGTTAATTCGCATACGCATAATGAATTCACTTGACTTTTTTCTGTATGCTCTTCGGTTTTCACTGTTCCCTCCGTTAGTTGCCACATCTGCAAAAGTTTGTGTTGTGTGATTTTTGGCAGGTATTTCAGCGTAGAAGTCGCAATTTACTTGCTCGCCTTCTAAGTACTACATACATATGTACATATGTATATAATTATTTGGACTACCTTTTGCTTGTGTGATTTTTGCGCTGCCCTCCTTCTTCTCTCAACTTTTGTTACCTTGTTGGATGTCTAAATATTAAGCAGAAATGTTTTAGTGTATTTTGTTGCCTTTTGTGTGGCCTAAATTTTTTTCCTGCATCAAAAGGCAAGTTGAATGAAAATGTTTACATTCGTTGCGCTTTGCTGTCACTTTTTATTTCGTTTATTTACAAATATTTTTGTATGGCTGCTTTGTTGGTTGTTGTTTTTGTTGCATTTGGAGTTGTTTTGGCCACTGTAATGGCTCACTTCATTTCGAATTGGGATCTACCTTTTTATACGCTCAACAGTTCGTCCGTCCGTGTATTATACGCGCATTTTTTCAAATATCGGTTTGATATTTTGCACACGTCCTTTACTCCCCAAAACGCTGCTTAGTTGTCGGAATCGTCGGTTTGGACCACTATAGCGTATAGCTGCCATACAAACTGAACGATCGGAGTCAAGTACTTGTATGGAAAGCTTTTTCATTTGACCTGATATATTCATTAAATTAGCCATGGATAATTATCGAAGTCAACAATTTCAGAGCATATTATTCAGATCGGACCACTCTAGCCTATAGCTGTCATACAAAATGACTGATCAAAATCCAGATAAAAATCTTTTTAAAGCAGAAATGTGCCTGTTAAGCTATCATATCCTCGGTACAGCCGAAGTAGGCTGAAATGCAGCTCAGATTAACCCAATTATGTAAAATTTTTAATATCGTTTACCTGTACCCCTCCGCATACCCTGATGTTTATTCCCTGTAAACTTCATCGTCAATTTCGAAAATTCTGGTTTGCGCCGAAAATCACTTTCGCATTTCCCTTCGAAAACCACAAAACCGAAAGCCGCATTTCATGAAATTGAAAATGAAATCGAATCGAAATTGAAACTGGCAACTGGCAAGTGAGTTGGACAACGATTCATTTCCCCGAAACACATTTAAGTCAACACAAAGATGAGAACGTAATGTGCAAGCTTGCTATTGCTTATACAATTTTTGTTGTTGTATTGTTTCGTATTTCACTCAACGTCGATATTCGATTGAATTCGAAAGTCAAACAATAAATCGGCAGCAGCAATCATGATTGGCATATAAGGCAATGAAGGCAAGTGCAGTGGATGGCCGATGGAGGCGAAGATACGTTGAAAGTGATACATGCAATTGCAACACTGTAGAGAAAGTGGCTGATGCATTCCGCTTAAGCAGGTCACTGAAATATATCCCTGGTATGCCCTCCATAGTAACCAAATTTGACCTCTGAAGACTTGGAAACTGTATACTGGTTCGGACTAGAGCTTTACTTAGAACAATCTCAAATAGAGGTTATTGCAATTTAATCTGTATCCTGCTGTTGTGCAACAGAAAAAGATCACTAATTTATTTTAAAGAAGCAGCTGAGTTGACAGACCTTGAACGGATAAAGATCCGATTCGTGCCGGTTACATAGTTCCGTTTCTCGTAGGCACTTTGATATAGAGACTTTCACCATTGTTTTAGATCACATCTCTTCCTTCGCACTACACCAAAAAATGCATCTGAAACAGTTCAGAATTAACGCTGGCTCCCTTCACACCATCGTCATAACTAAAGCCCATTTTCCATTGTGAATTCAAAAAACAAAACACCGCCTCCCATAAATGAGTAGACCTACTTATAAGGCCAGTACGGCACTACGCCAAAGACCAGCTGCCAATAACCGGTTGGCCAGTCGGTCATCTGAGCATAGTCGCCAAGCCGGCCGCTTTGCCTGCTAGCCTGCCCGCCAGTCGATACGTTTGGCCTGAAACTGTCAATTTTCGTTTTGCCTTCGGATACTGAAGGTGAGCTTCGCCAACATGAGCACACATCCATTATCAACATTCCGCATGCTCTTTGCGTGCAATTGTTGCTGCTGTTGCATGATAGTGTAGCCACAGCCAAAAGCTGTTGACCCAAATTTCTGTGCCTGTTTCTGTTGTGCCTCACATTTGTGCCTACTGCCAAATTGTGGCAATTACATGTGATGGCTAATAACAGTGCGGAGAGAGGGAGAGGGCGGGTGTTTGATTTCAGTAGAAACGTTTGCAAGCAGCGCATGCTGTGGCCCAAAAAAGGATAATGTAGTTTAGGTTTACGCCAAAAGAATGCGAGGCGGCGCAGGAGTAAAGCAGCGCACAACAAAAGAAGGATGAGACACGTACATCTGTAAATGTGTCTCTACAGCTTTATATGGTGCTGGCAGCAACCCTTTTATGCGTGCGTGTCCTTGACGCACACAAGCGCTCACTCATACCGGTCGTGCATGTCGCCATGCAAGATGAGTGTAACAACAGAAGTACAAATTGCTGCATTGCACGCACGTGCCAACTCACTTGGCGTGCGTTGCAGCATCATAACCATCATCGACAACAATAACAATAACAATAGCAGTAGTAGCAACAACAATGCTAGTGTGATTATTGCCATTATCGGGCAGTGCGTCAAGTGTAGCATGTGTTCGGCAGCCGAAGACTGGCTCTCAGGCAGGCAGGTGTGTAAGTGTTGCATAGTCATGCATCGATGTTGAATGTCATAGTTCTTTGTTTTTGTTGCGCCATGTGGTTAGTGGTATGGACAGACTTATTTGGGTTCTACTGAGGGGATTTGTTAGGGGTTTTAACTACTGTCTTTCCGGAAAGCAGTAAGCAGGAAAATTTGGTGCTTTGGTTACGAGTCCAGTAAGATTCGCTCTTAATCCACTCGTTTCTACGACAGTCGGGTCTAAGTAACCGAAACGGACCGTATTTTTATCCGGTCAAAGAGTGTCAACCGGATAAATTTAATATTTCGGTTACGAGTCTAGTAAGGTTCGTTGTTGTTGTAGCGGCAGAATTCTGCCGAGTTGACAGTCCTTGGGCGGATAAACATCCGGGTCCGTTCCGGTTGCGTAGATCCGACTGTCGTGGGAAGGTTCGCTCATTACCTCCCGTTCTCACGAGAGTCGAGTCTAAGGACCGGAACGGACCCGGATTATTATGCGTCCAAGGACTCTCAACTAGTATTCCTTCAAAATACTTCAGGGATGTTTTCTACCGGACTAATCTCACGATAGTCGGTTTAACTTGACTAGTGTTCGAAAAAATTGCAAGGCTTTGAAGAAAAATTTCAAACAAAGCGTATGAAGTGAAAAGCATCAACTAACAAGGATTGATTAACCGTTCCCAAGACTCTTGGGCTTACGTAACCGTAACGGTCCTTTATACTGGCAAAAACTTTCAACTCGGCAGCATTCTTTTCTTTCAAATTGCTTCAGGAATGTTTCCCGCCCCTACAAAAACAACAGGAATTGAGTTAGTGAGGTCTTAACTAATCTCGATAGTCGAGCAAACTTGACCTGGAATGGAACGGCATTTTTAAACGTCCAAGCACGGCAAACTCGACAGCATTTTTCAAATATCTGTTCTAGCAACTGCAACCATGTTTGATCAGAAATTTTGCGGAGCACCGACTCAGCTCGAAGACACTTGTTTTCCTTTCTCGTTCTTGTTTTTTTTTTTCACCTTTACGACAATTTTTGTAGTTTTGCTGCGTCTCTGCTTGCGGTCGTTTTGTTTACGTATTTGCAAACATTTCACTTTCAAAAGGCCCTGACCGCTGAGCACTACACAAAAAAGGACAAAGAGAGGAAATCTGCAGCTGACAACCTGTGCGTCGCTTGAAAGGAAATTTCCAATATCCAACGATTGACTTTAATTTTTTGGCTCTTGACGAGAATTTCCCTTTCATTTTTTGTTATTGTTTATATTTTTGCTGTTGTTGGTATTGTTGCTGGTGGTTTTGGGAAAATACTCGTTTGCTCCATGCATAGGTCAATATTTGTGCGTTTATGTAGACATGGATGCGGATGTGTGTGCGTAAACATGACTTCGATTTGACCTTGCGACACAATTCTGTGCAAAGGCAAACACAACACTCCACATACACGTGAAACCGTAGAGACGCAAACACGCAAATGCTCTTGTCTGCTTGTTTTTGCTTCTACCGTTAATCCGCTGCTGGCCAAATTTCGGCCGTCGCTTCGCCTCACCGCTGCGCAATTGAATTTCGCATGCCACACTTGCAATTTGCATCACATGCAACACCCGTACACATAACCACTCGCTGCGTCGCATGCACATATGAATAAATTTGTATGCGCGCCACATGTTCACATGGCAGCAAATGCGATTTTCGTTTCAAATTTCATTTATTTGCCACAGCCAGTGGCCATACACAGCACACACATGCAATTGCAAGTGGCAAAGCTCTTTCTGCTGCACGCCAGCTGGAGGCCTAAGCTGTCAGCTATTGATGCTGTAAATACCTTGGCAACAAGCAACGGCATTTGGGCGACCTTGTCAGGCAGACACACGCACACACATGCAACCACTACCGTTGGTCGCACCATACGGACAGCACCAAAATTTTCCGAATTTCCATTTTATTTTGTTTACATGCATATATTCGTACATATGTCGTTATTGTTGTTGTTTTGTTATCACCTAATGCTTTTCGGCAGAGCTGACATTTTGTTGCATATTTGCAGTTGCAATATGTATTTTTATTATTATTTTTGTAAAGTAAAGTGCAACACAGTGCAACACATTCACTCACACATATACTCTAACACTCATACACACATGGAAATCCATTTCATTTCTAATGCCATTTGAACATTTGAATTTTGTTCTCGCATTTGTTGTTTGTGGTTTCATATCGGATTTCACACACTTCCTCCATGGCAAAGCCGTTACAATTTGTTGTTGCTATTGCTGTGCTTTGTTTTGTTGCACTCACTTTTGTTGCAATTAGTAAATGTAATTGAAAGTGATTTGCAAATCATTTTCACTTTTCATTTTGTTTGTTCTTTATTGTTGTTGTGTTGTGCATTTTCAATAACGGTGTTAACAACACGCTGTATATAAAGTGCTAAGCCCACTCGGGCCATTTATTTGGCTTTGTTTTGGTCGCATTGGAAAATTGCTGTCACATGTAGTGTGCTTTCAGGCGCTAAGCGGATGAAAAGCTATTTGGTTGTTGTAAATTGTGTCGAATGGAAATTTGCATTTTTGCACTCTTTGGTGCAATTAAAATTTCTGATCGTCTAATATTTATTATTTAGCGGATTACGTGCCGAGCAATTTGCTGTGAATCTATTGGGATTTGTTGTGACTTTGAAAATGCGTGCGTGAGCTTTTAATTATGTGCTTTTCGCAATGTAGGAGTTATGCTATATTCATATAAATAAGAATATAAAAATTAATTCAATTATATTCCGAAAATAGTAAACGAAATGCAATTTGTTGCTATCTAGCGCCTTCGAAAGCTTTTAATTCACTTGAGCTTTCAACTGAATACATGAGTTATTCTGAATTTTAATAATGAGTTAAAAAGAATAATTAAAATAAAATTAATATTAAATTAAAATTAATATAAAATTATCAGAGTTATTCTAATAAAAAGCTTTGGAAGCTTTTATTCCGATTTCCCAAATTTGATTGAGCTTTCATAAAGCTTTCTGTATGTTATGCTTGCTATAAGATGTGTATGTAGTAATCGAAATGTAATTTGTAACTTGCGGGAGCTTTTGTAAGCTTTTAATCCTCGTGAGCTTTTATTAGCAACAATAAAAATAAAATTTTCTAAAATTTTTAAAATTGTTTTAAAAACAATTTAGAATTGGTATGCTATAATATAATCATATATCACGATATAACAAGTTTTGAAAGCTTTTTATATCGATTTCGAATATTTGTTAAGCTTTCAGTAAAGCTTTTTATGTTCCAACTATTAGATTAACAAATGTACATAGTACATATAAGGCATCCGAAATGTAATTTGTAATTCGAGAGCTTTTAAAAGCTTTCAATTCACATGAGCTTTTATTAGCAAAAAAAAAATTCTGAAATTTAAAATTCGTATTCGATGATTTCTTAAACTTCAAATAAAGCTTTCTTATAAATGTTCGTATTGATCTATTATGCTCAAAATATAGTAAGTATATTTGGAGAAGCTTTTTCCTTCGAAGCTTTCTTAAGTTTTCAGGCCGACGTACTTTTTGTTTGGCTTAAGTTTCATTTCCAGCTTCTATTTTACAAGTCTAAACTCAATAAATCCCTTCGATTTTTTACTTTTTGCTCTATGCTTTTTTATTAATTCTTTACTTCAAAGCTCTGCAAATATTTATTGTCCAGATTAAACCGAAAACTCCTACATTTCAAATAAAAACATGCTGCGAGCAACTGCTAAAAAAGCATTCAGATCACCAGGCACATCAATATTGTTGCTGCCCCACATTCATACGCAAACGCACCATTTTGGTCGATAGCTCTTGGGGTGTGTAGCCTCAGCGGATATGCTTTTAGCGGCAAATTTACAAAGTTTAGCGCGAAAGCCGGAATCAATATACTGATGGAAATGGAAAGCGCGAACGGTGAATTGCCGCGGGGCGGAAACACAGAATTTATGTGTTGCCACGTCACGCACGGTCGCGCAACTGACATTTTTTTTAATTTTATTATTGATTTTGTTTTGTTTTGTGATAACTGCTAAGCGCCGCGTTGTCACACCAAACACCTGTTGGAGTTTTAGGATTTTTGACAAAGTTTAGCCCATCTAGCAGTTAGTTTTTATTTTAGTTTTTGCTTAAAATTCTCAATTTTTCATCTGCCGTGGTAAATCCATTTGCGCGCCAAACTGCTAACTGCAACAACACCAACAGCACGGAATATTGTCCAGTTTGCGTGCCTCGCGTATTTCACGGTAGCTGAGCTCAGCGGAAATGCCACCTCGCACGCAGTCGGGCAGCCGCTGGTGGTGGGGGCCTAACGAAATTCAGTTACCGGCCACCAACATTGTTGCGCCGTAACTATTTTGCTGTTAGATCGATGGGCAGCGCTGAGCTTGTGGGTAGGTCGCATGCGACTAACAGGATATGGCGTGTTGCAGGATGTGGTTTGGTGGGTGGCACATCGAATTTTCGGATTCCTGATGGATTTTGAGGTTTAATGTTTGTTGTGCTTTGTTGTTTGGTCGCTGTCCGTGTTTTTTTAGCGATTGCCAAATAGTTTAATGTTCTTTAAAGCACTTTCATACTATATATTTGGGAAATACAGGCATTTGATTTAAAAGCAATAATTTTGGTAATTTAAAATATTATTTAGGAAAAATATATACTATATAAACCCAAAAAATATGTACTATATTTTACTATATGTTTTTAGTCTATTTTTTACTACATAATATAAATTTTTTTAACATAAATATGTTTAAGCAAAAATTTTTCTTTTAATTTTTACAAAAGCTTTTAGTTTCTTTAATTTTGTTATGAATATTTTATTTAAAATTTTTTTTTTTTATATTTTTTTAATATTTTTTTTATTATATTTTTTTATATTTTTTATATTTTTTATATTTTTTATATTTTTTATATTTTTTTATATCTTTTTATATTTTTTTATATTTTTTTTATATATTTTTATATTTTTTTTTATATTTTTTTATATATTTTTTATATTTTTTTTATATTTTTTGTATATTCTTTTATATTTTTTTTATATTTTTTTATATTTTTTTTTATATTTTTTTTATAATTTTTTTTTATTTTTTTTATTTTTTTTTATATTTTTTTTAATATTTTTTTATATATGCATACATTTTTTTTATTTTCTCGAAAAATATATTTTCGTAAATTTCAATATTTTGCTAATTGTTTACTCAACATATGAACTTTAACGTTTTCCTACAAAATTGAGTTTTTTGCGCTTACATTTAGTTTTTCCAGTGCAAGCTTGCTATTATTTACCAAAAGCAGTGTGAACGCCACATAATCAATCAAATTGTCGTTTATCGATAATTTCTCTTATATTTTCTGTTTGAGTATTTCTATAGTAGAGCTCATTGTTCTACAGTTTGTGCCTTCCTTTTCGTATTAATTATTTTTTAAAAGTCATGAATTGAGTTTTAAGCGCTTTTCAAACAAAAGCCGCAAACAAACAAAGTGAGCCACTTTACCTTCTTTACTTAGCATCATTTTCTATAGCAGCGGGTATTTTTGTGGCTCCTCCACATTGAGCGCAAGGTCACTCCAGTTAACAGTCCATTGCCTTGAAGCACGCCGCCAACGCGGATAGCCTACATGAAAAATCCTTCAGATCCTGCGCAACTTACAAAGTTTCACTTACAACAGATTTAATTTTAATTTAACGCTGTTTGTTTTTGTGGCTTTTGGTTTTATTAAATATTTGTCGGTGTGCTGCTTGCGTACATATGTATGTACATATGTATATACATAATACATATGTATGCATATACAAGTAGTTTGAGCGGCTTAATGCCACAAAGTCACCTTGAACTTACCTTGAAAGCGGCGATGCGAGGCCGCCAGCCTGCAGCCAACGCGTTAATCAGCCAACCGTTGCACAGCGATTTGTTTTTCGAGAATGTGAAGAGGCGTTTGGTGGCTGATTTCTCGCAGCAACAGTGTCATAAATCAGGCGTTTCATTGCTCAAAAGCACAATTTGAAGCTAGTTTGTAAAGGAAGTCAATGTAAAAGTTGTAAAAGGTGAAATATGTACTGAACCACGCAGAGGTCTGCACGTGGAAAGCGTAAGCAACGCGCACGCCGGAAGTGCCTAAAGCAGGCGCAACACAAAATTGGCGCTGTGGCAATGCTCAAAGTATGTCTTAAGTAAATGTTGCAAATGCAGTTAATGCCTGCCAGCAAACCAGCCACAAGCCGCCAAATACCGTACAGCACTACATAGCTGCCACGCGTATTTACTAAGCACTCAGCAACGCGCTCGTCCATGGGTTTGAGCTTTCAAGCTGTACATACACACGTGTACTTCTCTTCTATTAATGTAAGCAAGCGCTTGTACCATAAGTTGTGGCGTTGTGGCATTGTGCGCGCACAGCACATCCGCCACAAGCAGCTGCTAAACTACGAGCACCAAACTCTTAGTTTTTGGGCAAGCCATTGTTGCTATTTACTCTTTGCTGCGCAAAAGTTTTGGCAGCCACAACGGCATTTGGCGTATAAATTTTGTCAAGTGTGCGCGACGCTGCTGCTGCTGGCTCTTTGACTTTTGTGTGTGTTGCAGTGATTTTTAGTTTTTGCTTGTTGCTTTCATGCTTGAAGACGCAGTTTATTGTGTCGCTGTGCGCAGAAGTTGTACTTAGTTTCGTAAATCCGTTTACCACGCCTCTGCGCTTGAAATGCAAAACTTCCGCGAAAGCATTCAAAAAATTTACTTAAGACACATATAAACAAATAACTGTTATATAGTAATATAATAAGTCATAATGTATTTGAAAGTTTCCCTGCGTCAACTCGCCATATCTGCTCATAATAACATCCACAAGCGCGCTTACAAGCCGCCGTCATATATACTATGCTTCCTCTATGCTCAACTTCCCTTGAATGCACATCCTATTCCAACCGCTTGCTTCTCTTATCCTTTCGGCGACCCTAGCATCCACGCGCTGTGCAACTGTGTGCCGCAATGTGCTTCGCCACTCGCATAGTTTTACTACTTGTCCACCCTTTGCCTTACCCGCCCTTTTCTTGTCATCTTTCTAACTTGTGCCCTCCTTTTCTACTTATTTATAAATATTTGCCCAAAAAAAACTGGGTTAAGTTTTTTAAGGTCTCCTTGTGACCCAACCAACGGTTCTTAGCATTGCATTCGTTTTGTGTTTACTTTCGCCGTTTCGAGTTGTTCGTCCATTGCTTAAGTCGCAAGTTTCTTTTCAAGTGTGCCTTTTCGGTAAGTAAACGCAAGGATCTGCTGTTGATTTGTGAATGTTATTCAAAAATAATATTTTTTGAAAAAGTTTGCTTACTTTCTCCCTTTAAGGACTTAGAAAAGATTTCGCGCGCTTGGTCGCACGATTTTCAGGTTGACTGGGAAACAGAAAAACGGGCAAATTTGATTTGAAAGTCAAAAAGTTACTCAATATCAATTACAGTATGCCAATTCAATCAAAATATTGTCAGTAATCGATACAAAATCGATACAAAGTTGAAGTGATTTGTTTAACATTGTTAAAAGACTCACAACTAGGGTGCTCTATCTTTGGCCAACAGGCCTTTGCGATAGCGTTTGCACCGAAAGTGGACCACCGACCGGTTCCCATTCTACCGATTGCGGTTCAAGGGAGCCTTTCCTGGCTAGCTCATCAGCTGTACAATTTCCTTCGATTCCGCTGTAGCCTGACACCTATATCAGTCTCATCACAAAGACACTCTGTGATCACTGCGATTGATAGCGAGGTTACATACTCTTTGACCAACCCTCTCTGAAGGAGGTTGGAGTCCGAAGCAGTCAATCTACTGCTACCTTAATGGCTGCAACCTCGGCTTGAAAAACACTGCAATAGTCAGGAAGTCTGAAGCTGGAGTGGATAGTGAGCTTCTGACAGTAAACCCCTCCATCAACCTTCCCCCCAAGCTCTGACCTATTAAGTCAAAAAGCGCAGAACCGCCTTTAACTACAGCGATATTTAAAATGGTGATTACACCACTATTTATTGTAATTCTCAACAGCTTAATAAAAATTTTAATAGACAAGCCCACATTAAAAAATTCACACTCAGAGAGTTGATTGAGAATTAGAGGTTCATCGCAAAAAGCTAATGAAAAAAATTAATAAATTACCTAAAATAATTAAGACTACGGGTTTTTACTGTTTATTATTGTTTTCAAAAATTATTTCCTGGCCTTTTGATATGATAAATGGTTTGTTTTTGATTTGATTCCGTCAATTTTCAGAAACCATTGATAACCGGTTATAACTGAAGAATTGCACACCCATAAAGTAAAGTCCGTTATTGTACCGACTTCGTTAGCAACAACTAATCGAACGTACAGTGTGTGGCATACGCAATTGTGCTTTATTTGCTTTCTTTTCCGCACTTTTTGCATTTTTTCTGCGTTTTTTTGCACATATTTAGATAAGCTGGGCGCTGCCGCCAGCCAGTGTGTGGTAGAACGCTTTATGCTTAACGAGTGCGCTCAACTATTATTATGCGTTTCCGTTAATGGAACTTTACGAGCTTTTCGTTGATGGATTTAAATTGTCTGCATAGCATGATGGATCACCGCCTTTGGTTGCTGCTTCATGTGTATATAATCGCACTTAAGGTAACGCGTCCAGCGTGTAGTTTGTGTGAAGCGCCCTGCGTAATACAATATAACAGTTCAATAATCGATTGAAGTATGGGCTGACTAAATATTTTAATTTAATTTAGCTAATATTCAAGCATTTTTTCTCATGAAAGAGAGTATGGTTTGAGCTTCCGAGCTTTTTGTCCGAGCCAAACGGGGAAAGATTCTAGCAGTGCTTTGGTTCTAGACTCTTCGTATTCCGTAGATTGGGTTCTCCAGAATTAGATGATTCTCTTTGAAGCAGTGGCGAATGCTGTTACAGAGAAGTTTTCGATTGGGGGAAGATTCTGGCAGTCTTATACGTTGCTTTGGTTCTAGAGTCTTCGTATTCCGTAGATTAGGTTTTGCTGAATTAGATGACTCTCTTTGAAGCAGTGGCGAATGCCGATGCAGAGAAGTTTCTGAAAGCGAAGATTTTAGGAGTCTTGTATATTGTTTTGGTTCTGAACTCTGGACTCTTCATATTCCTAGACTAGGTTCTCGTAAATCAGATAGCTCTCTTTGTGGTTGCGAATGCCGACACAGAAAAGTTTCGATCGCGGGCAGATTTTAGCAGTCTTATGTCGTTTTGGTTCTGGACTCTTCGTATTCCGTAGACTAGGTTCTCTTGAATCAGGTGGTTCTCTTTGAAATAGTTGCGAATGCCGATACAGCGAAGTTGTCGACATTTTGTTCTAGGTTTTAGACCTAGTCCTAATGGAGTTTTTGGGCCACTATCGAAAGAAATGGTACAAAGTCTCACTTCCTATGCGTTCCGTTGAGCAAACCTTACGAAAACGAGAGCTGTTTTAGTATTTAGTGCTGATTGAAATAACCGCAAAGTTTACCTGAGCCCCGAGCGACAAAAGAGTTCGTAAAACTTTTAGATTCCATTAGGAATTTTAATAGGTACTTACATATAATTGCGACTTAAGTTGTTGCCATTGAGTCACAGCGCAGCCACGGCTAACAGCCACATAGAATGCTTGCTTTATTACAGCGAAAATTCCTTCTCACACTCGTCACTTCCGCCCGGTTCGCTTGATTCGCTGGGCCAGTCCTTTGTCTCTGACTATTTGTGTAAATAAATTTCTCATGGCATACCCGAACATTGGTCACCAACTTACGCTCGCCGCTCACCCTTGCACGCCGCGCCACATCACACGCCTACCGCCGACCGGGAATGGATTAACTGCTGGTTATGCGACCAGTCAATTTATTACTCGACTCGCATCTGTGTAATTTGCACTAATTTAATTATAAACATAATAACTGTAGTCGGGCGGAAAAGTCTGTTATCGCTTTTGTTATTATACGAATTGTTGCCGCTAAATACGCGCCGCTAGTTGGATTGGCGGCAGCGGTGGCGACAGCGCTTCGAATCGCATTGGCACTGTTGACGCGCTGGTTGTTTGTTGCCATTGTTGTTGTTTTGTATGTGTAATTGTCGTAACCGAACAATTTGTAAAACATTTTGTTGTTGAGTAAATTTACGAAATTGCGTGCGCATAATTGGCTGCCGTTATGCACACCCCGCACACCGCGCCAACCGTACACCATGCGACACGATACTAGTCGGAGTTTCGTGGTCGCATTGCTTAGGCGGTTTGCCGGCTTGGCGTTTGTGTTGGCGTTGGTTTGCCTGACTGACTTGTTGTGTGCCGCGCAGCAACAACAGCGGCAGCAATGGCTGTTGCAAATTGCGCTACATGAACGTTTTGTCGCAAATAGTTGAGCGCGCACGTCAGTGGTCAACAGCAATGGAATCAAATCAACGCCTAACTGCCGCTTATGACATTATGCATGTGCGAAATATTTTTGCACTTGCTTTAATTGCAACTACCACACATTGCTGCACGCACTGCTCATTAGCAGCTGAGTGCGCACACAAAATCAGCTTGTTTGCAACGACGTGCCAACGCGCTCGTTGCCGCCTCATTTCGCGCGTTATTTGTTTGCCGCTAAACAAGTGTGACTATTTGCCGCTTGCAGGCGGCACGGCGCACCACACTGATTTGCTTACACGACAATTTGTGATTTTTACGATTTGCGTTGCTGAAATGCGAAATGCGCATGCAAGTTGTTGGCGACGGCACATTTGAACATTGGTATTTGCGTGTCTTGCGCGCGCTTGCATGTGCCTTGTTGCCACCGCTTAGTCAACTAACGGCGCACGCAAGCCACAGCAACGCTACCCACCTCGCCGCGTCGCATACGTTGTTTGTCAGCGTAAACGTAGTTTGCACCGTT
This sequence comes from Bactrocera zonata, assembly GCA_037783105.1. Classification (NCBI taxonomy): domain Eukaryota; kingdom Metazoa; phylum Arthropoda; class Insecta; order Diptera; family Tephritidae; genus Bactrocera; species Bactrocera zonata. Next base: position 394,589 of record JBAWJQ010001700.1, read on the forward strand.
GTTAAGGCGCGTGCAATTTGTTGCCGCCAATGTGCGCGCAATGCTGCTGATTAGCTGCTGATTGTTGCATGCAACAAATGGTACACGTTTTCTAGCTGTCAAATAATATCTAATCAGCGATATTAGTTTAAATATGTTCAATGTGGCATAAGCATAATGATATAAATCGAATACTGCTGTAAATGCTTACGCTGGCGCTACCGAAATGTGGCACAACAGTTTGGGCGCCTGCTGTTGTATGAAAAGCTCAGCGCCATGCCGCGACCTTGACCCGCTTGTATGCATTGCAGTGGTGTCATTCATCCTCTTTTGTCATGCCATTCACAGCAACAGCGGCGCTGAAAAGATAAATGGCAAGGACATGAAAGCTGTGAAATGAAGAGGATACGCGAAGATTTATAGCTCTGCGGAACAGATATCATCTAAAGTGCTCATAAAGAGTAGTAGTGTATCTAAAGGGGGGCATTATTAGAGTGCGCTATTTGGAAAGCATGAAACTAAGTATAGCAATTACTCAATGCGTTGAAGACCTGTTAGTGGAAAAAGAAACAGTAAAGCTCAGAAAGGAGCTTAGATTTCTTCGCACGAAACGAATACCCAATAACAGAAAGTATGTAGAGGATGACACCTTTAGTGTCAATCTCAACTTTGTATAGAATATTTGCCGTTAATAAATTCTTCATCGTTTGAGGGAGGGTTCAACTGCTTCGGCATCCCTAAATATTCAGTTCAATTAATTTATTGGAATATTTGTGCTATCTTGTCCAGCTCGTTTTGGTTACGTTAACTCAACCGTCTTGTAAATTTAAAATTCTTATATCTCTAGAGCTTTGGCTGATATCTTTCTGCGTTCCAAAATTAAAGAACTCCGTATTTGGGACACGTACTACTGCGATCTTTTTGGAATTCGAAAGCTGAAAGAGCTGCTGATTCTTCCTCCAAAGTAAACGTGGCTTGCGTTATTAGGTTAGGTTATAGCGTTTATCCACACACTAAAGAAAGAGCAGGATCCCACATGGTCCGCGGAACCCTGGTCCTTTGTAATACTCAAAAATTCCTAGATATGGATGGGTCTGGTGACCTTAATAGATCGACCACACAGCCCGCGGGAACCCTGTTTTCTTGTAATACCCAAAAACTCCTAGATGTGTATTGGTCTGGCAACCCTAATAGATCGACTAGATGTCTCGAGCTTTACACACAGCTACCAAAGTCACTAGGTTCGTCGAAGGTGTGTTTACCGCGATATTTCAACGTCAGTCTGCCAAAAGCTGGGAAAGAGCGGAGGAAGTGTCTATATAATGCCACGCCCTCCCCTAACCGACTTGGATAAGAAGCTTCCGACAAGACATTTAGTGGCACTACGCGTGGTTCTATTGAACAGTGTCTAGTCAGAATACCTACAATTGCGAAATGATGAACTTTGTCAAGAGCAAGTAGTTCAGGAACCTTCCACATTGCACTTTGAGCCTATGGATCTCGCAGCCGCAAAAATTCTCGTCATTGACCAGCGCATGCCGAGCTCACGGAAGGTCCATAGATTTAGCGTAAGATATCAACGGAGTACCGATTCGTTCCCATTTTTATAAAACTTGGCTGAGGTACCTTCTCTTGCAAGCTCATCGACTTTGCGGTTTCCGACGATTCCGCTGTGATCAGCCATCCAAAAAACTCGGATAACAAAGTAGCCTGAAACTAGTGATAAGGAGGGCAGACATATCTTGACGAGACATCGGCGCACTGGAAATCGAGCTGAAGGCTAGTATTGGGTCACTGCTTTCTGAGTGCGAGCACACCTCTCAGAAGGAAACTATCAACTTATTGCTTCCTTATGGCAGCTAGCTCCGCATGAAATGTGCTGCAGCGCTCTGACAACCTATAGCTAAAGCTGATGGAAAGCACCCGACAGTAGACCGCCCTTCCCACGTTCCTTCTAAGCTTTGATCAATCCGTGAAATACCGCTAGTCCGAAGTTTGTTTCAGATTTCCGAAAATCTTTTGTCTTTATTCCTATTTCATTATTCTCTAACAACTCCTGTTCTCTACACATTGGTCCATCACCTGTAAAACGCACCAATTTCGAAGCGAAAAGTTAAAATGCATTGCAAGAGCCTCACCTCCGCACGCAAGCTGCCATGCAACCTATTGTTGTCCCATTAACATTCCACAAATGCCCAAGCGTACGAAGAACTGAACTGGAAATGTTTACACACCGAGCCAGTTATTAAGCCTACTACTGGAATATTCAAGCAATTTCTGTAATTGCTACAGTTAATATCAGCAACTGAAATCTGTCTGGTTATGCTGTTGCCGTAAATGTCGTGTTCATATGACTTAAAAAGCAGTTAAGAGATTTGCAGATATGTCAACCAGAGTGCCACTATGCCCATACCAATCGCCGATTTGATGCCTGCGACACGCAGTGCGAGAGCAGCTTACCGCACAAAAACACTACGACAACAACGGACTAATGATGTTGCTGTTGCTGTGCTGGCGCTGCTGATGAGGGAGCCGATTAGTGTGCGGTGTGTTTGTGTGCGCGCGCGCGGTGGGCGTTTGCTGTTGAATACGTGTAAAGTTGTGAACAATTAAATTCGTATTAATGCGCGCACTTGTAATTTCACCACCAACAACAACAACAACAGCAAATACAAACGGTTGCCCTATGTTTATAGAGACTGCTGCTGCTGCTACTTAGCTGTTTTGTGCTGTGTGGCAGCTTAAGCAATGCGCTGTAATTTGCTAATATGACGCGTCGGTATGTGGCATGCGGCGGCAATTAACCACACGCGGTGGCAAAACCTTAACAAACTATGGCAAATAGCTACATACTTATATTAGGTACTTGAGAGGCATACAGCAGACATGCATAGCTGTCATGACGAGAAATGTGTTACTCCGCGGCCCTTAACGCCCTTAACTCAACGTCGATTACTGGCTGCCGCAGCCATACGCTTGTGAGCGTCATAATTAGACCTATCCTGTACGCCACGCCGCGCGGCAGTGTGAGAAAAATTCTAGCACAACGCGATTTCCTTTTTGAATAAATAAAAGCAAAAAAAAAAAAATCCAATGCGTTTGCAGCCAGCGCCGTTGCAGCAAATAAAAACATGAGTGGTTCGACGGCGTATGAATGAAATTGCCGCGAGACCGCCACAGCCAGCAGCACAAATAAACTGCAATTATAAATAATTCAATTTGTGCGCGCAATACACTTTCTCTCCTTCGGCGACGCGCCATCCCTACGCAGGAATACGCCAGCGTGCGCGCGCGTTGTTGCAGCGCCGCAAACGTCGTTGCTTACGGCTAAGCGCGTGCATGCAGACGTTTGTGCCAACAGCGCTGACGTGCGTTGCGCGTAATTTCAGCAGCAGCCATAATATAAAGTGTTTTTTGCTTTTCTTATTTTCATTTTTGCATTTCATGCGCTTCAATGGTTTTTCGCTTAAAGCTGGCGCATCCTTGAAATTGAAGTGTAGCTGCTGCTGCTGTTATTTCTGTTGCTGTTGTTGTCGCATGGCGTCGACATAACGACAAATCCACTTAAGGCCACTGTGTGGCATGTTGATCCGCGTCGCTGTTGCCACAGCGAATTCGCAATGCCAACGCTTGCAAGGGCGTTCACAGTGCCAGTGGCATCTTGCAAGGCCGCTGTCACTGCTTTGCTGGCCGCGCCTCACCTTCTCGCTCCACACGCAAGCTGCTGCATTTCGAAATGTCTTTATATAAATAAATCTGTTTGTGTGCATGTGCGCTGTCATCCATCGTGCAGCGCCTTGCGTCAACATTTCAACATTGAGCAGCCAATTTTATTATGTCTTCAACACTACAATGATGTTTTTATCATCAAACTTTTTTACATTTTAAATGCGCGTACGCGTAATCCAGTTGCACACGCCGTAAGACAGGCGTCAGTCGCCGAAGAGCCGCCGTTTTGATATCTTCTTTTTAAATGCAACAAACTCAGCAATGGCAATGCGCCACCACACTTCCAAAGCACCATTCGCTTAAGCACAGACACACTCCCACAAATACGATCGGCCGCGCCGAGTACTGCTGTGAGTGGGTTCAGTCGCACGCTGTTGTTCTCATTCCTTTTTGCTGACGCGTAGACCTTGACATTTTCCTCTTTGCGCACATTGTTGCTTATTGTTTTTTCTTGCGTTGTTTTATGCGCTTAAATGCTGCTCTCATTTGCGTCTGACTGTCACATACAGCGTCGGCACCCATTTAGTCGCTCTTCTAAGCCATTAGAACCATTAAAGTCGTTACAGTTCTGCCATTTTTTTACTGCTGTCTAATTTGCAAAGGTTTAATTTTCGTTGACCTTGGAAAGTTAAAAGGTCACAAAGAGTTTAATGCAGTGTGAGAAGACAAGTCACGACATAGCTTCGTTTGCGCGTCTTGTTATGGGTTGCTGTGAACTTACTGAGATTTGGGTGAGCGTCGTTTTTGCGTTTCCTCAAGTGGAAAAGAAAGTCTAAAATGTTTTCGACAGTTGAAGACGCGCTTCAAATTTGATTGTATTCATTCGGATTTTCTTTATACGTAGGTTGTCTTTTATATTTCGGGATTTGGCAACCCTGGTGTTGCAATCTGTCAACTCACAACTTTATCGTAAAGTTTGACATTTTTGATGTTATATATACTCAGTACGTTTTGCCATACGAGCGCTATTTATGTTGCTCACAGTAAATTAAAATATTCATCTCGGCCAAAAAAATGAAATTAAAAAATAAAATATTCCCATCGGCCAAAAAATTAAACATTTTCGAGAACCTTCTTTTTACAACTTTAGACGTGGATTTACTCAGCAACAGTATGTCGATGAACATAATTAGATTTTCAATGATGAAGCTCATTGAAGAAACAGTGCTTATAGATGGTATGGGAACTCAATCGAGTTCGCAAATCATGCCAAGACGAATTTCGTGAAGGTCGTCCAAAATCAGTTGTTCGGGAAACTATTGATGCTGTGCGCAAACTGATGCTGTAAGATCGTCATTTGACCTAACGTGAGATTGAGACCACTATAGGCCTTTGTAGGAGTAGCATACATTCAATATCACATGAACATGTGTTAACGTTGGATCCCACACCATTTGTTGATCGCTGAAAAAAAGATTTCGTGTCGCTTGGACGAGAGAAATGTTCCAAAAGTACCATAACGGTGCTTCAAAACATGTATATGATCATGAGACAGGTGATGATTGTGGATTTAAAATGAACGATGAACCGAATCCAACGAAAGTTGTACGCGTACGAAGCATTTCCAAGCAAATGGTTGCCTATTTTTTGGAAAAACCTGACATCTTGAAACGCTACCACTAGAACAACGCAGAACAGTAAATCTTTGACCTCAAGAATTCGAGAAAAACCAACCGACGAAGACGTATCACTCTTCACCACGACAATGCGAGCTCACAGCGACTGAAATCGCTGCATTTTTGTGCATCCACAAATGGCCAAGAGGTCAACGTTTTTCGGCACCAGAACTGAACATGTGGTTGATGCTTACATGTTTTGGAGATATCTCAATCAGAGTGGCAAAAGTGCTTTGACAGTTGGTTCAAACACATGCAGAAGTGTGCAGATCTTAATGGAGAATATTTTGAAAAACAATAAAGCGCTTATCGATGATTAATTTTTCTTTTTGTTCTCTAATCCCGATAATATAAAAGGCAACCTAAGGGGTCCGCATTTCAAGCGACTTTTAGTGCAAAATATCGTTGCAAAAAGCTGTTAGCAAGCGGTATTGTCCAAATTTTCTTATCAGAGCGGATTAAGGATCTGATTCTTGATGTTGGAGCTTCATATTGACAATAAGCAGAAAGATTAATATTTCTTATCGTATTTTCTGAATGACTTATGAATGAAAAAATGTCCAGAACTCCTAAATTGATGAATTTCAGAGGGTCTAGAGTGTAAAATTGTATTCCGACAATAGTTAATGGTTGCAGAAACTTTTGTATAGCGTATAACTATTATTATCTATCTCTAGTGAATTTGTAGATACAAACCCTTTCACTTGTCAAGCTCAAAAACAGTGAGTAATAGCATAAACTTGAGTTCAACTCGTGGAAGGCGCGCTTAAATCTGATTAATCACAGCTGCCATGGCAGCGCAGTAAGCACTTTGTCGGCTTACAGGTCACCGAATTGCCCTTGACTCGCCACACGAGCACCCTTTCACACATACATAGGTACTTTTCAACATGGCATGCATTTAATTCACGGCTGAACGTCAACGCGCCCGACAATATCCGTTTCGACAGCTGCTTATTGACGCCTCGCCGCAAAGTTTTAATCCTGTTTGCGGCAGACACTTGGCCACTTGTTGCAACACTGTTTTATTTCAAAATCACCGTTTTGCACTCAATCACGTTGGCAACGTGGGTCCATCTGTAGCCGTCTAAACGGATACGCCCTTCTTGCTGTAACGCCCACTACTCCGCCTCTTTAATGCTCTTGCTGCCGCTGCGCGCAAACCGTGATTAAAAAACGACAATGCGGAGTGCAAATAAAATGCAATAATGAAAGCAATCACTGCAACAGCAATTGGCAACTCCATTTGCAGCGCGGTGTGCGCGGCAGCCTCTATACATATATATATGTGCATACGGTAGCTAGTGTAGTAATCAGCCGACTACAACAAGTAATAATGCAATAAAATAGTTAACAGTAGCTGCTGGAGCTGGAACGCGGCAAACGCCAGCAGCCATAAGCAATTTATTGCAAGTTCTTATTCATATAAAAATACTTTTATTGCTTTTGAATTGCTGTACACTCTTTTTTTCTGCTTGCCACTTGATTTATGCACAGCTGGCCTGGGGTCAGTTGAATGCTTTTATATTTGCACGCAGTCGCTGATGCGCAAGGCAAGGCAAGGCAGCAGGCAGCAAAGCGTGCAAAACTTGGTTACAGTTGGTGGCTGGCACCGGCATGAAAAGTTGTACGAACAACGAGAAATACGGCGGTTCGGTTGCTTCGGCAGCAGGTTAACACCGTTACTTGCGCTCATCACAAACTGGCCTGAGCGACGCGTCTGCTGTGCATGCCACACGGCAAACCAGTTGCTGCGCGGCCAACGAGAAAAACGAGCGAACGCCTGCATTCAACATATAACTTCTTTATGCGTGCCTGCATTTGGCTGCCCGCGCCACCTGATGTTGCGTTGCGCTGTAACTTTAGGTGCGCGTTAGACGCGACGCAGCAACATTGCTTGCCATGCAGCGTGCTGCGTGCATATTGTTTTTATTGCACTTGCTTATAACCGCAATATCTGCTTGATAACGTGTCAAACAGTTAAGTGCTGCTATTTTATTAACTCACCGGCATTTATCCACTTCAACTGCGTTCGCCGCGCGACGCATAAATGTGTGTGTTGCGTAGGCAACTGCTAGAAAGCTTGTCCGCAAATTTTTCACATTTACTCGCATTTTAAGTGTGGCATTTTATGTGAGGCATTCACGCGCACGCTCAAAGTATCACACGCGTCGCAACCATTAACCGCAGAAATTTGTATCTGCTGTTGGCTAGCGCTGCGACAGTTAAAAGCATTTATGTGCCATGTGCACACAAGGCAACATTTCGCCAAAAATCCGACGCTGCAAATTGCGCTCGGGAATTCGTGCACACGCGCGGCGCCTCTAATGCTGCGCCCTCCGTTTTGTTGCGCTGCTCATTTGTAGCGAATGCGTATTTTAGTATTTTATGTCTTGTAAATGCGCGCGTTAAGAATTGTACCACCAGCGCAAAGTTACGGCCATGCCTGTCCTGCTGCGCCGTGTTATGGCTGCGTTTATCGCAACACGCGTATCTTTGACACTGTGACTGTCATTCGTTTTATGTGCGCGCTGACAGTTGTGGCGACAAACTCATGCAGTCGGCATCTAGCGCGCGAGTTATGGGTATGTGTCGTCATATTGGCTGTCATATTTCGCCTTCACGTCTGATTTATTGGCAATTTAGCGCGCGAGGCAAGCGCCAAGTGTGCGACAACTTTGGCGTATTACGAGTTTCGCGTGTATAAGTGTTGTGTTAATGGCTTCTATGTGAAATTCATCATTTTAATTTTAATATACTTTGGACCAAAGGGATTTTTATGCAGTAATGGGAATTACAAGGTTCACAGCTTTACACTTATATTGTAATTAGAATGCTGTTGACGCCTTCTCTAAGATATTTTCACCATTCATCTCTTCTGAAGTTTTTCGGCAGCTAAAAGACGCAGTTGATTCTTTGAATTGTGGATAAAATTTGTTGTGTGATACCGATTGCGATGTAAGGGTCTAAAACTTTACTTGTTTCTTTCCTTGCTTCTAATACTTTTCTGTAGGGTTAATATTGACTGGTCTTCATTTTGTTGTTGGGTTGTCTACGGCTATCGTGTGTAGGCATTTTTTTCACACATTTTTCTTTTGGCACTTGTGATGATACTGTGGAGAGAGAGATAACGCAGATGACAACAGATAGTAAAACACATTTTTCGGCAAATTTCTTTTTTTTCAACATAGCTCATAGTTTAAGGACGATATACTCATTGTGACCTCCAACTTTTGAGTACAATTTGTCCTTCACTTCAAATAGGCCTCAATTTGGGCGATCACCTCTTCATTCGACAAAAATTTCTTCCCAGCGAACATTCTTTTGAGATCTGAGAACAAGTAATAGCCACAGGGGACCAGATCTGGAGAATATGGTGGATGAGGAGGCAATTTGAAGCCCAATTCTTAGAATTACCATCGTTTTCACTGACTTATGACACGGTGCATTGTTTCGGTGAAACCGCACTTTTTTCTTCAAATGCGGTAGTTTTCAGCAATTTTGTTCTCCAAACGGTCCAATAACGCTATGCAATAGTCACTGTTGATGGTCCCTTCTATTTTAAGGTAGTCAATAAAAATTATTCCACGGGCATCCCAGAACGCCATAACTTTGCCAGCCGACTGTTGCGTTTTTCCATGTTTTCGATTCATCGGGTGCAGTCCACTCGGATGACTGGCGATTGGACTTCGAAGTGATATGATAGATCATCCATTCTCACATAATAATGCAAAAACTCGGATTTATTACGCTTGAAGATCTTGAAACACTGCTCCGAATCGACAACTCTCCGTTGTTTTTCATCAAAAGTGAGCTCGCGCGGCACCCATTGTACACAGAACCTTTTCATAGCCTAATATTTGTGAATAATATCATGTACCCGTTCATTTGACATCTTTAGAGTGCTTTGTTTACTTTTTTTGATGTTTTCGTGCATGTTGTCTTCGGTAACAACCTTTTTTGGGTGTTCACTGCGTTCGCTGTCTTCGGTGCTCATTTCACCATGTCTAAACTTAGCATACCAATCGCTGAGGCTTGGTTTTCCCGCGGCAGTGTCCTCAAACTCATCATCAAGCCAAGAATTTGGTTAAACTGTATTTTTTCGCTTCAAAAAGCAATATTTCTTCAACATGCAAAATTCCTTTTTACCGACTATTTTCACAAAGAAGCTTCTGTTGATTCACTCAAAATGATATAATTCACAAACTAATGATCCGACAGCTGTCAAATTTATACACGCGACTTTTGAAGGTTAGGACTAACTAGAAATTGTATGGATTCAATTCTTGCAGCGCCATCTATGTGAAAGGCCTGGGACTGGCACACCCGCAATGGTGACTCTCGAACTCGATGTTGCTTGTGTGTGGCACCTTTGAGTTTATAGACCCGGTTTTTGAGATTTTTGTACGACTCGAACTATAAAAAAGTGGAAATTTAGAGTCTTATAATTTGGAGAAAAATTCAGTGTGGTTGATTGCTCGCAGATAGGAAATTAAAATGTTTCGAAGAAAATGCGATTATGTGACTAATCTGTCGCCCTTTTCCTGAAGCTACAGTACGTCTCAAGAGCACACGAGTATACTAGTGTATTTGAATTAGCGAGAAATAATAATAGTAAACGAATTAGAATGCTTATGGGGGCCTGCTATACATTTTTCGATTCATTATACTTTCTAACCACAAAATAATTTTTACTAGGTAAATACATATATAGTATAAGTACTCATGACATTATGCGAAAAAAATTCGCACAAAAGTCACTGGCGGCACAATTCGTGCGCCAAAGCTAGAAGTCAGTATGAATTGTCAAGGCTGAAAGCTTATCGCGAAATTCCTAGAAAACTTCAACAAAAGCTAAATAAATGTTATTGTGCTCAGAGCAACACACATACACATACACACAAGTATGTGATTTATAAACAAATGCTTTTAGGCATTTCATCTATTATATATACTCCCATGTATGTACACTTATGTATAAGTTTGTGTATTTGTCTGCGTATATACGTACATACGTATGTGCTACTGAGCGGCTGTGTAATTCTTCAGCGAACTATTAAAATTTATCAATAAAACGGAAATGCCAAGATGCAGTGCATTCGTGCGGCTCGTTCTAAGAAATAATATTGCGGTGGCGTACCCCACCACCCCTTCGCTAAGCACTTGTATGTATGTGTATGTGCAATTAGTAGCCGTATGCAAATTGTGCTTTTCGCTTGCAATTCACTCGAGCAACAGTGCGCATTTAGATTTCAATTGTAACGTTACGCGACGCGACGCGACAAAATGGGAGACGAATGCCTTGTGCGGCTGCTAAAAGTCAACAATAAATTTTAATTAAATTTCAAAGTTGTTTAAAGTGCACGAAAAGGTAAACAATAATGACAAAACCAAAACGATAAAAAAGCATAATTTGAAAGCAAATAGGAAACTAAATCAATATTAAAAATGCAAAAAATAAATTAATTAAAAATATACATAATTAAATTACATTGAATTTAAAAAAGTGAAAATTAATATATAAAAATTAAAATAAATTAGACAATAAAATATAGAAAAATTATTTTTAAATTGTTTAAAAAAATATTGTTTTTGTATATTTAAATTTTTTTAAATTAAATTTTTTCATAAAAAATTTCTTTGTTTTAAAACAAAAAAGTAAATAAATTGAAAATATAATAAAATTAAATTAAATTTAAAAAATTAAGAAGTAGAAAATAATATGTAAAAGTTAAAATAAATTAGACAAATTGAAAAAAATATGGAAATGAAAAAAAATTGTTTCCAATTGCTTTTCAAATAAAAAGAGTGTGGTTTTTTGTATTTAAATTTTTTTCATTTAATTTTATTTTTTTCCATAAAAAGTTTCTTTGTTTTAAAACAAAAAAAAAATAAATTAATTAAAAATATAATAAAATTAAATTAAATTTCAAAAATTAAGAAGTTGAGAATAATATGTAAAAGTTAAAATAAATAGACAAATTAGAAAGAAAAAATGAAATTAAATGAAACAAAAAAAATTGTTTTCACTTGCTTTTTAAATAAAGAGAATGTTGTTTTCTGTATTTAAATTTTTTTCATTTAATTTTATTTTTTTCCATAAAAAAATTCTTTGTTCTAAAACAAAAAAATAAATTAATTAAAAATATAATAAAATTTAATTAAATTTCAAAAATTAAGAAGTCGAAAATATTATGTAAAAGTTAAAATAAATTAGTGAAATTGAAAAAAATATGGAAATAAAAAAAATTGTTTTCAATTACTTTTTAAATAAAAAGAGTGTGGTCTTTCTGTATTTACATTTTTTTCATTTAATTTTATTTTTTTTTCCATAAAAAAATTCTTTGTTTTTGAACTATATTTTTATTTACTTTTATTTTATTTTTATTTTTTTCCAAATAAATAATTGCCTAATAATTAAATTTAGAAAATTATGTAATATTTAGATAAAAAATATATTTTCTTTGAAATATCAAAAGTAGTAATAAAATAAAATCTTTAAAAATAATTTGAAAAATTAAGTATTAAAACTAAATGTAATAAAGATTTAATTTTTTAGAAATGCATTGTTTTTCTGTACTTAAATAAATTAAATGAAAATATAAATTTCAATTAAAAATATAAATTAAAATAAAAAAAAAAAAATTGTTTGTTCCTAATTTTTTTTTGATTACATACTTTAAATTTTTCCATTAAAAATTTTTTTAGTTCCGTAGCAGAGCAGCAACAATTTTGATTCTTAAAATATTTTTTAAATTTATTTATCAAATATTTAGATAAAAAATAATTTTTTATCAAATATTTAGATAAAAAATAATTTTTGCTTAAAAATAATTAAAAATTAATAAAATAAAAATTGCAAAATTTATTTGGAAAAAATTAATATTTTAAAAATTAATTTAATAAAATATGAATAATTTAAAATTTTTAAAATTGATTTGAAAACAAAAAATTAAATAAATCATTATAAGTAAAAAATAATTTTTAATCAAATATTTAGATAAAAAATAATTTTTGCTTAAAAATAATTAAAATTAATAAAATAAAAATTGTAAAATTAATTTGAAAAAAAAATATTCTAAACATTAATTTAAAAAAATATGAATAATAAGTTTTTAAAATTGATTTGAAAACAAAAAATTAAATAAATCATTATAAGTATTCTTGATACTTTTAAAAAATTCAAATAACAATTTAAAAAATTTTATTAATTTAAAATTAATTTTATTAAATTAAATTTTTTTATTAATCAAATGCATGCAAATTCACAAAAAATTTAATTTTGATTAATACTGCAGCATGAAAATGGTTAATAATCTAAAATTCCACTAGAAAGCGCTGTTTGTTTACTATCGAGTATCGATAAATAAGATTTATAGACACCGCGCCCAAAATAATTTTTTATGAGACATTGCATTACAGCAGCGCATAAACTTTTTATTGTGATTGCTATTGTTATTGGGTCTCGTGCAGCAAACGTTTCGCGAAACTATACATGCATAAGTACAATAAAGTTGTTGTTGATATTTATGGGTGAGCAGCGATAAATCCGCGAAATAGAAAACAAATATTCATACTTCTGTTTGCATATATGTGTGCATGTGTGTGTGTATGTATGCACATAGCAAGCGCCAAAATAAAATTTTCCTCTATTGATGTTTTATAGCAGCAACAACAAGCTAGCAAATAATAATAAAGAAAACACAAGTGTGCTGAAGCGAAAAGTGCAAATAAATTTCGCAAGAAAATAATCCGGAAAATATTAACAAAATAAGGCAAACAGTGGAAAGATCTATGCTCAAGAAAGAAGCGCAGAGAACCACAAAATCAACAGCGTAGCAAGTGCTTAAACCAAATGTAAACACAGCAGCGCCGCCGTCAAGTGAAAAGTGCTCTGAATCTCTCAAGTTTTGAAAATTAATGGAATTATTTCGCTTGCTTATTATTGTGTGTGCAAAATATATTTGATAATTGCAAAAATAACTGCTAGCTGTGGCTACAACACAAACAACTTTACAACTGGCAGTGTTTAATTAGCTTGTCATTCGCATGTCAATTGCGCAGTTTGGTGTGAAATTTGTATTTGTTTTTCATTTAGCGAAAATGGCAAAGCTCGAGCGCTACGAAAATTTCCAGTTTTATTTGAAATAAAAAAAATCACCTTGCCTATTTTCAACGAATTGCTTTCGAAAGCTTCACAAGCCCTGCGATTCAGCGTTGAAGTCTTGAAAAAGCATGCTATTTACAACTTATATGACTATAGGTGAGTGGTTAAAATTTTTTCGCCCCAAAAAAGTAAATTTACGGGGTAAATGGTTGTCCCAAAGTAAAACAAAATATGTAAGGAAGTTGTTGAAGAGAATTTACTTTGTGGAGTACTTATTTTGAGGAATTTCTATGTCAAAAATAAAAAATTACATAAAAATAATTGTCCCAAAAATCTTATTATATCAAAATTAACAAAAATATACTTTTTTATACTGAATTTTGTAGCACTATAACATTTTTGTACCATAATTTTTGTACAAAGATTTTTATTTTGTCCCAAAAACTTGTATTAATTTTTGTCACAAAATAAAGAGTATGTGTAAGTCAGTTATTAAAGAAAATTTAGTTTGTGGAGTAATTATTCGGTAAAGTTTCCATACCAAAAAATAAAAAATTAAATAAAAATGTTTGTCCCAAAAATCTTATTGTCCCAAAATGGACAAAAAAATTTTTTATTATACCAAATTTCGTCGCGCTTTAATATTTTTATTAGACGAAACAAATTTGGCCATAAAAACTATTTTCAAATATGTCCCAAATATAATATATCACCACATTTTATATTTTTGACTCGAAAATATTAATTTTTTGCTATCTTATACTGGTTCTTATTCATAAAGATACTGAAAATATGTACGTATATTAAATTTGTATATATGTCTTACAGACATAATTTGTAGAACATTTTGCGCATATGCGATTTTTCCTCTTTTCTTTCACCTACAAATCGATCCACTCTAATGTCTAAAACAACTGTCTTACATTTCTAAAAGTGAAAAGCTGTCTAATGATTTTAATTTTATTAATTATTTTCCAAATTTCAAAATAAAAAGAAGAGATGCCCCAAAATTATGCGATTCACCTGAAAAAAAAAAAATAAAAATAATAATAAATTTGGTGTATAAGAGATTCAAGGTTAGTTATTAGAGCTGTTGAATTCTTGTTGAATTCTGTAAACAAACAAAGTTTTGGTTAAAAATTTTCGCGTTAAAACTTTTAACTGTTCCAAATTTAAGAAAAAAAAAACAGTTGTCCTAAAATTTTTCGTTTCAGCTGAATTAAATTAAATTAGTGGCTAATAATGAAAATTTTAAGTATGTATAAAAAAAATGAAATAGTTGCCAAAGCGTTTTAAAATTTTTGTCCCAAAAATATATTTCACAAAAAGTAGCTTTGAAATTGTCCGAAATATGTTTGCACTACTGAAAATTAAAAATGTTTGCAAGAAATATGCTCAAAAATGTTTGTCCCAACACGTTCTGAAAATTTTGTCCCAAATTTTTTTTCTATTCACGCATGTGGTACAAAACTTCATGGCTGCTTTTTGAAATAGTTTCTGCAAAAATCTGCTATTTGAAAAGTAAAACGTTTGTCCCAAAACAGAAAATTTTTAGTTTGTCCGGAAAATTTTCCGAAATAAAATTATTTAAATTTAATTTTGCGTCGCTTTGGAATAAATAATTGCTTGCGTTACTTTTCGCTCAAGCAGAACAGGACCGGTTATGGCAAACTCCCACTACCAAATATTTTAATAAACTTGCAAAAAATGTGAAAACAATTTTGCACTCTACATTAATGAGGTTAAATTCACGCTCGAGGGACTTTGCCGTGCTTTCTATAATTTTGAATTAATTTTTTTTTAGTTTTCTCGTTTTTTTGTGTATTTTGCTTTTTCATTTTCAGAAGCGACAACGTCACATGTTGACCCCACGTGACTTTAAGATGAAGTTTTCAAAAACAGTACAAAAAAGCTAGTAAATTGCTTTTATTATTATATTTTTTTGTTTCAAAAGTAATTTTGAGTAATTACGCAAAAATGGGGGACGCACACTCATACATACAAACATATAATATACACATGTCGTGTATTACACGAAGCTGTCGCGCATAGAACAAGTGACTAAAGTTTGCGTGTTTCGCATTAAAGGAGAATAGTAGAAAATATAAAAACGCCATTTCCGCAATTTTAAAGTTGTTTAATGTATGAAAATAAAAGAGACACGCTCGTAAAGCAACAAAGTGACGTAAAAAATTTGCAAACTCGCACAACAAATTATACACAAAATTCAAATGATACATAAACGGGAGGTTGAGCGTGGTACATACGAGCCGAGGCCGCGCGTAGGCTTTAGCCAGCGGCAGCGGTATAAATTCTCACGCCACGAATGGTCAAGATGTGAAGCGTGTAGCTGGCTGAGCGCTCTACGCCGGGCCACACAGTGCGAGCCTACAAAGTAAGCTCAAACTACAGGCGCACAATAGCGTATGGCATAGACAGACCCCACTACCTACGTTTGAGCATCGCAATCACACAACTCGGTCGGTCGCGTCAACGGTTACATTTCACTGCGCATGCGTAGCTGACGACCACCACAAAACAATCACACTATATACTATATGTCTGTGTGTGTGCGGTGAAATGGCACAAGCAAATAACAAGATGTAAAGATAATGGAAATTGTGGCAGGTGAAGAAAATGTAGAGAAATGTAGAGCGTGAAGCTATGCGCTAAGTGTGGTGTTGACTTCCTGGGCAGCGCCGACAATGTAAGACGATGATGACTTACGAGTTAATACAGCAGATGTGAATTAGCCACTTTTAAATACGATAAAAAGATATAAAAAAACGCCAAGTAAAACTGAGGGTTCGTTGTGCTGTAAGAGAAGTTGGGGGAAAAGATCACGAAGCGAGGCTATAAGTTTTAGACGGAAATAGGCGTTTTCGACCGGCTTTTAAGTAGTTCGCTACATATTTCACGATTAAGTTCACCTTACCGCTTTGATATATCGCTATAGAGAGCTCAATATTTTCGCTCACATTAAAATAAAAAAATTAATTCTTAAACAGCTTATAAAATCATATTTATTTATATGAGGACTTTATAGCACACTAGCTGCAATGTGCTATAAATTCCACAATTTTTTATACTTTTAATGAACTTTAATGAACCAAATATATACCATTTTGGTCAACCACTTTTTGCTATTTTTCCACTAGAGACATCATTACCATCGGTGTAAAACTTTTCTGGTTTATTGTCAAAAAACTGCGACAAGTAATTTTCACAGGCTTCTCTTAAAGCCAACTTTACGCCAATAAGGGAGTTCTTCATTGACCAAAACAAATGGTAATCCGATGGTGCAAGGTCAGAGCTATACGGTAGTTGCATCAAACTTCGCAGCCAACCTCTCACAGTTTTAGCCGAGTCATCAAAGATGTATGCGGTCTAGCGTTGTCCTGATGGCAGACGAAGTTCCTTCTCTTGATCAGTTCTGGCCATTTTTTTTTCGAATGCTTGCTTCAGTCTCATCAGTGGTGGACAGTAAAATGTAGAATCAATCATTCGATCAGGTTGAAGCAACTCATGGTGGATAATTTCCTTCCAATCCCACCAACCACTCAGCATAACCTTTCGAGATTTCCATACTGGCTTTGCGACCATTTGTTGAGCTTCACCACGCTCGAACCATGATTTTTTCGCACATTATTGTTTTATTTGATACACTTTTCATCTATTACCATTCGCTTCAGAAATGGTTTGATTTCATTTCGTTTCAGCAAAGAGTCAGCTCTTCGGTCCATTAAATTTTTCGCAGACAATACATGTGGTACCCTTACGAGAGCTCAATACTTTGAGTTTTGTAGTCAAAATCCAGTTTTTTCGTTAACCTTAAAGGATTAATTCTCAACCATTTTATGAAAAAATATCTAAAAAAATACAATCTTTAAATCATTTTTTTCGTTTCTAACTTAAATAAGTAATAATGAATTCTTAAACGGTTTATGAAATAATTTCTACTTACTATAAGAGAACCAGCGTGAAACTAGCACGCTAGAAAATTTTTTTTTTGCGAGCAGTATGGGCTCAGCTTTTTTTTTTATAAATTATTCTAACTAATTCTAAATATCTCTTTCTGCAGTCTTCTGACTCCAAACTTAACTATTACTGTTAGGCGATATTATGTTCCTTCACATCATCACAGTCTTCAAAAATCGAAATTATTTGATAACAGAGACGGGGTCTATTTGGTATTATTGCTTTCAGCATCTAGGAAATTTAAAATTGAATTGATGTTGTATAGTCCCTGGATTAATGTCCAGATATGCCTTACGAAGGAGTTAGAATGGGTTCTGGTCTCAGCTAGCAGCTTCCCACAGTTTCATTTCTGTTCTAACAGGACTTTTAAGTGTGATCCTTTCCTTTCTTTTGATATCTAACTTTCCAAATAGTCAAGGTTTTCAGCAATACCAATTTAGATCGCCAAAAAATAGGTGGAACTTATCAATCTCTGTAGGAAATTTAATATTTAATGCAATTATTTGCGTTATGACTTTCATAAAATCTCTAGCAATAACAAAAACAACAGAAAAAGCAAGCAATTTTCTTTGAACTCGTTGACTTCTCAACACATTTGCATATAAATACAGTAAAACGCCTTGCGTACTCGCCATCATACTCGGCCGTTCGGTGCTCAAAAGTCTCCAGACTAGCTGGATTCCATAAATACATACTTTTATATATGTATATATAAGTACATATATTCCAACGACCTGCTGTGCAATTAGCACAAAAATTCATTCGCACATAACAAAGCAACAGTATTCACGTTCTCAAAACAACAACAGCCACCACTATAAAATAGAAAAAAATCATATATTTATTTTTGCTAGGTAAGAAGAGTCAAAGGCTAAGATGTAAAGAATCTACAAGAGGTATTTACAAGAAAAGTCGCGCAATTTGCTAAAAAGAAGCCATTGCTACAAGTACATTTGCTGTTTTAAAGTTACACGAATAACGTGCAGCAGCGACGGACACTCAAGCGAAAAAGAAAATTATGTGGCGAAGAACATTAACTACGCAGAAAGGTGGTTTTGTGGGAGAACTTGAATAATAATCAAAAATTGTAGCAAGAAGTACATAATATAATGGGTTAGGGCGCATATTTAGCAGTATTAGCACTATTAGAGTTATGTTAAAGAATTCTATTGTATTCGCCATATTGACGCGTTCCTTGAAAAATATACTTTAGGCGGTTGCGTAGATTTTATTTGGTATTAATTGAGGTTATCGAAACAAATGTGTATATACATACGTATAAGTGGTTCGAAATGTATTGGGTTTGATTAGAAATACGAAAAGAGTTTTTCGACTACCCAATATACAACCAACGAGACTTCTGACTCTCGGGAGAAGCTTACGTACAGCTCGCTTTACATAAAGACGTCATATCTGGTCAACTCGAGTGGCTTTCGCACGAAGATTTTATGTAATCTGTTTGGCTTGATGTGATTTTTCTGGCAGCTGGTTCCGATAAATCCATTTATTCCCGAGAAAAACGGTTTTAGTCAGGTGAAAGCGTTGGATCGCTTTGATATGATCTGAGCGACTTACTAGGAACCATCATGTTCTAATATAAGAAATCTAGCCGTGGGCATTGCCATATCTGATCAATACTTGAGTCACTTTCAATCACTCTGAAATCTGATTGATGTGATCTGATTGTCTTTGGTAGTTCTTCTGACAGCTGGTTCCATATAAGGAAAGCAGTTACTACTGACGTGACTTCCAATGATCACTTCAATTTGATCCAAGAGACTCACAGCAATCTAGACGGCCGCCAGAGTTTTATAATAATGACAGACACCGAGCTAGGACATATGTAAGTGACGTGACCTGAGAACCTCGCTGTGTACTTGCAGGAACTAGCTCTAGATACGGCGATTAAACGTCCTTTAACTATCACGAATCAATGTGTCGTGCATGTAGAACCTCGAGCTCTGATCTTGCAGGCACAATAATTACCGACGATCTTTAGAGCTTTTGCGTCAGAGTTCAATCATAAATTTATACGACGTGAGCTGAGCTTCGCGGTGTGTCGTTGAAGAAGCTAGTCCTAAATGAGGCGAGCAGGCGTCGTGTGTCCGACACGGGTCCATGTATCGTACAGGTAGTGCGCCGAGTTGATCTTCTAGGCGCTATATAGCAGAGCACATGCTTTACAGCTTTCGCGCCTGACCTTGTTTTAGAGAAATCGGCCTCAAACCGGTTCTCTTGCCGGTTTCATAACAGTTTTCACATTTTCTTTGCAATTTTCGCAGTTTTACGAACATTTTCTTCTGTCTGTGCTGTTCACTGTTATGCTCACAATGCCCGGCTAATTGCAGTCAATGCAAATCTTGTTGCACTGCGCGACACACAAACGAAACTTGTAGAATGGCATGCCTGCTGCTGTTGTTGTTGTTGCTTTTGCAAACTGCTAGAAGCATTGATGTTTAGCAAACGATTGCGATTGCAGTGTGTTGCTGTTTTACTTATTTGGTGTGGTTGTGAATTTTTTTTAATTTTTATTTTTTTTGTTGTTGTTGTTGATTTTTTGTATTATTTTTATTTTCTTTGTTTGTTTTTGTTTCTTTTATTTGCTGGTTTGCTTTTGCTTAGTTTTTTTGCTTTTGTTGTTGTATTCGTCATGCCATAATAATACATTTGAGACACTGCAAACACTGTTTGTTGCTATTATTGCATTGTTTGTCTGGCTGTATGGTCGGTCTGCGCTTGTTGTTGCTGATGTCAAAGCCGCACCTTAAAGTTTGTTTGCGAGCGTCGCAAAGAAAAACAGACCGCGGCGCGCAATTACGCCTGAACGCCTGAACTACGCGCTGTGTTCGTATTTTTTTAGAAAATTATTTTGTTTTTTGTTTTATTTTTTCCATTTCTGGCAAATAATTTCGCAAAATGCAGCAAGCACGCTTTATCCGCAACGCTTTTTCGGCACTCAGCGTTCAGCGTTGTATTTCGCCGCAAGCAATTTAAAACAATTTAATTGAAAAACACAAATTTCGTGGAATTTTTTTTTTTACAAAAATATTGCGCACTCAAGCGTCTGCTGGCTGCGCGCGCTTAACTAATGTGTCACTCGGCACTTTTACGCGCATAACTGCATGTTAATTTCGTGCATGCGGCGGCAGCAGCATTCCACAACACTGCAGCGTGGAATGCGCGCAACAAGCTAGACACGAGCGACAACAACAATAACAAGTACATACTGTATGCATAAAAGTTTGTTGCAAGCAGCTGCGAAAAAATGCCAAAAACAAAAATTGTTGCAACTTGCCGCAACAAGCACCGCACGCTTTGCATTCGCTCACATAAATAAACGTTACGCGTCTGTCGCATGCCCTTTGGCGCTGTTGCGGCGCTGCTGCATACGATTTGTTGCAATGCGAAATCAATCAATTGTCGCTTAACAGCAACAGCAGCTTGTACTGAGCAAATGTGGCAGCAAGAACAAGCGTGTGCTTTGGGAATTGCAACAAAAGTAGAAAATACATGTTGGCTTGCCGCTCAAAGCTCAACAAATTTGTTCGCTGCTTTCGGTCGCTCTTTGCTGCGTTGCCGCCGCCACATACTTTGCATATTTTGCAAATTTATTTTTATTGCGCACTGATTTTTGCGTCTTTGGTTTGCTTCGTCAATCCTGCTTGGTCGTATGCGCGGCAGCAACATGTTGTCGCCGGCGGCGCCTAATTTCTGAAGACTTTTCACCACAATTTTGACAAAATTTTTTGTGTTTGCTAAGGAATTGATATCATTTCGTCGTTTTTTTTTTTTTTTTTTGTTTTATTTTGCTTTCGGCGGCGCTACCAGTCTTCAATTTTCGCCTGTCAATTAGCTGATTGCTTGTTTTCTTCTGTGTTTTGTTGTGCCGTTAAGGCTTGTTGCATTTGTTTATTCGTTTTGACATTTTTCTTGCCGCGCGCATGAATTTGTGTGAATTTTGAATTCTAAAATAGATTTAGACACAGTTCACAGTTTGCTGGCGGCGCTGAATGCCGTGGCGTATGAGTAACCTGGTGATTTATGAGTCATACTGTTGTGTCGTTACTTTCTGGTAGGAGCTAAAGTTCCGTTTGATGTACTAACAGTAAAAAAATTCTAACCTACTTACTGCTGTCGTTGTGCCGACAGAAAATTGTTTGAAGTAATTTATAAGAATGCTTGAATTCCTTGACCGGTTAAAAAACCTGGTTTGTGCCGGTTACTTAGACTGGACTGCCGTGGTATTTCAGTAACCAATCCTTCGGTTATACAAATTTCTCAACTTGCAAAAAATTAAATTTTGTTGGGACAGCAGCTAAGACGCGCACCGATTGCTCCAGCAAAGCAGAGTTATGCGTTTGACAGCGCGCCTCCGGCACTAAGTGCAGTTACTCAACCTTAAATTAAACTTATTTTTTGCGAAAAACTTTTAATTTAGGAAAATGGCAACGCTTAGCCTGCAGCAATTGCCAATTTAATGTCAATTTTCCGCGCTTATTTCTTCAACCTGCATCGCACGCCAACAAAGGCTACTAACTACCAGCTGTCACAGCCATGGCGAGCGACCTTGGCTCGTGAAAATGACATTAAATTACTTTGTCAAACGGAAAGCAGCAGCAGTATTAGCAATGAAGGGATTGCGAGCAAAATTGCAGACTTGTTTGGAAGGGCGTTAAGAGCTGAAGCTCAAGCTGAAATGGTTTTGCCCGTAAGGCGCTGACGTTATTACTCACACATTTAACCTGGCTGTCTAAATGAAAATTGAATTTTATTATTGCATTTACGCCAGCGAAGGATAAGACAGCACAAATATAAATTGCGAAGTGCAAATAATAACTTTTCCATGTTTAAACGTATCTATTTACGTAAATGTAATCAACATAAGACTGTGTTCGCACTAGAATGATAATTTATCTTTTCTATTGAGTAAATATATTAAGGAAAGTGCGAGGTACATGAAATACGATAGTTAAGTTAGGTGAAACCATGTAAGGTAGAGGTCGAAAAAAATTGCAAATCCCACGGAAGCCGGTTCTAGTGTACCGGAATTCACCCGGATTTTATCCGGCCAAGGGATGTTGTTTCGAAGATCTTAACCTGTTTCGAGCGAGTATTTGTTTGCGTATATTCGATACTAAAAACCCACATTTTTCTACTCAAATTAAGAGCGAATATGTCATCCAGGCTAAATGGCGTTTTCGTAGAAATCATAAATTTTGATATTATTCTGCCAAATTCAAAGTTTCTTAAATATAATGTTGTGACAATATCGTCAGCGTTAGTTATCAGTCCTTACTTGAAGGTTATTCAACATCTTTGGCGTGTCCGTTCGCACGAAAGTCGGATCTGCATAACTGGAATGGATGCAGATTTGAAGAGTCGTAGCTTGAAGGGTTTTTACCGACCTGAACGAATCCGTTCCCTCGACAGTTGGGTCTTCCGGCATAAAATCAGGATTTTATCGGCCCTTGCTAGTATTTAGCGAGTCCGTTCGCATGAAAGTCAGATCTAAATATTTGGAATGGACCGGGGTTTTGTCGTCCTTGCTTGAAGGTTTTTCAATACCTTGAGGGTAATCTGTTCTCTCGACAGTCGGATCTTCATAACCAGAATAAACCCAGATTTTGCCGGTCCTTGCCAGTAAATAGAGAGTACGTTTCCACGAAACTCGGATCTAAGTAACTGGAATGGACTGGGATTTTATCGGTCCTTGCTGAAGGTTTTTCACCACCCTAAGCGAATCCGTTCTCTCGACAGTCGGTTCCTCATAACCGGATTAAACCCAGATTTTATCGGTCCTTGATGGTAGGTAGAGTATATAGCGAGTCCGTTCGCACGAAAGTCGGTTTTATCGTCCTTGTCTCTTGTCGTCTCTCGACAGTCGGGTCTCCATAACCCGAATAAACCCAGATTTTATCGGTTAAGTGCGCTTTAGCCCAGCGAGCACCCAGCGGCTGATGGCCGCAAGTGACAGCCGCGCGTTTGCTAGCTGACTCAGCTACGAAAACTTCCCGAGTGCTTACGCGAACTATTAACGTAGCACTGTAAGTTACTTACAGTATTTCACAGAAGCACATATTGTTGGCTCGCTGGCCGCTTTGTTGCATTGAAAGCAAATTGTTGTAATAAAGATAATAATCAAAACATAAAGTCATAACTATTCAGTTGGTATGCTATTGTGAGCGCTGCAGCAGATGCGCCACAAAGGCAGGCAGCAAGAATGGAGATTCCACATGCTTATATTTGTACAGATAGCTTCTGAAGCAGCCGTGGCCAGATAGAAATTGTGTGAGGTAGTAGTTCACCTCCCCATGATCTCGCGTAACCCATTCTCTAATATTGGGTATCAGAGAGTGGGTCCACCTTCCTTTCGTTGAGGTATTCCATCTCTCCTGCCATTTTTGGAGGCAGTTATCATTGATTTTTCCCATTTCTTGCTTATATTGGCTAGGTGACATGCTAGCCCTCATGGCACGAACTGATGAGCAACGCTCTGCTGCTATGTCTATGGGGAGTCTTCCAGATATGACATGGATTGCATCATCCGACACTGTTCTAAATGCACAGCAAGTTCTCAATGACGCCAGTCTGTGGACCGAAGCAACTCCTCTCATATATGAGCTGTGTTTAATAGCAGATATCCAAATTGGCGCCGCGTAAAGAATGATGGAGCTACTGATACTTGTCAGCAGCTTTCTAACTAGTTGTCTGGGGCCTCGCATATTGGGCATTATTCTCGCTATTGCCGACACTGACCTCGCCGCTTTGGTGTGTGTGGCTATTAAGTGCTGCTTAAACGAAAGTCTTTGATCTAGGATTACTCCAAGATATTTTAAATGTGGACTTGACTTTATTGTATGCCCATCAATACATATCTCGATTGTTTCCACCTTTTTTCGACTACTCATCAGAACAACCTCCGTTTTGTGAGCTGCTAGTTGTAAGCCAGCGTTTTCGAGCCATCTTTTAATATTGCTGATACTTTCGTTGCACTTATTCCTCGCCTCGTCCAGGGTTTTTGCTACTACTGCGACCGCAATATCGTCCGCATAACCTACTACGTTCACCGCATCTGGCATCGCGACTCTCAGAACCCCATTGTACATAACGTTCCAGAGTACAGGGCCGAGAACTGACCCTTGTGGAACACCGCCTGTTACTTTGTATGTTTCAGGTCCACATTCTGTTTCGTATACTAGTACTCTGTTGTCAAAGTAGCTGGCTACAATTCGTATAAGGTAGTCCGGAACCTTTAGTTCTGTCAGGGCTCTTATGATTAGAGTCCAGTTCGCTGAGTTGAAGGCATTTTTGATATCCAGGGTAATGACAACACAGTATTTTTTGTCACCCCAGCGCCATCTACTCCCTTCCAATGCTTTTCCCGCAATATTGGTAACCGCATTTATCGCATCCACTGTGCTTCGTCCTTTTCTGAAACCGAATTGCATTGGATTCAACCCAGCGTCTCCTTCCGTATATTTCTCGAGTCGCTTGCAGATAATTGTCTCGAAAACTTTTCCAGCCGTATCAAGCATACATAAGGGCCGATATGACGAGGGTTCTTCTGGGGGTTTATCACCTTTGGGGAGAAGAACGAGGCGTTGACGCTTCCAACATTTGGGGAAGATCCCTTCCTTCAAGCAGCTTGTGTATGCGTTTTGGAACAATGTTGGCTTTCTTTGGATTATACGCTTAGTTACGAAATTGGGTATTCCGTCCAAGCCGGGTGCTTTGCCTATCTTAATTCTTTTCACCGCATGTAGTATTTCTTCGTGGGACACTTCAGCGATTTCGTCCGGGTAAATTTGAAGAATTGGCACTTGCATGGGTTCGCATCTTGGGAATAAACTACGAACTATCTTACGTAGGATTGCGGGAGATATAGGCGGGCTTCTTGATTTACCTATTTTCTTCATCACGATTCGGTAGGCTTTTCCCCAAGGGTCGTTATCTACCTCTGAGATAAGCTGGTTGAAGGCGTTTCTTTTGCTTTTGGCTATGGCCTTATGGAGTTCTTTCCTTTTTTTCCGGAAGTTTATTAGGAGTTCCGCGAAATCCTCTCTTCCTCTAGCGCGTTGTTGTCTACGTCGGAACTTGAGACATTCAGCTCTCAGTTGAGCTATTTCTTCGGACCACCAGTATAGTGGGGCTTTGTTTCCTCCGTCTTTTCTTCTTGGCATCGTGGCATCAGCTACCGTTACTAGTGATTTAATTATGTGTTGTATTTGGTTCCGAGCGTTCCCTTGTAAATCCTCTTTTACCTGGCTAATGGCGTATTCGAGCATTTCTGTATCACAGACTTTAGTTCTCCAGCGTCTTATTACGCTTTTAGGTGCGAAAGAGCCAGAGTTTTGCTTATTTTGTATATTAATATCAAAAATTATAGCTTGGTGATCACTGTGTGTATACACGTCCGAAACTCTCCATGAGGTTTGGGTTGCAATCGACGAGCTTACGAATGTGAGGTCAATATACGATGACGCTCTTCCTTTGATAAAAGTTGGTTTGTATCCGTTGTTAAGGAGTACAAGGTCGAGATTTGCGAGTGATGATAGTAGGGCTGTGCCCCTCGCGTTTGTGATCATACTCCCCATTCAACCGCCCATGCATTAAAGTCACCAGCAATGACCAGCGGTGTCTTTCCTCTTGCGCGCGATGTGAGCCTAAAGAGCATATCCTGGAATTCAAAAAGGGATAGGCTCGGAGCGGCGTAGCAACTGTAAAAATGTATGCCCTTTATCTTTGCGTACACGAAGCCTTTTTCTTTAATGGTCTGGGTATTTTCAAAAGGAATATTGTTCAATGTCCATATCGCAGATTTCGAATCTTTGTCTTCGACCCAGTTATCGTCATTTTTTGGGGTCTTATATATTTCACTAAGTAAGAGTACGTCTGTGTTAAGGTCCAAGGCGGTTTTCGCCAGCAGTGCCTGGGCTGCCGAACAGTGGTTCAGATTTAACTGAAGGCACCTCATCTTTGCGGTCTTGTGGCAGCCTTTTTATAAGCTGGGCAGCTAAAGCTACCAGTCGGGTGCTTATTTGTCCCATGTGGACATAAGAGACATAGTGGCTCCCTGCTGCATCCTTTTGCGGCATGCCCCTTTTCTCCACATCTATAGCAAGAGCCGGTGAGATCTCTGCTGCTTTTACAGCTACGCGATATATGGCCAAACTCAAAGCATTTGAAGCATTGGGTAGGTCTTGTAATTTCCCGGACCCTACAATTCATCCAGCCTATTTTTATTTTGTTTGCGTCTAAGAGTTTTCTTGATGTTGCCAAAGGGACACTAATAATGGCAATTTGCGTTTCATCTTTAAGCCGTCGCATAGATTTGATGGCACTACGTTCTACATTCTCTTCGTCAGGAAGTTTGTCGTTTATGGACGTACATACTTCCTCGGCTGTCGTTGCCTCATCTAAGTCTCTAATTTCTAGCGTAACTGTTTGTGCTAGAACTTTAACTTCTGCCATGTCTTTTAGGACCTCTATTGCGCGTTCCTTAAGTATTTTAGAGGGCTCCTTCGTTTTTGCTTTAAGTTTTAGGAGAAGTTCACCTTTCGCTGTTCTCCTTGTTTTGCTCAAGCTGTCACCGAGGTCTTGAAGTCTGGGGTCTGATTTCATTTTCTTTAGCATTTCTGCGTAAGACATCTCACTGGTCTTCGAAATCACCAGGGCTTCTGTGCGCTTCAGTTTCCGTTTTGGGACCTTTGGTTCGGTTTTTTTCGACTCCGGTTTATTACGCTTGTTTTTCACCAGTTGCCATTCCGGTGCCTGATCATCCGGGAGAGCCCTGTCAGGTATTTTCGTTTGTTGTGTTTTGCCAAAGTCCTTTCGTCTCTTACTCTTTGACGTTTCTTTCTCGTTTTCGAGCTTTCTCTTCGCTTGCATCGCAATCACAAACCACGGCGAAGTTTGGGACGTGTTTTCCCTCCTTTCACAGGGATTTGGATTGGTAGCACACTCAGAGGCCGCTAGCTCATATAGTGAGGTTATCCGTCCTATTGTGTCCCTCATGGCCTGATGAATAGACCGTCTCTTTCCATCCTCTAGCATAGTAACCAGATTGCCAATCTGTTCGCCGAGTTGATAGAAGGCTGGCATATTTCCGCCAGTAATGGGTTTCCTTACTATAGGGGTTACATTTTGCTGCCTATCTTGTTCATCACCCACTGCTGTGCTGCTTTCGTGGTTGGTATGTAGTGGCGGTGTTCGCATTAAATTTGAGCTTCGCCTAAAGGCCATGTGCTCGTTTACATTTTCCAGTTCAGCTTCCGTGTTATTTTTAATATTGTTTGTGGTGTTCATTTTGTTGGGTCCCCCCTCGAGGCCGCTATCTCTGCTCGCTATGTGCAATCGCCGTGATGATCCCGTGGTTATCTTTGCAATGCAGGGAGGTCACGCAAGGGTTGACGTAGGTCCTTATGGGTACCTGCGTTCAGTGCCAGATCAGCGTTAATCGGGAGCAAGGCTCAACCGAAATTGCAGCGCCAACTCAATGACGGCAAGCATCGAACGTACCTCGAGGCCTTGCCGGGGTTTTAGCGGGACGGAAGGCAGACGTAACATTAGCCGGTGAGCCATTTCGGCAAGATTTCACTCCGCTTACTAAAGTCACCGAATGCTAGGTCTGTCAGCTCCAATGTGCAAATTTTGAGAACCGTTTCCAGTAGATTTCCACCAGAGTCTTACTGGGCTTAGAATCTGGTATCCGTTTTGAAAGAATTATTTCAATATCCGTATGTTGTTGGTTGTGCAGTATTGACTTACGCTTATGCGTGCGCTGGCGAAAGCAGCCGTGCGTAAGCCGGCGTATGCACGCTCATGCGTTTATAAGCGCAGTTTGCGCATTTACGCGCTTACGTGCTAGTAAACTTGTTTGTTATTTTTTGTAATTTGCATAAATAGACCATATATCCAGGACACGCACACCAATGCAAATTCACTCATATAAAGTTATGTGTTTCAACGCCGCGCATACCGAAATACTTGCGCCATTTTTGCATATATATTTTATGCAGCAAATAATTTTCACATTCCTCATGTAATATACATATGTATGTGTGTGTATAATACAATTAAGCGCTTATGTGTGCGAGTGTGCAGCCACTGAACGGTTTGACGCTCAGCGCACTTGTTAAATTATGTGCAATAAATTTCATATGCAAAGTTGCTGAATTCATACGGAGCATGTATGCAGTGCATAAAAGCAAGTATTACAAACGACAGCTCATGCAAATATGCAAACATAGCTATAACTGTGTGTGTGTGTGTGTATGTGCGTCGTTACAGTTTCAATTTTATTTCATTTGCTGTATGTATTATGCATGCGGCATGCGGCAGATAGACGCTTGCAAATGCGTTTGTTGGCTGCTGATAGTAAAATGAAATATATTTTACAAAATATCCATATGTGGCGTAAATATCTATAACTGCGGCAAAAATGTTAGTGTAAATAAACTCAAGTGTTAAATATATTTATTTATGTACTTTGCTTTTATTTGAGTATTATTGGGTTTTCCGGTCAACATGCCCACAGTTACTGCAAAAAAAAAATATTCAATTCATGCGTATGCCATATGAATATGCAAATAAAGCTCTAAGAACTTTCAAAATATTTCCAACGCAGACATAGGCACTAGGGTGCTTCAAAAATTAAATTTTTGAATTTTTTTTTATATTAATTTTTCATTGATTTTAGCTGAGAAAATTCTTTATTTATATTAAAATTTAATTGAGTTATTCAAGATGAGCTTTACTTAATCGAAAAAAGCTCATCACACTATACTTTATTATTTTAATTTTTTTATTTAATTTACATCGTAAAAATTATATTTTGCTAATGAAATTTAAGAACACATATATAAATAATTAAAAAAAAATAATATTTTTAATGTTGAGTTTTTGAGGTGAGGAACATTAAGACACAGTATGATTATCTGTATAAGAGCTTAAAACTTACTAAATTTTGAAAATGTTAAAATAATATTTGTTGAGTATATTTTAACATCAAATATAAACATTTGTGAGGGTAAGAACCAAAATTCTATTTTTTTATTTATATTTATTTTTTAATTTTTTTTCTTTTACATTTCAATTTTTTTTTATTTATATTAATTTTTTTATTTTAATTTTTTTCTTTTACATTTTAATTTAACTTTTTTATTTTTATATTTATTTTTAATTTTTTTCCTTTTTTTCATTTTTTTTAAATATTTTTTTAAATATTTTTCTTTATATATTTTTTTTATATATTTTTTTTATATATATTTTTTTTTATTTATATTTATTTTTATTTTTTTTCCTTTTTTTAATTTTTTTAAATATTTTTTTTATATTTTTTTTTATTTTTTTTAATATTTTTTTCTATATTTTTTTATATTTTTTTTATTATTTTTTATATTTAATTTTTGAAAACACCCTAATAGTCACAAATATGTCCATATCCCACCCCTCAAGCGAAATATTTTACCACACACAGTTTGCCTGGCCTGCCAGTATATCTGCCTTATTGTATTTGTAAATCATAAATCGAATATGCAAAATTTCATACAAGTATGTAAATACTTGTAAAAATGCGGAACATATTTCACACATAATCACTTACATATGCCAGCTATGTAATGCCTTACATTTATCTGATAAACATTCAATTTGATTGTCATGGAATCATGTGAAATGGCATTTAAGGTACTTGTAGAGTGATTTTCATTTGAATAATTAATATAACGAAAAAAGATACAAAAAAATCAATTCAACACAAACTACATAAAAATTGTAGCATGTCTAAGCGTATTAAAAAATCTTAACGTGTGGGCACCTGCTAATAAGACTTTTGCTATCGATTATTCTTAGCTTTACGCCAATAAGTCAGTGTCAGTGTTATTTGTGTGTTTAATTTGTGAAAGTGCTTGAAAGAAATTTAATATTAAATTAATATTTAAGAGTTTTGATTTGCTGGTGAGATGTGTACCTGTGATGTACCCAGTAGGTGTTAAATATGGATTGCAAATATGCGTTTGGAAAAACTGATGGCAGTGAAGAACAAATTTCAGAATACAAGTATATACAAATTTTCTATAGTCTGAATTGTGTTAAGGCATCTCACTAGGCTAAGGAACTGTTCAGAGTTCCAAAAAACACACCAAAATGTCAATTCAGGTGAATGCAATGGTTGTTCATGAATATTTTGTGGGTTTTCTTCGCACCAGAATCGACAGTTTTGTTTATTTACCGCACCACCCACATGGAAGTGAGCCACTTGCTTGGTCCCAAGTGATGAATAATCGCCAAATATGAACAAATGAGCAATGCGCCTTAAGCAAAAATATTTTTTAGTTAGAAAACACGTTGAAATAGTTTAAACCAAACGAATTTGCCAGAATTTGCAATTGCTTGCGTCCACAAATTCAACATATTATCCAGCATTATCGGCGAGCGCGCGCGAGAATACATCCACAAATATCGCCACTCAAGAAGCAGAAGCATTTGTCAAGAGCTAAAGTTGCTACATTTCAAATTAAAAATTAAATATTTGCAAGGAAGAGCAGCAGCTGCTAGCGCTGCAAACGGAAAGCGTATCAAAAGTTTCGCGCTGTTAGTAGCGAACAAAGTGTAGCAGAGACGAAGTAAAAGCAAAGCGGAAGATGTCAAGTAAAGCAGGAAATGCCAAAAGTTAAGAAATTACAGCAGCGGCATGCAATGACGCAATGTTGTAGCAAAAAACAGCAGCGTTGCAATGCCACTGTAACCGGCAATGCGCGGCGCGGACTCGGTAAATATTTAGCAGTGGCTTTCGCCGCCACTGGCGTTCGCTGGCGACACTTAACGTCCTGCCGCGTTGCTGTTGCCCTACACTTTACATCGCCTGCATGTGTATCAGCTGCGCGTGCTAGCTTTGCTATTACGCCTTACGCTTTGTCGACCTTTGCTTATTTGTTTACTCGCGCGCCTGCCGCTTGTTGGTGCTGCCGCAGTCACGTTGTAAGCAAATTAAGTGTTTAATTTTAATATCCTACGTATTTGAGCGCCTTAACTCCGCGGCGGCTTCAGCAACAGGCAGCCGTTGCGCCCAGCGTTGTTTTCACCTGCGGCTGCTAACAGCGTGAATGCGCGTCGCCTTTTATACGCCTTTCTTTAGTGTTGATTCCTTGCGTCTCACATTACGCTGCAAGCATCTCACTCACACTTCCGTCTGCTCACCGCTTTTAGCGCTTATCCATTACACTTCACTTAATGCTTGACTTAACATATTTTCCCTGCCAACTCACCAGCGCACAAACTCTTCCGCCGTCGGCGATGCCACCGCTGCTGCAGTGATGACAGGAAATTCTAAAATTAATAAACGCTTTCATAAGTGGCACGCGAAGCGTAGCCAAAGCATTCCGGCGGCTGCAACGCTGTTTGCCTTTTTTAATTAATTAAGTAGCTGCGATTTTGCCGCCTCGCCTTTAACGTTGCGCATTTATTTTTCCTCCGCTGTTCTGTTCGCTTTTTATTTCGCATTTTTATGCTGCTCATCAGCTGCGGCTGTGGTGGCTATAAATTGCCAAGTGAAATCGCTGAAATCGCGCGTTTATTTATTAAAATGCGCTGCCCGTAATTGATGGTCGCTTTAGGGTTGCCGACGCGCACAGCACATGCATACATACATACACCATTCTAGCTTTGTGTGGGGCATGGGGGCACATCACATTGTTGGATTCTCATGTAACCTTCTAAAGGGGATTATTTGAAGCGGTTTTCAAGGGATCAGCGCTGATTTTGTAAGCGCGGCAATTGACCTTGTATGCATGAAATTCCTTCCATGACAGCGTTGCATTTGATATCAAGGCAAGTGTGTCAAGTTAAAGCTGTACAGGAGTGGGAATTAAATTATTTTCCAAAAAAAATTTCCAAAAAAGTTTAATTTATTCCCAAAAAAAACCTTGAATTGATTTTTTCCAAAATATTAATAATTTTTTCTAAAAAAATTAATTTCATTTTAAAATTTAAATTTTTTTTAGAAAAAAAAACTTTTGGAAAATTTCAATTTTCTAGTAAAAAAATAAAATATTTCCTTTTAGCAAAAATTAAAATTTTTTAAGACAAAATTTAGTTTCAAAACATTTAAATTAAGTAAAAAAAAAAAATACTTAAATTGTTTTACAAAAAAATTAAATTTTTTAGAAAGAATTTATTATTTGTTTTTTGGGGAAAAAAATTAATTAAATTAAATTATTTTCTAAAAACATTATATTAATAATTTTTTCTAAAAAAATTAATTTCATTTTAAAATTCAAATTTTTTTTTAGAAAAAAAAACTTTTGGAAAATTTCAATTTTCTAGTAAAAAAATAAAATATTTCCTTTTAGCAAAAATTAAAATTTTTTTAAGACGTTAATTTAGTTTCAAAACATTTAAATTAAAATTAAAAAAAAAAATAATAAATAATTAAATAGTTTTACAAAAAAATTAAATTTTTTAGAAAGAATTTATTATTTTCTTTGGGAAAAAATTAAAATTAATTAAATTAAATAATTTTCTAAAAACAATTCTCAAAATAATTTAATTTTTTCATTTAATTTTTAATTTAATTTAATTAACTTTAACTAAATTAAATTAATTTTAATTTTAACTAAATAAAATTAACTTTAATTTTATGAAATTAATTAAATAAGATTAAAATTAAAAAAAAAATTAAATTCAATATTTTTAGAAATTTTTCAAAATTTAGTTTTTTTCCAAATATTTTTTATGAACAACCTGCCGCTATTAAAGCTAAGTTAACCAGTAGAAATATCTTTTTAATAATTGAAATCATCGAAATACAAAATTCTAACACATAATTTTTTCTTCTCTTTCCAGGTATGTACCGAACTTTTTATTGCTTTCAATAATTTCCATAAGTAAAATGTTGTTGAAAATAGCGTATTGCCACAAAAACAACTCATTATCCGCCCTAAGTATAGCGGTAAGTGTCTTTAAAAGTACTTAACACGCCGCCAACCGCCGCTCGTTAAGCCCATTAATTTTGATTATTTAAGACGCAATAGATTTCTTGACTCATTCTGTCGGTGTGCGATTGTACATGCACTCGAAATTCAACTTAGTATTTCGCCTCTAGTCTGGCAGCACTCTACACACACACGCACTCGTAAGCACGTTTACCACAAACAAACGCTCGCACGAGCAATTCCCCTCACAGCAATTCAACATGACTTGTCCCCAGTGATGCACGGCGGGGTCATGTGAACTGAGGCAAAGAAAATATTGCAAGGACGTGCAAAAGAGTAGCTATAGCGGTAAAAAAGAAAAAGCTGTCAGCCAGCAGCAAGCGTATAGGTTCTTTATATGTGTATGTATGTACATATATACTGTGCAGACAGCAAGTGAGGTTCGTTGGTAAACTCGTAGGTGAGATCATGAAAGGCACTCGTAGTCATGCAGTAGATATATTATTGTAAGTCTACTGACCGTAATGGAGTTGCAATTTCGTTTTGAGTTAGAAAATAAAGCTAAAAAATACGAGTTAAACAATTTGAGAGTTGGCTACCAAACGGAAGGAAAGCCAACAAAGGGAAAGCAAATATATGCTAACGTTTCCTGTTTGTATTTGCAGATAGTCATATCCTGTGTTATGCAATTTTATCTTACAAAATTTTATAGCTGCAAAGAGGTCCTTGTGGAATCGGCAAATAGCCTGATTTGTATTTGTATATTCTTAGCGAAAGAGAATTTAAGAACATATTTTGTAAGTTTTTAGTCTACCTTGTACAACTGCGAGCTCGAGCCTCAGAAAAGTTTCTGAACCTGAGCTGAGTGAAGTACAGTTAAAGCTTTACACTTCAGCTTGCCTGATTATTGTGTTTGAGGCCCTTGTAGTACACCGCACAACTCGATTGGCGTTTAAGTCTGAGACTTGGCCTGTTATGACTCCGGTGGCCAAATCTGTATGTAGAAATATAATCTAGTTCCAAAGGTTGTCTAAAGTGAGCCATTTAGGCTTTGTTAGCTCTGTACTATTATTGCCTTAGGAGAATGAATTCATTTCGACCATTTGCAGAGTTACTAATACCTAATTGGTTTTTAGTAGTTCTCTTGCTGATCTTCAGAGGCTACACTGTATAAAATTGCAATGAAAGCAGCTTGTCTTATTAGTGTCGTTCCGTCACTAAAGTTTCGGATCCAAGCTTCATTTTAGTAGATATTATCACCAAAATAAGCACTGAATGCCATAGTTTTCCTAAAAAAGTTTACTGACTCACTAGAGGTCTCTGTTCCAATGTGATTTTAGATTCTTAGTCGAAGAGCAAATCTTCATTTATCATAAGTCTTGACACTTTGCAACCTCCCGATCGTTCCGATATAATTATTAATTTTACCGCTGTAAATTTCAAAGGATTTTAGGAAAATTTGTAAGGACTTTGTATGAGTTCGCTGCTTTGATAAACTGTTAAATTAGAGGTATCTGATCGAAGGTGTTTGCAGATTCCATTGCAAAAGCTAGAGTCTGAATTATTATAAGCTTTATGACCTCTCCGCCTTCCCAACGTTCCAGTAAAATTACTGTTAGGAAATTCTGTCAACACGCCGTTTGGGTTCGCTTCTTTGATAAACTAAACTGATCTAACCAGCACATTCGTTGGATTTTTAATCGCTCAACATATTCATGTCGCTCTAGAGCTCTAGGCGGTAGCACAAATCTATATTTCACCTTCGGTACTCACCACTCTCGCAGGCGTCTTCAAAAACTTTGCGTAGAACAGTTCACGCGAAATTTTCGTAAGACTTGTCACCTCCAAAGCCAGTTATTGTGTAAATTGGAGGATTCTGATAGGTGATTTCAAATTGCATTGCGGAAGCTTTTTTATACCCTGAACAGGGTATATTAAGTTTGTCACGAAGTTTGTAACACCCAGAAGGAATCGTCGAAGACCCTATAAAGTATATATATAAATGATCAGTATGTCGAGCTGAGTCGATTTAGCCATGTCCGTCTGTCTGTCCGTCTGTCCGTCTGTCTGTATATATACGAACTAGTCCCTCAGTTTTTAAGATATCGTTTTGAAATTTTGCAAACGTCATTTTCTCTTCAAGAAGCTGCACATTTGTCGGAACGGCCGATATCGGACCACTATAGCATATAGCTGCCATACAAACTGAACGATCGGAATCAAGTTCTTATATGGAAAACTTTCACATTTGACAAGATATATTCACGAAATTTGGTATATATTATTTTCTAAGGCAACAATGTAATCTCCAAAGAAATTCTTCAGATCGGTTGACTATAGCATATAGCTGCCATACAAACTGAACGATCGGAATCAAGTTCTTGTATGGACAACTTTCACATTTGACAAGATATATTCACGAAATTTGGTATATATTATTTTCTAAGGCAACAATGTAATCTCCAAAGAAATTCTTCAGATCGGTTGACTATAGCATATAGCTGCCATACAAACTGAACGATCGGAATCAAGTTCTTGTATGGACAACTT
Organism: Bactrocera zonata; assembly: GCA_037783105.1. NCBI lineage: Eukaryota > Metazoa > Arthropoda > Insecta > Diptera > Tephritidae > Bactrocera > Bactrocera zonata. The sequence continues at coordinate 430,480 of JBAWJQ010001700.1, forward strand.
TCACATTTGACAAGATATATTCACGAAATTTGGTATATATTGTTTTCTAAGGCAACAATGTAATCTCCAAAGAAATTCTTCAGATCGGTTGACTATAGCATATAGCTGCCATACAAACTGAACGATCGGAATCAAGTTCTTGTATGGACAACTTTCACATTTGACAAGATATATTCACGAAATTTGGTATATATTATTTTCTAAGGCAACAATGTAATCTCCGAAGAAATTGTTCAGATCGGTTGACTATAGCATATAGCTGCCATACAAACTGAACGATCGGAATCAAGTTCTTGTATGGACAACTTTCACATTTGACAAGATATATTCACGAAATTTGGTATATATTATTTTCTAAGGCAACAATGTAATCTCCGAAGAAATTGTTCAGATCGGTTGACTATAGCATATAGCTTCCATATAAACTGAACAAATAGTTACTAACAGAAATGCACCTGTGAAGGGTATTTAGCTTCGGTGCAACCGAAGTTAACGTTTTTTCTTGTTTTGACTTATCATAAGGCCTGACACCTCTAAATCTCCCAATCGTTCGAATATAATTACTGTTTTTTTTTTTTTAGGAAAACCAGTCAGTACCGCGTTTGGGTTCGTTTCTTTGCTAAGTTTTTTTTTCGGCAAACCTTTTGGCCAAAAGTTTATGAATTAAGCTTTTACAACAATAAAAAATTGGAAATATAATACAATTGAAGACTAAAAATAAACGCGCAAATGTCATTTGAGAAATCGCTTCAATTTTCTTGCAGCTCTTCTTTGCACTTACGCGCACCGAGTTTTACTGTAAGTTCACACGCCGTTGGTTAGCGCTTACATGTGGCTAAACAAATAACCGTTAGCTTAACCGTAGAATTGGTGATGATGTGCCAGCGCGGTTATTGCGTTCAGCTGTGCACAATAAGTTTTGCACTGAGCAGAACTCCATGCACACACACACACACATATGAACTTGCAATGGCAAAAGTTTTGCACACTGCCAATTTTGCTTTTTTCTTCGTTTCGTTTGCTTACAAACGCGGCTACCGTTATACGCCACTCGTTTATCAGCAACCAAGCGCTCTAAGCATACGCAAACGCCGCTTCAGCTGCAAACTTATTGTTATTGTTTTTGGTTTGCAACTTTTTTCTGTTTGTTCTGCTGCAGCTAAGCCAAGTGATAATCTCTAAACATCTTTTACGAACTTTAAAGTATCGTTTGCCACAATAACAAAAGCAATAATACGTGTTGTAGTAACAGTAAAATAAAGGTTGCACTGCGGGCCATTTGAGCATTTTGTGCGCTTGTTGTAAAACTGCAATTGCAAATCGAAATGTGCTGCCAGTGATTTTAATGCGCATTTGACGACGCTTAATTGCTTGTTGCACAAGTTTCGATTAAAAGGCATGGCATTAAAATTTAATTAGCCGATTTCGTTGTGCAGTAAAAGCATATGGACGCGCGCGGATGAGCACATTAATTGAGAATTTGCATGTTTTGCAATGCCAATTGCAAACTATTGTTGTTTTTACTTTTGCTTTGATACAACTTTCCATAGCGCCTTCTTATCTGCTGCAGCATGTTTTCCGCAGCACGCGCACTTTTCCGCTAAATCGCACACTTATTTGCGCACAATAAAGCGCGACACTAGTTTATGCGTGTGCGTCGCCAGCAGCCAACAGCCAACGTATGGACGCGCGTACGCGGCTCACTTATGTATGCGCGTAGGTCAGCGCTAAGGCGCTCTGCAGCAGCGTGGCACGTGCCACACTTCGCTAATCTGCTGTCGAAAGCTGCTTTTGTTGGGCGCGCGTGCCGCAAAAAACATGCAATGCGTGACTTTTTTCTACATGCTTTATTGCACTTTTCGAAGTGCAAACATTTACTTTTTTGTTACAGTTATTTGTTTTACTTTTTTGGCTCGATCATGCGGCGACAACCACAGTAGCCACTGGCAAAGAAAGCAGTGCAATGGCGAATACCACTTACCGACCATTGTACCAGCGTTGCATGCAGCATCGCATGCCGACACCCACTCGCGCGCTACTCGCGGTCACCAGCAGGTCCAACTCGGTAGCACTCTAAATGCTGCCAACTTGCAACGCTGTGTGCAATTGCAACCAGCGTATTGAGATTTCTGTTCGCACATGTAGCTGCACCAAGCTATGGCTTTCGTATCGATACGTGTGCGGCATATAAGACTTCTTAAAAGCAGGTTTGCAATCCCGAAACCAGGAGATACCGACTTTTCCGTGCGACGCGTCGCGCTTTGAAGTCGTTAATTACGCGAGATTGATGAATCCTACACGTCCGCTCTAGGTTTGTCAACTTTCCTACTGAATTTGTTCTATAAGTTTATGTTAACATTCCCGAACTGCAGTCGAAATGTTATGGAAGCTCACAGATTTTGCACTGCCTGCCGAGAGCCGCACAATTCTGGCAAAATATTTTAAAGTTTTGCAACCAGCCGCCTCTAGGATTTGGCTCCACGATCTCGTCGTATATGATAGTCGAGCGCACAAGCGCAAGGCATAATCCCGAAAGCCGCGATGTCTCGCGAGTTCGCAACTGCTTCGGTTTTGCAAGTTTTAATGTCATGTCGTTGCGAGCGTTGTCGCACATGTTGAACTGGTTTTCCAAACCAAACTGCTTCCCCTTTGTAGTATGCATGCACATATCAGCATCGCTGCCGAACACAACTCGCGCTAACCGTACGGCATTCGTCGAAATCCATTAAAAATGTGTCAGTCCGTTACGGCTTCGTTCATTCGTACACCAAAATACGGCTGCTGCTGCAGTGGCAAGCAAGCGTTGACTGCTTTCAGCCATGCCGTTGGCCGCGCGCGTGGCTGCCAAGTTTTAGTTTCGTGTTTACGGCGCGATTGCCATATGCAATTGCTACTTTTTCGTTAATCTTTACGAATTTGTTGGTTTTTCTTCTTTCACTTATCGTCACTGCAGTTTGATATTTCTTTTGTTTGTTTCCGAACATTTCCTGGTTTGAAAAAAGGTGTAATAGATTTTTCGTACACCGGCCGCGCTGCGCTGCTGCTCACCGCTACTGTAGCGCACACAGTGGCAACGCTAAGTTTTACTGCCTTTGGGCAAGCTTGCTTTGCCTACTTGTCTTCCTGCTCCTGGCTGTAGCTTACGCTAGCTACAGCACACATATGCTCCGCTCAGCCAACAATTATACGCTCACTCGCTTATCCTCCGTGGTGCTGCAACACTTGGTGTGTTGCTGTGCGGCTTGTCTTTTTTCTTACTTGATTTTCAGATATGTCTGTGTCGCTTAGTTCGTTGCACGCTTGCTGGTTGGTTTGCTTTTCGATAGGTATTATAACAGTAAAACGTGCCAAGTGCTCAGGTTGTCGGAGCAGGACTTGTTGTCGGCGCATAAGCGCTTACACACTTTGTTGTTATACATTTCTGTTGTTGTTGTTTTGCTGCTACAGTTGTCGACTTGTAAAGTTGTTGCGGTTGTCATCAGTGGATTTTTCGGTATTGGAGCATCATGCGACGCCGCTACACACCACTCAACACGCGCTCACTATTGCAGCGTTTGTCTCCACTTCGATTTCGTATAGCTTGGCTTGCGGTTGAGCATTGTCGTCTCGCTTGCAACGCTTTAATATACTCTATGCCATGAGTTACTGCTCCACTACTTTACCTTCCATTACATGTTCGTAGCGCTTTGTCTGGTATCTTCCCGACTGCGTGTGTGCTTGATGCCCTCACTGGCGGTCCATTCACTTGGTTCGTTTTTGTATGCTGGCTGCAAGCCACTTCTGCTGCTGCTGCTGTCATGTCCATTTGTCCAACAAATGTTGGTGATTATTTTTTGCATTTTTCGTTTTTGTTGAAAAGTGAGATATCGGTCTGAATAATGTATATTTTGGTGCATAACGAATACGAGTGAAATGATAAGGTACATTTTTATTTGTCATATGGTGTCTGAAGTCAGAATCAAAGTGTAGACGAGCGTTTCTCATAAATGCATACATTTTTGGTGTTGAGTTGGAAAAGCAGGTTTGTAAGGAGACCGTCCTTTGGATCCTGTAAACCAACAATTATTTTGCATTACTTTTCTACATTTTTTTCGTACAGATACCGGTTCCTACTGGAGTGCCTAGAACATAGTATTTTCAATTTATATTTAATAAATAACATCCAGGCACTTTCTCTGTCCTTATCGAGCCTTTGCAATACTGAGGCTGACACATCTCGGTCATCTCTCTATCGGCGAACCAGAAGACAAAGCCAAATTAGCATTCTCAACAAATTTGTGAAGAGCTCAAAGCGTTTTGTCGATCTTTAAGGGTCTTATGAGCCAGTATATAGGAGTATTTAGGTACCCTGACGGTCCGGCGCTCAAAGCTAAGCTGCTCAAGTGAGCACCTCTTAACCTAAATGAATAAGTAAGTAGTATCATACGAGAAAAGACTTAGGTTTTGGATATATGATGATTGTTTAGTTGAAAAGTGAGTCGTGGGTGCGTCCGACCGTATATTTTGTCTACAGTTTGTTTTTCTTCTTTATTGGCGTAGACACCGCTTTCGCGGTTATAGCCAAGTTTAAAACAGCGCGCCCGTCGTTCTTTCTTTTCGCTGCTTTGGCGCTAATTGGAGATTCCGGAGTGGGGTCTTTCTCTTCCTCTGCTTCCACCGCCGGGTGCTAGAGTGTTTTCGTTCATTCGGACAACATGGCCTAGCCAGCGTAGCCGTTGTCCTTTAATTCCGTTTTAATTCCTCATTTCATCGACTGCAATATTCGCCGTGGCTTGGCGCAAAGGATCATAAATCTTCCGCAGAACTTTTCTCTCAAAACTCGTAACGTCGACTCATCAGATGTTGTCATCATATCATGCCTCAGGACCGGAATAATGAGGGACTTATCGAGTTTCGGCTTTTGTTCGTTGAGACAGGACTTTGCTTTACAATTGCCTACTCAGTCTGAAAAAGCTCCTGTTGGCAAAAGGGATTCTGCGTCAGATTTCGAGGCTGACGTTCTCATTGCTGTTAATACTGGGTCCAAGATAAACGAAATTATCTCGACTTCGAAGTTTTGACTGTAAATGGTGACTTGGCTCCCACTGTTTGTTTGATGACAAGAGATATTTCGTCTTGGCTTTTATTTTTTTATTTCCTTTATTTTCAACCGCTTTTCATTGAAATTCGCCATTTATTTTATAACTTTCCGTCATTAATTGTTAAGCTTTAACACGTGATTGCTTCTGCTCGTGACTCGTCTATATATTATCCACATTTTGACACACTTGGATTATTTGTTAATACCTAATACGTCATCTCAACGCACCAAGTTGAGGCCCTGTTTACTATGATATATGCAGCCATTTGCTGTGTAATACGCGCGTACCACATCTGACATCATTAATTCTGGCGTTGACGTTTGTATGCTGAGCTGTCATTACAGTTGGTGCTGTGCGCTGTTTAAATATAGAACACAAATAATAGCGAAGTGTACACACAATATGTTCTAACAGATAGATGTATGTGAACCTACCGCTGTTTGCATATCCGCCTGTTGCTTCGCGTACTTAGTGTATTTAATATCCGCTTGTAACGCCACAAATCCGGTAGCTGGCAGTGGCATTACTAATCGAATTGTAACGGCCCCATTTGAGTGTGTGACTGATGGAATAGCACTTAATAATGCCTGCGCTTACGGTTAATACCGAATGCGTGCCTGCAACCGACTGCTAATGATGCGTGCCGTTGATGATGTGCGAAATGGTAATGAGCGAAAAGAAAAGAGCGTTTTCTATTTCAACTTTTCTATTGACATTTGTGTATAATGTCATGCTTGTTGACGTTTGCTTCTGTCATGTAATGCCCGAATGTCGGAAAAAGGTCCATTTTGTCGTTTAACTGTTTAGTTGGCGGTTATTCGTTTGTAACCTCAAATTATTTGCGTCTAATCAGCAAGACTCCAGTGTTGATTTTATAGCGTTTTGCATAAAAATTTTGATTTTACATGCTCTAACTGTAGTCTGTGTTGTTACAGAAGGCGCTTTCAAATCATATATTACTCAGCCTTAAAAATCACTGATGATTTTATTATTGACGTAAATCATAAAATAATCCGTTATGCTGCCATTTGACTTCTTATTTTTAAGCAAAAAAATTTATAAAGAGAACAAAGAAATCTAGCGCTTTTTCATGTTTAATAAGCGCATCGTAACCTGATTATCTTAAAACAATTGCTCCGCGCACTATTTGGTCGAGCTTATTCCGTATTTTTCTGTTTTGCCATGCACTTTATTATAATTAGTTTTATTTTTGCATACTTGTTCTGCGCCCTGCAATGCTTTGAAGACAGCGCTTTAGACAATAAATCATTTGCAGTTGACTCGCGCACGACAGAAGTTATGTAAAAAAAAAATGTAAGCACTGCTGAGTGCTGCTCTCACGCTCAACTGTTGCCCACTTTACACACTCTTCCCAACTTTGTATGGTTGTATTTACATATGCAACCGATGCGATGCACGAAGTGCGCACCGGCCCTCATCGTTGACCAATCAAATGCTGGCCATTGCTTCGTGGCACTTCGTACATGACACACGAACGGCTACTTCGTTGACAAGCAAACACTTGAACGCTTCAAGTGCGAAAGATAAATATCATCGTTGTTGTCATCGTGCGGCACGAGACTTTGATTACTGAGCGTGCATAAATTGCTCGTGTAAGTTTCACGCTCTCTCTCTCTCTCTGCGCTCTCTTTCATTTTCCTGCTCAGCTGCCGTTATACATATGTGATATTTTTATTCCGCACATTTTTGTCATTATTTGCCTTCAAAGCTCGAGAGCGAGCAGATCTCTCTTGTGGATTTTGTTGTCAGCAAAATATTGCTTCGCTTTTGCAAATAGTTGAATTTTTATACTTATTGCTATTATTTCTCATGTGTCGCGCCGTTTGACCGACCGTTTTCGGCTAACCGACCAACCGACTGCACGACTTCGTAGCACGTATCTCTCGGTTGGTCAGCTGCGCTAGTTGTTTTTGTTACTTTTGCTATGGACTTTGACTCTATTATAGTGTAAGTTCGCACAAAAGTTGCAACAGTATCAGCGATAACAACAACAATGCCATTTCCAAGTGTATCACCGTCACATTGCTTGCTGCTATTTGTTTATTTATTTATTTTTTTACTTGCGTCTTGCCGTTATTGTTAGTATGGAATCTTGCCGAGCTGCCTCGTTCCGTTGCATTTCTATTTGGATATTAGTATTTGCAGAGCAAGCTCATGTTTTTGGTATAATATGGTTATAGCCTTATCATCGTTATGTGTTTTTGTGGTTTCGTTTGGAGATTCTGGGCATTTTTTGTTCCAAAGAGCTGGAAGCAAGAGTATATTTGTCTTGACTCCAACATCCGCTTAGCAGATCCTGAGCTCCTGATCCTAATATAGAAACGCAATTTGAGCCATATCATATTAAGACGTCATAGATCTAGGAAACTTGCTAGTTCTAAAATTTGTAAAAATATCAAATGGACTTTTCTAGCTCTAAATTTTTGTAAAATCCGCAATTCCTCCTTGAAATACTGCCCCTCATGCAAAAACGTGGTCAGAACCAGTTCTGGACAATGGTAAAAAGAGGCATTTGGAAAGTTGTCTTTTGATCTTTAACTCCTTCAGTGAATTTTGTTTCGATCGATCGATCGATTGAAACCGGTTTCCACGTGGGGGAATTTCAGTTCCGGGCACAAGAAAAAATTATACGGAGCCAAATCTGGTGAATACCGTGGTGGATCGATGGCTATTCATTACGTTTTTGGCTTTAAATTCGGTTACAATCGCGGCTCGATGCGTATGGTGCATTATCATCGTGTAAAATCCATGAATTTCTCTTCTACAATTCCGGCCGTTTCAGCTTTATCGCGACGAGCCGAGCAGGAACGCGTTTCAAACCCAAAATATCCACCAGAATCGTTCGAACGGACTCGCGAGACATGTCTCTAACACTTGCCTCACGATTTTCAAACTCCATATCCATATCCATAGGTCATCCAGAATGAGGCATGTCTTCCACGATTTTTCGACAGTCTTTGAAGGCTTTGTACCACTCGTAGGCTTGAGTTTTTGAGCTGTAACTTTTTTTCAACGTTCCCGAATTTAATTTTTTTGGTTAAATGAAGCTTAAAATCTCACCTTTCCAAGACCATTTGGTATGACACAATGCGATTGGTAGCACTGGAGATAGAGGACTGCAACGACATCTATTGACAAAATACGAAAAGACTTTTTCGACTACCCAATATACAGATGTGAAGCACATCGGCGCCACGGCAAGTGTTGCTAAGGCAAATAGCTGTCAAGCAAACAAGATTTGACACTGAGATGTGCTTCGCAATAAGCAAAATATTAAAGAAAATAAACAATAGTTCCGACCTTCAAAACGGGTTCATTGAGTTCAAAAATTCGTTAGTGCAAATAAAAACTAACCTTCCGGCTATACGCCTACACGCTTAGATAGAGACCTACTCTATATGTATAGTATGCATGTACACGCCTATGTGCGTAGTCGCGCATAAACTTTGTGCAAACATTCAGAATTTTTTATTAGCTTTAATCGCAATTTTTGCCATATTTTGTACTCATTGGCAAAATAAACAAAACGAGCGAAATAAAAAACGCCGAAAACAAATGCTTTGCGCAAAACAGCAACGATTCATTTGAAGGTCTAGCGCGCCAGGCAGCCGCTTGATAACGTTTGCATATGTATTTGTTTATTCACATATGAGTATGTATGTATGTACGTGGTACTTTCGGCCTTCACACCACCAATCGAAGAAGGAAGTTTGGCTTTGCACAAGCACACAGCAATACTTAACTTGACGTTATCACTGGCATTTGCACCCGTTCGCAAAATAGTCGTGCGCGCAGCAGCAGCAGCGCGTTTTTTTCTGTTCTTGACGGCTGAAAGCTCCGTTAGAGAAAGCGAGGTCGGTCAGTCCACGCAAATACAACAATATTCTTATATTACATAATAAGCATGGTCTTGAAGTTCTCTTGCTGTCGCTTGTAAATCCTGAGCTTCATATGTTAGCTATAATTTGTACCGTTATCAATTTTTGTCTTAAGTATTTATAATTAATTATCAAAAACATTTTATATGCGACAAAGTAATAAATATGTAGCTACTTTAAGTGTCTTATCTCTGCGCTGTTTAAACTTGAAAGTGTCCACTTCAGTTGGCAATTTGGGAAAACGCTATTACGGTTGTTACTCATCGGTTCTTATCAGCGCAAGACATGAAGTTGCTGCGCGTGAACATTTTCGTTTAGCGAGAAATTTCAAACACTTGAAAATGTGTTGAGGACGCACTGTTTGATCGATTTGATTCGAGCAGTTTTTTAAAGATGCTTTAGTGAGTTCTAATCACCGTTGATTGCTCGAAAATACTGCAATTTGATCGGGTTGTTCTTGAGGTCTGTTATTCTTGAAACATTTCTTCGAAAGGTTAGACCAGAGATTCTTGAAACATTTCTTCAAAAGGTTAGACCGGAGATTCTTGAAACATCTATTCAAAAGGTTAGGCCACAGATTCTTGGAACATTTCTTCAAAAGGCCAGAGATTCTTGAAACACTTCTTCAAAAGGTTAGGGCAGAGCTTCTTCAATCTGAATTCGATGAAAACGCATTCAATCATTTAGATCTTCAAAGAATGTTGTTTGGTTGATTAAAAACGAGCTCCAGACCGCAGGCGTTCGCACTCAGACCGTCGTTAGGCATGATTACGCTTCTGAGTGGTAACTACTTAAATCGTATCCAATAACTCAGTAGATTTGGCAAAATACCTGATTTGTTTCTATCCCAACTGCCCTGTTCAGCTGTCTTTTAAGTTAGAGCATTGGTAGTCGTGGAAGATATCCATCTCAACCGGTGAGAGGTATTCGCATCACTATTAGCCTCCGCGTATCCACCGAATCCACTTTACCAAATTTTGAACTTGGGATCTTAGAGGTCGAAGGGTACCAGCTTTTTTGTCTGTCTACCATAAGCGCTAGCCCAAGGTACCTTTGTGGTATGCCCTGTGTTGCTAGTATTCCCAAGACCTGAGGTGTACCTCGAAGGTAAATGGTTTCAAGCACACAACCCTGGAGGGTGCTGAATAGCCTAGGCAGCTTTTAGAAAATGTATTTCCGGCTGACTTCGAGCCAAACTTGTACCGCGTCTCCTTGCATAACCTAACGCAGTGAAACTTGTTATAGGCGCTTCGGATAGCACTTGTTTAGACTATTTTCTTCAGGAATTGCATAAATAATCTTGGAGATAAAGAGTTCTCGCTACAGTTCAGTTCAGTTACATATGCGTGGAAGCAATTATAGTTGGAAGCCTTCACTGTTCCCAAACCCTGTTTAATTTCAACTCGAAATTCTTAAAATCCATCAATGAAATTTAATCAGTTTCGAAGAACCATATTCCTTCTTCTCTGGTCGTTATGGAAATTGCAAAACTCTGAGAGCTTTAAGTATTCCAATTAGGATCGTGGGCAGTGTGTCAGCATCATTTTATTAATTTGTAAATTATTTAAAAGTCTATTTTTAGAAATCCATCCATCCATCTTTCCAATATTAGACACATAGCATTTTAAATTTTTGTCCGCCCGAGCCAAGTTGAGCATTATATGTATGTATTTTCGAAAATAATGACCGTACACCCACTTTAATACCTAAAAATATATGTATCTAGTCCCAAAAATTACCCAAAATACATTCTAATACTTTAATTTTCAACAAACAATATCAAAATTTAAGTAAAAGCCGCACAGCTAATCCATTTAAGCCAACTTAATCAGCCCAAAAGCTCCAACGAATGTTCTCGAAGTGACGTCGCATGCATACTTGCCGCTGCTTTTACTTCTGCCATATCTTCTTCCACAGCGCACAGGCGTAATGTGAGCGGAAAACTGTCAGCGTTCGATGCAAACACACACAAATTCTTGCACATAAGCGATGCAAGGGGTTTGACTCATAGTGAGCCCGAAAAAATTTCATTTATATTAGAAATAACTGCCAGCTAGGTGCAAGTAGGCGCACGAAGCAGGCGATGGAACGATGGGCCTATGTCGGGAAAACGTAAAAACGAGTGGAAAATTTTGCACAGAACTCGCAAAGTCGCGGCGCCTCTGGTTTGTGTGTTTGGCCAAATGAAATGTAGAAAGCAAGTGAGTGTGAGCGCGCACTCCGCAGAGAGCGAAAGAGAGCGCGTCAGCTGTTTGCTGCTCTACCAGCGCTCCACTAAACCACACACTTGCGTCTCACTAACTGTAGCGCTGCTAATCGTGGCAGAACGTCAGACTGCAAGCATTTTTTTGTTTACACAATTTTCATATACTTTTGTATCTTTGCGATACACCGCTGTCGGCACGTACTCGAAGAAAACGCAGGCGGCAGTTGGAGGCGAAATGTGAGTTGCTGGTCTTACGAATTTGGGGTGGGCCTGTTACTTGTTCGTCCGACGCTCACGACTCTCGCTGCAGCGTTCTTTCTCGAATGTTATACTCACGCGCTCTGGTGAGCGTACAGCGACTACTAGCAGTTGCCTATAGTACGACTGCCGATTCGTTGTATGCTTCAGTATTGCTCTACCTGTCGAACTAAACATAACACACGGAACGCTAAGTGAAACGTACGTAAGCCAGAAAACAAGTAGCCACCAGCTGTAACACACACATACACACACCCGTTCTCCAATGTGCGCAATAATGGTGTGTAAGACGGTCGCGACGACGACAACTTACCGCGTAGTTATAAGTTTAGATACAATTTGCACGGCGGACATACTTGTTGTTGCTAATGTCGTGCTTTTCCACACACTGCTCGTATAGCTTACTGGCTTACATACATACATATAAATGTAAAGCGCAAACGTTTTATGGTTATTTTGTGTGAGTTTGTTTTTTCGCTGTCACTGTGCGCGCGGGTGCACTATTGCGGCCGCCGGCGCTTGCCGCTGTCGTTCCACGCCACTTCAATACGCCGCGCGCCTGAAAAGCAAAAATAATAAAACGTATTTAGAAAAACATTCACACAAATAGCGCGTTGAAAACAGAAAAGTCAACAACAATAACAACAACAAAAATAATTATTGTAAAATAGCCGGTTGTTAGTCGCTCGCTGACTAGCTGGTTTGGTTGGGTGCTTGAGGTGTGCGGTGGGCGGCAACGCTGCGCTTGATTATTGTTGTTGTTTTGATTTTGCTGTTTGTTATTTGTGTGTTGTGCGGCTGACTGACTCGCGTTTCGTTTTTTCGCCTGAAACGTGCGCGTGAAATGTAAATAAGAATCATATCGAGATTTGTTGACTCGTTTTGTCGCTCTTTCTGAGTTGGACCATAGGAAATGTGGGATTAGCTGGCGATTTTTTAAACACACATACACATGCATATGTGATGAGGCGTGAATTTGTAAAATTACAGATAACATTTTAATAAATTTTGGCTTATTTACACAAAAAATGCCGAAGGTGTGAAAGTGGAAATTTAGAAATCGTGAAAAAAGCTAAAAATATTGTTGACAAATAAAATATAAAAATAAAAATATAAAAAGTGTACACATAAATATGTCTAGCATTTTAAGCACATAAATAAGCTTTAATAGTGAAAGAAAAATTGCCCATAATTTTTGTAGTTTGTTGCAAAGCAAATAAAAAGATGCAAATGTGCGAAAAAATTGAATAAAAATTTGCCACAAAATAATATAAAATATATAGCAGCACATAATAAATAAAAAAAGTGCGATCAATAATGCGCCCAGCAGATTAAGAAATGTGTGAACAACAACAGAAACGCCAGTGAAAGGCCGCGTATGATGTGGGGAAACTATGAAAAATTTCTTTAACACTTGTTTGTTTGTTTGTTTTGCTTGCTAAGCTTATTCTGCGCCAAATGTGTAAATTATCAGGCGCTTTTCTGATGCTTTCATATATTTTTTACAAATTGTTCAGATAAAGCAAGAAAAGCTGTTGTTGCTTGAATAGAATTGTTTACACAACCGGCAGCTAAGAGGCGCCAGTGCACACATGTTTGTTTAAAATAAATTGAGTTATGAAAAAATAAAGGAAATTTAAATTCTGCACAATATTTGCAAGGTTTTACAAAGTAAATAATAAGTGGTGATTAAAATGTTTATAATAGAACGGAAACAAAAAAAATTGAAATTTTTGATTAAAAAAAATTTAAATTTTTAATAAAAAAAATTGAAATTTTTAATAAAAAAAAAATTGAAATTTTTAATAAAAAAAAAAAAATTGAAATTTTTAATAAAAAATTTGAAATTTTTAGTTAAAAAAATTTTAATTAATAAAAAATGCTGAAATGTGGTATTCGAAAAGATTTTGAAATTTGGAATTCAAAAAAATTGTGAAATTTGGAATTAAATTTTTTTTAATTTTGATTAAAAAATGCACAAAAACCAAGGATGATTAAACATGATGCTCGAATTCGCCGAAAAAAGCATATGAAAAAGTGTACAAAAATTAAAAATTTTTAGTGCTGCAAACTCAAATAAGCACTATTTTAAGTTAACAAATCCTACTGCCAACCTTTTGCCTATAAAGAGTGTTAAAATAATGCTAACATTATACATAATTACATGCGAAAGTCAACAAATGGCACTTTATGCAGTTTTTGCACTAATTTTTTCAAAAGTGTTCATCACAACATGTTGCCTCTTCGAATGTGCTCTTCCTCTTCCAATGTGCTAAATAACTGCTATTAGTAAACCTTAGAGTATAGCAACATATCATCGGCATGCCAATAATCATATAAATGTGTTTAATACACATAAATAATTCAATTAAGCATTGGCTTAATAAAGTATATAAATAATTTCAGCATGTGTGTTAAATAATTTAATGAGTTCAATCAACAAAATGCAGTAATTTAGTTATTACTTTGTCAACGATAGTCGACTATTATCGCGTGTAATGTGTTTGATTTATGGTTGCTCGCTTACAGTGTGTTCACACGGTAGCTTAATTAACAGCACAAAGTTCATGCATAATATCAAATGAATGTTGTTATGAATCAATCCTTTCATTTTGTGTTAAAAATTAAGGTTTATTGCACAAATTTTGGTGATAAAAAATATTAAATATTCAAAATGTAATAACAACAAAATAAGCGGTTAAAAAATACAAAAATCAATTTTTGAAGGAAGTTGTTGAGCTGCACTGCTGAATTTCGGGCTGTGATTTTTTGAAAAAAAAAAAATTGGAAAGAAAAATTATTGGTTTTCTGTGGAATACTTAAAAATTTGTCGAAAATAATGTCATAATAATAAATTTTCGAAATCTTTTCAAGCTAAAAACGTTAACTTTGGAGTTATAATACCGTTCACTTCAGGTCAGTTTGTATGACAGCTATATGCTATAGTGATCGGATCTGAATAATTTTTTCGAAGATTGTACCGTTGTCTCGGACAGTAATATACGCCAAATTTCGTAAAGATATCTCAAGAAATAAAAAAGATTTCCATACAAGAACTTAATTTTGATTGTTCAGTTTGTTTGGCAGCTACATACATACATAAATATATGTGTGTATGCTATAAAGAATGACTTGTTAAAAATTATTATGTTACAAAAAATATTTTTATCTTAACAAAAATATTTATGCGTTGCTCGTTTAAACTCCAACTTCGCTCAGCAAGTGCGTTGTTTGTTTGTTGTAAGCTGAGTCTTTTCTCGCAAACAATTTTCTTCCAAAGGCAGAATGTCAATTAAAATATTTATTCCTTACCGTGCTCTCACATCCTTTCCAGTTATCTGCCTTCCCCGCCACTGTGCTCATTACAGTTTGTTGATTGTTTGCCTCTTCTTGTGCCGCCTGTGCCGAAATATTGTTTTTGTGTTAAATTTACCAGCTGCGCCGGGTGTTCAATGTCAGCGCACACATGCAACAACTACAATATAAATACTATTTCAGGCTTGAAGGAGCAGCCGTCCTCTGCGTCACACAATCATCAAAGACAAAGAGGTGCTACTTAAAGTATGGAATAAGAAAAAACTGAGCAGAAATAGCACCAGTAGCAGCAACAGCTGAGCGTCATGGTACGCGCCAACTGTTGTTGTTGTGTTTAGTAATAAAACAACAAATACCACTTACTTTTGGGTCGTTATGATTTGGGCAAAAGGATAATAGGTTGGAAGAGCAAGGCAATACAAATACAGTTATTCAATGATGAAGCCGTATATGTAGCTATAATCATAAAAACAATAATAATAGCAACAAAAAGGACTCAAAAGCAACAGCTTTGCCGCAACCACAATTGCTGTGCCTACGCGGCAAGGGTTCCTTTGCTGCGCGTTGTTGTTTTTGCTTACTATTATTTGGTTTGCAACCACCGCAGCAAACGTCAGCAAAACTTACGCACATGAAAGCTTCTGAATGTCCTGTATTCTTATTGCGTCTTGATTTGTCCTTCACGCACATTTGCCTGCTTTGCTGCGTCACTACTTGCTTACTACGCAGTTAGCTTTTGATTTTCTTATACGCGTCTTCAGCATACGCCAGCACTCCTGCTTTGTTGCATGTATTCCTTGGTTGTGCGGAGCGCAACAATTGTGAGTGGATTCACGCTTGCCTACATCAATCGCGTACTCGCGTTGCCAGCGCTGATTTTCAACGCTGTCAATCGTACCTGTTTGCCTTAACCTGAACACCGCAGGACTTAAGCGCCCTATTTTTGTCAATAACTGTATGCTGTGAAGTGTGTGTCCTTTGACGCGTCCTTCATGTGGCTTGTTTGTATTATCGCCTGGTCGCCTGTTTGTTTACTCTGCTGTCGTCTATATTTGGGTATGTGTCTATATCTCGGCGCCGCTCTTACTCTGCTGTTTTTTTATCATGAGTCATGAGGTCTCATTTCAAATTCGGCGAGAATTCGCTTGAATGACTCATGGTTAGTGCTCATAATGGTTATAGCATATAACTTTAGAGTTAAAAAACCAAAAATCCCACAAAATATTGTTATAATATTCGGGTGAGTCAACGTAGCGTAACCCACTAGCTACTATATCATCCATCTTTAACTCAAAAAAAGTACATATTTCTATAATTTTCTATAACATTTCTATATTTCTATACAAATATCACCAATATTTTAAGTGTAATGTGGCTATTTCATCTATGAATCGCCAGCTGTCTTCGATTCGCCAAGCGTTAGATACATAGTAGCGAATCGAACACACTTTATCAATTGTACAAACAAACTGGCCTAACTAACTAACTTGTACTCTGACGCCTGCCTAATTGTCTTGTGCTTTTGTCTTTGGTCTGGAAATTCTTTCTTTTATAGTGACCTCTTAGTTTCGAGTCTTACTTTTTCTAAAAACAATTTAAAACTAAATAAAAACTAATTTTTCACGTCTTATGTTTACAAAATTAATAAAAAAAAAGTTGTATTTTCATTTTCGAGTGCAATTTGTAATTTTAGCCGCTAGCAATGGTAAAATTGGTCTAAAAAGTCTAAAATAAAACCTGATAGCACTGAAGTTAGCGTTTATACCACTTTATACCAGATTAAAATATGCTCTCTTGTAACAATTCAACTCGTAAACTTTTGTTGTTGCTTTTAATCAAATTTTTTTCACTAAAATAGCCAACAGAGAAATGGCGAATCGAAGGTAGCTACAATTATTTAGACCTAACCTCAATCACACTCTCGAGCGGAAGCTTTCCATCATCATCAGCGTGACGTTCTAATTCTTCCGCCATAAAGTTTCACCATTTCTAATCTCACAACTCAGCTGATATGTATGTATATAGATAGATAAACAAATCATATTCTTTGGCATAAACCAAGGAAATATACTCGCTCATATAATTCCAATGAAATGGAAATGCGCAAAACTAAAAGCATAAACAAAGCGTTTGCCAATCAAATCAAATTCACAAAAGGCAGTTAAACCAAACATATGAAATTTTTTTGTGTTTAGTTGTGCTAAAAACAGCGAAGCAAGTGAAGAAGAAATTAAATAATCAAAGCGAGAATGGACGCATGAGTGATTGAGTGACTAAGTAGTCAATAAATAATTAGTTTATGCGGGAAAATGTACGTTTCGAGTAGTAAATTGAATTGGAAAAGGAAATCATATGAAATGAAAATAAACTTTGTTTACAAAAACAACATAAAAATTAGAGCACTTTATATGTGTAGATATAATTCAGGCAGCTATGCTTATGAAGTGATCAGTTTGAACAAAGAAGTATGCCAAAAAAGTCGATAAAAGGTGCATGACAGTAAAATCGATAACACATCTAAACAATAGAAGTTTGTTGAGTAACAACAGTCTGTTATTCGGTAGTCGACTGCAACGACATTTATTGACAAAATACGAAAAGACTTTTTCGACTACCCAATATTTAGTTGTTCGGCGTTTAAAGAAGCGATACAAAAAAATTAAAACTCAGTTCATAAAAGCAAGCGAAGATTTTTTTGCGATCTTCGCACAGCGGCAGGCTTATAATGTTGCACAATTCCACTTGTAGGTCACGTTGTGCATTTTTAATGCCTGCTTTTGTATTGCAACAGTGTTGCAACTCGAGCTGTGAGTCACTATATTATAATGCAGCTGTGTATATGTAAAGCTCATTTAAAAACGCATCAAGAACAACAAAATCAGCTACACGCACACATACCACACATTAGCTTAATGTTATGCACTTTTCAATTAAAACACTCAGTGGGCGTCGGAGCGTTCTAGAGTTAATGAGTCAGCTGACTTGCGGGGGTGTGCTGCTGCTGCTGCTGCCTGCAGGTGGGATGGGCGGTCTTGTCTGTAAATGCGTAGTTAAAAATGTAATTAGTATTTAAATGCGGCGAATGTTGTAGGAAGCATGCGAAAAAGAAACGAAAAAGTAAAGGAAAAGTAAAGGAAAAGCAAAATATTCAGTTAAAAATTAAAGTTTAAGAAATAAATTTTGAAATATAAAATAATTGAAATGGAAAAAGTTTAAATAAGTGGAAACAAAGCGATAAAGAACACAAAGTATATTTTTAAAAACTTATTTACAGCCACAAAATATTTTTTAAAGATTTAAAAATTTTTTTTTTTAATTTTTTTCTAATTTTTTTGTAATAAAAAACAATTAATTAGTTGTTATTATATTTTAATTAGTTATTTATTCACTTGTGAGTATTGCTACAAAATTAAGTATTTATTAATTTTTTTTTAATTTTAAATATTTTTTTTATAATTTTAAATTTTTTTTTATAAGTTTTCATTATTTTTAAATTTTTTTTTTTTGTAAATTAATTATTTTAATTTTTTTATATTTTTTATAATTATTGCCTTTTAATTAATTATTATTTGTTACTTCAGTAGTTTTTGGCATTTATTTCTTTATATTTTTTTTTAATTACTCATATTTATTTTCATTATTATTTTTTATTTAATTTTATTTTTTCATTTTTGGTTTATTTATTATTATATTTTTTTATTTATTTTTTATTTTTACCACAAAATACTCTCTTTGCATTGCTACTCAAGACTTCAAATCGTATATTTTATCCCCAATTTTATTTTCCAAATTTTCCATTTGTTGTTTATTTTGGTTTCGAATATTTCCATATTTCTGCTCTTCTCTGCCGCTTGCGCCACCACATAATTTCGGCACACACTTATTTAATTTTCATTAACTCACATGTCAATCTGCTTAAGCAGCACTTCAAAAATAAATCAAATTAAGCTGTCAATTTTCTATACGCAGCAACAAAAACAACCAACAATAGCATATGAAGCAGACTCTAAACGAAAAATATTCACCAGCGATGCGCTTCATAGATAAGTATGTGAGCAGTTTTGTATGTTTGTATTCACAACTCTCGAAGCGATCGCTTCAAAGCAAATAACTTCATTAATATTGAAGAAAAATCAATGGACAATGAAAGGCAGCTACAACAACAAGTAGACGACAAATAAAACAAAATAAATTACAACATAACAGCAAAAGCGAAAATTAAAAGAGAAGTTGGATGAGGAAATATCAGAGGGAAGTTGCCTTCATTTTGTCTACTAGTGGGAACCGTTACAGGCTGCTGTGTGGCAGTCAGTTGTATGGGGTAGACTGTGAGTTGCGGACTATGAGACAAACTCGTGAGATTATACATACATACTATATTATCAATACATAAGTATATACAACTGCATGTATATAATGAGTCGGTTGCGCTATCAGAAACAGACACAGACAGTTGATCAACCTGCAGAATTGTTTGGTGGCAAAGAACTCTGCTTTTACTCAAGACTCAAGACTGGTGACATTTCACTTGAAGTCTTGCTCTAACAGCGATTTATGTATGTCTGATACGAATTTCTATATCCGCCTTTGATTTTAAACACGATGAAATCAAACAAAGTAAAAACTCTTCTTCTTGCTACAGCACACCAGCAATTGTTTATCGAAATAACACTTGTTTTAGACTGCAAATTTATGGCATATTATGTATATTTGAATACATTTTTTATATAATATAATATATTGCTATACATTTGTAGCTCATCACCCCCCAAAAAATACTGCTTTATAAATATCATTTGTTCTTGCTTGAATTCTTGTCAGTCCACTTGGGGGAGCGTAGCAGCAGCAGCTTGGGAATGTAGTTATTTGCTGTGTTATAAGCAATTCTGGCTGCCCGAAATTTTCTTTGGCTCATTACTCATAAAAAATGAAGACAATGCGTTGAGAGAGCAGCAAAAGAAAGGAAATAGTGGGAAGTGTGTTGGTTAGGAAAATGAGCTGGGGTAGAAAAATTATTGAAGCATAAAGTTGTAGAGGAAATGCGTAGGTGTGTGAATGCAATAAAAAACCATAGCATAGAAGAATGTATATAAATTTACAAACCAAAACTATTTTATGTATTTAATTTCAAATTATTAAAAAAAATATCAACAAAATTTTAGAAAAAATGTTTAAGAAGTGACTTAAATTTTATAAAAAAAAATTAAATTTTTTTTAATAAAAATTGCTTTAGCAGTGACTTAATGCTTCAAATATTAAACAAAAAATAGTGGTAAGACATTTTAATAGCTAATAATGCATAATAATGAGACAAGCGTGTGAACACCATGTAACGATTGACAGTTGATTGCAATCGATTTTCGTGCTTAAACGTAAACTGATGCATACTAATTTATTTCAATGAAAAAGTGTGCTTTTTAATATACATATTACAATTTTTATGAGATATTTCTCTCGCATAGCACATTCTTGCTGGGACTCACAGCTGCGCATTCAATGGCTGCTTGCTGGCACATACAGCTTCCAGCAACGCACAATGTTCACTGCAATAAATAGCAAGCTCATTTTGGCAGCGATTTTTTGTGGTATTCTTTCTCCTCCTCTCTCTATTATTCACTGCCAAATTGTGGCATCTGTATCTACTTGAGGTGTTTTGCTGAAGTCGTACGCCGCTGAAGTATCTGTGGAAGCTGTAGCAAGTTAAGCAAACAGTCGTAAATGCAGTAATCAAATAGCGACAGACAAAGTTATGTATATACTTAAGCTTATGGCAGTAAAGGAAGTAACACTTGAGTGGCTGCGGCGGATTAAGGCGCGCACGCATACGCGGTAAGCCACCTAAGGTCAAACCAAAGCTGTCCAAGCCACACACCACAGCTCAAGTGTGAGGCTGCGCATTCGTCGTCAAGCCGCAGGTTATACTTTGGGGACCTGAAGTAACACTTTGTTGGCCTGTGCAAATAAACAAGCGCAGCGCACTGCTAAATAAACACAATAGCACAAGTGTACCTTTCTAACTGATTTCATAGCGCAACATGCAATACAAGGCGCTGCAGTTGGTGGCATTTTAAGTGAGTTGTTGTCAAGTTTTTGTATGCTTGTTATGGCTGGACGTCGTCGAGGCATCTGTAGAAGACAGCGCGATTTTATAATTCAATCATAAAAATCTGTCTGTGTTGCAATCCGCAGCAACAACAACCACAACAATTACCAGACTTACACGTGCGACAAATCAGTAAACAAGTAAAACAGTTTTTTCATGCTTTTACTGCATTTTTGTTTACGTTGCTGCCGTTCACGCTTTTGTCTGCTGCAAATAAGTAGCAGCGACGACTGCAGACGGCAAGTCAGCAACAGACTGATGTCCGCTCGCTCATGACAGCCAACCGTACTATAGTTAAGCGTTGTGGTTGTTGTAGCAATTACCACTTTGCATTTTCAATGTCTGCATTTTTCTCGATTTGTTTGCACGTCCGTCTGTTTGTCTGTCTGTCCAGTTGTTGACGTGCATATGTGGTGTTTACGTTGTAGGTGCGCCATTGCAAGCGCCAGCGCCAGCGCTGCTATTTATGCGCATACCAGCCAGTTTCGATGAAGTTCGCCTTGAATGCCGGGCGTCGTTGTCGGCCAACCGCTGGCAGCTCTTGCTAGCACGGTCTATGACTTCACGGCGTTCCGCGCTTGCTCGCATTGCGAACTTGCGCGCTTTGCTTGCCCGGCGCAAACGTTTATGCTGAGTTTGTCACCAGCCGCGCTGCTGTTGTTGGGTTGGAAATGAACGGCTTGCCCGCCATGTAAGCTTTCTTATGTGCAAATATTTTATGTTTTATTTGTTAGTATCTTTTAGCTTTCTTAAGAGATTTTTCGCTTTCTTACACCCTGTAATTGAGTCGGTAATGCGGCATGCTCGCTATTTGCTATTTTCACCACACAATAGACCCATGTTCAGCTTGCGTTGGCACGTATGGTGGTCGCAGTTCAGATTCATTATGCCAGAGATCGTGATGTTCTCTTAAAAATTTGTATAGAAATTATATAAATGCTAAAAAAATTTTTTGCTTTAGTTGAGTCTTCAATTGGCTCTAGCCTTATGTTGTTGTGGTTGTGGAACGGTTATCTGAATACCCGTTAGGATAAGCAAGGTTCAGCTCTAGTCTTTTCGTGAACATCGCTGATCCACAGTTAACATTTCTTCGTCAACAAAAATTGCAACTTCGTTAGTTTCAGGTATTCTGTTTCGGGTAGTAATACCACATAAATACATATTTCCTCACACATTTAAGCCAGTAGGAATATTAGCATCGTTTTTTCTATATTTCCTTATTAGCGTTGCTTTTCTGCATTTTTATTATTTTTTTCAAACATTTTTTTTTACTTTTGTTTATTTTTATTTTTCAGTCATTTATTTTATTCTTTCGCTACGTCCACTTTTTTGTTGCCAAACTTGCTTTCAGTCGCGCTTCGTGCGCTCACCATTCCGTCATCTTAATATTTAATGAAGTAGTTAACACTTTTCAAGTTAATTTAATTTATTTTTCGCTACGTAAATATGCAAATATTCAACACTGTGTCACAATTTCTACATATTTACGGACATATTTATTTCATTTGGCCGCCGTGGCGCATAATTTCTACCTTCAAATAACTTTTTTTGTTTTCATTTGAAATTTTTGAATTTTTTGTCGAGCGTAAAATTGACAAAATCAACAGCAGCGTCCAATAGAGCGCAGTCCATTTTGGCAATAAAGCGATTAAGAATTATGAAACACAGGTGGCAACGCAATTTACGCGGCACCTTTCAGTTCGCGCACATTGATACGTTATATGGCATGAATCTTAATGTGTTTTTTATATAATACATGCAGACACACACATATACATAAATTGCTTATGTTGCTGTTTTTCAAGTAAAAAATATGCCTTTTGTCAATTTTTGTTCGCTGCTCAACTTTACGGCTGTCTCGTGGCCTAACTAAGTTGCTGAGCATTAAAAATTCATAGATTCATTCATTCACATTTTGAAATAAATATTTATGACACCAAAGAAACTTTTTACTTGTGTTGCTTATTAGGCTGGGTGCACAGTGGCGATCAGGTGAAGAGGTCAGTGCTTTGAATTTAAGAAAAAAGCTACAAAATGCAAATTTTGAGCGTAGAATGCGCTGTTTAAAATGTTTTTTTTTTTTTAAATATAAAAAAAAATAATAATAATAATTAAAACAATTTTAAAAACTTAAGGAACATTAAAATAATGTATATAATATTAAAAAAAAATATTAAAAATGTTTTTAATTAAAATTTAAAAAAATTAACAAAAATAAAAAAAAAATTAAAAAATTAAAAAATATAAAAAAATTAAAATTTGTATTTTTTTTTAATAATATTAACGTTTAACAAAAAATAAAAAGCGACAAAATTAAAAAAATAACATACTTAAAAATATTTAAATAATAAAATAAAAGCAAAAATTTACAAAAAATAACAAAATTGAAGTACTGTAACAAAAAATATAAAATATTTAACACATTTTTTGTTTTTAATTAAAATTAAAAAAGCAACAAAATTCAAAAAAATTAACAAAAATTGAAAAATGTTATGAATAATTTAGTTAGAAATTAACAATTTCTGCAAATTAATTTTAATTTACCAAAAATTAAAATAATTTCAAAAATTAAACAAAAAAAAATAATATTATTTAAAAAATTAAACAAAAATGAAAAAATTAGCACAAATTAAAAATTAATTGCAAAGATATAAAAATCAACAAATCTTAAATTAATAAGAAATTTGTAATTAAATAAATTTAATAAAGTAATATACATAATAAATTATCAGAAAACTAAAATGATAAAAAAATTAATAAAAGTTTACATAATTAACGAAAATTAAGAGAAATTATGAATAATTAAATTTTTTTTGGTTTAACACAAAAAACTAACAAAAATAAAAAACTAGCACAAATTAAAAATAAATTGCAAAAATAAAAAAACGAATCGTAAATTAAAAAGAAATTTGTAATTAAAAAAATTAATTAACAAAAATGACGATAAATTAATTTTTTTTATTTATTTTTCTTTTATTATATCGTAAATTAAAAAGAAATTTGTAATTAAAAAAAATTAATTAACAAAAATTACGATAAATTAACTTTTTTTTATTTATTTTTCTTTTATTTATTTATTATTTTTTTATTTACAAAAATATTAACAAAACATAAATAAATTTAAAACAAAAAATTAAATTAAAATTAATAAAAATTGACAATAATAAAAAATTAAAAAGAAAAACCAAACAGCGCAACTCCTCTTTATGTGTTTTTTAAATTGCTCACCTCACATCGTTTCAGTTGCGCAACCACTCCACCACTACAGCCAGCGCGGTTCAACGACCACGTCTGGCGCAAAATGTTGCATTCACTACTTATTTTTACTGCATACCTTTTTTTTAAATATTTCTAACTACAAAGTTTTTTAATGGTCTTTTTTGCAGTTCATAAAATCAAAATTTACATAAATTATCAACAATAACTGCAAAATATGCCACTAAATGCAACTAAATTTGCAAAATTATTCAAAAGCACTTGCGCACCAAAATATGCTGCCAGCCACAAATAATAATAATTCATAAATTTGCTGCCGCAACATGCAACCTAAAATTTTTATGACTTCATTTATATGTTGATATATGTATGTATGCATGTATGTGCTTTGTTACGCTTGATTTCTTTGTGATTTTACTGTATTCCTCCTTTTTTATTTTATTTTTTTTCTGTTGAATTTTTATTGCCGCAAAGTGGTGTGTGTATGTTTGTTGGCTGCGCGTCCCAGCCACAGCGCTTGCCAACCTGTCCATATGTTGTCTGTGCGGCAGCATTTGGCTGCACGTTGCCAAGAATCTGGCTGACGCTTATGCCAAAAGCCAACATACATACAAATACACACATACATGCACATATGCATTTGCAACAAATATATTGAATCAGCGTTGCAAGTTTGTATGTGACACATGTTGCCATGTCCAACTATTTAGAATCACAAATTTCTGGCGGCACAAATGTTACGTGTGTATGTGTGTATGTGGTCTCGTCTTGCGTCCTCTAGCTTGTGTCTGGCAGCATTTCTTTCCACTTTGATTTGCTTTTATTTCTATATAATTTTGTTATTTTTCGATTTCTTATTGCCAAAGAGATTTTTATAATTTGATTTATGTTTGAACTAAATAAATGCAAATATAATTTGGTTTATTTGCAATGCAATGCGCGGTGTAGCGGAAAGGCGCGGTGAGGCGCATATATTTATTTAGAAATTCTCTCGTACGGCTTAGTAACACACAAAACACGCAGAAAAATACACTACACTTTAATTCATATTTAATTCCCAGAGACAATTTTCAAAATTAAGAAAAATATTTTAAAAATTAAAAATAAAAAAAATTAAAAAATTAATATTAATAAAAAATATATAATTAAAAAATAATTCAAAGAAAAAAAATTAATTAAAAAATTTTTGCTACATAGAATTATTTGTAAAAAATAGAATAATCGTTAACGTAAAATTTCGTTCCTTTTTCTCTTTACAACAATTTCTTTCCTAGCCGAAAAAGATTCTTTGCAAATTTCATGCGCAACCGGAAATCATACACGGCAGCTTGTAGTTTACACAGTTTTGTGGTTTTTCGCACGCCTCTTTTCGCAACGCACCTTTATGCGTGTATAATTACTCACAGGCTCTGCTAGCTACTTTTCACTCTTCTTTCATTCAATCATCAGCAACCGTAATTATTAGAAAATAGTTTTCTTTTCTTCCATTATCCCAGGGATACCGCCTCTTATTCCCTATCTTTATGCCATTCGAGCAATTTTCCCACTCAAATTCAACAAAAGCACTTTTCTTTGACCAAAATGTAACAAAAAGCATTTAATCTACTTTGTTGCGGCTTAAAGCATTGCATACACACACACTCGTAAAATGCAACAATAGCAAAGGGGCACTTATCTTCTAATCTTTCTACTGCGCTTCATGAGTGCACGAAAGGTGAAGTATCGCGAAATTCGAAACATTGTAGTAGCAAAGATCATTTAGCATTGCAAACGAGTGTCAACAACGTGCGCTAACGATGGGTGTGTAAATAAGTGATCGAAGTGTAGTATAGTGTATATCGATATGCCATTTTATAAGTGAGAGGCCTAAACGATACTTGACGAGGGTTTACAATAAATTAAATTAAATGTTTCACGGAAATCGATTTTTGATAAATTTTACTTATTTTTTTATTTTCTGAATTTTCTGAAATAATCGTACCCACATCTCTAGTGAAACTTCTGTGAAAATTTGTTGCTTGTAACGTGAGAAAAACAAAAGCAATAAGCAGTAGGTAGTAGGTAGTTAAACTAAGGGTTGCTGATTGGCGTCAAACAAAATGTGGCAAGGAAAGTATGTTTAAGATTAAGGGAAAATTAGACAACTGTTGAGGTTAGATTTGTGTATCAAGAACTGAATGGCGATGAAGAACTGAAATCTGGTGAGGATGTTTATCAAATTTTTTTTGCTGATGTAGAACTGAATTCTGGTTAGCATAATGGGAAAATTAAACAACTGTTGAGGTCGGCTATATCAAAACTATATTTTTTCGTGCTGAAGCATTGAATTTTGGTAGAGAACGATCTTATTAAAAGATAAAAAATCAGTGAAGAAAGCAACAGATTAGTAAAATATATTCTTTTTGTGCACTCAAATGCTAAATAAAGCCATTAATTGTATTTGAATATGAAAATAACCACAAAAATCACTTCAATAGCATTCAAGCAGAAAATGAGCAGATCAAAAATAATAACTACAAACAAAAGCAAAAGCAACAATATTTGCGTCTTGTGTGGGTTGCCATATTTGTTTGCTTATCAGCTGCAAAAAATAATTAGCGGCGTGTCAGCGAAATTAGCATTTAAATTATGGCCATAAAGTAAGCGACAACAATGCGATTCAAGCCCGTCGTCACACCAGCAACTAAAAGGTGCTCATAATGTTGGCAAACACGTTGTGAGAAGTTTTGGAAATTATTTAGAATTCAGTGTATAAATTATGTTGCATAACACACACACACATGCGCATTATAAGCTGCCAGTACGCAGCAATATTTATGTATTTGTACAGTTTGTGGCTAAGCAAAGTTCCTCAATATACACACATAATTGTTGTTCTGCCATAACAGGCGCTTCCAAAAGTAACAGATAGCAGCCAAACCGTGAAAATATACAATTTGCCTCACAAATCTCAAAATCTCTTTGATTTCATTTGACATTCACCAGCTTTTCGACATTTTTTTTTATAACCTTAAAGTTTTTTATAGCAACTACTCGCAGCACCGCCTAAAAGGTATGCTAATTCAGCACGAAAAAGTAAATAAATTTATGCTAATTAGTTTTAACTTGATTTTGTTTTACTGCTTCTACGTTTTTTGTCCCGCTCTTGCTGCGTTTTTGTTGTTGCACGTCGCGCTTTCGTTTATTTATTAATTGACTTTGCGCACACATTTCAACAGGCTGTCTCAAAGTTTGTCAATCTAGTGGCTGACACGTATAAATTTCAGCTGAGAACGCCTGCTTTATTAAGATTTTACGCTACGATTTTTGAGGGTTTTTAAACTCATAAAACGAGTGAGGTCAAATACATTTGCATAAACGTAGAAATGTATCAAGTGACGGCAGCTAAGTGTATTTTGTATTTTACTGCTAGTGTCAACTCATTATACCAACAACAACTGCGCTCATTTTCCAATTTTTAACTGAAAACCATTTTCGCTTAAAAATTCTATTTTATTTTCTATTATTTACTTCTAAGCATGGCACTTACAAAAATCGATACTCTGCCGATAAACTGGTCAGACAAGCTATAATGTTGTGTTCACACTAAACTACAAACAAAGTGTCGCAATTTCAGCAACAAATTTGCTAATTTAAATATTTTTTCGAGAGTTGCTTCTAAAAACCAAACTATGCATTGCTATATTGTCTGCTAAAATGTTTTGTGCAATTCAATTTTACTTTAGTGGCGGCGCCAATAATAAACTCTTCTGACCGCGGCCATTGTTTGCTGTGCGAAGACTGCGCGTTCGCTATTATTCGCCGCTGTTTACTAAATTACTGGTATTTTATATTGTTGGCTGTTGGCTATAAAATTAGCTGCAACATAATTACAGTTAATTGCTGCATACAATTTAGTGTTATTAAAATGCAAGCATATAAATGTCTCGCACATAAAGCGTAAATAAAAAATGAAAAGCAGTGTGCATAACTGCGGAATTGTGGCAAAAATCGCAACGAGCAAAGCGTTGCAAGAGCAAAATCAACATTTTCCGACGCGTTCTGGGAGCGACCACAAAACGCGTTAGTGTGTTAGGCAGTAGAAAACAAATATGCGCTCAGCCAACTCGTCGGCTATAGCAATGCAACACTGTGTAATAAAGCGTGATCCATTTCGGAGTCGTTACTTTTTTTAAGAAAACAAAAAAAAAAAAAAAAACCAGAAACTTCAAATTTAATGCGGAATTTTGTTATCGTTCAAAAGAATATCCTTTGACATTAATTTTTTGAAGATTATCTCTCTCAAATATTGGCCGTGTCTCAGATGGTCCATCCGTTGAGTCCAATTTTCGATGACTTCAAATGTTGGCCGCGGCTATGTGTCAGATGGTCCACCCGTTGAGTCCAATTTTCGATAACTCCTTCGAGGCAGAATTCCGCCAAGTTGACAGGCCTTGGCCGGATAAAAATCTGGGTCCGTTCCGGTAACGTAGTCCCGACTGTCATGGGAACGGGGCACGATAACGGTCGACATTGACGGTTCCGTTCTTACCGGCATCATGTTTGAAGAAATATGGACCGATGATTCCACCGGCTCAGTAACCACACCAAACCGTTGTTTTTTCTAGATGAAATGGTAGCTCTTGAGTCTCTTCAGGTTGATCTTCGTCCCAAACGCGGCACTTTTGCTTGTTTACATACCCATTGAGCCGGAAATGAGCTTCATCGCTGAACAAAATTAGGCTCGAAAACGTCGGATTTTCGTGGGAACTTTCCAAGAGCGGCTTCCGTTCTTGCACAAGCTATATTTTGTACACTTTGAATTTAAGATCTCGACGTAAAATGCATCAAATCGTTCCATACCTTAGTCCGAGTTGCTGCGAACGGCGCTGAATCGATTTTTCCAAGGACCTCGTGTACACTCTCAGCTACGCCTACTATATTTTCTTCCCTGCGTGCTGGACGTGGTCTATTCGATCGAATATTATCCAATAATGAACACTGGGTCTCAAGTTAGCTGATGGTGTTGCGAATAGTGCGCTCAGTAGGCGGATTATGTTTACCATAAGTTGAGCGTAACAAGCGAAACACATTCTTTACAGAACGTAAATTTTCGCGACAAAGTTGAAGAGTTTGTAGAGCCTAGTCTTTTCATGATGAAACGCCAAACAATACTGTACTAAAATAATATGTCAGCTTGACACGACTCACGCATGATCTGGTTATTGAAAACATAACCTCTACTTGGATCACCCGTTATATACAAAATTTAAAAGCATTGCAATCTTTTATCCTTTACAATGCACTCGCACATTCTGCGCTGTACATTGTTTCCACAATTTTAATGGCCGCAGTGCGCGCTTCAAAAACAATAACACCCGAGTTTCGGCGGCGACAAAAAAAAAACTTGCAAAAATATAATATAAGTAAATTAAATAAATACCACAGGCAAAACAAACGTAAAATAAAATGTTGTAAATATTAAAATAATAAAAGTTAATGTGAAATGAACCGCCAAAGTCGTAAAAGATCACACAAAAGCCAAGCAAGCGTTGCAAAAATAAACAAACGTGCAAAGCAAATGCAGTGGGCGTGCAAATGTTACGCGTGTGCGGTAATTAGTGGGTGTCTGGTGGGTTAGCGGCGTGATTAGGTGGGCAGTGTAGCGTGTTTGAAGAATACCTGCCGAGCGCGCACAAAAGCGGGTGTTTACATCGCGGAATTTTTGTTGAAATTCTGCAAAAATTTAAAGAAGCTGCTCTAAGCTGTGTGTTTCTCAATTAAAATAAAAATTGCAACAAAGTGATGCAATGAGCATAATAAAAAGCAACAACTTTTACAACAAAAATTAAAACAACCGGCAGCCAACCAACAAACATAATAGTTAAAATTACAAAGCGTCAATAGTGTCAAAACAAAACCGACAAAAATAATATCAATAAACAGCAGCAACAATCGACAAAGCAACTATTTAGCAATAACAAGCGTATAATAGAGTAATCAGTTAGTGAAGTGCGCTTTATTGTTGCGTAGTGTGTCGCCAGTAATTGAATGTTGAAAGCGCCCGCGACAATGACGCGTCATTGCGGGCGTCAGGCGGGCGCATGCAGCAAAGCAGCGTGAGCTAGTCAGCAAACAAGCAAACGTGCAAGCGAAAAACCACAAAAAATAAATTAAATATTTATCATTTTAATTATGATTATAGTTTTCATGCTTTCCTTTACTACGTATGTACACAAGTGTGCGCTAAACTTGAAACGTCATTTGTCATATGAAACAGTTTTTATGCTATTCCAGCTGACAGCGCTCCCGTGCGCTCAAATGTAAATGTCAAGTCACTCAATTGCAAAACAAAAAAGTGTCAGATATTATTTTGTGCATATCAAGTGCTAAAAGTGCTATAAAAAAGAGTTTAAATAAAAAATAAAAATATCTTTGTTATTAAGCATAAGTTAATTGCCAGCGCTGAAATTTGCATGGCAATTTTCTTGTCGTCAGCTGTCACAGCATAGACCGGTGCTTTAAAAAAACAATCCGCATTTGGTGGATTCGTCGCTGCAGCCAACACGGCCGTCAACAACGCCGGTAGCAAAGCCGCACGCATGCATGATTTCACCATGTGGATTAAATTCGGATTACCGTATTTGAAATGTTTGTATTTTTTTATTTACGTTCACACATTATTTTTTAAGTTTATCATTTTTTTTCAATTTATTATAATCTTTTATTAATTTAAATGCGAATATGCTAATTGAGCGTGTGTGCCATGTGTTGTACGGCTTACAGTGTGCACATAGTATAAGCGTTTATGCTGCGACTATCGATACTCAAATTGCAATTAGGCTTTCCATCAGCAGTTTTTCGTGCAGACGTCATCAGAATAAATAGTTGAGATGCGGTTGTGAAAAATATGTCGGTTTTTAAACACGTATTGCTTTAAAGAACTTGCGAGAATGAGGCGAGAATTATTACTGGAAGAGGGTGCCATGCGAATTGCTTTCATGGCCGATAAGCCACAATAATATGGCACCGCAAGTAATTTGGAATTTTTCGGAATAAATCTGCCAGTTTGATTTGAACCCTTACATACATATTATACATATAATGTAATTAAGTGGCACAGAGCAGAAATAATTAGCATATGCAACTTATACTGTTTGTTGTGAATTGTGTTTATACCATGAACAGCTCATGTCCTTGTATAGAAAACTTTCTTATTTGACAAAATATCTTCATGAAATTTGACTTGGATTATTCTTCTAGGCAATACTACTATATCCGAGAAAAATTCAGATCGGTTAACTATAGCATATAGCTGCCAGACAAACTGTAGTATCGAAACCAAGTTCTTGTATGGAAAACTGTTTCATTTATATATATGTAGCTGTCTTACAAAGTAAACGATCAAAAGCAAAAATTCAGTTAAATCTGAATTTATATAATTTTTATTATTTTTTATTTATTTTATTTTATTTTTTTTTTAACTTAATTTTTTTTTTTATTTAATTTAATTTTTTTTAATTTATTTATTTTTAATTTAATTTATTTTTTTTTTTAATTTTATTTTATTTTTATTAACAAATTTCTGTTGAAACTGAAACACATATATACATACATATGTACTTACCTAAGTGCATTAAGTAGGCTTTTTTTAACCGCAAAAAATAACCCACTGATTAAACATAACGGCTTTCCAGAAATACTTTCGTATCCGTTGTTGCTCTTGTGTTTTGATAAGCATTGCTGTTTGCTGGCAGCTCCAATTGCGGAACTTTTAAATGCTTCTAAGAAATCGTTGGTAAATATTTTGATAATTGTGGTGTAGAATTAGGTCAACAAACAAATAAGTACCACATTTAACAAAAAAAATCTGTTTAAATAAAAAAAATAATAATATTTGAGGCCTAAATTATATTCGGTGGTTAAATAAAAATAAACAAATATTTAGTAAACACAAAAAAAAAAAAATACATAAGGGGTTTTCCCGCATGGAAAATTTTTAGCGCTTGATAAATAATATAATTAAAAACAGAAAATAAAAATATTACAAAAAAAAATATTAGAAGGTTTCTATACACTAAATAAAATATTAATTTAAATGTATAATTTATATTTAAAATATTCGACCTTCACAACCAAAAAATTGAAACAAACTTGCTAACTGAATCTTAACAAAATGTGAGAATTAGTACAGTTATTGATGTAACTGTCAAAAATAAACCTACTTTCCTTGTGCTGCGATAAATTTAAAAGCCAGCTGACATTGAGCAATAAATATGAGTACACAACGACAAATATAACAACAACAACTACATGATAACTAAATGTACAGAAGTCTATCATTTATGTCTGTAAATTTAGATAGCTCGCGATAATTGCAATAATCATTTGAAAAGTTAAAGAAATTTGCGAAGTAAAAGTAAAAATACAAAAAAAAAAAATAAAAAAAGACAAATATATGAAATTTATCAATTTTTAAAGCGAAAATTGTGCATTCAAGTCCGAAAAAAAGCTTTAATACATTTTTTATGAATTTTTATGAAAGCATGTTATTTAAGTTTTCAATAAGTGATTTGAGTTTATGGGCGATTTTTTTTATTTTTTTTTAAATTTTTTTTGTTTTTATTTTTATTTGTTTTATTATTTTTATTATTTTTTTATTTTTTTTCTATTTTTGTTTTTTTTTTTTATTTCAAAAAAAAGAAAATTGATGTCCAACCTAGATTTAATCTCCATTTTTACAGAAATATCTAGCTTAAGAATAGCTTAGTTTAAATCTTCAATTTTTTTAATGATCTGTAAACCATTTAATTCTTTCCAACTCCCGCAATATTATAATTTTACTACCTTTAACCCTTTCTAATTTTTTTTGATTACCTCTTCATACGTACATATAAGCTACTTATTATATAACGCACGTGCGCATGCGTCGCACTTATGACTTTTTCTTATTTTTTCTTAAATTTTTTTCGAACGCTTGCACACAAGTACGCTTCGATTTTTAAGCAAAACTACTGCTGTCAAGCAGCATTGCGTCTGAAAATGTGTTAAATTTAGCTGTACGTGACACATCGATCGCCTTTGCCGCCTCGAAAATTCAGCGCTTCAATATTTGTCGTCGTCGTCGTGGTCGTGCCGCACTAAATGTCAGAAATCGGCGGTTCTTTAATTTAGTAATTTATGTGCCCACAATATTATATACAAATATTTGGCTGCCAGTGTGCGACTGTGTGCCTTTGTGGCACAGACAATTCACTTTTGTGCGCGCTGCTCATTTGCATTCCCATTTATTACATATACAATATCAAATATATGTACATATGTATGTATATCTGTGCGTATTATCATGGCGCATGCATCAGTATGCAGTCGCACCTCGTCGCGCCGTTGCGTGATTGTACGCCTTGCGGCTTTGTGTCTCCGTCTGGCAGTTAATAATCGTTTTGCGTCATTGTGTCGATGTCGGCGACGAGTCATATCAGCATTGCCAATGCGCTGCGTGCGCCGTCAGACCTTTTTGACACTTTCGTTTACTGTCAAAATGAGCAATTAGAAATGTATGAATTCTGAATGCGTTCACTATGTGAATGCGTGAAATTTACTAGCTGTCAAATTTGAATTTTTTTACTTTACTTGGACTTGCTTGTCAGTCCCGAAATTGATGTGTAACATAAGCAGCTAAAGTAGCTGTCAAATTTTTATGTCCGCCTTTGTTTACCGCATGGCAAGGGAAAGTGATCGGCGATAAGTTGGCGCATTTAAATTTACTAATTTATTTTTTGATTTTTTTTTTTTGAAAGTATAGGTTACTTTTAGTGTTAGTGACAACTTAAAGCGGCGTTCATACATACAACTTAATCTTTTTTTATTTCAAAAAGTTAGTTACATATCGCCACCTAAAATGCAATATAACTTTGCATTAGTTTATAGGCGAATGAAAAATTATATAATAGAAACCACTAATATTGAAACAAAAATTGAGTTTTGGTTATAAAATGGTTATATAATGGTTATCATACACTCATATTTTCGTTATAAAGTGGTTATATATTGGTTATTATATCTGAAAACGATTTTCATTTATCATTTTCATTACGATTTTTGCATTTTAGGTAACAATATAATATATTATTTCTTAAAGTAATTCAATTCAGAATCCATGTACATAAATATTTTTCTTGAAAACGTATATTTTCAATTTTCTGTAAATGTATAAGTATATTAAAGCTTTTGCATTATTTTTAAGCAACAATATTTAATTGCTATATTTCCTATTTTTCTCGACAGCAAAATCGTCATAAAAATTAAACTTCATAATAAAAATAAGCTGAAAATATTTCATAATTTTATTATCCTCAATTTCTCTTTTTGTTGCCTAATTTTATTACTTTGACTAGCAAGCTTTTATAGTTTCCTATTTGAATTATATTTTCTGCTTTGTTTCCCCACTAAAATGTCAATAATTAGTTAAAATTTTCATGCGCCATTTGTGCGCCAGCTTTAAACTTAAAGCAAATAAACAAATGAGTCAGCCGACTAATGCTATTATTGTGCAGTTTAATGATTTTATGGCTTATTTTTTGGAATCAATATTTCGGTGTGTGTAATGTTGTTTTCTGGTGATTATTTCTGGTTTAGTTTTTGTGGTACAGGATTTTCTGCCGAAATTAAAACTCAATTTTTATATGAACATTTTTGAAATTTTGATTGCAAAGGCAAATAAATGTCTCTATTTCACAAAAAATTTCACTCAAGATAACTCAAAACAATTTAGTTCTATTTCTCAAAAAGATATCTCAAAAAAATATTTCTCAAAAAATAATATCTAAAAGTATTTCTAGTTCAATTTTTGTGGTGAAATTTAACTTTTATAACAACAATTTTTAAAATTTGAATTACAAATGAAAAAAATTCAATATTCTATTTCTCAAAACAAAAAAATATCTCCAAATAAAATTTCTATTTTTTTTTTTTCGAAAAACATATTTGTTCAATTTATCTCAAAAATTATTTCAGTTTCCCCAAAAAAATTAATTTTTCAATGTCTCCAAAAAATTCTCACAAAATTTTCATCTATTCTCCGAAAAATTATTTCTATAAAATCATCTAAAAACTACTTCCTTCCCAAAATAATGTTTTTTTTTTTTTAATAAGTTAAAACGAAATATTTTTAAATATATTGTATGTATCTCCGAAAAAAATATTTTATTTCTATTTTTCCAAAGGAATATCTCCAAGTTTTTTTTCTATTTGCCAAAGTAAAAAAATTCAATGCCTCTAAAAAGTTTCAATATGTCTCCAATTTTTTTTCTGTTCCTCAAAAAAGGTTTTTTTTTTTTTAATATATCTCCAAAAATCATTTCTATTTGAAAAAAAAAAACAAAAATTTTCAATAAGTCTCCAAAAAATATTTTCTGAAATAAAAAAAATATATATTTGTTCAATATGTCACATATTACATGTTCTCAATATATGCATTTCCAAATAATCATTTCTATTTTTCTAAAAAAAAAAAAAAATATTTTCAATAAATCTCCAAAAAATATTTTCTGAAATAAAAAATGTATTTTTTCAATATATCACATATTATGTACTCTCAATATATCTCCAAATAATCATTTCTAATTTTCTAAAAAAATATTTTCAATAAGTCTTCAAAAAATATTTTCTGAAATAAAAAAATATATTTATTCAATATATCACGTATTATATGCTCTCTCCAAAAAATCATTACTATTTTTCTCAAAAAAAAAAAAAATATTTTTAATAAGTCTCCAAAAATATTTTCTGAAATAAAAAATTATATTTATTCAATATATCACGTATTATATGCTCTCTCCAAAAAATCATTACTATTTTTCTCAAAAAAAAAAAATATTTTCAATAAGTTTTGGACACTTATATAATTAATATTTTCTGATATTTTTTATGTTCTCAATATAAGTATTTCCAAAAATTATTTCTATTTCTGCATTTCTCTTCTAAGTGATATTTATTTATATAACAGCTATTTTGCTTTTTAATGCATTTTTGCTTTGTGTGCTCTTCTCTCGGCGCCACCATCTATGTACACATGTGTCAATAATATTGTTTGTCGCGTGTGCCACACACTGTTCTGTTGTTACAACAACAATTTTCCAGAATTTATAGGCATTTTCTGGCCGCTCATGCACTCCTCCATACACAATTATTATTTGTTCTTTTATTGTTGTTGCGCTGTTGTTTTTTCTTCAGTTTGTTGGCAACTTAATTATCAACGGCATCCTTTCCATTTTATCTGCTTCCTTCAATATATTTCTACTTCAACAGCAATATTTTGTTATTTTCTCGCTTAGAGTTCTGTTTCTTTTCTTCAACACCCTTGGTTGGCATTTGTCTTTCGGTTTTATGTTTTGGCTTCTTATCTGCGCTGCGCTATTGCTGGTGAGCGCCTGCGGTGTCTTCGTACCCTGCGTACGCCCTGCAGCGCGCTCAGCTCTGCCCAAGGCGACACGGTTTGTTTGTTGCTGGCAGGCGGCAGCTGCTCGTGTAATTTATTTACTACAATGCAACACCACAAAAAATACAAAAACACTAAATCCTACATGCACACATTCGTGAATGATAATAGAGCCTTCTTCTTGTACGTGGGCCATATGTTGTGCGCTTCCTGCCATACATCCTGTGGCTGCCTGCTTGCCTGCCTACCGCATAAACACTCACACACGCTTAGCTATCTACCCTACTACCTAGCTAGCTCTATCAGCAGCACCGCGCCCACACACACACTGACTCCCAGCATTGCCTATGCTTACTACTTCATAATCCGCCAGTTAGCCTATATATAGACTATAGCCTGTGGAGTATGCTATTTATGTGTATTGTGTATTTTAATCCATGCTCACCGCACCGTTATTTGTTTGCGCCGCTCTTGCACGTTCACATTTCAATTTGGTGTGCCGAAGCACTTATCAGCAGCGTCCTTTGCGTGTCCTTTGTTAGTTTGTTTGGCGGCAATTTGGCAGTTTCCGCGCATGCAAATGTGCCAAGCCACACGCTAGCACGCCGCCGCACACCATCCGACTGTAAAGTGTTGAAAAGCAAAAACAACAAAAGCACTTATTTCCGTGCGATTTTGTTTACCTCAAACACATGCGTTTTGTTCATGGCTTTTCAATAGTTCGCAATTGCATTCACTTTTTCTACATTTCTATTGTGTTGTTGTTGTGCTATTTAAGTGCATTAACTGCGCTTTTGTTGAGCAGAAAAATAAAGACAAAAAACCTTTGTTGTTCCTAATATTGTGCATTTTATTTTGTGCGAAAACTTTCTGTGTCTGCTGCCTACCGCAAACTTTGCGGCGCGCACTTTGTAAAGCGCCAAGAGAAGACAATAAGTTTGTCTTCCAGATTTCACTTTGTGTGTTCAACTTTGGATAAACTCGCAAATCTTGCAAACTTCTGAAGCTTGTAAACTATTTGGAACGAAATCATATCACAAAGCGTAGGCAAAAGAAGCTTTGCAAAGTTGTTGGAATGCCTTAGTCTCGCTTTAATTACAACAAAAATTTAATATTCATACGAAGTGAGATATTTATGTAAGGAGTGTGACAAAAAAAACACGTAGTCGAACTTAGAACTATTTTACGAGTATATCAAACGCCAGAAACGCTGCGAAGTCTAAATAATACTCTGATGCTGGCTTAGAGAGCTTAAGATTCAGCTACTTAAAGAAGCTAGGATTCTAAACTCAGAATTAAACACTGCTGTTGGTTTGGAGTCTCTAGGATTCGGATAAATTAAAAAACTGGGTCTCAAAACTCCAAATTATACCCAGTTGTCGGTTTAGAGTTGTTAAGATTTGGTTATTTAAGGAAGCTGGCTCTCTAAACTCAAAATTATACTCAGCCGTTTGCTTAGAGTCCTTAAGACTTCGTTACTTAAAGAAACCGGGGCTCAAAATTTTACTCAGCTGTTGGCATAGAGTTCTTCAGTTTCCGGTCACTTAAAGAATCTAGTGCTCTAAACTTCAAATTAAACACCGCTGTTACCATAGAGTTCGTGAGATATGGTCAGAAGCTGCGGCTCTAAACTCAAAATTATAATTGGCTGTCGGTTTAGAATACTTAAGATTCGGTTACTTAAAGAAGCTGCGGTTCTAAACTCAAAACCTCCTTAATGTATTGACTGGCAGTCCTTCAGATTGGTGAATTTAAAGTACCTACGGCTATTTGAAGTGAACTTTTGGCTTCCACAGCCATCACGAACTGCACAGCGTCTCCACAGATAATATCTTTGCTATATACATAGATGTTGATAAAAACGAGTGAAAATATGCTTGTGGATCACGGCTAGTGTTTGCTGATATCGTAAGCTGAGAGATCCGAAAACCACAACACCATCGATGATCTGTCCCTTTCTCAAGCATACAATTCTTTTAAGAAGACCGTCAGCAGCGATTATCTTCGACTTCATTCTGTCGATTGTACATACATACCCTTAGACCCGTATTTTTTGACGACCAAGGTCAGTTAACTCAGTAGCATTCCGCCTTTATACTGCTGCGTCATTTTCTGGAGCTGCAACAACAGCGATTATAAACTTTAGTATTTCTCTCTTGTTGGTAAGGCCCATGAGAGTGGAATATTCTTGCGGTTTGCGTATTGAATGTTTAAGTCTGCCGATTTCGATCTGAGAAGGTTTGTTTACTAAGCATTTCGGACTGGGTTCTCAAAGCGCTTACTCCTCGCAACGCACTTTTAATCATCTCACTCAGCTCGGTGTATATTTTTCGCACTTTTTTGTAGTTTGCACACACTCTGCAAGTCTTATTGGTTCCATGTTGCTAATTTTCGTTAACGTCCACGATTTTATTTCACCATTCACCGTTTGGCATTTCACATCGTTACATATTCGTCAACCCCAGCCTCTGGTTCACAAAT
Source organism: Bactrocera zonata (assembly GCA_037783105.1). NCBI lineage: Eukaryota > Metazoa > Arthropoda > Insecta > Diptera > Tephritidae > Bactrocera > Bactrocera zonata. Next base: position 469,457 of record JBAWJQ010001700.1, read on the forward strand.
CTGAATCCCCACTTAAAGCCACAAATCCCCATGAGGTTTTACCAAAGCCAATTTGAGTTATTTACACAATAATTCGCAACACTTAATAGTCTTTGCACTGGCGTGCAACCCCAGAATTGCCCTACTTTCCAAAGGGGCACAACTGAAATGCCACAATAACGGCATTGGCTCACACACAACTTGCTCATCACAGGCAATTATTGGTTTGCATACAATACTCGGTTATGGCTCTTGTTGTTGCTGGTTGCATATTAGCTTTATTTTGATCGTTGGCTGAGGGTGACTTTTGTACTCACCGCAGGATACGGCATACAGCTGCCAAACACGCACAGACACACACGCCGCAGCACAGCAGATAAAGTGAGGCGACATAATGAGGTCAGCGTGGCACTTCATCATTAGGAGAGTGTTTGCACTGTTGCCGCATGGCTATTTGTTGTTATTGCTATGGATTTGTGGAGTGTTGCAAGTTGCAAATGCGGCTGACGGTAGACTGCCTAGATTGCGTTCGTCGCTCAGCTGCCGACTCCACATGTCCATGCTTGCCTGCCCACAAATTACTGCTGTTGTTATTGTTGCTAATATATGGCAATATGGCAGAATGTGTACTTTCCCACTCGTTGGGCCGACTGCCATACGCCGAGCGCCATGGGCTATAAAACAAAAGCCACGACACATGCGTACCAGCAAACAGACAGTTCGCTTTCAACCTTTCCATTGTCTGTGCGGCGTTGCTGTTGACGTTGGTAGAGTGGTGTGTCGGCAACACCAATTTTGCTTGCAACACCAACATGCCACATTATTAGCACCACACAAAATGCACCATAACAATAAGTGGCGAAGTGGCGGCGCAGTAACCAGCGCTCGCATGTGGCTCATCCTGCTGAAGTATGTGGTGTGACGGCAACAGCAGACAGGCAGTTGGCTCCAGAGGGAATTAGCATTGCGGTTTAGCGGCGACGGCCGCTACCAAGTGCCGACGAAAGGTGTGCCAGCAAAAGGGCATGCATGAGTGTGTGCTTTAGCTGCGGGGCAGCAGCTGGACGTGGCAAGAGATGAGTGCGCAGAGATAGGACGCTGCGGCACTGCCATTTGTTCGACGTCCGACAGCCGTGTTGTGCGTTGCTGACGCTATTTTTTCCGACATACGCTTTGCGCATTGTCTTAGCCAAGTTAAACGTATGAATGAAAGAATGAATGAGTTTGGTACGGCAGCCAGGCACCAGGCACAGGCTGGCTGCTGGCTTGGCAGTTGCAGCAGGCAATTATTTTATTAATGCAGTGCATTTTGTGTGTAATTTGCATTCAACCGCAAAACAGCAGCTAAACGAAGAAGAAAACACAGAAGAAACAAGCGTGACGCTGCAGACGACCGCAAATGCGACGCAGACAATAGGCAAGAGTTTCGGCTGGATTGCTACGTGTAGCTTTATAGAATTGTTACAAACACGCTGTAATAATGCAAGTAATTGTGGCCGACACAAATACTCATAACTGAAAAAAGAAACGCGGTCTGGTCTGCTGCATGTAAATATAAACCAGAACTGTCTGCGGTGAGAACAGGTGCTCACAGCGTTGCGCGTCTAGCCACGCTCGGCAGCAGACGTGCCTAGCGAGTTCGTGGCAATCCAGCCAACTGCCGTGCGATCGTGGGTTCGACAAGCGCGCGTACAAACATGCGCGCAGTCACGTAGAGCGCGACGCGCGGTGCGGCAAATCAGTACGAACCCTCGAGGTCACCTGTACTTTCCTGCTAATGTGACTTAAAAAATTTCAGGCACTTGTTTTCACGCTTTTTATGAACTTCTTAAGATTTTGCAGCGAAGCAGTTTTTTATAAGACGCGCACCGATTTTGCGTTATATTGAAATGCATTTCCGTTAGGAATGCAGTTAAGGAATCAACTGCGTTTGAACTTAACTAAGTTATGTATTCTTTTCGTTTATTTAAGTTACTTTTTCTCACTTTCTGTTTATGCCTGACTCATTAACACTTTATTTACACGTAAAGCGCGCCGCGTTGCTTCCGCATAATTCTCGCGTTAACGCAAATTTACTTAAGACGACCCGCAATTGCTTAGTCCTAGACATACAATTCACGTCGCTTCTGCGTAACTGCAAAGGCCAAATGAGCGCGGTAAATACAGCATTAGCGCGGCTGTGGGCGTGTCAAACACAGCTCAGTAATAGCAAAGCCTACACAGCTGATAATTGCGCACGGCGGCAAAAAAATACGAAAATATAGCAGCTTTGCGCTGTCGCTAACTGCTTTCTTGCGTATTTCTCACAACACATGCGCATACTTACACAATACAAACACATGCGGGATGTTGAAGTTTGTAGTTGATGAAGCTTGCGGACGTTTGCTGGGTAATTGAATTTCTCCAGAATAACTTGGTAGGCAGCAGCGCGCCAAAGCAACTGACCGTCCATCCACGTGCAGTTCCCCAACAGCCGCCGCGTCGCTTCGTTTAGGAAGGAAGTCGTTTGCATAATTACCGGGTTGCCGGGTGTTTGTAGGCCAACAGGCCAAACTCCGCTGAACAGCCAGTTAGTTAGCGCTCGACTTGCTGACCGACCGGCTTAATTATTTAAGGGTTGTTGCTGCGCTGTCTGTCATTATTTATCGCTTTGTTGTATGGATTATTGCCGGTTTTATCTGCCGCGCTTGCATTTCTGTTCTTGTTGTTGCCTTGTCACTTGGTTATTATCAGCAGTGCTTGTCCGTCTTTAGCGCTTATCTCGCATGCAGCATTTTGTAAAATTTTATTATTAATACGCCAGTCTTTGTTATTTCGTGTTGCGATGCGAGTGTTAAGATAAGCGCGCATTTTTAAGTTGGGCACTGGAGGCGATAGGTGTGTGTGTATGCAAGCAAGTCAGCAATGCGTGGCAACCATAAATTAAGCGTCCGCCTTCTTAGCAGAAATTCGCCTATTTTTCCAACGCTCAATATCAGCGTCTGATAAAAACGCAACTGCGCGTTTTGTTTTCTTGTTCATGTTGCTTTTTCCCTCGCATTATGCGCTCCCTCTTTACTTATTTTTATTAACTGCCTGCTGCATATTTAATTAGTCGCTTCCACTCTGGCTGGCTGTGGTATGCAGCGCGGCACACAATTGCAATTTGTAGTTGGCCTTCAATCAGCAGACAACAGGTTGCCATTTACTTCACTTTTTATTATGGTTGCTCTTCGCACCCTTATTCGCAAATTTTGGTGATCTTTCAGTAAGAATACCGTAATTTATTACACAAATGATAGCATAATGATGTTGAAATTATGGTAATTTTCCTTTTTTTGTGCGAGTGCTTCATTAATTCTACCAAAATTATAGGTTAAGTAGAGTTTTTCGTCTGCAAACAGATGACATTTTTATCACTTGTGGCTGATGCGCACATGCCAAAGGGAAGTGGGCGTGGCGCAGACCGTATTTCTTACAATGTTGCAAATTGCATATGGCATTATTTAATGAAAAGGCGATGAAAGTACACCAAATAAAAGGAAAATTACTAAAATTATTTGTACGAACTGCTTTCAGCGCCTCACTTTACTAGCTTCAGCGTAGAGTCATCTTGAATACTCCTTATTTTGTTATCAATAAAATTTTTGGAATATAAAACGGGGTTGCAAGAACTAGCGATGCATGTGGAATCGCTTTTCCATGCGCGCTGAGATCCATACCACTTTTCTGAAGTCTATGCCAGTCAACAAAAGCTTCAAAATTTAACGCATTTTCGTAGGCGTGTTGCAACAATTCCGTCTCAATATATTGAAATTGTTTTAACTGCCGCACGCCAGATCACGTTTCGTATAACTCTTTCATTTGTCATGGAAAGATCTCTAAATGAATAGTGTAGAATTGCTTTTCGATCAGAAATCTATGCACGTACTGCTCTACCAATGCTTGAGAGTGTCTGCAGAGTAAAACCTTACATCTTAAAACCGCGCCAAGCGCATTTAGGCTCAGTTCGGCTTTCATCGTCCACTCTGCAAGCACCCTAACGTTTTACCCAGCTCAAGTACGTCTTTGCCGTGGTTTGCAATATCTTAGCAAATATTAAATATTTCATTGTTTTTTCTAAATGCATCCTTTTTACTCCTACTTCAACTACCGGCGTCGAGCGCATTGCACGCTTGAGTGTTGCCAACGCTTTTTCAAGTGTAAATCACAAGCGAGCGCACAGTTTACTCGTTCGCCACTTTGGGGCGCTGCGTCAACATGTGGCGCGACACATTCTTCCTCTAGTACACTGTTGCCAAATTTCGCTTGTTGCCTATTTTTCGTGAAGCGCTTGATAGTGCTAGAAATGAGTTAGCGGTGATAAAGAAGAAGCTTGATGGTGCTTCTAAAGGTGCCCACAGAGTGGACGCTTAAAGCTGAGTAGATATTTGCTGCATGCTGCATAAATGGGAAAATGCGCTCGGCTCGGCTTTAAGCTTCCACTCTGCGTGCAGCCTAATGTGTTATAGTTTCTTTAATTTTTTTTTTTTTTTTTGAGTTTGAAATCTATATTTTCCAAAAGTCAACTTTCTTTCTAATTATGTATGCTTTATCGTACTAAACGCCGCTTTCTGTTGCAAAAGCGCCAGCTGCTCATGGCATACAGTTCGTCAGCACTCACCGTCTACTCATTCAATAATTGCATCAACTGTAAACTGCTTACCCCGAAAAAGATTACTGCCTCGATTAATTCTCCACATTTTTCTTATTTTATCACAAGAGCGCGCGGCTGCCTTTCAAATTTTTTCTTTCTATTTATTTTATTTGTTTCATCCACCACTTGCCGTCTGCGCGCCTTAACTGTTTCATCTGCTTCTTGCTGCGCTGCGTTGCAAATATTTTACAAGTTGTCTAGACATTTTTTATAATTTAAGTGCAGCATTGCACAACACAATGCGAAAGCAGCGCGCAGCAAAAATCCTCAGCATCTATATATATAGAAATCAAGTAAAATACATATTATATTATAAAGGCGTATAATATACCTGTACAATATGTGTGCTTCCAAATTAAAAGGTGAACAAAGCAACTGCCAACGCATAGTCTGCATTTGCTTACGCGCGCGTTGCAGCGCAAACAAAAACGCTGATTTGCCTGCACGCTAGTAATTGTGTAGTAGTTTTTTGTGTAACTCCTCAAGCTGACAACGACACTCAATTGATTGTGCCTTAGTTGCTATGCCGCGCGCATAATGACAGCAAGTACGCGCGCGCGGTATCTCCAGCTACCATCAATAAGCGTCGCTTAGCCCGCGTTGCAGCATTCGGCGACACACCGTCATATATGCGCTTAGTACTTGTCAGCGCAGCCACTACGTACGTGCCACATGACCGGTTTGGCGTTTTTTTTGAAATTAATTTTTTTGCGCGTTTATGCTATTTTTTCCTTTTGCAAAATATTAACCAAAAATGGCAAAATGCATGCTTTTTTAGTGTTTATTTTACGTTTTTGCCACCATTTACTGAAGTGGCAACGGCATGTTGCTGCGCTATTCAGCCGTTCCACAAGTTTAATGTACGTAATATGTAATGCGAATGCAATTACATAAGGCACGTAATTTTCGTTTAAATTTTATTTTTTACTAAACAGTTTTCCAACATTTTCATGCGCTCAAATGCAATATATAAAACATGAAAAATCAATTTTACGATTTTGAAGCTTTGTTTGGCGATTGCGAAACACAAGTGAGGTTAGTTAGTGCGCACTTTGTGCGCTGTGCAAATGTGAAAAACTGCAATGTTGATTACATTTTACGACAGGTGCGATTGCCAGCAATTTCACGGCATATTTTTATTTATTTATTTAACATTTTTTTTGGGGTTATAATTTCATATATTGGGAAGTCGAAAAAGTCGTTTCGTATTTCTAATCAAACTTCAAATTATTATTTTTTATATTTATAATGAAGGTTTATGAACCGAATATGTTCCATTTTGGTCGACCACTTTTTGCCATATTTCCGCTAGAGACATTATTCCGTCAGTGTAAATCCAATTTTGAAATTTCCAAAACGGAAGCGAGATTGTTGTGTTACACGAACTGATACAGCATCGTGTCTCCGTAAACTTCACAAATTTCATTGGTGGAAAATTGCGTGGCATTCTTCACTTTTGTATACAAAAATTTCAAAAAAAAATTAATTAAAATAAATTAATTTAATTAATTAAATATATTAATTAATTTAATTAATTAAATATATTAATTTAATTAATTTATTTATTTTAATTAATTAATTTATTTTAATTAATTATTTATTAATTTTTTTTTTGTTATATGAAGCTTAAAATATCACCTTTCCAGCATTATAGTGTATTAGACACTGTCATTGGTAGCACTGGAGATATACGACTGCAACGACATCTATTGACAGAATACGAAAATACTTTTTCGACTATCCAATATCTTTTTATTATTATTTTTTTATCAAACTTTGTCGAAAAAGAAATGTTTTAAATATTTTAGCACATTACATTTTGCACTTATCAAACTAGATTTCGCAATTTAATTCGCACAATCAAACTGACAAAGTTTTCCATTTGGACAAGTAAATATTTAAGTCTGTCGAACAAAAAATTGTAGCTTCAAAGTGTCATTGCATTGCCACTCAACGCACATTCGTTGTTAATTTAAATTACAGTTACTTTTTTGCAAGCTTCAGTGTTGCTGTTCTTAAAAGCTGCCTGCTATATGCCTTTTCGCCGCTTTTGTTGTAGTTTTATGCAGTTTTGTTGCTGCTTTCGTGCGTTGGCTTTCAAAACTTTGCTTTCATTTTTTCGGCTCTTGCGCGCCCGCTTTATAATTTTTACTCGTTAATTTATTTATTATATTTTTTTTAACGCGCTGCAATATGCTTGGTCAATAGCGGTGGCACTCCGCAATGCACAAAGCAACATGCAACCATATTGTAGCTGTTACAACAGCCAGCAGCAGCAGCTGGCAACTTTCTCCTTTCACCCGAGACAACAGCAGCCGCGTTGGGAGGGGGAGAAAAGCGCATAATAATAATGAAAATGTCAGCGCAAACAACAGCAACAATAATGCCAGCCAGAGCTGCAGCATGCATTTCGGTGGCGCGCTGACAACAAAATTGCATTGCTGCACAACAGCCACTCAGCAGGCACAAAGTGACCGGCCAGTGGCACAAAAAGTAGCGCGGCAACAAACAAAAGCGCAACAAAGTAGTTGCGCCCGCAGTCTGATTTTTAGTCCGCCTGCTTTTCGTGCGACTTGCATATAGCTGTTGTTGTTGTTGTTGTTGTTGTTTACGTGTTTTTGTTGACTCCATGATAGCTACTTTCATTTCTGTGCAGTTTCAAAAAGCAAGCGAAGAGCTGGCGCTTCTGCGGCGTGGTACACTTTTAAGCGCTGGCCGGCCACTCTGCATAAAATTTCACTCATACGCTGCAGTTGCGCGTTGTTTTCGTTAAACTTGTTGCCATATTAAATTCTATATGTGTTTGTTGTTTTTGCACTGACCCAATTGCGGCGTCAAGCGGCCTTACATTTTCCTAAATTTTGCTCATATGTGCTTGGATTTGCTGCTGCTGGCCTATTTGCGCGCAGTTGCCAATGCAAAACATATTACTTTATACTAATTCGCGGCTTGACGTATATATAGCGGTGTATGTTTTAAGTTATAGTACGCTTTTGTCGCATGCGGGCTTTAAAAAGTAATCACATTTTTCATGCAACGCAAATCCATCAGGCTTTGTTGCTTGTTCGATGACGTGCAACAGTGTCACTTGCGCAGTTGTTGTTGTTGCTGTCAGAACTGAGTGCGCGTCGCCGCGGTGTTGACAAGTGAAGCGCGAGTGACAACAAAAGCCGCAGCAGCGCTTATCAGCGCGGCAGCTTTTTTTTAATGCTCTTACAAAGTGCTGTTCAAGTATTTGTTGTTGTTTATGTGCTACAGCTCTTGCGTTTTTCTCCGTTTGTTCATTCTTTGTTTAACATTCTGTTTATAATTTTTGCGTATTCGCGCAATTTTCCAATTGACAAAGAAAATTTTAATTTAAATTGAAAAAATATCGATAGTCGGTGTTGATTAGTCTTAGTTCTTATAACGTGTTCACACGTATACTTTCTAGTTGGTACTACAAATTATATAAGGCCATTTAAGTTCGATGCTTCGGTGCCACACGAGTTTCCACCAAACATGTGAATTGATTAAATTCTTCTTCTTCTTTATTGGCTTAGACAATAGTGGGTGAGTTTACAACGGTGCGCTTGTTGTTCTTCCTTTTCACTGTTACTCCAATTGGAGATTCCAAGTGTAGCCAGCTCTTTCTCCACCTGGTCTTTCCAACGCAGTGGTGGTCTTCCTTTTCCTCTACTTAATCCGTCGGGTACTGCGTTGAATACTTTCAGAGCTGGAGTGCTTTCATCCATTGGGGCGACTTGACCTAGCCAGCGTAGCCGTTGTTTCTTAATTCGCTGAAATATGTCAATGTCGTCGTATATTTCGTACAGCTCATTCTTTTATCGACTACGGTATTCGCCGTTACCAATGCGTAAGGAACCATAAATCTTCTGCAAAACCTTTTTCTCGAAAACTCGTAACCCTGTTCAACTAATGCTATCATCGTCCTTTCCACTGCAGCATATAGCAGACCGAGGATGATGAGTGACTTGTAGAGTCTTGTCTGTGTTCGTTGAGAAAAGACTTTACTTCTCAATTGCTTACTCAGTCCGAAATAGCACCTGTTGGTAAGGGTTATTCTGTGTTGGATATCGAGGCTGACGCTGTTGTTAATGCTGGTTCTAAGGTAGCCGAAATTATCTACGACTTCGCAGTTATGACTGTCAGCAGTGACGTGGCAGCCAAGTCGAGAGTGCGACGACTGTTTGGTGACAACAGACATTTTGTCTTGCCCGTGTTCACTACCAGACCCATTTGCTTTGCTTCCTTATTCAGTCTGGCGAAAGCAGAGTTAGTTCTGCGGGGATACCAAATTCAGACATCGCGGCATAAAGGCAGCTGCTTTTCGCGCTGTCAAAAGTAGCTTTAAAATCGACGAAGAGATGGTTTTTGTCGATCCTCTTTTCACGGGTCTTTTCCAAGATTCGGCGCATGGTGAATATCTGGTCAGTTATTGATTTTCCAGGCCACGCTGATAAGGTCCATTCAGTTTGTTGACGGTAGGCTTTAATCTTTCACACACTACGCTCGTTAGAACCTCCCATGTTGAGGAGGCTTATCCCACAGTAGTTGGCGCAGATTTTTGTGGATTGTCCCTTTTTGTGGATTGGACATAACACACTTAAATTCCAATCGTTGGGCATGCTTTCGTTCGACCATATGCTACAAAGAAGCTGATGCGTGCTCTTTATCAGTTCTTCGCCGCCGTGTTGGAATAGCTCGGCCGGCAATCCATCGGCCCCGGCCGCTTTGTTGTTTTTCAGACGTGTAATTGCCATTCGAACTTCTTCATGGCTGGGCAATGGAACGTCTGCTCCATCGTCATTGATTGGGTAATAGGGTTCGACATCACCTGGTGTTATGGTTATGAAAATCACCTATCAAAAATTATGGACTCCTTTAACTAGCCCTTATTCTGACATAAAAATTGCGTACTTATCGTCTCGCAACGGCATAATTAGCAACTTAATGTTAACAAATCTCCTTCTAGTAAACCATTAAAAGTGCTAGGAAATCGGTTGCTTTGCGTGGTGGGGTGGCAAGCATTAAAACGTGCGAACTTTTCGCACAATTGCAACTTTAGTGTCTCCAAAGACTAGCTGCTAACGGGCTGCAATTAATTGCACTTACATGCGCTCGGTACATTTGCGCAAGAAATTAAAGCAACAAATTGCCGAAAACTCAAATAAAACTGCGCAGACACTGACGTACATACGCAGCGAGTGTTGAGTGCAATGTCGCACTTTAGTTAACACACCTGTCCGTTATATATGTAAACCATATAGCCATTGCTGCCAAAACGCTTGTGCTAAGTTGCCAGTACTGATTGCTCACTTACAAAATCGAGCACAATAGCACGTACTTGCAACGTGTAAGCTGCTGCTGAGTGCAGAAAAAACAGCAAACGAAACTTGCAAACAAGTTTTCAGCGCGACAACTTTGCTTTCAGCTTTCATTAAGATTTCTGAGTTCATTTTGGCGCACAAAAGAGGTCGTGAAAGTGGAGGCGCGGCGTAGCCGGTAGGTGGGCACCAACGCTCGAGCGCTTGTCAACGAGTGAAGTGAAAATTTGCAACTACTTTTGATGGCAAAAAGTGTGTGCAAAAAAGTTGCGCTTACAAAATTTTAGACAGACTCTACACTAGCAAGACTGTTGTAAGGTCATGCAGGACATAGGCGAAATCGACAGCCACGCCAACTAGCCAGCTAACTAACTGCAGCAGTTCCTGCGTACCGCAATGCGTCAATGTGTGTGTGCGCTTACACGCGCGTGCCGATATGAGCACTTGGCGCGTATGCTCGAGCGGTTGTACAAGTGGTCGGACAGACAAACAGCCAGCCACCGCCAGACAGACACAAACTTTGCAAAAAGCAGTCTGTCTGCTGTGTTTGTATGTAATGTATTCGGCGCGCTGCTGCACCGCAGCCGCACTGCTGTGGCGCTGGGCGGTAACTTGAGACGCGCGTGTGCACTCGAATAACAGTACTGCAGCGGACGTCAGCCTGAGCGCGTCATCAAGTGGCTTGGGGGAGACTGCTGCCGGCTGCGGGCATTAACTTTACAGTTTTTTCTTTTCACTTTGCACTTCACACTTGCTGAGTGTTGAGGAAAATTTAAGGAGGCAGTTCTATCGTACGTTTTTTCTTCTGGTTGCTTGCCGCCACAAGCGCTTTTCTACGTTTTCGTTTTGCGTTTTTTATGCGTAGGAAAGGCGCGAAAATTAACCGTGTGTGCAGTTTGTGCGCTCCCAAGCGACGCAATGCGCACGTAAAGTTTCAGAACAATTTGCTGCTGTCATGTCGGCATGCTGCTGGCCGTCAAAGTGACTTTTTTCCCATTTTTTTGTGGAAAATGTGCACCTTTCTCTCTTTTAAATGTGTTTTTACTATTGACTTTTTGGTTTGTAGTCACAGAGCGCCTTCTTTTTTATTTGGTTACATCATGCTATTCCTATTTTTCGGAATTTCGCACTGTTGGGTCACCCAAATATGCGTGTTGCCTTTTAAGGCTTTGCGACTGTGTTCGAAGTGGTAAAATCTAATTTTTTTTCATTCCATTGACTGCCAAAAAAGTTGTCAACTTCAAACTCTGCCGCACTCTGCTAAGTTTTTCCTTTTTTTTAATAATTTTTTTTTCTTTTTCTCAGTGTTTGTCTGGTTCCAAGTTACAGCCACACGCTACGCAGTAAACACGCTTTTTTAACTGCATTGCGTGCCTTGTTTTAATGTGTTGCAAAATTTTGTCGGAGTGCGCTCAATCACATTATGTCTGCGTGCGATCTCCACTGTGGCCAGTCCGTCCATTGGCTGTACAGCGAAATTGCGCTTTTTATGCGCGCATTAAAATTGTGTATTTTTTCTTTTTGACTCTCTATGTAAATGTGTTAATATGATTTGCGCTTTACGACTTTTTAATCGGTTTTACGCATTTTTCTCTGTATGTTGGCTGCTAAGGTGCCACAAAAGTCTGTTAAAAAGCTTTACGAACGTGCAGTTTGTGGCAAATTTGCTTGTCCGGCGCATAGCACATGCGTTAAATTGATACCGTTTCATTAACGTTAATTATGCCGTTATGCCTTGCAATTTGTTTTATAGTCTGCCTGTTTGTAGTGTTTAAAAATTTGAGCGTGTAAGCCACTTGTAGGCTTTTACGGTGCTTGTGTGATCATTGTGAGAAATGTAATGCAATTTCATTTCCAATTTATGCACATAAATAAGAAATTACTTTAATATACATTCTAATCGGAAAAAATAATTTAAATATGAAATAAAAAATAGGCAAATGAAACTGTGGTACCAAAATCAGCAAACAGTCAGTAATGCAAAATTGAAAATCAATTTTAAGCGGCGCCAATTAAAGCATAAAATTCACTCAGATTTTAATAAAAATAAATAAAAAATGCTTTTATACACTTTCTGCTTAAAAAACTAAATTCTCTCCCGTATTTTTCCTCTACCACTCCTGCGTATACTAAATTTAAATTATAAGCACTAAAACAAGTGACCGCAAAATTCATTTGATGTGGCAACAATTTAAATGTGTGCAATAAATATTGCCGAACCACAGCAGCAGAGCCAGCAGAGTTGCGTCAAACAAACACAGCAACAACAAGGCAGTCGATAATACTAAAAATGCAAACAGCAATAAACAAAGCGAAATAATAGACGCAAAAACAATAGCTATATACAAAAACAACAACAATATACGCCAGCAACAGCAAGCACAAACAAACAATTAACTTGTTCGACGCTTGAACCGGCTACGCAGCAGCAGCACCGCCCCCTTGAAAGCAGCTAACAGCACTTAATGTGGCAGTGGCAACAGCCGCTGACCGTAACGCGCAACTGGAGGCCGGCTCGTGGCCAATAAATTCCAGCGCGCAAAGCAAAACAAAAAATGCCAAACAGCAAACATAGCTACGCACATGTGTACATATGTATACGTATTATATGTACATATTTATATAGTACACATATGTACATATGTATTGAATGTATGCATGTATTAAATGTAGGTGTGTAGTACGCGCAGCGTTTGAAGTGTGCGTGGGCGAACCTGATGCTTTAATTATTGTTGTTATTGCCGTTGATGGCATTGTAGTGTGTCTGCTTTTGATGACAGCATATGCGCTTGCTAATTTGATTGAGGGTCGAGGTGAGATGTCGCCGAAATGCTACCAGACGAAGCGTTGGATTTAATGCGTTTTGCCTTTGATCGAAGGTGAACCATAAATTTTGCTAACACTTATTGCGAGGCGGATGGCACAATATTTATACCCTGAATAGGGTATATTTGGTTTGCTACGCAGTTTCTAACACCCATAACGCAATATCGGAGACGTTAAAAGGTTCAGTGTGACGAGCTGCATTGATTTAGCTCGGCCGTAGTTCCACAGGTTTTGAAATATCGATCTGAAATTTTTTATATACGGAATTTTCTCCCCAAGAAGCCGTACATTTCTGGGAATCGACGACATCGCGCCACTATAGCATATAGTTGTCATACAAATTGATCGATCAAAAACGAGATGAAGATGTGAAGGATATTAGAACTTCAGTGCAACCAGAGTAAACATTATTTCTAGTTTTATTTATTTTTTTTTTTTTCATTTATTATTTTTTTATCTTTATTTTATTTATTTTTTTTTTACTTTAATAGTTTTTATTTTTTTTTATTTTTTATTTTATTTTTTTTTTACTTTAATAGTTTTTATTATTTTTTATTTTTTTATTTTATTTTTATTTTATTTATTTATTTTTTATTTTATTTATTTTTTTTATTTTATTTATTTTTTTTATTTTTTTTACTTTAATAGTTTTTATTTTATTTATTTTTTTCATTTATTATTATTTTTATTTATTTTTTTATTTTATTTTTTTATTTTTTTTTTTATTTTTTTTTTTAGTTAATTTTTTTTTAATTTTTATATTTTTTTTTTTTTTTTTTGTAATTTATTTTGTATTTTTTTTACATTGTTTTTTTTACTCATTTTACCCTCAAATTCACATCTTTAAGTACTACAATTATACTTGTTATCGACTTTCGATAGCTAACTCTTCATGCTTGTCACCACTATTTGCGCTGCTAAACTTTCTTTGTTGATTAAATTGACATTACAAACATTTTCAAGGTAATATATTTTAACCAGACCGCCACACCTTCAACTTGCCGTATTATTTTTGCTGCATTTCGCCGTTAGTTACTATCATAATCGTTATCGGCGTCACATGACTGTCACTGCTGTTGTTGCTACTGATCACCACTTCAGCGCTTTGCTACCGTCTGTTGCCGCTGCGACGTTTTACACATCAATTTAACACCTTACTGTTGTTTTTGTTGTAATTGCACCTCAGCTACCTGTGTTTTTCTCACTGCCCACCGTTTAGCGGTCGCGCCTATCGTTCATTGTGGTTCCTCTGCGCCACTCACAACGTTGACCGCTGTCTGCTTTTGCTACCGTTCCGTCGTCTTCTATTGTTGTTTTTGTATTTATTATGGAATTTTGATCGTTTACTCGATTATTTTGCTGCTAACTGTTGTGTGGTTGTGGACTGGCTGCTTGTATGGATGCAGTGTTGTTCTTACAACTTCTTTCCATCGCTGATTGGTTTGATATGTGTGAGCTGAGTGGGTGAGCTGAGTTGTTGTGGTCTCTAGCGAGTAGGTAGCTGTGCGCAAGTTACACAAAGTGAAGTTAGGTGGTTTTTTCGAAATTTTTATTAATGTTCTAAGCTCTCAGGTGTATTCTTATACTTTAATATTAACCAAACATTCTCTAAAATATTATTTTTCAAAGTAAATATTGCAAGCTACCCTTTTCTAATCCCCATACCTCCTCAATATTTGCACTTGTTTAGTATTTGCCTGCAGGTTTGAGCTAAATTTGCTTGTGTAAACATAACACTTCAGCATTTGTAACCTAACCTCACAATTTTTCCTTTTTGTTGCCCTGTAATGGCAGCAAAAAGTGAGAAAGTCAAAAATCTTGCAGGAGCCAAATCCATAAAATTGAAAACTTCAATCTCACCTTTTTCGCACTTTGGCCGCAACTTGCAAGACGCCTGCCATAAAACCGACCACATATTTGCAAACTTTTCCCTCTAACCTTTTTAGCTTCTTTGCTTACTCTCAAAATAGCGTTGCTATACACCTACATATGTATACCTATATAAATATAGCATCTCAAAAACGGTTTGAAAAGTGTTTTTGCTCGCTGCTAGAAAGTATGGCAACCTTTTTGCAACAAACTTGTGCTGCTAAAACCAAGCGCGGCACAAAAACTATAACCCAACTGATATGCAGCTAAAGTAGCGGCAAATACTGTTACTCTGCCGTTTTTGCTGTTATTGTTGCAAAAGTTTACCTTTTGGATATTAGAATAACTACACATGCAGTAAATGAAATTTATTAATATTCAGCGGCGGTAGGTGGCAACTAAAAGTTCAATATGAAACGTTGTTGTTTTGTTTTGCTTACAGTTGGCAACGCTTGACAGTGTAACGCATTGGCTATCAAGCGCTTGGGTAGTCGAAAAAGTCTTTTCGTATTTTGTCAAAAGATGTCGTTGCAGTCATATATCTCCAGTGCTACCAATCGCATTGTGTCATGCCATATAGTTTAGGAAAGTTGAGATTTTAAGCTTCATTCAACCAAAAAAAAAATTTAATTCGGGAAAGTTGAAAAAAAGTTACAGCTGTTCAAATATGTGTGAGAATAATGAAGAAATTCGCTATATTTTGAAATTTTTTTTTGGAAAAAAAGGAAAAATGCCACGCAAGCCACCAATGAATTTTGTGAGTTTTACGGAGACGATGCTGTATCAGTTCGTGTAGCACAACAATGCTGCGCGCGCTTTCGTTCGGGAATTTTAGAAATAAGTTGAAGTTTGATTGAAAATACGGAAACAATTTTTCGACTACACAATATTTTATTCTATTCAATTATCTTTTTTTTACTTTATTTTTCTCTATCCAAAAAAACTCTTTTTTACAAAAACAAATATTTAGGGACTTAATTTTTTTAGTTCCCAAGCAACTTACTTACTTTTCAACATCTGGCATCAGTAAATTCTTTATCACTTGTACCGCATGCCTTCTCAGCCATTGCCTGGTGCGCGTTAAATTTGTGAAAAGATATCAGTTTCTTTCACACGACAAAAAAATTCTGAAAACTTTTTCAAAATGCGAAAAAAATGAAGTACTAATCCATTCAATTGCTGAAAAGATTCATTCAAGCAGCTACATCACAATCTCAATGAAACCTACCCTCGCCGCACACGCGCATAAATCACACACAATAGCAAAAGCAGGAAAAAAAGAGTGGCACACAAATCTTATACTCATATCTGCCATACGCAACGCGTGAGACTCTGACTAAAAGCTGAGGCTGCTGAAGACATGAAAAAATCGAGTGGCATCAACGACAGCTGTCAGCGGCACAACTCTGTCTGCACCCAGCCAACTAACCGCTACCCTACAGCAGACTGCGACGGTCACTGAGTTCACATAGCCGCGCTCGCACACTACTAGCAAACACGCTGTCTGCCAGCACACTCTGCCGAGCGCTTGCCATCTACGCGGCGTTGCTTTGCATTATTCATTGTCAGCGCAGCGTCTTGCAAGTTGAATTTATACGCGTTTGTGTGTGCGCTTCACCTTAACTGGTTCATAATTCAGCCATTGCAAATGTCAGGCCACTGCGGCGCTGCACTTTCACCAACCGGCGCTTATGCTTCTGCGATGCTTCGATTGTGTTCACGTTGACAATGAGCGCACGCAAGCTGTGTGCGCATCCCCGAATCCTTCAATGACTTCTTCAGCGGCTGACTGGCTGTACAAACACACGCGCGCTCGTACACTTATGCCCAGCCACCGATAAACATGTGCTATTTACATACTCTTATGTTACTGATGCGCCACTGTAGCGACGTGTGGGAAAAAGCTGGCGCTGTGTGCGTAGCAGTTACCTTAAGAAACGCATAAATCAAATTGCAAATTTAGTACAATGCGCAGCGCTGTGTGCCATTTCTGTGCTTGCTGCTACATATTTCTGTGTCTCACAGCCCGAAAATGGCGTCTTGGGAAAATGTGCTAGTCGTCTGCTGCGCCAACTGAGCTGTTGCTGCGCTGTTTTTCCCAACTTTTGCACCTTCCAGTTGTTTTTGCATTTTTTGCTGCCACAACTTCTTGTTTTTGTATGTTTATTTGCGCCGCGCTGTATGGACTATTTTGTGCCATTTACTTCAGCAAAGCTTCTATTTTTTTATAAACTTTTTGTGTGTCTTCCGTTACGTGCCGCCTTGCTGCATTTCGTCTGCCGCTTGACAGCGTACAAATATCTGTGCGGCATACAACTCATTCAACTGGCCCGTTGAGATTTGTAACATTTGCTCAAAGGCATTCTGCAAATTTGTTTTTGTTTCATTTGTTTCTTTCATTATTTTTATTGTATTCACTTAACGGTGTCAATTTTTGGCTTCCTCGTTTGCTCTATTCGCTCGGATGCCTTCTCTGTTCTCTGTGAGTGAATATGCGAAGCTTCTTTAAGTTTTCGATACGCGTTTAGGAAAACTATGCAGATTAGGAGGAGCTGGAAGTAATCTAAAGTCTAAAGTTAGATTAGTGAGGGCTTATCGGGACGTCGAATATTCTTTAAAAAATGTCAGAACTTTAAAAATAATAGCCTGAGAACTTGGGAGAAGCCCAAATATACAATATCTTGGGGTTCCGATCTTAGCAGCCCAGTTTTCTCAAGCAACCTTATTTCATCCAAGACGATCACAAATACCCAAAGCTTATACTTAGAACTATACACAAGATCAAATATGAACCGAACAGGCCCATAAAAACTGCGCACTCTAACCATATCGATATGATCCTTGAAAAATATTAGTTTGGGAGCTTGAGCTTCAAAACACGAGATCTATAAAATCTGATAGTTTGAGTTTCCGAAACACCTAAGATCTCGAGATTCCTAAATTCAGTCGATCTTATCAGCCCAGTTTTTTCAAGAAAACTTATTTCCTTCAAGACATTTACAAATACTAGATGTAGAAAAACAGTCCAGCGATCAGAACTACATAAAATATGACCAAATCAGGTCCAATTTAAGCGCGTGCTTAAACCGAATCGATTTTCGAACTCTTAAAAAAATATCTTATCCGATAGTTTGAGTTTCCAAAACACCTAAGATCTCGAGATTCCTAAATTCAGTCGATCTTAGAGCTCAGTTTTCTGCCAAGAAACCTCATTTCATCTACGATGATTATAAATACTTCCATCTCGAAAACATTATTTGATCAGAACTACATTTAAGTTCAAATATGAGTCGGACAGATCCATATAAACCCAACTCGATTCGATCTTTCGGAGTGAAAGTTGGAAATCGAGTTTGCAAAACACACAATATCTCGAGATTCCTAACTTCTGTCGATCTTAGCAGCCAAGAAACATAATTTTTTACACGACGTTCGTAAATTTACGTATTTGGAAAGCATTTCAGTGGTCAGAACCAGTGTTACTGGTAGTAACTTAAAGGACAAGATCAAAAGGTATTCTTACCTAAGCTTACTTAGTGCAGGTTGGAAAAGGTCTTTGATCTTAGCATTCCAAATGGTAGTGACTTAAAGTACAACTTCAAAAGGTATTCTTTAGTTACCGATGCTCAGTTTCTGTAGCTTGCAGAAGGTCTCTGACAAGGCAGCTCTTGTTAGCAAACGAATCATGTTCTCAATGTTTTTTTCGACTACCCAATGTAACCACTTCCAATATTTCATGCCTCTTTCATTTTTGTATTAAAAATCGCTTCTTCTGTTCGTCAATATTCCATAAATGATTAAATGTTCTTTCTTCTGTTCATTCATATTATATAATTTTCACATTTTTCCTTTAATTTTCGCTTCGTTTTTCATCCTACAACGCTTTAATAGCTGTTCAATATTTAATTTTGCGCGTTGCTTACACAAAGCATTCATTCGAGATTTTTCTTCCGCTGCAAATATATTATATATTTTTAATTTTTCTGCTGCCCGCTTTACCGCAACTTTCTTTAACGCGCAACGCTCGCGTTGATGTGCGCGTTCGCATCTCCTTGGAATACTTTCTTCTCATGTAGTCTTATTATATGCCGACGGGTTGTATCGTTTACAAAATCCACAATGCAGCAAACGCGGAGAAAAGCAATCGCCGCGTGTTCGATGCCAAAGCGGCAGTGCCAATCGTGTGCAGATGTAACCCTGTAGATACAACGATACAACTTTCATATGCAGCTGTAACTTTTTTTTTTTTTGTTTTTCTAGCTGCAAATTTTTCTTCCTCATGTTGCTTTGCTGTACGTAGTTTCCTTTGCTTTACTTTTATTATATTTTTTTCTGTATATTTTTTTTTTTGCACGCCTGTAACTCTCCTGTGGAATTTATTTTATGTTACTTGCCAATTCGTTTTGTACGAAAAAAATTTCCTGTTTCTGCTGCCTGCTGCCTGCTACCGCTTACAGTTACCCAGCGTTGCTTCGATATTGCCGCGCCGCTACATTTCTCACTGCTTGGTTGGTTGGTTGTACCCTTTCGGCCGCGCGGCGTACTGCTTGTGCTCAATTTCTGCTGCATGCCGCTGCTTCGGTCGGGCATATCAATGCCAGCTGCTTGATTGGTTTACCATCGATTTAGATTTGTGTTGATTTTTTGCATTTTTTTTTTGTTGTTTGCTGCTCAGCGTCTTGTGTGCTCACTACGACGCTTTGCTCTTGCTGTTTGTTGGTGTTTTTTTTTTGTTGCGCTACTAAGCGTTACTGTTACTACTGTGCGTTTCACCATTTCTGAGCCAGTGTCAATCAGGCGATCGGTCGACTTTTTTTGCTTGGTTTTTTCGCCTTTAAGCCACTTCCTCTTTTATATGCATTACGCAAGGTTTTGTCTGTCTGTCTATCTGTCAAATGATAGCAACAAAAAATGCTTGCCTTGCCACATAACACAAATTAAATGTTTTATTTATGTATGTGTGTGCCTGCGGCACAATAGCAATAGCTTTCTTGGCCTAACGCAGCAATAATAGCCGATAGGCTTCGCACAAATTGGTAGTAAATTGATTTGCACTTAATACGCGTGCGCTAATGTACTTGCCGTCAATGACGATGCCAATAAAAATGTGAAAGGTAATGGTCGAATTATTTCGACCGCTGAGTGCGCAATGACAGTGCAATTTCCGAAGTGATAATCTTACAGAGCTCGTCGTAATGCGTTAAATATTCCGCCGAATGCCGAGTAAGCATGAAAATGGAAAAAGTAGTGAATTAGGAAGTAGTTAAAAACTAGAAATGAGTTCATTTCTTTAACAGAAATATATAATTTGGAGCTCGGAACTTTAAAGAAGGCGCTGAAATGGTTGTATGGGGGGCTAGAGCTTGCAAACATCGAATAAAAAATAGGGCGTACAATTTCAAACGAATTCTTATATAGTATAGGCATTAATCATGCCAAATCACCATCAGACAGTTTTCTGTTGTCCAAAATGTTTCTGTTCTGTGTTCTGTTGCCGTTGTGGAAGTGATAAATGTCCGACCGACATGTCTCTAAAGTTCAGTTCCATAGCTATATATTTCAGCTCCATAATATGATCAAAGTGTTGTGAATATATTGATAAACGTATTCTCTCACGCTGTCTATATAAATATACTAACTCTGAGCTCTTTCAAATGGGTGCTAAAAGTATATCAGAAACCTACCAATAAATATTCCATTTCAGTGCCTCTTTAGGATAAACTCTTACTTAAAGAACTGGATTATCAGTCACAGCTTTCAAGTAGTCACGTTTCAGCTGAGTAACAGTCCAAAATCTTCGTCCAAACCTCCAGCCAATCAAACCAAAGCTACAACTGTTCAGAACCGCACACTGTCATCCTCAGCAACAAGGTCATTTAGCGCTCAAAGTCTCTTTCCTCCTTTACTATATTAAATCGGCATAATTTAGAACCAACTAAGCCAATAACGAAATGCGCTAAAAAAGAAGTGTTAACAACAACATTAAAAGGCCGCTAAAACAATCAGCCTGCCGGCAATATGCAGCAAGTGGCAGCAAGCGGGCAGGTGGCTGTTGCGTGCTTCGCAGCAAAGGGCCCTAAAAAAGACCCAAACAAGCCAGCTGGGCGCTAAACAAACCGCGCTATTAAAGCAAAAACAAAATCTTTACAAGCAGCAACAAAAACGGCCTAAACAACTGCCGCCGCCGCCGTCGTCGTCGTCGTCAATGTGCTGTGAACACCTTTTCGTCGCTTGTTTGCTTGTTGGCGGCGAGTTTTGATTGTTGCTGCCGCCACTTTTTCACCTGCTGTTTGTTGCTGCCGTTGTCGCAGTTGTTGCTTTGTTATTGTTGCTAGGCATTTTTTCATGTCGCCTTGTTACGGCCGCTGCTGTTGTTCTAAATCATCAACATGCGACGTAGGTAGGCAATCAGGCAGCCAAACTGTCAGTCACTCACTCACTCACTCATTCACTCAAGCAGCAGAGTCCAACAGCGGCAGCGATGTGTCGACGTGGTCGACGTGTTGCAGCAGCAACAACCACATTCATGCCCTCTAAGCGTATATTTGGGGCGTTTGAAGCCCAATGTGCGGCTTGTGGGCCTATTAATTTTGATGTTTATGATTAAATACCCATGTCTCGTGTCTGGTTCTACAGTTGTTTGCCGCACGTACAGGCGCGAGCTGCTTGCTGCCATGAAAAAGGCATCCTGATGTGGCGAACAGGCGGACAGACGTCCAGCACCAAGTCATGTAGGCCAATTGACTTTGATTTGTACATGCCACCGCGTTTCATGTTTGTGGCATAAACGCTGACAAGTCGACGAGACGAAAGTTGAAGTTTAAGGAGTGAAAAAGCGTAACGCGCGCTACTTGCTACCTTTTCGCTGTACAATTAGTATTTTGTCTCCAATGTCGCAGTTCGAAAGCCCTGCAGAACCGCGCTTATGCTTTTTTCTCAGCTCTTTTTTTTCTCATCTCTTTTTCTTCTAAAGTTGTTTTATTTTCGTCTCCGTGCCATATTCTACGAAGCAGTGAAGTCCAAAGTCACGATAAACTTGTAATTCCGCGCAATTAAAAGTATGCAAGACACATACAAGTCGAGCGAAAAAGGTGCGATGTCTTCACTTGGATTGAAAGATGTCAACGAGCTGGCGTTGACAGGACTTGCTTGATGGCGGAAAAATGTACACGAAGCGTAGACTTGTCAGTCACACGGTGGGAAGCAATTTATGAAAAGGTCAGGCTGTTGAAAGCGATTTATGAAAAGGTCAAAGCACTCTTAACCGCCCGAAATATAGCACAAGAAGCTGCTCTGAAGCAGCTGTTTGAGGCGCCTTTCGATGTCCGTTGAGTAAAAGAGTGTAGGACGTTACCCAGTTCAAGCTCGTCTAGTTAATCGTGGACTGAGATTAATGGTGAGAATACTCATGTCTATAAATGCGAACTTAGACGAAGCTCACAATGGATCATAATAGTAAAAAGTGATCAGAATTTACCTCAAAACTCAATATACTGACGAAGTAGTACAAAACCCCAATTATCTAATTGACTCTAAAATGAATTTCACTCCAACTCAAATCACGCAAACAAAAAACAGTTAGTCAATTTTATTTATATGGCACAGTAATTGATTAGAGCGGCTTGCATGGCAACGTAATCTACATACCAATATTTTAAGAAATATTTAACAAGCTTCGTATGAAATCCAATTAACCCAAATGCTTTTGACACTATCAAACCGAAAAGCTATTAATAAATTCATAAAATTCACGCGTCACGCATTCTTCGCCAGCGAAAAAAACTATAAAATTATAATAATTTGCCGCGCTAAAAGCGTGCCGCGCCGCAACCGATTAAGCGTGCGGCGGCTGTTGAGGCTTTTGACGTTAATCTGTAAAGCTTCTGTAGGCGTGAAAAAAGCAAATAAACTTTGGCAAAGCCGTCAGCCGGTAAGCGCAGTGCTTCTTTTGGCGTGTAAAAACGTTGTCGTTTGACTGGCACTAATGCAACGTGGAGGTAATGCCGGTTAATTTGTTGCAATGCAAGGCGCTGAGGCGTAGGTTTTTTGACGATATGCTGCACTAGAAATATTATGTTTTCATATTTTGATTTTTTTTCGATTTTAATATGAATTGAATTATTATTTTTTATTATTTTTTTATTATTTTTTTAATTTCGGTGATCATTTTTATTGTGTTTTAGTGGCATAGATTTTATATTCTTTAGAAAAGACTTGAAATTTTTTAGATTTCAAGCATAAAGAAAGTGGTATATAAAACATATATTTTTTTAAATTTATTCACACTTTTTTCCATTTTTTTTTTAGATCTTTTCCAAATTCCAAATTTTTTATTTTTAAATTTTTTTTTCTAGTCATTAATTTATTTTCTTAAGAAATTTATCTGACATTGTTAGAAAAAGTTTACTTCATATTTAAAATATTATGACAAACATTTTTATTTGTTATATTATTTTTTATATTATTTTTCAATTTTTCAATTTTTTATTTAATTTTTTTTCTTAATTTTTTAATTTTAATATTTTTTTTTTTAATTTTTTATATTTTTTGCCGATTTTTTGTTCCAATTTTTTCCTGGTCATCAGCATATACATATGTATAAATATATTATATACATATATACTCACCTAAAATGCAAACCAAGGTACTATCGAAAAAAATTGAAAATCGTTGTCAGATTCAATGAGATAATATATAACCATTTTATATCGAAAACTCTAATTTTGCTTCAATATGAAAGTATGGTAACCAATATATACCCATTTTATAACCAATATGTAACCATTTTATAACCAATATATAACCATTTTATAACCAATATATAAACATTTTGTAACCAATATATAAACATTTTATAACCAATATATCAACATTTTATAACCATTTTATAACCGAAACTCAAATTTGATTTCAATATTAGTGATTTCTGTTATATTGTTTTTCCTTCGCCTGTAAACTTATGAAAAGTGATGTTACGTTATTTTGCATTTTAGGCGATGATATCCATATATAGAAATATTGTTATTAGGAATGGGTCTGATTTTTTTTTGGAAAGGTCGTTACTTTATTTTATTTTACTTTTTTTGTAAGAAGTGGATCTGAAATTTATTTTCGAACTTAATTAATTTAACAAAATTTGTTTTTTTAAGTCAAAAAGTTTTCAAGTTTTTGCTGCATTAAATCTCCAAACACGAAGCATAATAAGCAAAAACCCTTCGCTCTGCCTCTGCGCCAAAATATTTACATTATTTATGCAAATGCTTTGCAACAACAAACAGGCGTTACAACAGCTGAGCTGAACTGTCGCCGTAACGCAACGCCTTCTCTGCTATTTTGGTTTTAACCTAATCAAGCGCGTTAAGCGCACGTAAGCCAAGTTAATATACCGCAAGCGCTGTTTAAGCTTATTAAGACGCGCTAAGACATTTTGTAAGGCGCACAGCAAAACAAATAAAGAAGACAACAACAAAATACTCACATAATATTTTTTCAAAACGGAATTTGGTAGAGTAAAAATTGTGTGTAGTCAGCGTGGGATTTTGTTTTCGTTTTTTACGCGTTTCCTTTTGTTGTTAGCAGAGTTCAATGTAACCCGAACAAAATAAAAAAGTTTCGTATAAAAATAAAAGTGTCGAAATAATGATTATAAATGAAAATCAATAAAAAGCGCAGCTTACAATAGCATTTGAAAAATTATACAAATATAAACGAAAAAAATCCTCATAAGTACGTATGTATGTGGCAACGCTAAGAGCAGTGAAGTTATACAGGCCATTTGGTGCCGTCACGGACGTAACTAAGCCGCATGAACATCACTTAAGCAAATGCTTTGATGTCTTCCCCGTCTACTTTAAAGACTTCGTGAGTGAGCCGGTGAGCGCCACGCTGCTGGCGATCGATTACGCGTGCGCGCACGCATTCTGGCTTAATTAACTCCGCAGTGATGTTTTAGGTTACGTGTGCTAACGAGCCAGTCAGCCTCGTCTGCTTCAACGATGATACTTATATATATATAATATTTTTTGACGAACATTTTCTAAATGAAGCGCCGCCATCACTACAAATTACTATGCGTTCAATTTAGCTTTAGCAGTGCGGCGGCGGCAAAAAACAAAACAACTTAAATAGCGAAATAAAAGAAAAACCATTTTGTATTCTTGTCGCCGTAACTTGAAGCTCACTTGCGTGGTATATAATATTTAATAAAGCGTAGATAGCATAAACGTTGAAGAATGCTGTGTGGCACGTTTGTTGGCCAAGGTTGTTTCAGCAGCTGCCACAGAGGCGTGAAAAAATTTACCACATCACTGCGCTGCAACGACCACGTCGCGTTATGCTATCCGTTCAGCCGAGTAGTTAAATGAACTTGTGAAACGGCTCTGCGCTCCGCAAAGGTATTGTGCCGAAGATTTGTGCAGTTGGTGGTCTGCTGCGCGCCGAGAGGCATGCTAACGAGCCGAAGAATGTGACGGCGAAGGGCATTGCATGGCTGAACAAGTGGCTTAATATGTGTGGGAATTCTTAGAAATTGAAGTTAACTGGAAATAAATGGGAAGAACTCTGCTCGGGTATACTGATTTGCAAAAAATAACAACCCTGGGTATTGAAATTTCGAAAATTTGTTTTTAATTTAGCAGCTGCGCTCTTTTGAAATACACAGTTCTATAGTTCCTTGGTTAAAAAGAATTGGACCTTCGTCTTGCTTCTACAAGAGTTCCTTATGTTCGTAGCAGCGAATCCTCCGCACAAAATATCGAAATGACAGACTGATTTTCTGTTATTAAAAGTCATATAAAATATTGGTCAACGTTCGATAACTTGAGCACTAAAATAACTGTGGTCAGCTATAGATTTCGAATACACAATAACAGATGTACATAACATATCCTTTCAACCCTGTTGGAGCGTAGATCCGGCAGGGTTTCAGTATTCATGTAAGAACAGAAAGATGAGTGATTCGTTTCCCAGTTCGTCAGAGGGCTTCTACCCTGGCCTAAAGCCGAAACCGAACCTGCCATAAAAAAGCACGTTCGAAAAGCGAGTCGCTTGCTACAAGACAGACGTCCGCTGTAGCCGTTGTACAGACGACACATCCTCATTCGTAGTAGGCTTGTTTTAGCTTCGGTACTCACCTTCGACCTTACCGACTTAAATGGACAGTTCTGCCAGAAGCTACTACCGACATCGCTCTGAGGATCATTTCACTTACTGAGCATCCTCCTCATCTTGACGAGATAACAAACCTCGCTGAGACGATAACTCGAGCCGGTAACCAGGCCGAAACAGCTGAGTGTCAGTAATATTTCGCTTCAAGGCTCTCACAGCGGTAATCTCAAAAGAAAATCAATGTGCCTCGTGGCAGTGAAATGAGTTTGTGGAGTAGAGAGGCTGATGTATAGAAAGTGTTATTCGACTAATAGTAAAGTTGAAGAAGCGCAATGACATTACTATAATATATGAATTCAAACCAGACATCTTTTTTCGAGTACATGCACACCTTCCAAATAACCTGCTATAAGCGTTTTGTCGATTTAATAACAGCGAGTACTCACTGCAAACGTCTCTGGTTACTTAAATCCATTTTTATAATCCTTACGACCTTCAACAAAACCACAACCATAGTCTACATCCCCACAATTGCATAAATACTAAACGCTTCCGTATAGCTTACGACGTCGTCGACGCCGAGGCCGTGTTGTTGTTGATATTGAAGTGGAAGGAAAAATCAATAATCCTTCAACATTTCAAAAACGTACGTTTCAACTCCATTTTGACGTGTATATCAACACTGCTTAATGACACATTTCACACTGTGACTGTGTGTGTGTGTATGTATATGTGTACAATTTTACACTTGAAAATATGGCCGAAAGCATGACAAGGCTTCGCTGATGAGTGTACTGTCAACACTGGGCTGCCTGCTCGTTGGCAAGTGTGCGCTGAAGGAGGTGGGGTTGCATGTCCTTGAACTTAACGATTGATGGCAACGCCATTAAACTGTAGCTCGGCGAATGCAAAGTCGGAAGGATTTAAAAATTGTGACGCGAAAGCGCTCAAGGGAAAGATATGACTGCTAGTGTCTAGGAAAGACAATTTGTGGAACCTTTAATCAAATATTTAAATATTTTTTATTCTGGTATAAATCAATATTTCGAAGTTTAAAAAAATGCAAAAATATTATGCTACACTTACTTTTTCTTTAGAAACTTTCTACCGTCTGTCATTCAGCCTCAAAAATCCATTATATTTAATAAGTTTTTATACTTTTTCTTGCTTGCTTGCTCTTTACTTTTTGCTGACGCATTTCCCTAACTATTGTGCCTTTGTCGGCCTGTTGTTTACCCACGCATTCATCCCGCCGCTCTGTAACTCACTTCCGGTGCCGTTATCAACTGCCTAAATCTCCACACAACTTTGTTGGCGTCTTTCTCCAACCTCAAGTTTCATTCCTCATTCCCCCAACTTGTTCGCCTTGTGCTGCTGTTTCCTGCGCAAACAAGTGTTACTCTTTTTGTTGGGCAGCTGGTTGGGGATGTTTGTTTTTCGGCACTTTTGACATTCTAATCAAGCTGACTTAAGCCGCAACAGCATTTGACAGCCTGACAGCAACTGCGTAATGTAAATTCCACCCTTAAGCCACTTGTGCGTGGGGCATGCAAATGGCATGAGTACTTTGCAAATGTATGAAGTTTTGTATTCACACCCACAAGCGCTTCTCATTGTCCTTGCCCCTTGCCAGCAGCAGACGTCATAATCATTTCATCTTCTTCCCTTAGCCATTTTTGCGTTGAAATTACACACTTATCAGGCGAGTGAAATCAACAAGCAACATTATTGCTGCTTTACATTATTTCACAAATCGTTTGGCAACCCTCGTACGCTAGTTATCGCCTTCATTATCACTTGCGCAATGATGAGCAGTATTCTTTATTGGAAACCACATTTATATAATCGTCAGCATAATGAACGCTATCAATATCACTGCTTGCGCGACAAGCTTTTAGCACGAAAGTCAACGTCGCTGAAGTGACGGTGGCTTGCCACACAAAATATCGCACAAGCGATTTTGCAGTCTCCTTTTTGTTGTTCTAGTTATTATGATTTTCACGTTCATTTGCTGTGATTCATTTCACAGTTTTACATCTCATTTAGTTGCTGAGTAAGTGTCTTCTGTGCGTCCCCACGTTAGCTTTGCGCATCTTCACAGTTATGCTTTTACTCATGCCAACGAACTGGTACATTAGACAGCTCGCCAAAACATTCGTTTGAGTCTCTGTACTACGCGTCTGCTGTGACGTTTCGACGTTTCTTGATTTGCCATCAGCGGCGAGTGGCCTTCTAGGCTTGTCTTTGTAATGAAATCATGACTCTAATATTAGAGGTTTCGATTGAGTGCGCAAATGGTCGCGCGCTTTGATTGAGAATTAGTAAGCGAGAGTGTGGTGATAATTATGGTGATGTTGCCGTTGGCGCCGCGCCGTTTTTACAGTACTTAATTAGCAATTTGCTGTCTGCGCTGCATACTTGGTTCAAGAAGCGTAAGAATTTACGAATAATTATGAATTTCGAATAGAATTTCCATTAATTCAAGGAAATATAGTTTAAGAACTTGTGAAACGTTTTGTGCGGTGAGCGGTTAAGTGCTAATTACTTAGATACTGAGTACTGAGTAATTTTGAATGATGATTTAGTGGAATTTTTGATTAGTTTCTTGGATTTCCGGTTTCCAATTATTATTTTTTTTTTTTGGAAAATATTGTTCACTTAACAAGCAAAATCATTCATTTTGACCACATCAGCAATGGAAAACTTTTGCTGTATTTTAATTAGAACGCGTTGCATTTGTCGAAAATGTTTTTTTGTATGCGCCGCGCAATTTCAAAATCGCCGCGTTTACATGCCGCATACACGCAACAGCTTTTACTCTCTACCACTTTTGTGTATCACAGAAAATCTCATCGGAATTTTTAGCCCGAAAAGCGACAATTGCCGCGCATACCAACGGCAGTCGCGCGATTGCATTCGAGCAACCGCACAGACGCGCATTATGACACAGTGGAAGCAGTGCAGTGTAAAAGCGCAGCAGCCCGTTGCATGGCAAAAGCGCGCCGCCGAAAATCGCATTATACGTAACCGAAAGATCAACGAAGCAACAAATTTATACGGCACCACAAGCGGCCATATGTACAGGTGCTGCTGGCTGCTGGCTGACCCGTCTCGTTTGCTTGCGGCTGTTATCGTCACCACTACCGCAGTGCCAACAAAATCAAAGGGAAACACCAGCAAAGCCGCTCAAATGCTACCGCAACAGTTGGCACTTCTGCCGCTTGGCGGCTGGCTACCACAATTGCCGTTTACCACCAACAAAGCGCGATAAAGCCACTATCGGTTGTTTAGGCAATCATTTGCACCGCCAACACCGATTTATATAGTTACGTGCCTACGTACATACAGACAGACAGACGGTCATGCATGCATGCCAGCCAAGCGCACACGGCCAGCGGCGGCTCTGCGCGTTCGTCGATCATTCATGCCAGGTTCCTATGGTCCGTAATTTGCTGTTTTTTTCATTTTTTTTTTTATTTTTAATTTTTTTTTATTGTATCGCTTGCTGGCCTGTGGTTGTTTTGACTCTTGCATTTGCCGTTGCCGTTGGACGCGCGCGTACTCGCGTTGAGCTCTCATTTTTTCCCACCTCTTTAACGCTTTTGAGTTACCAAGCCAGCCGTTAAGGTTCAGTGTTGTTTGTGTAACTGTTTTTTTCTGCTTCTAGTTTCTTGTATATTGCTGCAGCAAATTTCCCAGGCCGCTGCCGGTCAGTCACAAAGCTAAACAGCCATTGGCGCGCATTCGCGTCTCTGTTGCTGTTGTTATTTTTGTTGTTACCGTTCATTCATGCGTGTTTTGTAAGCCATTCTCATTTTGTTGTGCATAACTTCACTTGTAGCTACGACGCACTTGTTGCTGTTGTTTTGCGTACGAAACATTGAAACAAAATTTAAAACAAATTTACGCGTAAACACACGTAGAATGTACGCCGCTTTGCAGCATACCGCAAAGGCGGCATGCATGCAATAGCTGAGCCACGCTGCGCACTTGAGCGGCGGTCGGTGATATTTGAAGCGACGATGCGACGTTGGTATTTAAATGCAGCGCGCACTCGTACTTAGCGCTCCCTTCCGGCTCACTCAAGCATGTGCGCGGCGGCTTAGGTGTGGGAAAAATGCTGAGCATTCAAAGGGTCTTAGTATGCGCATGCACTTGTCTATATGTATTGATAAGGTCAGTTGGCTTACTGCAGCGCTTACTGCTGTTTCATTGTGGGCTTTGGTATATCATCTTCCGTGCTTTCGCTTCATTACAGTAGCTGTAACTTTTTTTCAAATTCCCTGAATTTAATTAAATGAAGCTTAAAAGCTTTTCCAACAATATATGCTGTGACACAATGTGATTGGCAGCACTGCATATATACGACTGCAACACAACATCTATTGACAAAATACGAAAATACTTTTTCGACTACCCAATATAATGTCTTCTTCACACCACAACTTCTATTAAAGTGAAAAAGTCAAGCAGTTGTCACGACGCATTATCGATTAATTTTCTTACGATTGTAAAAATGCAAGCTTTTGCAATAAATTCTATGCTTTAAAACCCGTTGGCTAGCGTAATTCCTTACTGCGCCGTAGCACTTCCGCCTCTAACGCCACTGCTGCCAAACAGGAAGCATTCGCGATTCTTGCTTCCGGCTGCCTGCTGTTCTGCACACTCATAGCTACTAAAATTAGACGACGCACTAAGCTGCGTGAAAATGGAAAATGTTGGCGAATTTTTCAAAAATATACCCAAGCGTATATGTGTGTGTGTGTCAGTAAATAAATAAAATATGCCAACATTTCACGCGCTCGTTAGCGTTGGCAACTGTGTGGAAAATTATTTATTTTACATCTGCCTAATATTTATTTGGCACAGTCAGCAAACGGAGGCAGCAGCATAGCGGCGACTAATAAGCGCCTTAAACGCCGGACTGGCATGATGTGCAATGAGTACAACAATAAAAATGTGAAAGCATGGTAAACACGAGATGTTTAAGTCAATAAGTAGCTGTCGATCTGACATTCATTGCCTGCTTGCTGTGCGCCTCCGGCTTGGCCGCTGCTTTGGTCACCTGCTGTGCGCTGTGACGCTTAAAAGTTTATTTATTTTATAACTGCTCGGAGTTATGCGGAATCGTAACATTTTATTGCTGCTTTTCTATGCAGAAAAGTGTTTCGCCAACTTTTTGTTTTTGCTTCTGCTGTGCGGTCAATTGTGCTAACATGCTAAGCGCCTATATTCAAGTAGATAAGCAAAAAAGTGGAAACCTTTAAATTAAAATAAATAAAATATTTGGTATGAAAGGAGCCCAATAAATTTGCGGCGTCTCTGGTTGTTTGCGTTTCGTTTTTTTTTTATCAAATTAAAATTTTTTAGTTATTTTGCATTTTCAAAACAAAGTTGTGTGTGCAATTTAGTATACAAATATTAGAACTGTGTTGGTTGCGGTATCAAACTTCAGCGATAACCGATAAACTTAAACTCTGTTTAGACTACAGAAAATTTTTCAATGCGGCAGTGAGGTGTTTTTATTTTATTTTATTGTTGTAGCATTGTGAAAAATTTATAAAAATGTGGAAAATAAATAAAACGGCATATTCAAATAATATTTTTGGTATAAAAATGTTACAAATAATAAATTTAAACACTAAGTGTGGCAATCAAACTAAACAGAAATAAAAAAAAAAATACTTAAATTAAAAATAAAAAACAAAAAGCGAAATTTATGATTTATGTAAATACAAAAAATAAAAATTATGGGCATTTTTTCTTTGTAACTATTTTTTTTTAAAACATAACCAAATTAAAATCCGTCTCTCCTAAGCAGAATATGCTAAATATCAAGGAAATAATAAAATATTAGTGCCGAAGCAGAAATAAAAATTTGCATCAAAAAGCTGAAAAACATTACGAAATTTTATTGCACAAAAGTGTGACAAATCGCCGTTTACTAAACGAAACCCCAATCAAAAAATAAATTACAAACTATAAAATCAAGTTAAAGTGCTGAGCAAATCAAAAACAAAAAAGAAAAGTTAAACAAATTGTAAAATTAGTTGCCTTATCGTCGACAAAGCAAAGAAAAATCAAAAAAAAAAACTAAAAAAAATAAGAAATCGAAAAGAAACGCTTCCTTGTTGAAAACAGAAAAGCAATAAACATATAAATTTTGTACATACATACATATATTTTTGTAACAAAAGCATAATACAAACAAACAAATAAATAAACAAATTATAAAAACATCGTAAAACCAGCCATAAAACAACGCTGATATTAAAAAGCGCAGAAAAATTAGCGTCGCTGAAAACGCGCAGCAAAACTGCCGGGCAACATGAAAAACTGTGAAATGTGCGATTTGCTCAAACTGCAGCAGCAGCAGCGGCAAGACAATTGCATCAAAACTACCGCAGCACAGTTGATAAAATCACTGCGTCTCAACACGAATCCGTTATGCCAGCACCAGCACCAGCAGTTGCAGCAACAAACGCAACCACAGGCAGCGCAACAGCAGCGTTGCTCCAGTGTTGGCAGCACAGGCAGCGCTTGCGACACAATCTCCTCGCTGTCCGGTTCGGCGCTATCACCAACGGCCAACAACAACAACAACAACAATGCCTGCAACATACACCAACATGGGCTGCTGCACAATCACGTCGGTGGCCTTAAAAGTGCGCACAGCAGTAGCTGCCTTTTGCCGAACAGCGCCGCGTCGCTTTCCAACGCGCTAACGAGCGCCGCCGCCGCAGTAGCCATGCCGCCGTACAGCAGCATGCCAGGCGCCCCGCTGGCAGCACAACAAGCGGCGAATGCAACACTGCCAACCACGTCAGCAACCAGCATATTGCCGGCAACGGCGGCGCTTGGCGGGCTCGGCGCTGCGGCAATGGCTGCCAATTTGGCCGAATCGTTTACTTTATTGCATCAGCAGGCGCATCAGCATTTTCGCGATATACTCTATGCGGCACACTTGCTGGGACGAGGTAAAGAAATGTATTAAAGAAAAGTAGTAGAAAAGAGTCATTTATTATTTGCGCGTAACTCTCAAAAAAATATAATATTTCAATTTTTTCTGAAAGTAAACAATGAGTATAATGTAGCAAATAGTAGATTTAACAACAAATAACTGCGTTATATGATATAACAGCAAATCGCGCGCAAAGTATTTTGCATGCTGCGAAAAAGTACGAAATTCACACAAAAATGTCAGCTCGTAATTGTGGGCGATTATTCAATGAAATTATATACATTTATCATTTTTTGTTGACAGTTGAAAAAGTCGAGAGCGTAGATATGTATGTAGTAGTAGAGGCTGAAGAACAGCAGCAAATTGCAGAATATTGTGGGTCACATAAAAATGATTAATGACTCTGCTTGAACAAATGTGTATTAATAAAAATCAGGCAAATTAGCATGCAAGGGAACTGATTTTAGAAAGAACCGCAACATACGAGAAATAAACACTTATTAAAGAAAGTTCGTAAGTTGAGGAAGTTATGGTTAGATTTTGCAATATTTATTTAATAGTTGTCAATATTTGCACAATTTTGTCAATATAAATTTGATTCAAATGCTCGTTAGTCACAAAGTAGTCAGTCTAAACCAAATGTAAACATGTTTTAAGAAAAAAATTTCGATAGTAAAAAAATCGATAACATAAACACATTAACAGAAAAAATCGATAAGAGATAAAAATATCGATAACAGATAAAAATATCGATAAAAGATAAAAAATATCGATAGCAAATAAAAAATATTGGTAACTGATAAAAAAATTTCAAACCAGATAACAGTATCGATAATAGATAAACTCATTGATAAAAGTTTTAAATATCAATAACATATAAAAAATATCGATAACAGATAAGCGATAGCAGAAAAAAAAATATTGATAACTGGTAAAAAAATTTCAAACCAGATAACAGTATCGAAAATAGATAAACTCATTGATAAAAGTTTAAAATATCAACAGCATATAACAAATATCGATAACAGATAAGCGATTGCAGAAAAAAAAATTGATAAAAAACGTCGATAATATATATTGTTAACATGTAAAAATATCGATGACAGATAAACACGTTGATAACGGATAAAATATCGATAACACAAACACATAGATAACGGGAAAAACTATCCATTACATAAAAAATATTGCTAACAGATAAAATTTTCGATAATAGATAAAAGAATATTAACAATATATAAGATATAATATATCGATAACAAGTAAAAATATCGTTAATTGATTAAAAAATTTGATAACTGATCAAAAAATATCGATTAAATATAAAAATATCTATAACAAATAAAAATATCATTAACTGATTAAAAATTTTATAACGTAAAAATATCGACTAAATATACAAATATCGATAACAGATAAATTTAGTGCAATTCAAATATCGGTTAATAAAACAAATCAGCTATTTGTTCTGTGCTTTCTCCTCAAGCCGCCGCAAATCAAGTTCATATGCAAGCGTTTGACATCTGGAAACTTGTGAACCATTTTCGTTTGACCGCCGTAACCCATTAATTTGTTAAAACAAATAACAACCAATTAACGCTTTGACAGCACAAAGCTTTCAACTGTTATCGCGCTTGTCGACCCTAGGTTAAGCCAGTCCACTGTCACTCGGCAGTGCGCGCTTATCTTCAAAACACATAAACAATAAACAAAACAAAACAAAACAGAGACCGAGACCGAGATCGAGACAGCAAAAAGTTGACAAATGTCAAACACAATGTCACGCTGGCGCGAGCGGACAAAAGTGAAGAAGTGTAAACTAATAAGCGCGACAAAAATTAAAAGCAATAACAACAGCTGCAGCGTACTTCACAGCTCAACAAGTCGCCAGCAAATGCACTCGAAACAAATTCAGTCCATTAGTGTCACAAACGCCCACAATTTGCGGTGTTATCGCTGTGTATGGAGCGCGTATATTGCTTTTCAAACAATAACACAAATAAAAAAAACACGAAATATTTATAGAAATGCTTTTGGTGAAAGAATAAAATTTATATATAACAGTTAATAAATTTCTTTAATGGTCGCGTACATGACTTTATTTTAAACGCAACTGTCAGCGCCCATCTGTCATGATGCCATTTAATGCAGCTGTCAAGTGTTGAATTTGTTTAAGCACTTGTTTGTCGGTTACGCGCGAGCAGCAGATGATGATCTTTGCCAGCAATTTGTCGCATTGTCCAGTTAAGAACCGTCAGCTCGCGCGGCTGCTGCGAGATCTGCGCAGTTTATCATTTGACACTTATGGCTGTCAAAGCGCATGATTTGCGCACATATGCGCCAAATACATACCACACTTGTGCTGCTGGTCCGCACCAGCATTCTTTTCGTGATGACGTCGCTCACGTGAATTATGCAGCCGCGCGCCATTTGCTTGCTGCTCCATTTTTGCACAGCGTCATTTGTTGCTACCGTCAGCGTAACCGCCTTTTCAGCATCAATGTGAAATTGTTGCGCGTAGCAGCAAGCGCTTTTGTGTCGCATTTTGCCGGTTTGGGTTTGCGTTGGCATGTGGCAGGGTGTGGCGCGCGGCATATATGTATACTCGTACATGTATGTTGATATAAATAATTTGTCACGCAATCAATGTGGCATTAAATCATAAAAAGAACAACAACATAAAAGGCCAAAACGCCTAATAGAAATGTGAACGCAATTTGACAAATGTGAGTGCCGCGCGTCAAACACAGCAAATTAGACATGTGTCACATTCCAAATCATGACCTGCAGTGAGGGAAAGGTGCACAACTGTTGCTGCGGCCGTGTGACGTTTGGCGCAGTAAAAGTTTCCGCGTGTAGCGGTGTAGTCAGTCTGTCGGTCGCCATTTGTTGTGCTGTGCTGTGCTGGTTATTGGAAGGTTTGGCGCCAGTCCTTTCAATGTAATTAAGTGCGAATTTATTTGTCGTTGTCGCAATTTTGTCAACACCCCTTAATTTACTGCCGACGCCTCTATGAAGTGCTGTGGTTGTACACAAATATTGTAGTAATCCGCGTTTAATTGAGTTTAAGCTGCGGCCCACCGCGCGACATGGTGCGTAATAAAAACGAATTAATGGCTTTTCGGGTTTTTCGGTGCGAATGTGTGGCGCAATGTGTTGTAGTATATGTTTACTAAGTTTGATTATTGGTGGCAGCTGGTATATTACAACAGCTAAGAGTTTTGTGGTTAATAGATATTTACTTAAGTGGGTATACTAGTCGAGAAATGTGAAAACATCGATTTTTTGTATTTCCTTAAAATATGAAATATTTTGATGGTTTATACATATATATTAAGTTTAAAAGTTTAAAAATATCTGCTTTAAAGCTTTCTTTTCAAAATTCAGACTATTTTCTAAGTCAAAGGCGTTTTAGTCCATGCCAACGAGATCGGTTGGAGGGGTCTTTATCATATCTCACGTTCTTAATAATCGATTTTCTGGAAATTTCTCATAAATAGCACAAAAACTGAGACAATATTACAAAAAAAAAACTTTTGTATATTATAATTTATAATAAGAAATTCTAATTTTAGTTAAAAAAAATATTAAAAAAAACATCCAGAAATAAAAAAAAAATATAAAAAATTCTAGTTTCATAATCAAAAAAATTTAATTTAAATTTTAAACAATAAAAAAATTATGATTTTTAATAATAAAAAAATTCTAATTTTTGAAACCAAAAAATTTGAATTTTTTCAGAAGTCTAATTTTTAAAATGAAAAATTCAAATTTTTATTAGTAAAAAAAATTGGACAAGTTTTAAAAACTTATTATTAAAAGTAAATTTTTAAAATAAAAAAAAAAATATTTTTAACAAAAAATATTATTTTTTATAAAAAAAACATTAAATTCTAGCTTTTAAATTTTTTTTCTTTAGTAAGTAAAAAATACTAATGAAAAATTCAAAATTTTCTGAATTCTTATTTAATATTTTAAACAATAAAAAAGTTGATTTTTAATAATAAAAAAAATTGTAATGTTTAGAAACCAAAAAATTTACATATTTTCTGAAGTCTAATTTTTTAAATGAAAAATTCAAATTTTATCAGTAAAAGAATTGGACAAGTTTTAAAAATTTATTAAAAATAAATTAAATAAATAATTAAAATAAATTTTTAAAATAAAAAATATTTTTAATAAAAAAAATATTTTATTATTATTTTTAATAAAAAAAAATTATTTTTTATAAAAAACATTTTTCTTAAATTCTAGCTTTAGTAAGTAAAAAATACTAATGAAAAATTCTAATTTTTCTGAATTCTTGTTTAATAATCAAAAATATTTTATTTTAAATTCTAAATATTGTCTTAAAAAATTATAATTTTTAGTGACAAAAAATTCTTATTTTTTCTGAATTCTAATTTTGAAACTGAAAATTTTAAATTTTATTATTAAAAATAATCGCAATTTAAAAAAAATTATATTAGAAAAAGTATATAATTTATGTATATTAAAATAGATATTTTTCTAATTTCTACTTTTATTAAGTAAAAAAATACAAATTTAAATAAAAAATAAACATAATTTTTAATAATAAAAAAGTTCTAATTATTTTAAAATCAAGTTTAATAATTAAAAAACTCTAATTTAAATTTTGAATAATAAAAAAAAATACAAATTTAAATTAAAAAATAAACATAATTTTAATAATAAAAAGTTCTAATTTTTTTTTAAATCTAGTTTAATAATTAAAAAACTAATTTAAATTTTGAATATTAAAACAACATAATTTATAATAATAAAAAAATTTAATTTATTTTTAATGAAAATTTCGGATTTTTTTTATCAAAGACATTCCAGAAATTAAAAAAAATAATTTTTAATTAAAAAAAATAATAGTTTTTCTAAATTCAGGTAATAATAAGTAAAAAATACTAATTTACATAAGAAAAATAAATATGATTTTTAATAATGAAAAATTGTAACTTTTCTGAATTCTAGTTTTTATTATTAACAAAACGCAACAGTTAGGAATTCAGTAAAGAATCGACCTTTATTTCTGATTAGAAGCCAATTTGTGATATTTTCCAATTTTGTTTCGTGGCTTATACAATTTTTACTACAATTTTATTACATTTTTTATTTTGGAAATGAATACAAGGGTCAAAATCAATGCGAATGCGACTTTTTTCTCTCCACAACTTCAAAGGCGAATAACTGTATGATTTTTTTTTTAATTTATTTTGTGTACTCTTGAAATAGGAATAAACAAATGATAAAAAATTTATGATAAAAATCTCAATTGCTTTTTTGTATCAACTGCCAAAAAAATTGCCCTCTAGACCTGAACACTACCTAATGATATAATTTTAAATTTTCCTTTTAACGATTTAGTTGATAACATGATTGATTTAAATGGATTAACGTGTCCTTAACGCTTTGGTGAACTTTTGAAATTAAACTTTTTCACCTGTTGTAGAGAGCAAAAAAAATATTCAAAAAAAAAAATCTTGTCAAAGGATTTTCCTTCACACAATTCATAAAAAAAAACTCATGAAAATTATTTACTCGCCTATTTTGCATACTCAACACATTTTACATATCCAGCAAAGTTAAAGTACGTTTTACGGCATGCGGGCCAACCGCCGGTGATAGTCCACTTAAAATATTCAAAAGTCACTTTTTTATCTGCCACACTTTATCAGCATTCACGCAGGATGTCAAGCGACACAAAAAAGGAATAAAAACCATATACTATATGTGGTTACACACACGCCTGCAAATGCATAAATAAGTAATAAGGGGTAACATGTGCGCCTACTATCGCCCAAACAGCAGGCAAACCCGTCACCGCATAGCTGTCAGCACACATTTACATATTCACAAACGAACGCTGATTGAGCAGGCAAACGAGCAGACACTTCGACTGGCCACCTTCTTCCATCAACTCCCAAACAGACATTGAGCCACGTCCACTAACTGCTCAGCAGCTCAGCAACTGCTCAGCGCTGGCAGTTTGAAAAATTGTCAATTGTTGAGTTTGTCACGCTGACAAAATGATGAATTGGCTAGTGTGTTTTGTCAGCGCTACAGCAGACGCATACTGCCAGCAGCAAGTGGCATACATATGCACGTACATATACATATATGTATACATGAAAGTTTTAGCTACGCAGGATTTGCCTGGCGTGGTGAGTGTGCCCTGCTGATAGCTGCCTGAGTGCTTTAGCCACACAACTGCACATCGATAAGTGTGATTATGGGCTTTGTTGTTGGTGCTTGCGGTGCACCACTACGTATGCCACCAATCGGTGTTGGTACACAGGAAGCATTTCAGCGCATCAAACCAATCACACGGGTGGCGGCAATGGTAGCATAAGCCGCGTATGGGAAATATTGTATATGCACACCTGCAATCGTACACTTAATACAAGTACATACATATATGTATGTATGTATGCATGCGCTTTAGCATATGTGTCGCATTAGCAACGCTGACCAGTTGCACCTGCAATGATTGGATTGTTCTGATTTCGCCGATATGGCGGCTGCTACTCTCGGACCGCAGATGAGGCTGCTGTTACGGTTTTGGTTTTGGTTTTGCTTTTTGTTGTTGCATACGAGTATATGTATCTCGTTTCATGGCCTTGGTATTGTCCGCATTTGTTGTTTGTGTGCCCGTGTGTCTTGTTGCATGCAAAATTTTCTTTGTTGGTGCCGCTTTAATTCATTGGCAACGCCAATACTGCCACGAATATTCATACGAGCGTAAAATCGTTGGCTATATTGATTCAAAGCCTAGGCTACCAGAACGTTGTTTTGCAGCAAAACAAAATTATAGCAAAATAAAAATTTGAAAGCAAAAGTTTTATACCAAAGGTTTTATAGCAAAAAATTGTATGGGAAAAAATTTTATAGCAAAGTTTTATAGCAAAAAATTATAGCACACAAAAATTATAGCAAACATTTTTAACGGAGAAAAGTAAAAATTTCAAACAATTATTTTTCCATAATATTTTATTGAGTGATTTTCACTTCAAATCACCTGTATACATACATTTATACTTACATATACATACGTATACATATACTTACATACATAACCTTTCTTTCATTTCCCCTCAAAATCTCGATTCACCACTTATTTGCACAATTTTGACACAAATTTTGCATTTTATATGGCTTTTCCTTGCCAAGTGGCAGCAATTTCCTGCGACAATTGCTACACTTCAGCGTGATTGAATGCGTTCAAAAGTGATTGAAAGGGCTCGCCCTTACATCAAGTTGCCGATTACACGTTGACTGTGCGCATGCATATATTTTCGGGGTTTTTAGGTCAATGAGTCCCATAGTGTTACGCAAATAAATGTCAATCAAGTGCAGGATATTTATAACAATCACGAACTGGGTAAAATTTCAGTTAGAAGACTCTCATATTCTTATATTTTTATACCCTAAACAGTGTTTATTAAGTTTGCCACAAAGTTTGTAAGACGCATACATATGTGTATAGTATATATATGTGTGTACATATTAGGTGTATAAATGATCAGGGTGACGAAATGAGTCGATTTACCCAAGTCCATCTGTCGGCGTGTTTGTATATACACGAACTACTCCTTGAGCTTTTGATATATTGTACTGAAATTTCGCACACGTCATTTTTTCTTCAAAAAGCTGTTATGTTGACGAATCCGTCGATATCGGACCACTATAACATATAGCTGTCATATACACTGATCGGTCGAAATCAAGTCCTTATAGAAACTTTTTCATATGACGAGATATCCTCACGAAATTTGGCGTAGACTATTGTCCAAGGTAACAGTACAAACTCCGAAGAAATTGTTCAGATCGGACCACCAGCTACCATAGCTGCCACACGAACTGACCAATTAAAGTGAAGTTCTTGGTATGGAAAACTTTTTCTAACCGTTTAGAAGCTTCCCACACTTCACTAATTCGCAATCACCTATAAAAAAATATTAACACAAATCGCTAATTCCCATGACATGCCGCAGATCAAACCATGCTAATTATTACGCTTCGTGTGTGTGCTTAATGGCAAGCTTGCCCTTCGGCGCGTCCTCTACGGACCTCTACCTACACTACGTTACATATGTATGTATGTGGTGTTGGCCATAAAAATGCGCCTAATTACGCAGAACTTATGATGCGCCACACCTCAGTTCACATTCAAGCATTACTTTAGCCGCAACGCACCATCAACTTTCCGCACATCAACAAACAACTGTCAACGAGCGGCAGTGCTGACGTTAGTAATGCAACCCCTCATTGAGCACTTCTCGGTGTCGGCCGCCATACTTAGCCGCTTCTATGTTTTCTCCTATTTCATTTTGCCATTAAGGCGCATTCACTTGCAACGGCTCGTCAACGCCACATCAACGTTCGCACGCCTCGCAGCAGCGCGCGTATTAGCAAGAACATAACAGCAACAACAAAATCATTGCCATCATAATTATCATTATGATAATCATACGCATTAGTAAGTGGTGGCTCTGACAGCCGCGGCTTTATTGGCGCTTTTTTGCCATTCATTCATTGCCTATTTGCACTATGCGTGCGCGCCGCCTTAGTGCCATGTATATATGTATGTGTGTGTACGCATCTATAGTACTTGCTGCAATTATAACACTTCAAAATTCCTCTGTGCTGTCACTGCGACAGCGGAGAAGCGGCCGCATCGTAATGTAGCATGCATAGCGGCGTTTAATTATTTATGCGCTGATGACATTGATGATGGCCACGTTGATGCCGCTGATGGTGATGATGATAATATGTGCGTTGCTTTGCGTGGTAGGTGTCGCAGAAGGGAACGCGCGTTGATGATGCGTTGAATGCGCTAAATGGCGCATTATTTATGCGCTTTACTGCAAGCGTAAAGCAATGAATTTGAGTCGCACAGTCCGCTTTCGCTTTAAAATGTAAATTTGTCAATGAAAGTTGGTTTTGTAATCAAATTAGTTGAAAAAAATTAATGACTTTTTGTAGCTTGAAGTCAAGTAGTTAAATAAAAAATTTAAACTTAAGGGAATATTGTGGTCCAAAGGTCCAAATTTCGGGTTTTAAATTTCAAAAAAATAAAATCGAATTTTCCTTTTTCCATAATTCGACACAAACCGGTCTAGTTGTCACGCCACTGAAACAGCTATAATTTTGAAAACCACTTTTAGGTAGATGGTTTTGAATATTTAACGTGCCAAATTATGAAATCGATTTTTTTTATTATCCACTAAAACAACTATAATTTTGAAAATTTTTTTAGAATTTTTAAAATTATTTGAATTTTTAAAAACCCTTTAGGAAGATATATTTGAATATCTAGCCAACCAAAGTATGAAAACCCCGTTTTTTTAAATATCTATACTAGAATATATCCCTATAAAACCACGAAAATTTCAAAAAAAATATTACACTTCAAAAATAGAAATCGAAATTTAACAACCGTTAACTAAAAAGCGCACCTGAAATGAAAATTGATATCTAGTGGCTTGAAAAAATTCTTATATTAATTCCTGCTAGCCAACAACCAAAGCATATCCACACAGACACTTGGTTAATTTGCATGTCGCGATCCGCATATGGCAACAACTCCCGCTATTTATACACGCCACTAATAATTATGCACATGTGACACATATCCGAACCATTTTGTGTATGCTTGTGTCATACTCGTTCAGGTCTTTTGACGCATTCATCAACTCGTTGACTAATTATGCGCACAATTTGCGCGAAAAATGCGCACACACACACACGCATTACACAACTACTTGCATAAACGGCAAAATGCATTAGCACAACAACAACAACTGAAATAGTAACACTTTGCCATTTTGCAGTCAAGTAGCGCTAAATATCTGGGCGTCAAGTCGCACATAATGCAAAAATGTGACAAAATGCGCCCGACTGCTGGGCTATTGCCGGGCATATACTGCTGTCTGCACTACTGCGGCGCTGTCAGCTGAACGTTATGCCGGCAATCAGTCTGTCATTTGCTCATTCATTCATTTATTTATTTATTTGTGTCGTTTTGGCGCTTTAGTTGGAAATTTATGTTTTTGTGTTGTGTTGCACGTTGAAAGAATGCAACTTCTGGCTAAAGCAATGAAAACAAAAATAGAATAAATAATTTTTTTTTTTTATAAATTTTTTCAAATGTATGAACATAATTTTTGTAATAATCATTGTGTAAATTGTTTTCTAGTCTCTTGTTTCTTAAATCCTATAGTGTGAACATGTTATTACTTTAATTCAGCGCTGTAATCGATAATTAATCGTTGCTGTTTTTATTGTAACTTCTTCAGTTTTGCAGCTGTTATAATAATTCCTTGCATATTTTGTCAACTCTAATAATTTTTTCGTTGGTCTCCATTTATGTGGCGCGTTTCGTGCGCGCTGTGAACACGTGATCTTAAAGCGCTTACCAAGTGCCTGCTTAATATGCAGCAAATGTGTGGCACAAGTCTTTGCGATTTGTTGTTGCCACGACGAGTTTTTATAAACGTTTTGCCAGACGATTGATTTTACATTTGTTCTAAGCCAACTTAGTTTAAGCTGTTGCAATTTGCATACATTTGCACTGCATATACATACATACATACATAAGTACGTACATATCGGACAGCTGCACATTATTTGCGCATTACTTTATTGGTAGCAACGGCAACGGCAGCAGCGATATTGGCTGTTTTTTTTTGTTGCTGCATTCGCCGTTTGTTTGCATAAATTTATTATCTTCTGTCTGCCTTGGACAAACGTGAGTTTGCTTTTGCGGTTTTTAAGCGCTGCTGCGCATTGTTAGTAGCTGATTTATTAATTTGAATTGTATTTCTACGTTTGCTTTTCATTTAGCCACTGCATTTTTAATATTTGCACTTTTAATTCCGCGTAATTATCACACTTTGCAAATGTTTGCTCTTTCACGCTACACAACTAAGTGTAAATTGTATTAATTTCGCACTCGACTTATCGCCGGCCACTTCTGGAAAATCAACGCTTGTTGAATTGGCGCGAGCACACTGTTCAGCGTAGGTAGAGCACTTGTCATGAGAGTACACCATTGCACTTTGCAAACAAATAACATACAAGTATTTTTTATTTACTTAACTCCACTTTACGTTTTATTTTGCATTTTTTAATTATTTATTTAATTTTTATTTATTTTTTTCTTTATTTTTTTCTTTATTTGTATTTTTTATTTATATTTATTTTCTTAATCTGTATTTTTTTAAATTTTAATTTTTTTATTATTAATTTTTTTCTTTTAATATATATTTTTTCTTAATTTGTATTTGCTTATTTATATTTTTTTCTTAACATTTATTTTTTTAATTTATATTTTTTTCTTAATTTGTATTTTTTAATTTTTATTTTTATTTTTTTCTTAATTGAGGTTTTTTAATTCATATTTTTTGTAATCTGTATTTTTTCTTAATCTGTATTTTTTAATTTGAATTTCTTTATTATTATTTTTTCTTTTAATATATATTTTTTCTTAATTTGTATTTTCTTATTTATATTTTAATTTATATTTTTTCTTAATTTGTATTTTTTTTTTTATTTTTTTTTAATTTTTTTAATTTTTATTTATTTTTTTTCTTAATTTGAGGTTTTTTAATTCATATTTTTTTGTAATTTGTATTTTTTTCTTAACATGTATTTAATTTTTCTTAATCTGTACTTTTTTAATTTGCGATCTGTTTTATTTATATTTT
Source organism: Bactrocera zonata (assembly GCA_037783105.1). NCBI lineage: Eukaryota > Metazoa > Arthropoda > Insecta > Diptera > Tephritidae > Bactrocera > Bactrocera zonata. The sequence continues at coordinate 513,917 of JBAWJQ010001700.1, forward strand.
TTTCTCGATTTGCTTTGATTTTTCTAAATTAGTACTTTCTTCCATACTTTGCACCGTTTTGCATTGGCTTCAGGTTTTACTGGCTTCAGTAGCCTTACGCAAATTGCAATCCTGTTATAGTATCCAACGCAGATATAGCGCCAACTATAATCCAGCATGCCTTCCACAATAGGTAGTTTTAAGTTTATTCTTAAACACTGTTTACTTTCAAGCATCTTCTTCATGCTCTTACTATATGAATTCCTTCTGCCTCCCGTACTCATCGCCTCCATTTGGATTTGCTTGCTATCAAGCCTTATCCATCAGACACATAACGCTAATTACTTAACACCTTTCGTTAAATATTTTAATGTGTTGGGCGTGCTGACGTGCAGTTGTCATAATGAAGCCATCAAACCATAAACATTGCAAGGCAATTACAATTCAAGACACAGCTATGGCTGGAATTTACAACAAACACATATATATTTACATGCACACACACACACACACGCTGTAATTATGCAGCGACATGTCGATATTTCTTTATGTGTGTTTGCCTCGTGTTTACTTCTTTTGGCTTCCGCATTTTTATTGCTCTTCCAGCCACAATCAATCGCAATAGAAATATAGATGCTTTGGCAATAATAAGACGTCTACGAATTGAATCATGCCAACAACAACAAATCAAGCAATCAAACGCAAACCTATTCTATGTCAAAGACCTTTGCTAACGACAATCCTGACAAAGCCCCAGGCAAAACTGTTGTGGCGCACTCCTTGCGCTCGCCTTTCCAGCGGAAACAGGAAGTGCGCGCAAGCAGACGTGTGCGAGAAAATGAACGCAAGGCGTTTGTGTGTGTAGTCGTAAACGCGTGTGTTCGTGTGTTTTCGTACATGTTCGTCATGTCGCGGTGTCGACATTAGGCAACCACAATTTTATTACCATTTAAGTATGTTGTGATTTTTATTGACGATACATTGCAATTGCGTAGAGGTACATATATACGAGTATGTATGTAGGTGTGTGCGGCAAGGGTGTAGCCATTAGTAGTACATGCTTATTACAAGTGTGTGGGCTTGTACGCAGGCTGCATAAATATCAGTATGTGGGTTTACCTTTATTTATTTTGACATGTCATTGACTCGGAAAGCTAAGCGTGGTTACCGACCCCCAAACCAATGGCTGAGTAGCATTTCATCCTGTGCTTCGTCACAGCAAGGTGCTAATATGCTGTCAGCCGTATTTTACGCTTGCTTAGGGGTTGCTCTTTATTGCGCTCATGTTCGCAAGCAATTTAAGCCAAAATTACCGTCTTGCCATATTGTTAGGTTATTTCCGCTACATAACCAATAGGTCTGGTTTGATGGAGGCATGTTGACAGCTGTTCGACATTTTTTTTTGTTTTTTTTTGTACATATTTCCACTTAAATTATTTTTATGTGTTACTTTATTATCTATAATATTTAAGCACTTGACACACCGTGGCTGTTGTGACGTGCTTAACCTCTGTTCAGATGCAGCCGCTTAAAGTGTGTGTCAAAGTTACTTATGTCATTGTGTCATCAAAACCTTTCTTTTTGAGTTTAAGAGCTTCTTCTAAGAAATATTATATTTTCTAATAGAACTAGTGTCTTTAAATTCTCCTCTCCGTCTTTGAGCGAAACCGAGAATTTAGGAAACAAAATCTTAGGAATAGCTGGCTGGGTCTTCTCACATGGCTGGATTAAATTGATACGACGTTAAAAGAATATGTAGAATAATTGTTGGCGCAGGGCTTCTGGCAGCTGGCTCTATATAAGAAAGGCTGCCAGGGCGGCTTGCCAGTATCCGCGTGACTCGGTCAAGTGATCTGTTGTCAAGTGATGTGTTTATGTGATCTGAAGTGCTGGGCTTCTGGCAGCTAGTTCTATATAAGAAAGGCTGCCAGGGCGGCTGGCTAGTACCCGTGTGACTCTGTTAAGTTGATCTGTTGTCAAGTGATGTGTTTATGTGATCTGAAATGCTGGGCTTCTGGCAGCTGGCTCTATATAAGAAAGGCTGCCAGGGCGGCTGGCCAGTATCCGCGTGACTCGGTTGAGTTGATGTGTTGTCAATTGATGTGTTTATGTGATCTGAAATGCTGGGCTTCTGGCAGCTGGCTCTATATAAGAAAGGCTGCCAGGGCGGCTGGCTAGTACCCGTGAGGCTCTGTTAAGTTGATCTGTTGTCAAGTGATGTGTTTATGTGATCTGAAGTGCTGGGCTTCTGGCAGCTGACTCTATATAAGAAAGGCTGCCAGGGCGGCTGGCTAGTACCCGTGAGGCTCTGTTAAGTTGATCTGTTGTCAAGTGATGTGTTTATGTGATCTGAAGTGCTGGGCTTCTGGCAGCTGACTCTATATAAGAAAGGCTGCCAGGGCGGCTGGCTAGTACCCGTGAGGCTCTGTTAAGTTGATCTGTTGTCAAGTGATGTGTTTATGTGATCTGAAGTGCTGGGCTTCTGGCAGCTGGCTCTATATAAGAAAGGCTGCCAGGGCGGCTGGCTAGTACCCGTGTGACTCTGTTAAGTTGATCTGTTGTCAAGTGATGTGTTTATGTGATCTGAAGTGCTGGGCTTCTGGCAGCTGACTCTATATAAGAAAGGCTGCCAGGGCGGCTGGCTAGTACCCGTGAGGCTCTGTTAAGTTGATCTGTTGTCAAGTGATGTGTTTATGTGATCTGAAGTGTTGAGCCTCTGGCAGTTGGCTCTATATAAGAAAGGCTGCCAGGGCGGCTGGCTAGTACCCGTGAGGCTCTGTTAAGTTGATCTGTTGTCAAGTGATGTGTTTATGTGATCTGAAGTGTTGAGCCTCTGGCAGTTGGCTCTATATAAGAAAGGCTGCCAGGGCGGCTGGCTAGTACCCGTGAGGCTCTGTTAAGTTGATCTGTTGTCAAGTGATGTGTTTATGTGATCTGAAGTGTTGAGCCTCTGGCAGCTGGCTCTATATAAGAAAGGCTGCCAGGGCGGCTGGCTAGTACCCGTGAGACTCTGTTAAGTTGATCTGTTGTCAAATGATGTGTTTATGTGATCTGAAGTGCTGGGCTTCTGGCAGCTGGCTCTATATAAGAAAGGCTGCCAGGGCGGCTGGCTAGTACCCGTGAGACTCTGTTAAGTTGATCTGTTGTCAAATGATGTGTTTATGTGATCTGAAGTGCTGGGCTTCTGGCAGCTGGCTCTATATAAGAAAGGCTGCCAGGGCGGCTGGCTAGTACCCGTGAGGCTCTGTTAAGTTGATCTGTTGTCAAATAATGTGTTTATGTGACCTGAAGTACTGGGCTTCTGGCAGTTGACTCTGCCACCTAAAAAATCAGCTTTATAAATCTTAAAATATCCTTTTAAAAGCCTCTGTATGTATATCCAATATGCCGTTTTGATATTTATTTAAGTTTGCATGTGCTTTGTAACTCCTCACAGTCCTCCACCGCCGCTAACCAGCATATAAAACGCATATTATATTAACCACGCGCATTTTTAATATACTCCAACTTGCCATACAATGTTGTTGTGTTGTTCATAGTAGATTATACGGAATCACGAAATTCGTGAGGTGCCACAATACGCGCGTACACACACACTAACAAAGAGTATGCGCCTTAAATACTCTTACTCTACAACCTATTTCATTTGAAATTTATGTGGCTTATTGATTGACAGCCACCAGTTGATTAGCTGCATTGTCGCCGATTCTAATGTGAAGGCTGCCGCTGCCACACTACCACTGCCACTGCCCACCAACCAAAGCGTTAGCTTGAAAAGTGGCAAGCAAATGCTAATGAGGTAGTCATTGATTCGGTGCTGACTGTCTGACAGTGCGGGGAAATTAGTGATGAATGTGTCGGTGGGTGGGTGCTGTCTATAGCCAACAATACCTTAGCAGCGACAGCGTGTGAAGCGCGTATAAAATTAATGCCTGCTTTGTGGTGAATGTGTGCATCTTTATACGATAACAAAACCACAATCGTGTGCTGCAAGTGACAGGATATAAATTTATAATTACGGCAATGTGGCTACGTACATATGTACTAAATATATACATATGTATATAAATAATGTATGTGTAAGCGTTATTTTGTTAGCCTGACACTTTTTTGTGTACTATTTACATTAAGCTGTCATTTAACCTGTGATTCGACAAGGCATACTCGGAAAATGATAGTTGTCACGACGATTCATTTCTATTTAACACGAATTTGTGGTAATTGAGTTGCGTTAGTTTCACCTGTAAAAGTGCTGTTATTATATTATATGAATTAGGGTGTAAATTAAACTGAATTAATGAACTATTAGCTCATCAGCTGTTTATTATAGCTGTTGTTTGTTCTCAAAATGCATTTGTTATGAAGTTATGTAAGCTAATATTTATTACAGAAGTTTGTATTATCATTATTATATTATTTCTATTTTTGCTAGGGAGAAAAACAAATTTCCTATCTTTCTTCATGTACTAAAATTCTTTCTTATCTGCACAGCACTGTCTATATTAAAAAAAAAATTATTTGCACAGCACTGTCAATCAATCAAATATCAGTACCGCAATTGAATAAATTTTGTTTCTTTTTTGTTTTTTTTTTTTGAATTTTCGATAAATTGTCAGCACTTGTCAACTTGACTAATTTTATTACACTCGTCAGCGCTGAAGCTTTTTTTTTTAAAGTCATATAAGGTCTAGAAAAAGAAGTCAATTATTTTTGCAATAAAATGAAGCATAGTTAGCATGCAATTTTGGTCAAATATCTATCGTTTTATTGGATAAAGTATTGTTATGTTGCAGGTAATTTCATAATGCCTCTCTCACAGTAACCATTTTTCTTATTGGCAAGAAACTGCGACAGCCGAGTTTTACAAGCTTCTCTCGAGGCGATTTTTTCAGCAACTAAATCATTCCCCAGACAGAGAAAGAAGTATTAGTTAGTTAGCGCCAGATTCGAACTATAAGAAGCATGCGTAAGAACCGCCCAACCAAGCTCTCGGAGCTTCGTTGTAAGTGACCTGGCGTTATCCTGCTGGTACACAATTCCTCTCCTATTGGACAAAGCAGGCGCTCCGATTGTTGACAGTACAGGTCTGTATTAAGAGTTTGGTCGTAACCTCATAGTAGATGATTCTCTAACAAACCCATAACAAAACTTGCTTGATCATCAATCTTGGTTTGTCCTCCGTTTGTGCCGGGTCTCCTCGATTCGATTACGACCGTTTTCGTTTGATGTTGTCACATGTGAAGCCACTTTTCTTCACCAGTAACCACGCACTCTAGAAACCAAGCAAGTTTTGCGATTCAGCAGTGATCTAAAGATGCCGATCGATAAAGTTTTGTTGCGTTAACTTGACTGGCACTCACACCACAAGTTTCTTTTTGCATCCAACCTTATTTGAATCATTCCAATCGTGTGTTATGTACAATGTTTAACTACTGGAAAATCAGAACAGCTCTTACATGACGGCCAGACTCGACGATTTCTATGACTTTATTGATATTTTCGACAATTTGTCTGCGCAACAACAAAACATAACAGAAATACTAGTAATTAAGAAGAAATTTCAACTTTCTTGCATTTTACCATTTCGAAAGCTTTGTCCTATGTCCACTCACCTCAATTTGTTTGCAATCCTTAACTCAACACTATTTTCCTATTTTCCAAAACCAAATCGATTTTCCCACTTTGTACTTGTCCAATGCCTCACTAACCTTTGTCGCTCACAGACGTAAAAGTCAAAATGTCAAATTTCCACGCTACAAAAGTCAACTTACCACAAGCAGCAGCGGCAAAGCGCTTAAAGAGCGAGTGAGGAAAACTAAACCAGGAAATTTTCACATTCAAATTTATAGCTTTGTTAAGCATTTTACCTTTGTCGCTGTTGCTATTTGCCGCACATTCACGGCAACATTGTTTACCGTTGCTGTTGGCTGCTGTTGGCGAAATGCAGCAGCAACTGTCAATTGAATGTGGTTGTAGGCATAAGCGAAAAGCAAAGCGTAAAAAATTAAAAATTAAGCAAATAAAATAAAAACTTGTTTTTGTTGTTGCGCCGATTGCCCGACTCGACTACCTAACCGAACAGCGCCAGCTAGCTCTGCCTACCGCCAACAACCAATGGAAGCGCACACGCTGTCGCATTCAGTGGCGGCGGCAAGCGCAGCGTAACTGCAATGAGCGCGCGTTTTTACGTAAGATTTTTCTTACAACGGTGACAGCAAAGCAAAACATCGGCAGCAACAAAAACATGTTTAACAAGCAATGTATGCAGTCGAAAGCAACAACAATTGCAGCGCCTGCAACTGTAAAAATATATGTAAAATGCGCGATAAATAGTTAGTTTTTGTTGTTGTTGTTTATTTTCGGGTTTTCTGCGCATTTTCCGCTATACGCCAACAGCGTTCTGCGTATGTTAGTATGGTTGTTGTAGCTTTGTATAGTGCAGAATGCCATTTAATATGAAATAGACCGATGTTTATGTTTTCTGGCGGGAACTGAGACACTGAGTGTCAACTTTATTATATTTTGAAGATTAACGAGCTCAAGTTGGGCGCATTTGACTAATTCTAGTGAACCATTTTAATTATAAGATTTTATTTACAACTTTCTCTCGCAACGTCTAATATTGCTTTGTGCTATTATTGTTTACTTTCAGGCTATTACCAACCTGCCGGTCCATTGATCTCACCACACGTCCTACCAACTGTAGCCGCTGCACCACCGCCGCCTCCTAATGTGCCACTTCTGCCGACAGGTGTCACCTCTGCTTCCGCTTCTGCTATCAAGAAATCTCAACAAATACCCGCGCCGCTTAGCTCTGATCCGGAGCTTGCTGCCGGCCAACAGCCTCCACCATCGGCTACAGCCGCAGATAGCGCAGACAGTGATGTGCTTATTACCGGTGGCGATTTGACACCGTTCCGCTATCCGCCGGTCGCACATAGCGGCGCGCCCACTACACAGCACCAGCAGGTGCAGCAGCAACAGCATCAACAGCAGCTTCATCAACAAGCTGCCGCCGCTGCTGCCGCAGCTGCTGCTGCTGCGGCCGCCGCCGCTCATCAGAGCTCACCATATCCACGTTCGATGCATGCGCAGATGCACTACTCGACTGCGTATCCAGCCAACTATTGTACACCATATCCGGTGGAAGCGGTGTGCTACTCACCGCCCGCCTATCAACCCTACTTTTCGACCAAAGTCTATCAGAGCGCAGGTCCGCCACCACCTTCGACATACCGGCGCTATCCATACTATCAGCCAGGTCATCCGCCTCCGCCGGCCGAACTGTACGAACAGGGACCGCCACCACCACCACCGACAGCGGCTAGTGGTGCAGCACAACCCAGTGGACCGCCACCACCAACGTCCATTCAGGGACCACCACCACCAGCACCGCCCCCCGGAACACAGCTTGTGCCGGCTGGACCGGCAGCACACGCACAGCATCTCGAACACTATCCAGGTCCGCCGGGCTATTATACCGGCTATAGTCCGGGCGGTGGCGCTGCAGGGCAGTGCTATACGCGTAGCATACAGGGACCGTATATGGGTAAGGAAAAGTATGGTTCTCACCTAATCGGTAGATACATTTGTGGGTAAGGGGTGGGCTATATTAAAAAAATCGAATATTGATGCCGTATTTTGGCTGACCACATGGCTGTTGCTTATTGTAACGCGTCTTTAATAAATGTTTTTGCTTCCCATTTGCAGAATATCCACCACAGTGTCCGTGTCCAATGCAACAATCGTGTCCAAAAAACGTCCATACTGGGCCTCATATTGGTAGCAACAACGGCAGCAACGGCAACAGCAGCAGCAGCTGCAGCACGAACAACAGCAGCAACAGCAATTGCTCAACGATGAATCATTTGAGCAACAACAACAATACGTTGATGAATGGCAGCAACAGCAGCAGGGAAATCAACAACAGCAGCAACAGCAACAACAACAGTTCGAATATGACGAACCACAGCCAGAACAGCAGGAGCAGCAGCAACAACAACAGCAGCTCGATCAACAATTCATTGACTACCAGTAGAGGCCCAGTTAAAAAATCGACGACGACGACAACCTTAACCACAACAGCGACACACGCCAGCGTACCAGTAACAGCAACAGCTATGGCTTTAGCGTCAGCAACGCCAACAGAAATCGACGATCTGTTACTGTTCGGCAAGCAACATACGCAACAGCATTTGGATCTGTTGCAAGCGGTTAAGTCCGAGCTGAAGTTGGAGGATTCGGACAATAAAAGCCAGTACGAGGAGAGCGTAGTACAGCCTCCGACGCCGCCTGAAAGCTATACAACCAACGACGAAAAACTCTTAGATACACTAACGGAGCAGGAGCTGTCCTCGGCGTCATTGCCGGCAGCACTTGAAGAGGCTAATGCAAAGCTGCTCTTACGCAGCGATCAAAATGACAACAAACTGACAGTGCCGGTGGAGAGCCGACAACAGACAACACCGCAATACGCGGGTAATAACTGTAACAATGCGCCGCCTGTGCTCGAAGCCTACGACTTGACATCAGTAACGGAGACACCTCCACCCTCCACGCCAAATTCAACTGTAGCTACCAATTGCAGCACCACCAACTCCACCACAACCGCCACCAATTGTGCCGCATTTCCGATCTTGGGACGCAAAGCGCGTATTGGCAAGACGATGGCGCGCGAGATGGTTTACGCAGGCGCTGCAGCAAATGTGACCGCGCAGGCGCAAAGCAGTTCACAAACGCATTCGACACCAATGATACATGTGCGCACGTTGCCACAGCAACCGCATGCAATTGTGCAACCACAACAGCAACTGCAACAACCACCACCGCAGACCCAGCCGCATCAACAAACGCAAACACAATTTGTGACACTTCAACCGGAGCAGCTGTTGACTGCTATCACACCAAGTCCTTCACCACAAGTGCCAGCCACATTAAGCGAGTCCTTTCCAGCCGCCGAGACTGCGCAGACGCCTTTTATATTGAAGACAGAAATCAAGGCAGAAAAGATTAAGCTGGAAGACGATGAACCCTTGTTAAACGCTGTGTTGCAAATGCAACAACAACAAGAGTCTAATCACAATCATGACAAAGACAATGAGAAGGCTGAATTGAAGCTTATCAAGGCCGAGCCACTGACCTTGAACTGTGAAGATGTGTCGACCGAAGTGTCTGATGTTACGGACACGCCGACATTGAAACCGTTAGGTATGTTATGACTTTGAATAAAATTATAAAATTCCAGTTCTCAATAACCCAACTTTTTTCTTTCCCCACCTCTTAGGTCGCATGCGTCTCTTACCTAGCTGGCAGCAGCCACCAGTAATACAATGTGACATTGACCTCTCCACGACTTCAGATGATGATGTGCTCGATCTTTGCCACAGTCCGGCATTATCTTCTTCGGGCAGCTGCCAAAAGTCACGCCTCAAGATACTTAACCTACCCAAGTCACAACTGCAGTGTAAGAAATCTTCACCCAACGGGTACAAAAGTCTCATTAAGCAAGCCGAGCCACGCACATATTTGTGCCTGAGCGGACGAAAGCTGGATAAACGTGGGCGTTACAGTAAACTTCAGTTACGGCAATCCAAAGTAGGTGGCGTCAACGCGACAATACGCCGGCGTCAGCTGGTGCTGACCGATAAGCAAAAGAAGCAACTGAAGTTGCGCAAGAAAAAGTTACAAGCGCTGGAACGCCGCAAGCAGGAGATCTTAGAAAAGCGTCGCGCGGCTGCCAAACAGGAACGGTTGCAGCGCAGGAGGCAGCAAAAGAAGTCAATCGCGCTCAATGACATAAAACAAGAAGATATAGAGCCATGCACGGATGAGATCGTCGATTTGGTAGAAGAACCAGAGCAGACGGAAAGCGAGTTCAGTGAAACCACGCAAACAGATGTGCCAACAATGCGCATGCTACTGACCGAGAGCAGTAGCAATAGCAACAGCAGCAGCAGCCTGAGTACGCTACGCATCACGCCGAAACCTTCACCGAAGCGCGGCAAGACACCGCGTAAGACTTGTATACCGTTGCACTTAATCGAAACCATCGACTCGGTGGCACGCGGATATTTCTCAGAACCCGAAACGTCACGTTGCAGTGGCACGCTAAATCAGTATACCAACTGCGATGCTGCTGACGTTACTGAGCCTGCCTCGGATAAGGCAGCATCTGAACGTAAACAAAAGAAAGACAAAAAGGCGAGCGCGGAGAAGCGCTCCAAGTCGGAGACAAAGAAACCTATTAAAACCGCAACAGCAGCAGCGCACACAGCTGTGCCTGAGGCTATTGATGTAAACTACACACTTATGACGGCGACAGCGCGTGCCGCACAAACTACCTCAATAACCGAACCTGCGTTGGGTTCGCGCAATGTAGAACCTAACACAGCCTTGGATTTGACACAGGTCACAGATGAGGCGTACGCCGAACCCACGGCAACGTCGCTTGAAGAGATTGTTAGCAGCAACAGCAGCACAAATAAAATGTCGAGCAAGTCAAAGCGTACGCCGGCTAAACGGAAACCTGCAAAAGCAAAGAAATCGAAAAAGCCAAAGTCAAATAAGAAGAAACTTAAACAGCAAGACTGCGACTACAACACATATGCTTTGGAAACGTCTGAGGAGGCACCGCTGCCGGCCACAGAGCAACTGGCATTGGAGACCAACAACAACATATATGACAAATGCAACGCGGAAGGCAGCGCAATGGAGGAGGTCGAAGATAGACCAGCACAAATGGAAGCAGAAGAGCTGGATGAGACGTCAGCGTTGCCAGAAGTCTTGCAAGAACAGCAGTATGCGCAGCCACTCGATAAACATTCCAATGCACAAGTGTTCCTGCCGCCCGTACCGCCAATGCCGCGCATTGTTTGCCAGCCGCATCACGGTACTAAACGCACGCGTTCGCGCTCGAAATTCGGCAGCCGCAAGCGACAGAAGGTGAAACATTCCACGGTCTCCTTCGAATTAGACGACCGCCTACCGCCAGCCACGCGCGGCGATGTCGTGCCGAAGTGGAATAACGGTTGGACGTGGGAGGGTGAGCCGTTCCAGGGCGCGGTATTTTTGAATGTAAGTGTTGCGTATGCTAGCAGCAAGTGCGAAAATTTATATTTAAATTTGGTTTCGTTTGCAGAGCGACGACCCGCTAGTCATACGCACCTGCTATCCCGCCATGCGTCACTCGGAGGGCGACATAATACGCACACGCGACTGTGTGCTGCTCAAAGCGAATGAGGATAATGATCTGCCATATGTGGCAAAGGTGGCGCACCTCTGGGAGAACCCCGAAGATGGTGCGTAAATTTATAGGTTATAACTCATTTAACGTTACTTGATATTGTGTGTGTTTTTGTGTTGTTTTGTAGGTGAAATGATGATGTCTTTGCTGTGGTACTACCGACCCGAACACACCGAGCAGGGACGCCAGCCTAACGATAGTCCCGATGAGGTGTACGCCTCCAGACACCGCGATCACAACTCAGTTGCCTGCATTGAAGATAAGTGCTACGTGCTCACTTTCAGCGAATATTGTAGGTGAGTAGCAATAAAATGAAGACAAAAAATTTAGAAGTCAGACTGTTTGTAGTATTTTAAAAAATCTGTAGATATGTTTTTCGTAGTTTCGAAAATCGTTACGATTTCATATTTGGCTTCTCGGCACGCATTAGAACTTCGACTTATAGCATTAATTTTTCGGGATTCAAAGTTTTCCGGTCTCATACTTTTTGAATGTCTAAAAAATCGCTTGCTCTCTCTAACCTCTAATTGCTCCGAGTTTAAACCAATTTTTTAATTGAAATGGAGACATCAATAATCTCAGCATTCTTCCAAACCCGAAGCGCGTTCAAATACCCTAAATAATCGCTGATTTGTGTCATTTTCCAGATACCGCCGTCGTCTACGCGCTGCTGAGGAGGACATCGAAGAGGAGGTCTCCATAGTGCCCAAACGCGCCAGTTGTTATAGCATACGCACCGTGCCTGAGAATACAAATCCCGAACTGGTCATGTTCTGTCGGCGCGCGTACGAGTTTCGCACGAGACGGCTGCTAAAGATGCCCAACAAACAGGATTACATTGTCGTCAACGGCTAAGCCGGCAGCACGCCCAACAGAAAATACTTGGAAAAATTGTTTTGCTTATCGTAGCAAATGCTGGAGGCAGCGGGCAGCCACTACGCTTGTATAAGGTACTTTTGTTGAACTGTTGAGAACAACAACAACAACAATTAGCTGCTGAATTGTTTGTAGTTTGAGAAAACATTTCGGCAAGGCATATAGGGTGCTGCAAGAGCGTCAATCAAGTATGCTGTTCAAATTAGTAATGAAAGTCATTAGGGCCTGTAACGGTAATTATTTGTTTGCATTATTTATATTTAAGTGAAATATTTAGGTGACTTATTTTACACCCTCCTACAAATCGCTTTTCCCTCTACATTTATGTACGTAAGCCTAACTTAACTTAAGCTTAACTTGCTGTATGCGGCTTTTCGCCAATGTGTTTCCATTTATTAGCGTTTATTCGCAATATTCGCTCGTTACATATACATATATTTAAATATTTATACTTTCTATGTATGCATAGGTGTTTATTTTTCTCTAATTAACGGTTATTCTCAACACGCCACATACAAATGCGGCGCGTGTTTTCGACGTTTAAAACAAACTATTATTGTAAGCGCAAATGTATTGAAAAAAACGCATACACACCAAAAAACAAAAACAAATACTACTAAGTTAACTGTTTAGCTGATGTATGGAAATTTAACCAAAAACAAACTATTTAGACACACCCATATACTACATTAGGGTCCGCCAAAAAAATCATACACAGTGGACCTAGTTAACTGCTGTTATATAACATGGAATAACAAATAACGAAACAAGGGACCAGACGGACTACAAGCAAAATCTATAACTTTGAGCGCAAAACTAGAAATAGCAAAATAGTCAGTTAAGTTTAAGCCGTAATAGTACTAAAGTATTTCGTAAACAGAACAAGCCAACAATCAACTTGCAAAGGAAAAGCTTGTATAATTTTTTATAAAAAATATTTGCAATACATAATTTTTTAAATTTACTTTTCAACGAATATTTTAGAACTTTTCGAAATTTTCAGCATCCTTTTTCGAAATTTTTTTGAATTAACGCATTTTTGCTCAAATTTAAATTTTTGAAATTTATATTTTTTGGTTGTTATCAAAAAATTTTAATTTTTTTAAAATTTCATATTTTTTTTTGTTGCTATTAAAAAAATTTAAATTTTTTGAAATTCATATTTTTTGTTGCCATCAAAAATTACAATCTATTAAAATCATTTTTTGTAGATAAAAAATATTTACTTTTTTTATTCTAGAAATTTTTTAGTTGTTTATTTCTATTTTGGAAAAAATTTAAAATAAAAAAATAATTAATTTAAAAAAATGTTTTAAAAATATACATACAAATATTTTTTGTTAATAAAAAAAATTTTACATTTGAATTAATTTGAAAATGTTTTGGGAAAAAAATTCCGAAATATAAAAATTCAAAATGCGAATATATTAAAAAACAAAAATATAATATTTTTAATAAATTTTTAACACATTTTTTTAAATACATTTTTTTAATTTAAATTTTTTTAATTAACTTTTTTTATTTAAATTTTTGTAATTTCAACATTTTTCCAAAAAAAATTTCAGTTTTTTTCGCAAATTTCAACTTACTAAAATCATATTTTTTCTATTACTTTTTTAATAAAGAATTTTTTGATTTGTTTCTTTCTATTTTGGAAAAAAATTTAACATAAAAAAATAATTATTTAAAAAATGTTTTAAAAATTTATTGAAAAATATTATTTGTGTGTTAATTAGAAAACGTTTTGGGAAAAAAATTCCGAAATATAAAAATTCTACATAAATGCAAATATATTAAAAAACAAAAATAATATTTTTTAATAAATTTTTAACACAATTTTTTAAATTAATTTATTTTAAAATTAAATTTTTAACTTTCTTTTTAATTTCAAAATTTTTCCAAAAAAGTCAATTTTTATTTTTGTTTTTAAATTTCAATATATTAAAATAAAATTTTTTGTGCATTTTTTATAAATTTAATTACTTTTTCAAATAGTTGTTTTTTACTTTCGTTTCTTTAATATTTACTCTTTTCGCACTTTTTTCAAAAAAAAAAAAATAAAAAAAATTACGTAACAATTCACTTACTTTTTAAATAAATTTAAGTTTTTATTTTTAATTTTTTATATTATTTTTCAAAAAAAAATTGTGAAATATTTTTTTTCCTTTTTTTCGCGATGTTTTTGATTGATATTTTATTTTTCTAACAATTAACAATAATTTAAAGTTATAACCTTTATTTTCACATAAAAATATTTTTTGAAAAGAAATAAAGAAATAAAAATAGGGCAAAATGAAAAAGTAAAACGAATTATTTCACTTTTTTTTTTAAATTTTCAAAAGAAAAATATTTTTTTTTACTTTTTGAATCACTCAAATTTTTGTAGCTTCTCCTTTGAAATATACATACGTATATATATAAAGACATCTGCAGCTTTTCTTTTCAAAACAACTCTTTGCAAACAATAAATTTGAGAATCAAAATTTTAAATGCCGCAAAATTTAACACAAATAAAACCAAACTGGAAAGCGGAAAATGAAGAAAATCAGTAGCGAAAATAAATATATAAAAAACCGTAGATAAGCACAAAGTATAACAGTAGACAAGAATATAATAAAAAACGGACTCAAAAACATATTTTTACAACAAAAACCCAAAAACTCATAACGAAGCGCAAATGCGTGAGGCCCAGCAGGTCTAAAGTTTTGTGCAAATCCCTGAATTATGAAAATGTAATAGATTTTTTTGTAAGCAATTGTTAAACGCTGGCGCTGTTTTCATACACTTTATATTTAATTTTACCTTTAAGTTTGTCAAGCAACACAATATTATAGCTTAAGACGACAACAACAACAACGTGAGAGATGTAATTTTATTTCCATACACTTATTTGTAATTATAAGTAATTAATTAATTTTAAAATTAGGAGACAAAATACATTTGTATGCATTAAACGCGGCTGTTCATATGTATTATATAAGTATGTATTATATAATAGTTTTTTAATGCAGTTAATTATGTTAAATTATGTATAATTTTAATGGAAATTCCCATTTCCAACACTCTCACACGCTCTCAGCCGAAATGTTGTGGCGACTCAAGTGCTAAATATCAAATATTTCCACACTTTTGCGCTATTTAAACACAAAATAATTACAAATGACGCATACATACATACAACATATACTCGTTTATGCTATTATATACACTCTTCTTTGTTTATGTAAGTTAAATTTTGAATTTAAAATAATTGAAAACGTTTTAGGTTAGGTTAGTCGTTGAATACTTACACTTGATTTGTTTATACTTTTTGTTTATGGAAATGAAATTTCACCAAACATATAATTTATTGTACATTATTGGTTTATACATATATACATATGTACATATATGTATGTACGCCGTTTCAAGCAAAGCAACGCCAAAAAAAAAATTAAATTGAAAAAATTATAATTTTGACAATTAAAATTATGCATAAAATATGCAAAATAATCCTTATTCATTTCCCAAGCACTTGGCAACGCTATTTCGCTATTAAAGTTTATAAGAATTTATAAAAAATAAATCATATGTAATTAATATTATTTTGTAAATATTTGTATGCATAAAAGTTATAAATTGTATCTTCAACTAACAAATTTTTAACATATTTACTAAAACAACATACACACACACACTTACAATAATTGTACACAAACATACAAACATTTAAATAAATGTGCGCTATGAAAACAAAATAGTAGAAAAAACAAAAATATATTTTTTGTGTTTACTTTTATTAATTGGGGTTTTTTAATTTTTTTTTAATTTTTGAAAAATTTTAAATTTTTATAAATTTTTTTATTTTTTTTTATAAATTTTTAAATTTTTTTAAATTTTCAAATTTTTATAAATTTTTCAAATTTTTAAAAAATTTTTTAAATTTTTCGAACTTTTTTTTAAATTTTTAAATTTTTATAAAATTTTTCAAACTTTTTATAAATTTTAGAAATTTTTAAAATTTTAGAAATTTATCAATTTTTTTTTTAATTTTTCAAATTTTTTTTTAATTTTTAATTTTTTTTTAATTTTTCAAATTTTCTAAATTTTTAAATTTTTTAAATTTTTTAAATTTCAATAAATTTTTCAAATTTTTATAGTTTTTATGAAATTTGTAAATTTTTATAAATTTTTTGAATTTTTTTTTGAAATTTTTAGTTTTTATAAATTTTGAATAAATTTTTTCTGAAATTTTTAGTTTTTATAAAATTTCTAAATTTTTATAAATTTTTTAATAAATTTTCTAATTTTTATACATTTTTTTAAATTTTTATAGTTTTTGTAAAATTTTAAAATTTTTATAATTTTTTTTTAAATTTTCTATAAATTTTTTTAAATTTTTATAATTTTTTTAAATTTTTATAATTTTTTTAAATTTTTTGAATTTTTATAAAGTTTTGTTTTAAATTTTTTCAAATTTTTAATTTTTTTTTAATTTTTATAATTTTTTTAAATAATTTTTTATTTTAAAATTAATTTTTTAATTTTAAATTAGTATTTTTTTATTAATTTTTTCAAATTTGTTTAATAATGCTCAAAAATGCGTGAAAAATCTGCATTGAACTTCATTTTGCAAAATTCTAAAGTTTTTATGTATAACGCATGACATGGAGTCCGGCTTAAGTGCGCGGCGCAAATTTTTGTGGCACACGCTGCGACCAGCTCAATGCACCAGGCGCGCAGAACCGTACAGAAGGTGGCCGGCACTTTTCGGGCGGCATCTCCGTTGCATACTTTAAGGCGCCGGATGACCGACTTGCGCGACATCAAGCGGCTGCACATGAACACGTGCTGTTGTATGCCGTAGCATGCTTTTAGGCGTCAAATTAAAATTTGAAGCGGATGCGTATTTAAACGAAATAAAATGCATTTTTGAGTTGAATTAAGTTATTTTATTATACTTCTGATTATAATTCACAGTTCATTGCAGTTAAATATTTTAAATATATGTAATATTAAGGATGTCCGACTGTTGTTTGGCTGTAAATAATAAAATAATTTCTTAATTAATTATTAATTTTTGTAAGTTTAAATACGAGAATTTAGAAATAGAAATATTGAGTTGGTTATATTATTAGTGTGTGATTGAAATATTAACATTTTTTTAAATTATTTTGGTAATGTTTTTTTAATAGTTCACTAATTTCTGCCGTTTGTTTGCTACTACACGCACAAAATATTAGACTTGCTGACAGAGGAAAATGCAAAGACACATTTTAGTCTTAATTGGTCTACGGAACGTGTACTAAATGATATTATCAAACATTATTTAAGCAACTGGCATGCTCGTAAATATATAAGTACGGCAAACCTATATACATGCATATATACATATATACAGTATAGACTCAAACATATAATGCAATACCTAACCAATCATCAAAGCAACCGAAATCATACATATACGTGTACTTATTATGGTGTAGACGAGAGATAAATATGTAACAGCAAAATTCAAATGAAATAATAAAAACTATATTAATGGACGTACATATGTAGTAGAATATGTGTATAGGATTATTGTCCTGATAACATAAAAATAAAAAATAATTAAATGCAAGAAATAGTGCATATGAAAAATGAATGTAAGCATGTAATAAATAATATTAGAAAATTAATACAAACAAAAACAACAAATTCTGCAAGTGACATTTGAGGAGATAGCTGATTGATCGGCTGCACATGATTAGTTAGTTTTAAGCTTGTTTTAGGGATTCCAAAGTAAACAAGGTATACAGACTTAAAAGTCTAAACAAAACAAAAGAAAAAAATTATAGAAACAAATAAAATCATGTAGCAAACTGTGTGGTAACTAGAAAATCCATTTACATAGCAGTAAAATGAGTAAAAAAATGGCAAACTAAAACAGAAACAAACAAAAAATTAAATTTAGTGCTATATATTAGCAACAAACACACAAACAAAAACCAAGTGCAGACAAGTAAGACATTTCTATAGTAAAATTAGTCAAATACACACACGCTTTACAAAACGTAATGAAATATCAGGCAGAAGTATATACATATGTATAAGTGACTTAGCGATGTATGTAAATTTATTAAAGTTGACGAGTAAAATTAAACAAAAGCAAAAGGGGAACACATGTGCAAAAACAAAAAGTAATAATAATAAAATAAAAGCAGACAACACTGTCTACCAATACTGTTTGCTGGCAGCGCCAAGTACACTGCATGTATGCACATAGTTGGCAATGCGTATGCGACAGCAGTAACGGAAGTCAAAGCGCCGTTTGTTGTGGAAAATTTTTCAGCAGTCAAATGATTTTACCAAAAAAGTTAATAAATACTAAAAAACGAAAATAAACCGACAAAAGACAACAGCACTGGAATATCAATTAGTAAAATAATAATAAACAAAATTAAATTATGAAAACACATGCATACGTACATGATACATACATAAATACATATATGAAACACATACTATATTTCTACGTATTGCAAAAAAGAATAAACTACATACATACATATGTTGATACACAAACAATAAGAAATTAGTAAATTCAGTAAATAAGTAAAAGAAAAACGCTAAAGAAAAATTGTAAGGTGAATCTCCTCAGTCAATGAGTTATTTAGTAATTTAAATGTGTTATCAGCTGACCCTTCCAAGCAACTTTTTCTAAAAATCAGACGCCTAATAGGAAAGTAACGCAACTAAACCGAAAGAAGAAAATAAATTTTTCACAATAAAAGCTACACACACACACATACAAACAACTGACATGGCCTTCCCTGCTTCCTACTTACTTTCCATTCATGCTAATAATAAATGTTAGTGGCAAAAACAAAAAATTAACACAAATGCCATATGTTATAGCGTACATTATTGAAGCAATTATTAATTGTCAAGTTTAAATTAAATAAGTATATGAAATTGTTTAAATTTAAATTCGAACTCTATATACGAGATACAAGATGAAAGCAGATAAAAAACATATTGCATTGCATGCAGGTACAATAAAATTATACATACATACATATGTACATTGTATGTAGTGGCATGTGTTGGCATTGTACGTGAATGCGCTGATGCGGCAGTAATAACCCTAATACGCGGTACATACATATATTTATGTAAGTTGTAAACCGTAAATAAGTTAAACAACTGAATACTTGATTAACTGTTATTTTTAAAAACTATTTGAAGAAATTGCATTTAAGTTTCTTGTGAAAATAATAAGAATTCCTTAACAACCGACAATTCGTATGAGAAATTAAAGTCTATTAAAGTAAAGGATTACTTCAAATAAAAAAGAGATGCCAGATTAATTAATAAATGTTCGATTGTTTAAGTAAAAAGGATACAAGCATACATTGGAACAAGGCATTGAATAAGTAATGAAATGGGTCGAAAGTTATGAGTCACTGTGCAAAATATGAAATCAATAAAGATATCAATATATACACATTATTTATTGGTTAAATAAGCGTTTTTGTATGCTACCAAAGGCGTTGTAGTGTGGAATTAAATTTAGGCTTTAGAGGGGGAGGATAAGGGTTGAACTAGCTATGTATATGCTCTAATAGTGCTCTTAAGTGGTACTGACGTAACATTGTGAAATGTCAGCGCAGAATGGGTTAAACGATTTTTCTCTAAGTGTAAGTAAGTATTTTTTCTGTACTTTTGTCCCCTATTTACATAAATTTACAGCTTTTTTGAATGAGTGGTTACTTACGTAAAAACAAATTCAAACATTGTCGGAACTTATACATTGCCAAGAACAAAAGTGTTAAGTAAAAAGTATACTGGGCAACGTCTACACCCTCCTTTATGTTCAATGAAACGAAATGAAAACGAAACAAAATAGTAAACAAAACAGAATCAAATGAAAGGTTTCGCTGGTTTGAATTTTTAAATATAGGATGGGAAAAATAATTCCTATTACTTTTACGTGCAATGCTAGAAAATGCTTTCAATATCAGCCATCTAAGGCGCCGACTTGATCAAAGTGATAAATAAATTAAATTATTCGAAATACCTTGTTTCTTATGAATCATTTGCACAGAACGTCAAAACCTCTTCTAGCCGCTTTACGTTATCAGCCATTTTTGTCACAGCGTCTGTTAATCCTTGTATCACAGTTATGAATTGTTCCTCTCGCTGGTCACGTCTTTTCATACTCTCCAAGAGGGTTTCGTACATATCACTCAGTGTTGCCGATTTTCGTTTTTTAGAAGCATTTGTCGTGCTTCCGGGTACTTGTAGTTCAGGCGACGATGCTGACTGTGTGGCAGATGTGTGTTTGTTTTCCAAACTTGACAAAACTTTTAAGTTGGTCGAAACCTTTGAGGTATTTGAATGTGGCGGTAAAATAATAATTCCTTGTGAGCTATCCTCTGTGTTTTTTGAAACACTTGATGGACCGAGCTGTATAAATTTTCTTTGACCATTGTCGGTTCTTGTAGGCGTATTGTTTTCAGTTGATGTGCGCGGAATAATAAATATTTTTGCCTTTTCCGTTTCTTTGGTCACTGTTTGGCGGGGAATAACAAATATTTCAGAGCGCGAAGTGGCCTATGCAAGAGAAGAAAATATTTTTAAATAAATTAAATTAAATAAAAAAATATATCTATGTTATAAATATACCGGGAAGCCCAATGTTGAAATATCTTCCACTGCGTTAGAGTGATTCGCCTCGTACCTTGGGTTACTTTCCTCCGAAAGTACAATATTATGTTTGATATCTAATGTTTCCTCAAAAGTGTGTGTGACCTAAAGAACATTTTTGTATTTTAATAACTGTTTTCATCACAAATATGTTTGTAATTTAAGGAATGCATACCTCAGCTTGAGAGTCATCTAGACGACTATTGTCATCGTCAGAGCTATCAATTTCTTTTTTGATCTTGACCAATTCCGTTTTCAGTATGCCCTTTGAACATGGAGAAAATTTTTTTTATCAAAGTTGTAAACGTTTTTAAGTTATAGCTCACTTTAATATTGTCTGCTTTGTTCACCATGTTTTCTGCGCCAACGTCCTCAGCAACAGCGTCATTGTTTGTGGAATTAATAACTATGTTTCCATTTTCAAAGAGAACAAAAAATGTCTAAGCTTTGAAAAAGTTCCCTTAACAATGGGTGTTTAAATGGTATTCCTATACAAATAAGTGTACCTAAATTCACTTCCTCATTTAGTGAGCGCTGTCCGAAGTTCCATAAAGCGAATTCATCAAATTGTGGAACCCCGCTACTTTTGCCACGGCGTGCCCGACACCTTAGTTGGCTGCGCCAAGTGCTCATAGACTGAAAGAGCGCTATTTATAGATTTAAGTTTAATACACATGCATATAATCAATTACTAACCTCTTTCCATTTATCAGCTGAACGACAAGCGCCATCCATTGAATTCAAATTTCTCGCCAATCCTTCCCATAAGTGACTTACAGCGCCGAACTTCGATGTTAATATCTTCGGATGCTTACTTGCAAAGTTTACAAAGAATAATAGTTGATCCATAGAGGCTCGGTTTTTCCTATAACTTTGTAATGTTCCTTTTATTGATTTGTTGATTACTTTTGTTGCAAACATTTTTAAATTGTTTGTTTACCTGTCTATGCCGCTTAAACATTCTTGCGATTTACGCCTTTCAACACTTGCTCTCGATAAATTCAGCGAGGGCACTGCGTCTGATTGTAATCGTGCTCTTTTTGGGTTTGCCGATGTGAAATCGTTTGCACAGAAGTGTTTGGAGCACAATCTTGAACTTTGTGTTAGTTTGACGCCAATCGCTACTTCCCATTTACCTCTCATATATTCATCGCGTGGAGGCGAGAACATTGAAACGGTATTATTCCAGCTACTTTTACACACTGAACATGAATTACCAGGCATCACAGCTATTTTTCTTTATAATAATTTAGAATGAAAAATTCTTAATGTACACGAATTTTAGAAGTCGTCAAATATGCGTACAAAACGAACTGTCAATTGTCAATCACAGCTTTGTCACGTTTGTTGTTGGAATTTTCCTGTAGTATCGTTGCCGAAAATTTTCGTATGACACACCCTGTTGTAACAGCTGTTGCTTATCAATCGCGTTGTTGACGTACTTCTCTTGCTTTATTATGGGTTAGATTTTGATATGTTCATTCGTAAGCAGACTTTTTGAGTTACCAAAATTGAAAAAAAAAAATTGAGAGCTCTTTAAATTTTTAAAGAAAATAATATTTTATGGAAAACTAGAAGATCTTTGACTGAATACATTTGATATAGTCTTCAGCAAATATTTTTTTTTAATTACTGCTTAGTCTTTAGAGCTTTACTACGGCTGTTTTCGATTTTTTCAATGTCATATATTCTGGTCACCTTGCTAGTGAGTAATCTATGACAACATCAACTACTAGACCTTCTTACTAACAGTGGAAAGTGAAAATCGCGGAATATTGTGAAAATTTTATATAAAATATCATAAATTGTGTGATTAGAGCACGCTGAAATGACGGACGCGTTTTCCTATCAACGCACCGTACAGAGTTTGGCTCGCGTATTGGCGCGCATAGAACCAACACCGTGGGACAAGGTAAAAATTGATTTTCACGGTCAACTCATATCACAAAATCGACTTTTCACCTTTGACTCATATTTTTAATTGTGTGTAGGTGCAATCGCTTTTCCGCTATTGTCCACAAGAAAATGCCGCTGGCGTTTTTTGTCTCGATGCTAAAGCACAAGATGCGGTTATTGCGTTGGGTATTTATTTCCTAGAAAGTGGGTGTCAGCACGAGCAGCGCATTGTGCCATATTTATTACGACTGGCGAAGTGCTTGCCAAAAGCAGTTTGGGTAGACGATGCAAAGTGGAGCAAAATCGATCGTAAGTGTTTTTGTAAGTGAATATTTGTCCCAGATACTTTATTTTCAATTGGGTTGCTATATTTTGTCAATAGGTATACCATCGGCAGAAAAGTTCAGTTTTTGTTTGAATACTTTACTTTCCGACATAGCGTCGAAATGCCCCGATCTACGGGAAGAGATTATACTCAATCAAGTGGAGACACTCAGCGCTTTGGCAAATATTATCAAATCTAGTAAGGATAGTAGCTCTGCGCCACCACCCATAATACTATGCAAAGCAACTGTACCATTACTATTCGGTTTGGCGCGTTCTATGGGCCGCTATGCAAGCCAAGATCCATCTTTATTGTGTCGAATATTTCCACGCGAAGAAATGCCTGTGGTTAAACAGAACATGCGTGATGGTGGCAGTTTCAGCTCCAGCGAACGCATTGCTTGCTTTTCACAATTTCGCCCAATCATACCACGTTCAATGTCCGGTAGCTTGAGTCAAGACTCAAACGAGCTGCGCATGCGTCAATTGCAAATGATTAATGGAATCAAGCAACGACCACATTTGCAAACATATTTCTCTGTGCCATACGATCCGCGCACACATTTCTTCACCAAGACCGGCTCCAGTTTTAATCAATTCCCCAATATGCGCGCCTGTGAGACGCCAATTAAAACTAAGAAGTCACTCACAGTGCCACCATTTCCCATACAGCATCTACAGACCATCTTCGCAGTAGCCAAGAAATTACTCACCAAAGAGACACTGGAGCATTTGGATGAGCAGGCGAGCGATATATTCGCTCTGCATCAAATAAAGGGCTATTGCTACAAAAGCTTTTCGGAGACGCTGAATTTGGTATTAGTGACGCTGCTACGTGAACTTTTACAACACCAAATCGATTTACCAACACCGTTTACGAAGGACGTGCAGGAATTTGTGAAACGTCTATTTTTAAATGGACAAACAGAGCTGGCAAATAAGCAGCAAGATCAAGAGAAGGAGAAGCGCGAAGAGAACGGCATACCGGTGGTGAATAAATACAAGGTGAACGTAATGGCAAATGCCGCCTGCGTGGATCTGCTGGTCTGGGCTATACGCGATGAAACGGGTAGGTGATTTGCTGGTTAAAGTGGAAAACCATTTTCTTTTCTCTTGCATTTTAACACAGAAACACACATACACATATACAGTTGTATTATAAATTAGATTAGCATAATTACATACCGGGTACTGAATTTACGTTTTTTTTATTTAATGTGAATTATTCTTTTCAGTTGATGAGGAGTACAATGTACCTTCATTGCAGTTGGGTTTAAAAATTTTATTGAAGAAAGGTTGTTAATTTTTTAAAGCTTTTGTTTTGTTACGAACCCATTTTTACCACGGTTCGGCGCATGCTCAAATGTTATTTCTCGAGAAAAATAAGAAGAAATCCATCAAGTACTAATTTAATTATGCATATTTTAACAAAATTTTAATTTTCATGCCAAACTTGTAGTAAACAGGAGTTGGACATATTATGCCACATTTTTTACCTTTCCTCTCCAATATATTTTTACGTTTTGAATGCAGTTTATACCGTTATTTTCGCCTATTTTTGCGTTTTACTTTTTCTTTTACGCATTTAACGCCACAACCCAACTTAATTGACATTCGATTCCTCCTTTTTAGAGGCCGACAAGCTTTGTGGTCGACTGTCCCAGAAGCTCAACTCTGTGCTGAGCCATAAGATTGTCTTAGACCACATGCCATTGCTGATGGTGTGTCTCGAGGGCCTTGGCAAGTTAGCGCAAAAATTCCCCAACATTGCCGGCACATCCATATCGTATTTGCGCGACTTCCTTGTCGACCCGAGTCCAATATTGGCCAAACTGCATGCTTATTCGCAGCAAACGCTGGCGCTGCAGAAGAAGGAGAAGGAAAAGTTGGCGCCTTTCAAGATCGTGGTGCAGAATAGCGAATCGCGCTCGACTGTGGATATTTATGGTGAAAATCAGAAACATGCGGGCATGCGCTCGGGTCAGGCAGCCTTCGAGGCATTGCGCGATGCGGCAATTGAAAATTTGAGCATTGCATTACGTTCTGCGCACACGTTGGATCAGTACTGTGTGCCGGCTTTGGTGGCCAACCTCTCGAATCGGCTGTTCACAGCAGAGAAACACGAATCGTAAGTACTGTTATATGTAAGATTGTCAAGGACTTCAATATTTTGTATGTTGAAATCGCTCTCAACAAATAAATATTACTTTTCCCTACCCACACATTCCTTTCTATATTCGCTCTCCTAGTGAATCGACTTTGGTAAGCCTCAATATTATTGTGATGCTCGGTCACGTTGCCGTAACGCTCAAGGACACTTCGAAAACCACGCAGAATATCTTGCAATTCTTCATTCAACGCTTCTGTAAGGTACCATCCGAGCAGAATGCGCTAATCGTCGATCAACTGGGCTGCATGATTATCTCACAGTGTGAACCGCATGTTTTTGAAGAGATTATGAAAATGTTTTCGCGCATCACAGTGCAATCGGCATCGTTGGCCTACACGTCGGATCAAGAACATCGCAAACAATTCAATAACGTGTCGGATGCAGTGGTCAATGCTTTGGGTAATATTGCTGCCAATATACAGGGTGACTCGGAAATGCTCGAATTATTGGGCAAACTGCTCGAACTCTTTGTGCAGATCGGTCTGGAGGGCGAGCGCTCCTATGACAACAATACACCAGGTGCGCAGAAGGCCAGCTCCAGTGCCGGCAATTTAGGTATGCTAATACCAGTAATTGCGGTGCTGGTGCGTCGCCTACCGCCGATTAAGAATCCACGTTTGCGTTTGCATAAGCTATTCAAGGATTTCTGGGTGTATTGTGTGGTCATGGGCTTTACAAATGCTCGCCTCTGGCCAGCCGATTGGTATCAAGGAGTGCAACAGATTGCAGCCAAATCGCCCTTACTCATCTCGCAGACGACCCACAAATCCGACATGCGTGAATTGAACTATACGTCGGCGATTAAAAGCGATTCGGTGAGTTTGAATGAATTACGTAGCCAGATACTCTTGCTGCTGGAACATCCAACGGCCGATGTGACTGCTTCGATCAACAAGTTGACCTTTGCGCAATGCACCTATCTCTTGAGTGTGTATTGGTTGGAGACTTTGCGAGTGGAAAATTCAGAAGAACCCAGTTTGGAACCGATTTTGAGTTATCTGTGCGATAATGCGCTGCAAAAGGATAAATCTGGAATCTGGCAATGCGTGAAGTGGTAAGTTTCCAATCAACCAATAGTGTCTAAGCGGAGAGCTTCCATTCATTTTTCGATTCTTTTAAAGTGTTGCCGATCAAGTCTTTGAGAAATTCCGCAATGTGCTTTTCGCACATGACGAGATCCGCGAAAAGGTATTAGAATCACAGGCAATGCTATTGCTCGTCTACTTCAATCACATCCACAAGCAAATCCAGTTGGTTGCCGATCAGTATCTATCACAGTTGGTCGATAAGTTTCCACATTTGCTATGGAATCGACGCGTGCTCTGGTGCATGTTGGATATTCTGCAATTGCTTGCATTCTCGCTTACACTCGACCCGAACGAAGAGACACCCACGCTGCGCGTCGTATCTACACCTTACACTTTGCAGCTTATGGACTCATTGCCCGCACGCGAAAGCCGCCTGAAGGACTTTGCCGATCGCTGTCAAGGTATCGTCAATGAAGCCATGAAATGGGCACCGCGTTCCACACGCTCGCATCTGCAAGAGTACCCTAATCAGATACCCACACAGGTACTGGCGCACCACAGTGGTCTGGCTTTGGCCTTCGATTCGGTAGTCAGCAGTAATACGTTGTATCCGAACGCTTTGCCATCGATTAGTAAGCGTCCAAATTGCGTGAATAGCAATACGCCGCGTTTCGTGTCCGTGTTGTGTCTGCGCAGCAAATACGCTGGTGAAATTTCTGGCATGTTGTCGGTGCTGAGTGAGGACGAAAAGGCGGGCTTAGCTGACCGCTTAGTGAAGGATGTATGGGACGCGTGTGCGGAGAAGAGTGACGCAAGTCACCGTGGCGCCTTGTGGCGAGCCACCGCCTACTTGATTATCTGCTCCGATGTGAACCGAAAGCTGTTGCATGCAGTGGGTGAGTCGAGGTTCAAGCATAAATTGCAGTAATTATAGATATCTTATAAATACTTTTCTCCAATAAACTCTCTTTTCTTTTTCTTTCGCTCGTTTGCTTCCAGCCACTTCACAAGTTGAATTATTCACCGAATATGCCGTAGAAACGGCTGTGGAGTGCTGGCAGTGGGTGTTGACGGCACGCCAAGATCTGGAGCTCTGCTTTATCCAAGAGATGGTTAGCGCCTGGCAAACGACTTTCGAAAAGAAGTTGGGCCTCTTCTCGGACGAGGTAGAGACCACCATACCATTAGCCGCCTACGACGGCTGTAAGCTGGTCTCTAAGCCCATTCAAATAGCGCCACATCTCATTTGGCTGCAGTTGCTCTCCGAAATGGTGGACACCGCCAAGTATTGTAATCGCGACAAGGTGGAAATGTTTTGTCTGCTGCTGCATCGTTGTCTGCCTATTTCGAAAAATTCGAAACAGAATCGCCAAGTATCAACGGTCGGTTGTCGTTTTAAGCTTCTGCAATGCGGTCTCTCGCTGCTGCAAGGCAATACAATACCGCGTTCGCTGGCGCGCAACATATTACGTGAGCGCATATATAGCAATGCATTGGACTATTTCTGTGGTCCGCCCACATGTCCTAACCAGAGTAAGGAGCAGTTGTTGGATGACATTCTGATACTGTTGAAATTCTGGCAGACGATGCGCAGTGAGAAGAAACATTTGGTCACCTCGGAGGTTGGCGAATACGATATAACAGCGGTGGCGTCGACGCAAATGCTCTCCGTGAAACAGAATGTGGAGACGGCATCGCTAATTAGCGCTGGTGATGTTGCGCGTTCGATGTCGACCGGTGGCACTGGCGGCTGGTACAACACAATACCGCACTCCACATCTACACTATCGAAACGATCGAATCGCTCGAAACGACTACCGTATCAAAAGGACTCATACGACAAGGATTACATGAAGAAGCGTAATTTGATTTTGGAATTACTGGCAGTCGAGCTGGAATTCCTCATAACGTGGTACAATCCGATTAGTCTCCCTGACTTGGCCATACCCGGTAAGTCCTTCGCACGAAGCCAGATTTATGCTTGGAATATGCTATTTGAATATATTATCCGTATTTTTCCACACAGGTGAAGAGCAGGTGAATGAATGGCGTGCACGTCCCTCCAAACCCAACTTGTGGCGCGATTACGCACGTCTTGCCTGGACCTACAACCCAGCTTTGGCCGTTTTTCTGCCGTTGCGCATCAAAAGCGCCGATTCGATTGAGGAGGAAGTCTCGCGTTTGGTGTGCGCCGATCCCATCGCGGTTAGCCACATTCCAGAGGCACTCAAGTATTTGTGCAATACGAAAAATCTGCTACACGAAAGTCCAGATCTGGTTTATATACTTTCCTGGGCTCCCGTCAACCCCATACAAGCACTTTCCTACTTCTCACGTCAATACCCATCACATCCGCTCACCGCTCAGTACGCCGTCAAGACGCTCAGCTCCTACCAAGCTGAATCGGTATTGCCGTATATTCCACAGTTGGTGCAGGCATTGCGGCACGACACCATGGGTTATGTTGCGGAATTCATTAAAAACATTTCGAAGCGTTCTCAAATTGTGGCGCATCAACTCATATGGAACATGCAAACCAATATGTTTATGGATGAGGACCAGCAGCATAAGGATCCAAATTTGTTTGACTGCTTGGAGGCGTTGTCACAGAATATAATTTCTTCTTTCTCTGGCGCTGCCAAACGCTTTTACGAGCGCGAATTCGATTTCTTCGGCAAGATCACAGCAGTTTCGGGTGAAATACGTTCCTTTCCGAAGGGTATTGAACGTAAAAACGCCTGTTTGGCGGCTCTGAAACGCATACAGGTACAACCAGGCTGCTATTTACCCTCGAATCCGGAAGCTATGGTGCTGGACATTGACTATAACAGCGGCACACCCATGCAGAGCGCAGCAAAAGCGCCATATCTGGCTCGTTTCCGTGTCTATCGTTGCGGTATAACAGAGTTGGAGACACGTGCCATGGAGGTGTCTAACAATCCGGCAAGTATTCTAGTTTTCTTTTGAAGTGTGGTGAAATAACACAATTTGCTTGATTGCAGAACTCGCAGGAAGACGCCAAGATGACGCTGGGCGTTGAGTCGTGGCAAGCGGCGATTTTCAAAGTGGGGGACGATGTGCGTCAAGATATATTAGCGTTACAGGTTATAACAATTTTCAAAAATATATTCCAACAAGTCGGTTTAGAGCCGTTTCTCTTTCCATATCGCGTCGTGGCGACAGCGCCCGGTGTAAGTATTGTTTTTAAAACAGTTTGAAACAGAACGCGAATATATTGAAGTCATTTTCAGTGCGGTGTCATTGAATGTGTGCCAAATGCTAAATCACGTGATCAACTTGGACGCCAAACCGACTCCGGACTCTACGAGTATTTTCTACATCAATACGGTGATGAGAGCTCCAAAGAGTTTCAGGCAGCGCGTGCCAACTTTGTCAAATCTATGGCGGCATACTCGCTAGTCGGTTACTTGCTACAGATCAAAGATCGGCATAACGGCAATATTATGATTGACAAGGATGGTCATGTCATACACATCGGTGCGTTGTTCATAAGCACACACTTTATATATAATATGTTTATAAACTCCTCTTATCACGAACAGATTTCGGATTCATGTTCGAGTCCTCGCCCGGTGGAAATATTGGTTTCGAACCCGACATGAAACTCACCGACGAAATGGTTATGATTATGGGTGGCAAGATGGAAGCGCCTGCCTTCAAATGGTTCTGTGAGTTGTGTGTGCAAGCCTTCCTCGCTGTGCGGCCCTATCAGGATGCGATTGTTTCGCTGGTCTCGCTAATGCTGGACACTGGTTTGCCCTGCTTCCGCGGTCAGACTATAAATTTGTTGAAGCAACGTTTTGTAGCAACCAAAAACAATAAGGAGGCTGCGGCGCATATGTTGGCGGTTATACGGAATTCATATCAGAACTTCCGCACACGTACTTACGATATGATACAGTATTATCAAAACCAGATACCATATTAAACGACGATGGAATGGTGTGTGCGGTGGAAAGTGTATGTAAGCGTGTTAGTTTAAAAATGTATGGAAAGTCAGGGTGATGTTTCTCTCATGTGTGTGCTCTCTACACTGTTATTCGCTTATTTTCACCTCTAAAATTGTTGGAAACTTTTTTTGCACTAATTTGTTATTTCTAGATTTTAAGTGTACGACTATTAAAATGATGCTAATATTTTAGTGATTTTTGTGTGATCAAAAATATGCAATATGCATATTATATTCTTGTTTCACACTAATATTAAAACAGCATATGTCATTATATGTACTTGAAAAATAAATAATTGTGGTGTTACTGCTTAGCAACATGTTCAAAAATTATAAAATTACATGTTATAAATTAACCACTAATAAATGTAGTCAAAATTAAAATTTAACTCAATGAATGATTGCTTTTTTTTGCTATACAAGAACTTGATTTTTATCGATCAGTTGGTATTATTTTAGCCACCACAATAATCAATAAAAATACGCATCATAGCATCATACACCAAAATCGCGTTTTTGCAAATCGCTCACTGTACGAAGTAATATATAATAATAGTATATAAAAATAATGGAAAAAGCAGATTACGTACTTGTAATGCTCCACAACATGTTACGAATAGTTTATTTATCATATTTCAATTCAGACTATATGTTTCGGTGTTTCTTGTTTACCAAATAATGCGTTGTGGCTCCTTGAAATTTTCCCATCTGATTTCTCTGGTGAAAAATATATAGAACGTGAGCGCATTGAGCACCACATAGCAGCCCAGTTCCAGCCACTCTGCCCATCGGCTTTTAATAAGCGGCTGTGTGTGCAGGCGATAGAGTACGAATGGAATGAGAAAGTACCGCAGCTCTAGCAAGCGCTGAAAGCATAACACCAGAAAGACAGCTATCCAAAACATCAATTTGAAGCTTGTGCGCATATGCCGTAGGCCGGAATGTAACAGTGCCAAGGCAAATACATAAACGGGTACCATGGCGTACTTGAACCACTCATAACGTCCATAGAAACGATTCCATATATAAAATATGTAATGACGATTATCTGCCAGCAAATATGGATGTATGAGTGTATTCCATTTAACGGCTAGTATGCCAGTGCCAAGCAGGAAGAGCACTATCAATTTGTCACGCGATAGCCAATGTAATGTCGGACGCAATTCATGCAGCGTGTTGGAGACGCCGAAAAACAAAGCAAAAATGCT
This sequence comes from Bactrocera zonata, assembly GCA_037783105.1. Classification (NCBI taxonomy): domain Eukaryota; kingdom Metazoa; phylum Arthropoda; class Insecta; order Diptera; family Tephritidae; genus Bactrocera; species Bactrocera zonata. The sequence continues at coordinate 545,277 of JBAWJQ010001700.1, forward strand.
GAAATAAAATAACTGCGGAAAAAATATAAAACATTTTTAAGCTATAAGCTGTTTGGAATATATTTATATATTGCATACCTGCGGTACATGTATAGTCGCTTCATGTGCGCGCTTATCGCCAATAACAATGGACCCATTGAGAAACACGAAAAACAGAAAAGGCAGTATTATGATTAGGTAGTAGCAGCCTTTACGTAGAATTTGCCATATGCTGCGTCCCAGTAGCCGATATGAAGTGAGTATGTCCAAGAGCGTCTAAGGCGTAGCGCATCAATTAAAAACCAAATTTACTACTGGAGTGAGGTAAACCTACCTTGGGATTCAGTAACTCCACGTGCTGTCTTTTAATGCCTTTGGAACGCGCATAATTTCCTGTAAGTACATCTAGTGCTGTTATACCGAAGCACATACCGACCCAAACCACATTAGTTTGCCGCATCAAGACACTAGCAGCAGCTGCAAAATAATTCAATATTAAAATATATGAACAAATTCGCAAAAGTATTTAAAGCTACCAAAGACAGCAGCTTGCAGATGAGACTCTTTGTGCCAGTAGTAGTAGAATAGCAGTATTGTCGTCAGCGATAACGTATCAGTATAGTAAAGATGACTAAAGAAATAGAGCGGTGGTAGTGCACCTACAGTGAAAGCATCTAATGCTGCAAGTTGCCCATGTGCACCACCCAGCAACCGGCGTCTTATTTTATATAGCAGTAACACATTTAGCGCAGCCGCTACTAGTGATATGCAACGTAAACCCAATGTTGAGCAAGCACCAAATGGTATGAGTATCAGCGACGCCAGATATAGGCCTGGGAAGGTGGTAATTTTCGGATCCCACTATAAATTTAAAAGGATTAGTGATTACAACGTTTAATCATTCCATACGCACCACATCGAAGCGTTTGTTGCAGAAGTGTAGACCTTGTCGCAAATGGAATTCCTCATCTATTACCGTGGGTGCAGTGGCATAGACACGCAGGAATAAAGGCAGAGAATATGCTAAAAATAGTATGGGCAATAAAACCGGCCAGAAGTACTTCTGCATTTCGTCTACTATAATAACCCCAAGTAACAGATATTGATTGTAAATTAGTGTTGGTGGGAAAGAAAATTCACTGACAAGTAGATAGTTTTGTTTACGAATGTACTTATAAAGCAGAATGCAATAAAACCGTTCTAATGCTTTGCCAACTCTACAATTGGAAGTGGGTTGGAAATGTAAAGTTGGCTTATCACATTGTATAGAAAAAATTTTTAGTAAATTGAATTTGGCAAATATGTTCACTATCCGAAATTTTTAACAAATGCATATATATGCAAATATATTTACATTCGAACTCTCTTTAATACACTTACGTAGGACTTTTTAATCTTGAGCGTATTTCACAAAACACTAGAAATGATAGCCGTTCTTGAGTAAACACTTAAATTTTATATGATTTAGTTATAAGAGTTGGTAGCTCGTTGACGATATGTCAGCTTGTTGGCAACGCGCTAATATTCTGATAGTCAAGTTGGCAGTACTGCACCGCCATATTGATGAAAAAGGAGTCGTCGTTTCTTGATTTCTCGGCGTGTGGCGCTGGAATTTTCTGCATTAAATATATAAATTCGCTGCATATCGTTCAATAATTGTCTAAGTTATATTAAATCGGTGAATTTGCGTTAATCGATGTGATCTAAACGCCTTTTCGTGTACTCTAAAAAACGTTTGGAATACGGCGAGTGTTGGATCGTCATCGTCGTCGTAGGCGAAGGAGAGAGAACCGTAATTGGTAGTTGAAAAAATTGACAAGTATAAAAGAAAGAGTGAGGGGGAAAAAGAGTTTTTTTTTTTACTTTTTCAATGCGAGTTTTTCGTTTTCGAAAGTGTATTTTGCTTCTACGAACCCTCGAAATTTTTTCACAAAGTGCATTTGATTTTTTAACGTAAGGTGTGGTTTTTAAATGTCATAAAATCTGAAATTTTAATCTAAATATATTATATAAAAATATATATATAAGTGAATTATATAGTGTGCGGATTATAAGAGCAAACGGCTGGAGAAAAGTGTAATAGAAAAGGAAATTGTGCGAACATCAAAAACGAACAAGAATAAAATAAAAAACGTAAAAGAAGAAAATCAAAGGAAAGGCAAGCAAGGAATCAAGTGCTGTGACTGCCGAATACCTGTGCGAACGTGTGTGAACAGCGATAGCGCGATTCGGGCAAATAGCCAGCCAACTAACCATAGTCGTCAGCGCAACAAAAGCAGTGGTTCTGTGGTTCCGTGAGTGCATTATGAAATTTCGGTGGCATTTAGTTTCAACGCATATGCTTTTAGTATGTTTCATACTAACTTTTAATAAGAGTTAAAAATCTGTGCAATGGCTAATCAAAAGGTCTTATGATGTGACAATGTGTATTTGCTTGATTTTAACTTATGTTTTCTCAAATTGTATGTGATTAATTAGCAATATTTGAAAGAAAATTCCCTCACTGTGTGAACATAGTCACGGCGCAGGAATAGTTGCAGGCGGGTTTCGGTAGGCAAAGATTGAGACAGCCTGAGTCTGTCACTATACAGCTTCACTGGAAAAGCGCTAAAGTCATGTAGAAAAATGTTTGACTATCCTTGAAATTGAGTCCTACACCAGGAAGAGGGAGTAAATGAGAAACGCAAGAGCAAGCGAGCATGAACACGCGCATACGCAACGTCAACGACTCTGCAGTCGCTTTTGGCACGCTGCTTCTGTCATCGAGAAGCGAGACAACAGAGGTTTTAGTTTCGTGTTGAGAACGTGCAAAATACAAGATTCATTTGAAATACGTGCGTTAAAACGAGTCAAATGCTTAGTAGAAGTAGTTTTGCGTAAAGGGTCGTTGCTGTCAACCGCTACTCCAATTGGGATTATGAGTTTCCTATTAAAATTAAACTGGTGAACGTTCAAAAGGCAGTGTGGGATAATGCTCTCAGTGATTGTATGTGCAAAATAAGACTAGTGATAATTTTACGTAAAGATGTGCTAATTATTTAACCAATTGTTTAAAATGTTAGAAAATTTGCAAGAAAATTGCAATTTCCTTATAACTATTTCGGGTTTATTCGGAAAAATTTTGTAGGCAATGTGCCGCAATAGTATATACAGAATTTTTCTAGACTACAAATCGGCTATTAGTGTGCTCTCATCTGTTTATTCCACTACTGCGGTCTTTAGTTCTTGCTTTCTCCACTCATTTTTGCTAAAAAAAATTGTGCGTTCGATATCGCTACGCTGCTGATATAAAATATATACAAATATAGTATTGCGTCGTATATTTGCAAGATACGGATTGTTAATACGTTTGCGTGTTTCGAAAATTTGAATATTAAAATTACAATTCGTGCCGAATTTATTTGCATCTTATAATTGCTTATTATGGAAGTTTTGCCGTATATATTTTCCAACAGCTTCGTTGCACCTTGCATTCCCAGTTTATTTGCTCATCATTGCTATCGTCAAGTGCGTTTCTAGTCCCCTTTGCTGCATTACCGCATTCACCATATTTCTTTGTTCTTTTATTGAGACATTACTATACATTCTCATTTCCGCTATTTTATTCTTTCTATCGTTAGTGCATTAAATGCATTTAAGTGAAAGCGTATAAACGAGACGAAACGATAGAACTTGAAGCAAATGTCAGTTCTTCTTTGTGTTGCTTTGCGCATTTGTTTCTTGTGACATTTCGATACCTACTCATTAATTTTTCCGTATATCCCAAATTATTATTTTGTCATGTTTTCAAGTACACTTTTTGATTTTAGCTGGATAGTAAAGGTATTTGAAATCACTCATTTCGTTTTTAATAAGGGCTAAAGTTGTGAAAATATAAATTATGGGGAACCACATCTAATACCTATTTGACTCTCATAGGTTGTTCAATGAAAGTTTGTCGTTTAGAAGTATCCATATAATTTTAAATTATTAGACTATTCAGTATTACATGATTTAGGCTGGTTGATATTAATTTTTTTATAATTCCTAAACATATATACATATATACCTATATTTTACATTTCGATGTTTAGCAATGACGGTTGCTGGTGTATATAATTTCATAGTTTTAGTATAATCTGCACTAAACTTTAATGACAGTTCAGTTCAATGAACTGTCTAAACATTTTTGCTTTGCATTTTATTTAACTACTTTTGTTCGTTAAGGTAAAGCATATTTATCTATGCTATAAGTCCTTTTGACTTGATCAAAATCCAGTTCATGTATAGAAACTTTTTAATTGTGAAGAGCATAGGTGCTACCGAAGTTAACGATAATTCTTCTTTTTTAATGTACATATGTGTAATGGCATACTATGAACATAATAAAAGTGCAGTTACCAAATTTTAAATTGCCGGGAAGGCATGAGTGTAAATAATATAATATAATTAGAGGCATTCGTTTTTAACGGTAATAAATGAATATTCACAAAAATGAAATAATGATAAGAGCAATGGTACCAAAATTTTTTTCTAAAGTGTTTGAAGTAAAAAATATTAGAATTCCAGAACTAGACTGGTTCAGTATATTTTAAGTGCAAAAATTATCGTTAAAAATGTTAAAAGAACGGTAGCAATCATAATGCAAGTGACGTCATTTTAGTGTAAAACACTTTTTTCTATCTGTACATTAACGCGGTACTAATTTAATAACGGGGAAAAAAATATTTCGTATGTATGTATAAGGATTCGACCAACAGCTGACTTTTGCTCTTAATTTGATTTACAATTTAAACCAAATCAACTGAAATATGTAGACACATGCTACATGGGCATATTATTCTGCTAGTATAAGCAGTTAATTTATCTGCCAAATAGACAATATCTCACCCTCACTTTCTATAAACAAGCCAATTTATCATGTTTCAATGCAAAAAAAAAATTAAAAAGTAAGAGAACACCTGTCTTAATGTCGCAAGTTCGTGGTGCAACTCGTTGTTTATACACTGCTACTAATACTTTTAGCATTTTTTTCTATGCCAATATTCACTTGACAACAAGTGCTAAATCGACGTTGGATTGTGAAAAGATTGTAAGAAAGAAAATATACTAACACAAACATTAAGGTACTTTAATTGCATTGTGGTGAAAAGCGTTGGTTCCTTTGACCATTCAAAGTACGAGAGTGCAGTAAATCGATGGAATATGCATTGCAAATTACACTTGACATATGTACACATACGTATATAAACAAATAAACAAAATCTGCAATATAATTATAATAAGAAAAACTTAGCTAACATCACTGTGTGATAGTTTGTAAAGGATAATGTATTACTCTTTGTTATAAATTATTTATATATTTGTTATATATCTAAATTTATCGCCTTATGAGCTGTTTGTTGCATTTATTTTGAACACAAATGTGTTTACGCTTTTGGTAGCACGTCTTTCATACATTTGTATTTTTGCTATCGCTATAATGCTCTCTTTCACTTATCTCCTCTACACTTGTCGCAATGTCAAGCCACACAACGAGGCAGCATTTGTTTTTCGTTATTTTTTTTATTCACGATTACGTCTTGAAAACACTTTGTTTTGCTTTCATTATATACATATCTCTTTTTTTATTGTACTAAAAAAGAGAATTAGTCACACTGACCTATGTATGATTTGTTGTATCGTTTTGACGACGACTTTGTATTTTGTTTTTCCCCATTTCGAAAGTATACGATTTATCATACATATATAATTTTTGAAGATATTTTACGAAAATAATATTATGCGATGGAAATATAAAAAATAATAGCTTTGGAAGAGGCACGTCCGTAGCGTGAAACTTATTCAAATATTTGCTATTTTTAGCTCGACTAAAATTTCGAATAACTCTGTTAGCTATTTGTGTGGTCCGATCTGTTTTTTCTATCCATGAAATAAAATTATGTATTATTAATTTTCATAATTATATTATATCATTTTATATACTAGTCAAGAATAGTCTGATCACCTGTTAAGAAGGAAATCCACTTTAATACATTACTGGTGTTTTAATATTATTTATGGATCATATTTAAAGTGACATTTTTTAATTCTACTAAAAGATGTAATTAAGTCGAAATTATTAAAAAATGGCCGTTAAATTTTTACCGTATCTTCCTTACATAACCTCTACTCCAAAACATAGTTCCCCAACTCTAACTTCTTTTTTATTTAACTGTGTAACGTCATTTTTACGCCACATTAGGTCTAACAATTGAGCACTGACTACGTATTGCCTATTTTTAGGCGTCTATACGCTATGGAGCACTGTCTGCACCTTAGTTTACCGCACCACATTCCAACACTCACGCACGCATGCATGCGTATTTTAATTTTGGAATACTAGCATAAATTAAATTCTGTAACGCCATGCCAGAAAGCATTTGCTATTTCCTAAATGTGTGGGTGTGTGTAATCGAAGTGAATAATCGATTTACACGTTCAGTTTCATACGCTTCACCTCTCTTGACTACTGCGCTTTGTTGAGTTTCAAAAGTAAAAACAAAAAATTGCTTTATAAACGCGTTAGTATGCGTGCCTATTCACTATTTATATGAATGAGTGTGTGCTTGTGAATAATGGGTTATTTCGCCTAAAAGACTGCTGTCGGAAAATTCTACACTACGCTTCCCTTTTGAGCAACGGCGCCTTATTGCTGCCCCTGCTACTGACATTTTTGGTAGCTGTCAAACATTTTTTGGATTCATAATACGAGAAAACCCAAAGCATTGTTTAGGCTTGCTACTCACGACATGATTACGCTGAGCGCGTAAACGAGAGCCTGAGAGTGCACATGCCGCCTCTGAGTGTGTCCACCTAGCAGTCTTTTTCGTATGCAATAATTTTAGGAGTACTAGAACCTCGGCTGTGACGAGGACTTATCGCGAGTACTTGAGTACTTGTATATGTAGTGTGGAAGCTATTTTCCAACGGCGCCAACCGCAATGCCCAACAGCCACCAGCAAGTGATCCATCAGTGCTGTAGCGAGTAGCAGCAGTTGTTGTGGTTGCTGTCATCATTGGCTCATTTCTCGTAATACGCGCTCGTCGCTTGAGCCGTCGTCGTCCCCATCATCGCTGTGCGGTTTATAGTCGCATTGCAACAATATTTGCCCTTTCGTTGAGCACGAACTCACTCATTCTTGACTGTCGACGAAACGCAACGAAGAATTACGGAAACGCGCTGCCTGCTACTGCCTACGGAGCGCGAAGCTCAACGCGTTCATTTTGCTCGTTGTTAACGAGTAGGAGCGCTGAAAGAAAAATCGAAAATTTACTTAAACGGCGAAAAGTTGCGAATCAGCAAAAATGAAAATTGAACTTTCCAATTCATACAAACGCTAAATTTTATTTAAAGTGAAAATTTCATAATGTAGAGGTTAGCAAATGATAAGAAAAAAATTGATAAAATAACAAAGTAAAAGAGCGTTTTGTAAATTGCAATGCACCAGTTCAGTGGTCAGCACTGTGATGGCATAAAAGGCGATAAAAAAACCTTTGATTTGTGCTGAAGGAATGTGAAATATGTTTCGCTTTTAAATTTGTGATAGAATATATGCATTTGCAGGTGTCGATAATAAATGTGACATTACGTGCGCCTGTGTGTATGTGTGCGAAAAGTTGCTAAGTGGTGACAAATTTTCCTTCAAACATTCGAAAAGTTGCTCATACGCCCTGTGCGACCAATTTCATGCTGAAAGTTTGTTATAAACGGGGGAAGTGTGCTCAATATGCAATGGAAGTGTGGAAAAGCAGTGACGAATGATTTTGAAGCGTTAAAATTTTTCGAAAGTGTGAAATATTGAGGGTTTGTGAAAAATTTACAGTATAACACCACCTTTGAGGCAGCTATTAGACTTAAGTTAAGTCTAATTTTTACGCCGAAAGTCAAAGTTAAAATGAAAAATTTCAGCGACTTTGCATCAAGTTCTTCAAATTTTACAATATTGCTACATTTATTGTTATTTGCCTGCATTCAAACATAATTGCTGTGAATTTCTTTAACGTTCAGAGTTTTGACCACATTTTTGTAGTCAATTATCGTTCAGCTGCAAGAAATCCCCTCCCATGTTTTACTTACTCAAATAAATTGAGCAACCTTTCGCTCTAACCTCACTTTAACATGGCGTTCTCATTTTCTAAATTCGTTGGTTTTCTGCTTTTGCGCACTGATTTACCGTTCGTATAAGTTTTGTATATTTGTCTTGTTGTTGTATTGTTTACTTTTACGCTCTTAAGAAATTTATGCTGCCACATTTAGAAATTCCTTCGGTTTTGGCGTTGCTTTGGCAACTCTTTACGCTGCACTCAGCTACAATTTCTCTTTTACTCTCCCTCTCGCGTGCTCATATTGGTGGCATGCCTGAGGCAAGCTCAAGGGACGTAGGATTTTAACGAAATTATCGATGTGTGCGTACAATAGGTTTTTTGGGGAAATATTATAAAAAAATTCAATTAAATTGTGGTTAAATTAGTAATATTTATATCATATGCAGTTATGTTATAATTATTATAATTTATTTATTTTTTTTATTTCTGTTATAATTATTATAATTTATTTATAATTTATTTATTCTTTTTTAATTTCTGTTTTTTATTTTATTTTTATTTTATCCTTAAATGTTGTTAGTGTATTTTGTATTTAAATTTTTTCACTGGCGGACATTTCCATTTTTTAGATATGGAAAGATTGTTCCATAAAATGTCAAATACACCATCTGCATTTTTGAATGCTTTTTATTGTTGTAGAGGAAAAACGCCGAAAGCCGTTATTTTGGTAATTGTGTCATTGTCACCAGCAGGCGATGGGCCAGGCAGTCGTTGTATATAAATATATATGTGTGTGTGTGCGGCGAATGTTTTAATGTATCGCCTGATTACTACAACATGGAAATGGCAGGCGACAACAACAATGACAGCCAACGAATACTACTAGCCCACTTTTCGGCTGAGCTGTGCCTTCGAGTTACTGCACATTATTGTATGTGTGTCTGTGTTGATTTACATAGTTACGGCAATACGTCGTTTGAACTCGTCGTCTGTCGTGCACTCTGATTTAATATCGGCTATATATTCGTGCTTATATACACATATACATACATAGGATAGATTGATATTTTTATGTACATATACACACACATATATATATATGTAGTTGTGCTACTTCCGACGCAAAATTTGGTCGCTTCCTCGCCTTTTCGTATCCTTTGTAGCTGGCTGCCAGCATATTATGGCACATATATGTACATGCCACTCAATAAGCAAAGTACAAGTAACGTTATTTCGAAGCGCTTTTAAATTCCATTAACTGACTGGTGGCCTGACTGACAGTCTAATCGACATTGCATGGTGACCTCACCCTCTTTCGCTTCTGTCAATTTTTCATTTGACTACTCGTCAGTTACTCCTCTGTGCCACTACCGCAAACAATTTACAATATTATCATCATAATAATCTTCGACGCGTTCGTCTCCATCATCCACTTCGCTGTGAGTGTGCTCCTTTTATTTGTTGATTAAAATTGCATTTAAATTACGGATTTCCCCATATTTACTAGTTATACATTGAGGCAAATTTTATCCGTCGTCACCATACCCAACACATTGCTGCAACGTGCTTGTACGCAATGAAATTTTTAAATGCAATTTGCGTTGTGACATGACAGACAGTTATTGCAGCAAATTGCATTTCATTCCTGGCGACAGTGAGGGTAAAGAAGACACCTTTGAAAATATGTATTCTGCGGATTTCATTTCAAATATGCACACTGCGAGCCTTTCAGCCTAATAGTAGGCAGTACTTGGTTAAAAATATCGCTCTGATCCCTTACCTAGTACACTTACCGAGTAAAGCAAGTAAACTCTATGAATACAGTAAGTTGAAAGTGTACCTTGAAAAGTTGTACAAAACACTGGGTCTGAATCGTTTTAATTCTAAAATATCGGTAAATCTGCTAGATTTATCATGAAATATTAAAATAGATCTATAGTTCTTTCTCGGCTTTCAAAATGCCATACACTGTATGAAACCCGAAATATTTTATATTGTCTCACTTGAAATTGATTTCTCTCGTGGCACAGAACTTTATCTATGTAAATTTTTCAAATTGTATTTTTGGGCTATGCTTTGTACTTGGCCCCTAAATGTAGGCCAAATTTTCTAAGTTTATTTCTAAACCGGTTTTTATTGCGCGCCCCTGAAAGTAGGCTAAAACGCATTACATTTGCGTAACCTGCCTAAAAGTAGGCTATATTTATGCTTTTCAGTTATTTAACTGTATAATACTGCGTAAATATGAAATATCATTAAATCCATTTTGAATGCATGTAAGCACCAGCACTTGAATGTACTGCTAATACGTGCTGTGCGGCATGTTTACCAATCGTGACCTACAGCTGGTTAGACAAACATTGCTATTGTTGCTTTTGTAGGTATTTTGCTGTATTTTTGTTGTTGAGTAATGCCACTCGGACTGCCTGTATGTGTACCATTTGTCTGCCTGACGCTTTGCTACCTTCATCGGAATTTGGGCCATTAGTTATGCTGCACTTGAGCTGATTATTTATTAAAATATATGTGCATTTATACAAGTATATATGTACATATTTGTGAATGAGTACATTTGTACTCGAACAGTCTTCGGTTTTTGCGTTTTTATTTTTACTTCTTTTTGCGGGCAGAAAAAAATTTCTACTGGCGTTTGATCGATTTTTCCTTCTGCTCTGGCTGACGGGGTCTTACTGGTTCAATAACTGTTTTGTTGTGTTGTATTTGCAGTTTTTTAAAAAACTCAATTTATAAACTAAATGTATGCGTATCGAGCGCGTGTGTAAGTACATTTGAAATGCTTAAATCGGCTTGTGCTGGCGCTCTCCGGAGCTTTGTAGATACGTGCCTTATTATACTGTCCGAAATTCGCACGTCATACTCGCAATTAGCATATTTATTGCTTTTATGTTGTTGTCTGGCGCATTGATGACTTGACTTGGCTTGATGGCCGTCTGCCCCGCCAAATATCGAAAAAGAAAAAAAAATCGCAGCTTTGCATTTTTAAACTTTCGATTAAAGCGTTGTTTTTGTACTTGAAAATCTTGTAGGTGTGTAGAAATATGCATGCGCGTGTGTGTGTCGCACTGATTTGCTACGAATTGTTGGCTTTTGTTGTTTTTGCTGATGACGCCAACGTAATTGGGTCAACAAGCAACGGTCATATTGGACCAAAGACAATAAGATGCCGACACACACACGCACGCGCCACTTTACCGCCATTAAGCGCAATGAGAAGCATGCTTTGCACATACACACACATCTGCACGTATTTTTTTGTACGCTTTTTCTTCTGTCTTTCTATACATGATTTATTTGATAGAAATTTCGTCATAGTTGCCATGTTGCGCACACACATATATGCACAGCTGTATGTGTGCATTTATTGTTGGCTGCAATTTATGTGTATGGTACACTGTATATCTTTGCTGTCGAGGCATTGTGTTTCGCTTACGCTTTAGTCTTTGTGCTGCGTCTTTCGTTGAATTTGAGTCCTTTCTACTATGAAAGCATATTTTGCCTTAATTTATTAGTTGCCCTTCTCATGTAATTAATTAGTGGTGCAAATAATTACTTTTTCATAAACAACCTTCTCTCGCCCGAAAGTATGCAATAATATTTTGTAGTGCATTGAGTGTTGTAAGTCCTTTGGAAATTTCTAAGTTTCTTTAATCTACATAGGTTGCAAATACAGTAATGAAGTGAAACGTGTTGTGACGCCCAAATGTATGCTAAACGGTTTGTTGGTTTGGTGGAAAACTATCGTATTTCTCATATTTTTTCACTCTGAACTTCTTTTCAACTTTACTTTTCTCATATTTTTCACTCTACACTTCCTTCCAAACACATTTGCGCATAATGCAGACTTAATTGTCTCAATGTTTCTACAGTAAAATCAGTGGGACCACAAAATACAAAAAACAATGCACCTAAACGCCAAAATTGTTTGCTACGATTTTGAATAAGTGAACTAAAAATTAATAATAAATGTGAAGACTCCGCGTTTTGTGTGAATATATTTTAATTGAAATCTATTTTAGAAAACACTAAGCCAATTAGATAACAAAATCATAATTTGATTTTTTTTTTTAATTATTACGTTAAATAAATAAATAAACCGCGTTCTCCCTCGCTCTTTCTGATAATTACAATAATGGCCATAAACACAATTAATTTAAGTTTTAATTACTCACATTTTATTTTCTTCTTTGCTATTTTCAGATTTTTTAAATTAAACTGTTTCAAAAGCTGCTGCTTGGCTGCATAGGAAATCGAAGAAGCACAACATATACGCAGAATATGTGTATAAATAGTAGTTTCTTCAAGCCAACATAAAAACTACACTGCAGCAACAACAAATACACTTTTTGGGACACAAATTTCCAAAATACAGTAAATTTAATGAACATTTTTGTGCAATTGAATCAAATTCAAACGGAGATAAATAATCACTCACCAACACAAAGGCACTAAAGCAAAGCAACAAAAATTATAAAGCAAAAAGCAAGTGATAGTGGAAGTGGAATCAGCGCAACAGATGTTAGAGAGCAGCTTACGAACTGACTGATTGCGCAAGAGAAAAAACATTGCTAAACTGTCGCTGAAAGCAAATGTCCAAAAACAACAAAAAGTGAAGAAATCATAACTTTAACCGTGCAACAAAGCCGCCAAATAGTTCTACTATACGCCGATTGGCCGATCGATGAGCAGTTGCCGCCTAAAAGCGTATATAGAGGTATGTCTTGTGAGTTCTAATCTTGCACGAATTTAATGTCAACTAAAATTTTATATTTTTCTTACATTTAGTTTATTGGATAACGCGCCACGTTTATCGGCTTCCACAAATCAACTAAAAAATCAAACATACAAAGTAGCGTTACTGCAGTGCAAACACCGCAAAACGTTGTCAACGCAGAAGCTTAAAATATATATAAATTGAATTTCGACTCCTTTAGTGTACCGCTGTAAAAGCGAAGAACTCCAAGCAAAATTAGCGCGCCCGTAGCAGTTGGTACAAAAAATACCGCCGCTGGTACAACAGCGACCACCGCTGCCACTGCTGCTGCTGCTGCTGGCACTGTCGCCGTCAAAAGCGTCACTCTAGCTGCTGCCGCAGTAGGAGACACGGACGACGATATGAGTGGGCGTCCAAGGACAACCTCATTCGCTGAGGGCAACAAGCAGGCACAACAAAATCTCGTGCTTGGCGGTGTTAAAACAAGTAGTAAGTACAATATATGTCTATAAACGTTATATTTGGTACAATAAGTCTTAATAGTTTTCCATATAATCAGTTAGATTTAAGTAGCAGTTTCTTTTTTTTATTAAAAGCAGTTTTGTGTTTGCCACGAAGTTTTGAACACCTTAACTGTAACTTCGGAGGCTCTATGAAATTATATGTATAAATAAATGATTAGCTGTACGAACTTAGTCGACTTAGCCATGTATATACGTCCGTATATACGCAAACCTAGTACTTCAGTTTATGAAATATCGCACTGAAATTTTGCACACGTCCTTTTTTCACCAATAAACTACTTATTTCTCGGAACCGCTGATATCGGACCACTATAGCATATGGCAGTCATACAAACTGAACGTTCAAAATCATGTATTTGTATGAAAAACTTTTTTATTTGACGAGATGTCTTCACGATACTTAGCATGAATTATTGTCCAAGCAACGGTACAATCTCAGAAAAAAATTTTCAGATCGTACTACTATAGCATATATACAAACTGTCTGATTAAAATCAAGTTCTATGGAAATTTTTTATTTGTTACAGTTGTTATTGCTTCGATGCAGTTGAAGTAACTTGTTTGCTTGTTTCGTTTAAATGAAGGTGTTGACGGCACCTCACATATTGTTTGTTTTTGTATACAGAAATATAAATATTGTAGTTTGTCCTAATCAGAAGTTTTAACGTATTTTTAAAACAGTAAATTTGCGTTTTATATCAATTTGAATTTAATGAAACAAGAATTTAAATAATTTGAAAAAATAAATAAATTTTTTTTGTGTACCGACAAACAAGCGCACATGTAAAGATTACCGTAAAATGAAAATGAAAACAATTCTACACTCAAAAGCGCAATTTCTTATACAGTTCGATCGTTTGAGTGAGTTAGTGGCGTGCGAGAAGCCGATGAACACTCTGAATTTGCTGAGAAAAGGTTTGAGCATTTGCTTATTAATAAGACCGTTACTTTAGAACTGTATTGACTTTGTGAAGAGAAGCTGCGGAGTTGACAATGTTCCTACGACAGTAGGGTCTACGTAAATGGAACGATCCCCGATCTGAATCCGGCCAAGGACTGTCAACTCGGCAGCATTTCTTGAATTTATTTTAGAAACAGCAACAAGTCGGCATACCTTCCTTATAGTGGAATCGTTCTTGTTACTAATTGAATGGAAATTGTATGCCCCAACCAGATTATTCTGTTGTTGTGATAAATGTGGCCGACTATGAATTTTCACGAAGGACTGTTGTAATGAGTTTTTACCGTTAATTTATATTTGAGTCCAAACGATGATATAGAAGTGCTACTTTGTCATGCCTACCAAGCAGAAAACTGTGTTGCAGCTGAAAAGCTTCCATTGCAGATGATATTGGATCTATTAACTATTGCCATTGTGAGCCCAAGATCGATCTTTGTTTTTAAATATAAATTTTAAAAGTGTTATTATACGCGCCCAAAGCATTTACTACCTACTGTTCCGTTCCCACGACAGTCGGGTCCAAGTAAGCGGAACGGACCCAGATTTTTAACGGACCAAAGATTGTAACTCGGCACGAATCTTCGGAAATTACTTCCGGTATGTTTTCTGACGCTACAACAACAACAACAACTGTCTACTGTTCATTTAAAGAATTTTTTTAAATCTATTTATTTTTTTTAATTAATTTATATTTTTTGATTTATTAAAATGACTTTTTCCACGTTTCCACGTTGGGCCTTACAAAGCGTTTTCAGCACTTGTTGCGCTATTAAGCGCATATGTATAAGACACCACTTGCACTAATACACAAAAATTGTCTCTTCCTCTCTCGTGTTCTGCTCTCTCTCTCTCGGCTGTAGATCGTTGTTGATCGCGCCGCAGAATGCTGTGTTGCAAACACATTTTCGCTTTATACTTAAAATTGTTTTCCGCCTATTATTTCAAAATTTTCTTGCCCATAAATTTAATTTTTATTTCCTTTATAAAATTTTATTTGTTTTCGTATCTTTTTTTGCGGCGAGGGTTGGCTACTTTCATCATCTATGCCTGTTGATGACGGTATAACCCGGTGTGATGTTTTTCATTGCCACTGGCACGTTGCTGGTGCTGCCTTCGGTTATGCGCTCGTTATATGTGCGAGTACATGTGTCCGACAATGTTGCTGACTCGTTTAGAATGTTGCATTCTCACGCGACGTGTGCAATATGCTCTTTTGTATAATTGAAGTTTTTCTTAATTTCATTCCACGCTCAGCGCTTTGGAATAATGTGGCTTGCCAGCGTTTGTTTTTTTCCTCCTTTTTTTGTTTTTGTAGAGTTTTTACTTCTACTACCACTTCCAGACTTTTCGCTCATATGTACATATATTTTTTATATTCGAAATTAGACGCGTTTGCCGATTGTGTGCGGCGGTGGCAGCAATAATATTAGCCACATTGCATTATTGTAACTGCTTAGCAACTTTTGTGTTGTATTTGTTGCAATTTATTGCATTGAGCAGCACCTCACTGCCTGCTGCCACCTTCCTCTAATGCCAACTGTTCCACTGCAGTTGTACTTACTGCACTCACATTGTTGCTACAGCTGCCTTTGTTTTTCGATACGCCTCATTTTCTCGCTGTTTATCTTAAGTTTTTTGTTTTTATTTAAAGTTTTTAATACTTGCATGTTTTCCATGGTTTTCTATTATTGTAATTGTTTTCTTTGCTGTGGTCGGCGCACAATCGATAAAATTTTATAGTTTCGAAGCACGGACACGCGAACGCAGACATATTTACAAGCATGCATGTAGGCAACAGAGCAGCGCTACATATTTTCGCAATTGCAACTCTGTAGGATATGGTTTACACCCTGTGCGTCCAAAGTTTTCTCAAATACTTAGAAATCGAAAGTTTATTTATTTGCATAATTTAGAATTATCAGTCCTTGAACTCAGTCTTAAGTTGCTTTTAGGTTAAAAATTTTCAGAATTTCGTTAAATCGCTTATAAATCGATTTTTCGGAGCGAAAAAACAAACAGCCACACATTCGTAACTATTCCTACGTTATTTTTGTTGTTGCATATTTACTGTTATAGTGTCCATTAGTTCCGGTTTTGATTCGTTGCAATAACTTAAGTTCAGCAACTAGTAATACAAAAACATAATATAAACAAAGTGCAAAATTCAATATCGAATTATGGAATTCGATCGAAATCGATTTTTTTCATAAAAAATCCACTGTGCTTGCTCTCAACTGATCGTAACTTCACACTGTGTATGTCACTTAGCAACATGTTGCTGGTCGCTTGGTAAATGTTGTCGGTCACTTGGTAAATGTAGCTGGACGCGTTGCCAACACCAGTCAGCTAAATAACACTACTTTTGTATTGCGAAAAGTGCACAAATATTAAATTGACAAAAAATAACATCAGGTGATTGCTTTGATAGCTGATTGTTGTTGTTGTTTTGGACAGAAAACCTTCCAAAAGTAATTTCAAGAAATGGCGCTGAGTTGTCAGTCCTTGGCCGGATAATAAACCGGGTCCGTTCCGGTTACTTTGAGCCGATTGCCGTCGGTTGTTGTGTTTGCTGACAGAAACCCTTCCTAAAGTAATTTTAAGAAAGGGTGCCGAGTTGACAGTCCTCGGCCGGATAATAAACCGGGTCCGTTCCGGTTACTTAGAGCCGATTGCCGTCGGAACGGCGATTTGAAAGGTCGCCGCATATAGTAAACTATGGTACAGTGTACCATTTGCGCTGCAACGCTGTGCAATCTCAAGTTTAACCTGCCGTGTTTCATTGATTTTTCTATATTTTCCCACTGCTGTGTTGACTTTATGATTTTTCTTCCGTACTGTTTTGTTACTTTGTACTTTTTCGGCCTGTTTTTTGCTGTAAGTTTTGTTAGTCGCGCATTTCGTCAGCTCGCCACCGCGCGCGCCGTGCCGCCCTTGTCTGCCAACACAATGCAGCGCACAGTTCATTTATATTTCTAAATTCGTTTACTTGCCGTTTTTTTTTGTTTTTGCTGTTCTTCTTAACCTTTTTACGCCAAAGTTCTGAATTTATTTGCTTACAGCTGCTTTTGCTTTTCACCACACATTTGCTTTTTATATATTTTTTTGTGCTCTTTTAACATTACACTTGTGCGCTGACGCTGACGGCGCCGCGGAGGCTACTTCTGCCGCCGCGGCGGCTGCCGCTCGCTCCGTTGTATTCTACTGTAATTGCCAGCGCGTTCGTGCGCTTGTACCAATATATGTTTGCGCGTGTATGTGTGCAAGTTTTGTATGAATTTTCGTGTTGTGCACTGCTTTTCAGTCCATTTCGGAATTTTCTTCAGTACACATTGTGCGACGAGCTGAGCAACGTGCCCGCGTCTATTTCTTGATTCACGTTCTTTTCCGCGTTCCACTGCCGTTTGCCGCGCGCTCGCAGCGCCGTTGAAATTAAAACGCACGCGAGCACTTAAAATACAGCTGAAAAACAGCTAAAAAAGCGGTTGAACGGTTGAAACAAAAGCGACACACTGCAAAATCGAAAGAAGTGAAAGACAAATAAGAAATTTAAAATAAATACAAAAACAAAAAAGTTGCGTTGACGGCAATGCGTGCGACGCTGGCGTCGACGACGTGCTTTCTATACGCCATTTAATTGTGCTTATGTGTTTGTGTATGCGTGTGTTGTTTGAAGCTTTACGCAAGTGCCGCAGTCGCAGCGCTCACTCGGTGTTACAGAGGAAGTAGTGCCGCTCTGACTGCTGGAGCTACGCTGCGTGCGCGAGTGTAGAAATCTCTATCGCCGTGCATGTATGCGTGTGTGTGTGTGTGTGAGCGCTCTGTCTCTTCAGACTTGACGTGAACGCGTTGCTCATTCTTTGGTTTTCTCCAAATTTTTCGTAATTCTTATTTCTAAATTGTGCTGTTTCGAAAGTGAAGTGCTGCTCTGTTTCAAAATCAGCTACAAAATTACTCTTTTTACATAATTATACATAAATATTCTTGATCTCCAGTGGTGTGTTTATGAAGCTTTGCGCTTCTTCTAAATGCAGCTCGTGAAATGTTGCTTAATCGTTGTGCATTACTCGAAGGTAATAAAAAAAGGGAAAAATCAAAAGTAAAAAACATATAAAAGTAAAATAAAAAAGTAGACAAATCATTACCTTCACTATCTGTCGGCGCATTCGAATTATTTTATTCGCTCTGCTGCCAGCAGCTCAGCCAGTTGCGCGATTTTATGTGTTATATATAATTTTTATTTTACATTTATTATATCTCTCTACTTATTTCTTCTTCTTCTTCCTCGGCACTAACATAATCGCCGTTGGCTTTGTGGTGTGTTCTACTTCTTGTTTTCTTTTTTTTTTAATTATTATTTGTATTTGTTATTTGCCATTATCGCCTTCGTCACTTTGTATTTGCCGTTGCCGCGCACTAATTTGGCCGATCGTTTGCTTAGACAACGTTCGACCTCGGCAAAGTGCGCTAAAGTGTCTTCCGTTCGTAGACGTTTCACAACGGTTACTCATTTTTTGCGCCTACAAATATTGTACTTGTGGTGGAGCAGGTGGACGGCGGAGCGCTGATGAAGAAGCGGTCTGGCAAAATTTACATTGGAAGTTGAAGTGGTATGGAGTAGGGTTACAGCGCTGGGAGAGTTTAGAGTTTGTTTAACGTGGTTTAATAATTATGAGTTTTAATTTCTGAAACTTCAAATTATGAAAAACTAATAAAGCTTATATAACGACGTCTGATAAATATAAATGAAATTAACAACTAAAAAAATTATTTATTTAAAAAAATTATAAGTTATATATTTAAATAAAATAATAAAAAATTTATTGCTGTATATCATTGCAATAAATATAAAAAATTAATTAAATAATGATTACATATAAAAAAATAAAAAAAAAATCGTCAATGTCATTAAAAAAATCCAAGTAAAGAAGAATAAAATGCATGCAAAAGTATAAAAAATAAATATTAAAAATAAATAATATATAAAAAGAAAGATTAAATATAAAATAATATAAAAAAATATCTTTAAAAGACATTTAATCTCAATAATTATTAAAAGATAATAAATAAATAATTAATTAAATAAAGATATGTAACAAAAAAAAATTTACGATTGACATAAAAAAATGTTTTTAAACGGAAAACCTCTCAAAATAAAAAAAGAAAAAAATACTTGAAAAATATAAAAAAGAAGATTGAAAATAAAAAAAAATATTAAAAAAATATATATATAAAAAGAAAGATTAATAAAAATATCTGTAAAAGACATTTAAACTCAAACATTAGATACAATTATAATTTAAAAAAATATAATTAGAAAACAAAATTTTATTTATCATTCACTTTTAAGTTCAAAAAATACAAAAAATGAGGAAAAGTAAAATATGAATTACAATTTTTTTAAATTAGAAAATATAAGTTCTATAATATGATCGACAAAAAACAATAGATCTGGTAAGGTTAAGTTAGATAATGTGAAGAGGTTTTTCCTAACAGGAATCCAGCTTTGACAGTTCAGAACGCCAATCCGTTGTGGAACCGAAAGCTTCTATACTTCGGATGCCTTTATACATATTTCAGGATTTGATAATACTGGTTTGCGATTGGGCAAATTACAACTTTGTTGGAGAGTTTGACAATTTTAATTTTATTTATCCATACTCGGCACATTTTGATATACGAGCGCTATTTGTGTTATTTACAGTAACTTGAAATATTCATCTAGGTCTAAAAATGGCATTAAATCGCGAACATTTTGGAGAATATTATATTTTACAACTTTAGACGTGGATTAAGGCAATAACAGTGCATAAATGAAGTTAATTCCGTTTTTGGTGATGAAATTCCATCCAGGGACCAGTGTTTATCGATGGTATGGTGGATTCAATCAAAGTCGTAGGTTAGTAAAATCTCGTCAAGGTCGTCCAAATAAGTCCAATAAGTTGTTGAAATTATTGACGCTGTGCGCAAATTGATATTGCAAGGTCGAAAAATAAACTGAAGGTTATATTTAGCATTTAGAATGATCCCATTTGAGTTAAAATGCAGGGGTTGAATTGTTGCTATTTTGAAGGTAATATCATAAAGTCACTTTCATAGGCAACTTCCTCTCCTTGCTTGGTGCCAGATTCGAATTATAAGAGAGAAGTCCCCGACCAAGTTTTGAGAGCTACTGATGTTTTGTTATCGATGTGTGTTTTGTTTAACTCCATTTCAATTGTTTTGCTCCCCAATTCCAAAGCTGGGCGCTTCTTAACGCTTTCTTTCCTCAGATGGTCCCATTGTTGATAACGCAAGTCCGAGTTAAGATACAACCCGCTACCAGAGCTGCTATACTGGTCTTTAGGTCGGTAACAGTGCAGTGGCAAGAAAGGATATCCAAATTCCATTAAGTTTGGAAAGAGTGGGGGGTTCCCCTATCATGCTGAATTTGTGGGATTTTGCGCGAGCTCAGCAACCTGACGTTTTGGGGTTGTAAAAGCCTTCTGGCCCAGACTGGAAGGTAAAAGGTCCATTGAACTGCCAGCCATTCAGAAAGATGAGGTGGAAACATCTAGACACTTTCTACTCCACTGTCCAGCTTTCACCATTTTGCAGCATCTCGTTTGCCATACTCTACGAACCCGGCGAATTGTGACAGACTTTGGGACTTTTTTGATGTATGACGGTCGTTTTGATCCAAACCTAGGAGTTCTGGGAATCACAACTGGCAAGCGTCTCTAGCAGTCCAAGCGGGATTATTCGTGGTTTCACGAGAAATCAGCCCATTTACGTAACCTAACCTAATCTAAGAGTTTGATTGTTGCTTTAGCGGTTATCTAGTCCCCGATAGGATGGTAAGGATTATCTAAGTTGTCGTCTCTGTTTCGACGGGGTCAGACCAAAGGGAAAAGAGTGGCGGGGCATGCAAAGAGGTGACCAGTGTCATTCGGAGACTCATTGCACGCAGGACATATGTTGGATATGTCCGGGTCTTTTCTAAATTGGCCGATCGTTTGTTTGGTATTAAGGGAGCAGCTCATAGCCAGTCCTGGCTTGCTCGCCATTTGCTTCTCTTCGTTTCTTCGAATAAGTTGTTTGGTGTCAAAAATATATTAAACCGACATGTACTTTCTCTTATGCCATATGCCATACGTGCATACATTTATTTCACAAATGTCATTATTCGCACTCTGTACCCATCGCCTAACTACCGGCCCTCACTCTCCACCCATCACATGACTGCGCCAGCTGGCGGTAAAACAGCTGATTCATGTTTTTGATGTCACAACGCAAATCAGTGGAATTTATTATAAAATTTAGTCAAAGCAAATGCAAACCGCTGTTGTTTTTGTATTTGCTTTGGCGTAATTTTTCAAAATCTCAACTAATGCTAAGAAGTATCTGCCTTTTTTGTTGTGCTTTTGCAGGAGCGTTTTGTATGCGTGATAAGGTGCAGAAACCAATAGAGAATTTCAGCTATTCTTAATCATTTGTCGCAATTAATTATTCCTTTTTTCCTCAACGCATACACGTGCGCCATTTAAAATGTCCAAACGCACACATACATGCATATTATGTGTGTGGAAATGGTTGTTTTTGAAAAAAACATTGACGAATTTAAAATATATGCTGTCAACACCTTTTGCTTGCCGCTAAAAATGTGCGACACAGCCGCGTCACTTCTAGATTTTAATTTACATTCTTCTTCGAACACGAAGCAGCAGAAAACCGGGGGCGAAAATGTCAAAACTGCAAAAACAGAAAAAATATGTCAAAAAATCATTAAAGAAATAAAATAAAATCGCAAAAAGCAAAAAAAAAAAAAATAGAAAATAATATTTAAAAAATAAAGAACGTGAAGCACATGTACATCTTGTGCGCGCTTGCTGGCCTTTCGTTACTACACAAGCTCATCAATATATTCTTAATGTTTGTCACCTAAAATGACGCAAATGGCGCTTTGAATGTGAAAAATTAAGCGAGAAAGCAGCAAGTCGCTGCCGCTAGCCATTCATTGTAAACTGCCTGTGGGTGCTGCCGCAGCATCGCGATTTTTCGGTGCCGCAGCCGCAACGCACGGTATCACACACACAGCCAGCGCAGTGGTCATGCAAATCTGAGCGCCAACTGGCTTTTGTCTACCTGCTTACTTGCCGCCTGCCACCCGCTCAAGCGTATGAGATGTGTTGTTCGGCTGCGCAACTGTTGTGGCAGCAGTTGCTTGCCGCAGTCGTGTACCGTGTTATTGACCCAGATACCTGAATACCCAGAAAAATGTAAATTTCTGTTGCGGCGAGCGTTGCTCGGCAGCCGCAAAACGCCAGTACTGCGCGGCCCTGCCTTGCCCAGCCCGGCCGTCGGTGGTTTGTGCACTTGTACTCGAGTGAAATTTGAAGAAAATGAAAATTGAGAATAATTATGCATAAGCAAATTTTCACTGTTTTTCATTTTCACATTCACACTAGAAAGTAGCACCGCAGCACCGTAGCACCTGTATTTTCTTAATATTATATGTTTTCTATATTTTTCGTGTACGCGTTTTCTTTGCCTGCGGTTGTTCATATAATTTCATTTTTCTCTTATTGAAATCGGTAAAATTCCACAGAATATGTACATATCTATATATTTATATATGCATGTGTGCGCACGCTGCCATTTGGCGCAAATTAAAAAAAAATATATTCCTTCGGTTAGGCTGATTTTTGTGTAAAAAATTCTTTGATTTCGAATTTGAGTATATATTTATATATATTGCACTGAGTTTTTATGTGTAATTTATATTAAATTGTATTAATATTTGATTTTTTTATTGTTTTATATATAATTATGTTTTTAGTTTTTTTCTAAATTTATTTTTTTGCTTATGAACGTTTCATTTTCAGCTTTAAGTTCAGTTGTTGTTACTTAATTTTATTTTTAATCTTTTTAATTAATTATTTTATTTTATTAATGTTTTAATTTAGTTTTCATTTCATCCATATTTTTAATTTTTTTAATAATTTGCAAATATCCGTTTTGTCTATTATAATTTTTTCTTTTATTTTTTTTTTTAATTTTTTAATTTAATTTTTTTATTTCTATTCTATAATTTATTTTCTTATTATTATTATTATTATTTTTAATTATTTAAATTTTTTATTTTTAATTATTTAAATTTTTTATTTTTTTATTTATGATCATTTCATTTAAATTTTAAGTTAAGTTTTTGTTATTAAATTTTGTATTTAATATTTTAAAATTAATCGTTTAATTTATTTTTTTTAATTAATTTAATTTTATTTTTTTTTTAATTAATTTATTTTTTTATTTTTTTTGATAGTTAATTAATTGTCTTATTTGTTTATTATTATTTTTTATTTTAATTTTCTCAATTAAATTTTTTTTACTATTTTTTATTTTATTTTTAATTAATTATTAATTTTGTTTTTTAATTGTTATAATTATGTTCCTAGTTTTTTTAATAATTTATTTTCTATATTTTTTATTTATAAACGTTTTAATTCAATTTTGAGTTAAGTTTTTGTTACTAAATCTTTTAAAATTAAATATTTGACTTTTTTTTTAAATTAAATTTGTTTTATTTAATTTTTTAATTTAATTATTATTATTATTTTTTAATAATTAGTTTATTGTTTATTATTATTTTTTATTTTATTCGATTTTTTATTAATTTTTTTTAAACTTTTTTGCTACTATTTTATAATATATTTTTTTATTCTTATTTTTTATTTCATTTTATTTTTTTAATTATTAATTTTCTTTTTGTATATTGTTTTCTAATTTTTTTATTTTTTTTATTTAATTTACATACTTTTTTTTGTACTCTAATTTGATGGAGACACCTTTACTGTTGACTTATAACAGCCCACATACTTGTATTACCTCCATTTCGCAGCATTGATTACTGTTTGGCTCTATTATTTGAACTTGCTGGCAAAATGCCAAAATTCAATCGAAAGCAATCTATAAACACGACTATAATTAACGAACTGACATTATATTCTCGCATATCATTCAATTAAAATTGTTTGCCAAAAGTATGGGTTTCATCGCAAGCCAACAAATTTTTAATGCAACGAATAACTGTTTATTTGTTTTTGAGATAAATTGTCGAAAATTTGAGAGAAATAACGAAATTGACGTTATTTATGCCGTTATAAATTTATTCTACTTCTCGAATAAGCGATAACTGTTGATTAACTAATTTCTTATGAAAAGGGGTGTTAGAAATATATAAACAAGTATAATTAAGTTACAAACAATTATTGAAAAATAAATAAATAATAATAAAAGCAAATTTTAATTTAAAAATTGGATAATAAAAATTCAAAAAATATATAAAAATATATATATGTACATGGAAGACAAAAAAAAAAAAATACAAAAATTACAAAAAAATAAAAAAATTAAAAAAAAAAAATTAACTATTAGAAAAAATTAAAAAAAATATTAGATCTGAAGAAATATTGAAAAAAAATATAGAATAAATAAAAAGAAAATCTAAAAAAAAAATAAATAGAAAAACTAAGCTAAAATGTAAAAGTACGTGTTTGGCTCTGTGAATACCTTCATTCATTTTCAATTATTTTAATTTTCAATGCTTTGCCTTTTTTGTGTGCACTTTTTGTCACTCTTCTTAAAAATATGCGCATTCCAAGTGTTTATCCCGTGATTTACTACAAAGTGGCATAGAAAAAAATATGCAGATGAATCCGAATGCCATTTTCTTCGTATGTCAGTAGAAAAAAGAAACATACAAATAGAATTAAAAGACAAAAAGACCAATCAAATGATATAATACGTGACAAATGCATGATTGATTGGTGATCTACGCTGCGCTCGCTGAATGATGTCACTTGACAGCCAAATACGCGTATTTGTTGTTGTGTGTTCAAAAGTGCATGACAGTTGCCAGGCGACTAACGCGAGCGATGAGCGTTGTTGACATAGCGATCAAGTGCTACCGCACTCAAATACTTTGTAAATTTATTACGTGCACTTGCAATTTTATCACTTTTATGCGCAGAACGATAGACCGTTAGACTACAGCTGTTTTGGCTGCTCGGTTTTATACAGATTATGGAAGCGGTGTAGTGGTATATATAGTTTAAGTTCTCAAAAAGCAAACTTTATATTGTTTTATATGTAGTAACTTTTTAATAATAATAATTATTAAGTATAATAATTAATAATAATTAAAATAATTAATAATGATTTCTTATACAAATATATTGAAAATTTCGAAAACGATTTTTTTTTATCAAATTTAATTAATAATTTTTTCCTTCTTTTCAGGTAAGTGTCCCAAAGATTTTATTTATAATACAAATAACTCCACATAAAAAATCTGGTAAGCAATTCTGAACATCAATTTTTCAATAACTGAATTAAGTTTTGAGGCTCAAAATTAATATTTTTATAAAGTTTGCTGCTCACTGATTTTTTTACATTTTAATGTGATTTTTGTTTTAGAAAATTATATACTATATTGCTTGTATACTTTTTCTATGAAAAAATTTATTGTGCAAAAAATTTACAGCAACAACAGTGTCCTTTTGTTACTCGGCGACACGTTTGCGGTAAAAACAATAAAATACATTTAATTGGTCGCACAGTATTATTAAAAAACACAAATTTTTGAGTTCTTGTTTCTATTTCTGATATTTTTGTACCTCATTAATGTTTTAGTTTTTTTAATATTTTTCGTTTTTAATTTAAAAATTTTTTTTTTGTTAAAATTAAATTTTAAACATTTTATATTATAATAATTTTTATTTGTAATTTAAATATATTGTTTTATTATAATAAATTTTATTTTAATTTAAATATTTATTTTATGTAATAAATTGTATTAAATTTAAATAATTATGATTATTTTAGCTGAATAATTTTTTTATTTTATTGTTTTAGTTTTTTATTTAAATGGTTTTTTTAATTTAATTAATTTTTCAATTTCAAAAAATTATTTGTTTATTTATTTTAATTAATATTTTTTTCTCAAATTTTATTTTACTTTTTTGTTGTAAAAATCTTTATTTTGATTTAAATTTATCTGTTTTTAATTTAACAACAGTTTCATGCATTTATTTTTTTTTTTTATTCTTCTCGTATTCCGCTCAACTCCTACAATTCTTTTTCACTTGTATCTTTTGCAAGCAAACAAAAAAGCTTGTAGTAGCAAAATCAATTTTCTTTTGTTACAGGCAGAGCTTTTACTGATGGCATACGTACACATACATAGCTCCACTCTCTGCTGCTTTCACACACATACACTTAATTGCATTGTCGCTCATTTTTTCGCTCGCACACATGCTTGTCATTGCATATTTTTAGGCTTCACTGCAAACGTTGACAAAAGTCAATCATGCTCAGGAAATTGCTGAGGAAATTCGTATTTCCAGAAAAAGTTAAATGAAAATAAGTAGTAATGAATTGTAAAAGCGATGAAATGTATTGAAAATTGCATAGTGATGTGTTTTTGCCAAAATGCGCATAATTGAATTCAACACACGTTACTCATACGCTGTGGTGTACCTCAATGTCGAAGTAAAAATAAATTCTAAAGCAGTTAAAAATTCTTAAACTGTAAAATAAATTTTAAAAACACTTAATTAATTGATAAAATTCATCAATTATCGAAAATTCGATAAATATCTGAAATACTTCAATACATTTTATTAATATAGCATATACCATATAATACGGATATTTATGCGTATCACAAATCTTCACCTGCCGTTTACATATTTTGCATCGAGTTTTTCATTCATAAATTCCTATTCAAAGCAAAACCAAACAAAAGGTAATTTCAAAATTCCGCAACAACCCACAAAAAACGAAGTCAATGACTGATTGCCCCATAGTCTGACTTGAAATTGGGCTCAGCGTTGCGGCATCTAAACTTGCCTGCCCACAACAAGGCAAACAACAAGTTTAGGAAAGCAGCCGGCAGCATTTACTACGTCGCAGTTAATTCTCTCTTTTGTCAAGTAAGCGTCAGCAGCACCTTTGTTGTTGGCGCCGGCTTTTAGCGCATACCTTGGAGTGTTATCTTAGCAGAAAATGAGTCAGTCAGCAAACAATACGTTTATTTAAACGTGACTTCGTTGAGTTATTTACCTTTTTATTCTCTCTCTCTCTCTCTCTCTCTCTCTCGCTGAGCATAAACGATCAATGTACACTCTCTTTTGGTGCTTTTGGCCTCATTGCCCTGCACGGCTTATCTTTTGTTGGCGTTGCTGGTTTATTAATACAGATTTCATATCTTTGCCATAAATTCTGCCGGAATTCGATGAAGCAACAATAATAAACTTACAAAATTAAATTGTTTCATATTTTTTTCTTTTGGCCTATCGCTGGCCATCTAACACGCCGTTATTTGTCTTTCCATCGGAAATGCACATAAAGGTGCGTTTGCATGGCGCAAGGCGACAAATTGCCGCAGTGCGTTTTGACAAGTGTCGCGCTGATGTGTGAATTGTGAAATCACGTAGCGTTTTTACGAGTTTTGCTTTGATTTCGAATTTTAATTAAGCATTGCTATGCCATCAGCAATTCGGCTTCTTAGTTGTAGAGTCAGTTGGTGTTATTGAGTAGTTCAGTATAGGCGATCGGGAAAACCAATGAACTAGAAATACCAAGTTGACAGACATGAGCCGGATTACGTGACATTTCGTATTAAATTAAATGAATTCTTTGTAACAGGAATTATTTTTTTTTTTTTTGACAATATAGATATTATTGTTTTGTAATTTTTATTATTTTTCCCAACTTGTATCATTTTTTAATTAATATAAAAATTATTTTTGTTTAGTTTTTACATATTTATTTTTTTGTTTTTAATATTTATCATGTACATATGTACATACGTATGCCATTTAAAATTTTTTTTAATTTTATTTATTTATATGTATATTATTATTTTTATTTCTTCATTGCAGTTTCAGTTAGTTTTTTTTTTATTTCTATCGTTTTCTTCGTTATATGTATAATGTATTTATTTTGGTAACAATACTTTTTATCATTTTTTTCCAATATTTTATTTCTACTTGTTAAAATTAAAAAAAAATTATATATTTTTATTTTTTTTTATATTTTTTTTATATTTTTATATTTTTTTTTATATTTTTATATTTTTATATTTGTTTATGTTTTTTTAATATTTTTTTATTTTTTTTATTTTTTTTTATTTTTTTTTATATATGTATACATATATTTTTTTGTTTTTATTATTATATATGTTAATAAGTATTATTTTTTAATTTTTTTTATTGTTTTTACTGTTGTGTCCAACACGGAAATACTGCAACAAAATTTTCGTCTTCACTCTATCGCATTTTTTTGTAATTCTGATACGCGTGTGTTTGCTCTCTGACCCTTTTGACTTTTTCATCGCTCTCTGCCTTTCGCATACATAATTTTGTGTTTTTATTGTTGTCAATGCCCTACCATACTTGAATAATTCCATGTATTAATTTTTCATGCAGGAGACCGGAAATATTTTTTTCTGTATTACTTTTCGTTACATTTCATTAAACACAAATAAGAAAAAGCTGAAAACCGTACGATTGCTTCTTACAACTTCCAGCTGCTTATTGAATGAACGCTTACAACATATTTTGAGGAAATTTTTGTTTTTGGCATTTTTTCATTTATTTAGAATTATTTTCTTATTTCGGAATTTTTTGACATTTATTTCTTATTTTTTATTACATTTTCTTATTTATATGTATTTTCTTTTTGATTTTTTTATATGTTTTATTAATTTTTTTTTTAAATTAATTAATTAATTTTTATTTTTTTTTTTCTTTTCTTTTTTAATTTATTTATTTATTTATTTTTTTTTTTTAATTTTTTTATATACATATATAAAGTTTGGTTTTTTGTAATAATTAATGTGTAAACAACTTTTCTTTTTATGAGCACTGCGACGAGTTTTAACCTAAGCAAGCTAAATTTCAAGACCCCTAACTACATACTTTACTAAATTGCCAATTACTGTTCACCTCAGATAACAATTATTTGTTGTTTTTGTTGTTCGTAGTGTAGAGCTCATCAATACCTTCGAAATGCAATACATACATACATACATATAGAAATTTTTTATGTACATATGTAGCACCACTTATGCTTTGCGTGCTCTGAGTTGAAACTCGCACCGCCACGAGGTGAGCCGCACTCACGAAGTTGAGCAGTTACTCGCTGACAGTGTTGTCAGACTGTCAGGTTTTCGATATTCGTTGCAATAATGTCGAAAACTGTTAAATCCAACTATTATGTATAAAATTGGAATATTAAAGTGAGGTTATGAGCGATAAAGCTGTATGGGGTTTTCAGGTTTCAAACAGAAAAATTTCCACTGTCACCTTTCTACATCTTTTGAAAAATTTTATACAACTTCCAACTTAAGATTTCACGTTTAAAAATTGGATCAGCAAATTGAAAAATTAAAAAAGTGAGGTTATGAGCTATATATTTTCTAAATAAAATAGCAAAACAGTCGGTATCTGTAATCCAAAGCCTCAGCATCTATAACAGCAAATGTACAGCTCTATAGCTTTTTAAGCTTTTATGCCGAAATTTTGACAAAACTCAACTTTTTTACACTTATTTTTCAAATAAATTAATTTAAAAAAATCCGAAATCTTGCACAAGTTCCAAATCTATTTTCCACGTTGTACATTTGTCCCAGTAAAGTTCCTCG
Organism: Bactrocera zonata; assembly: GCA_037783105.1. Lineage (NCBI taxonomy): Eukaryota > Metazoa > Arthropoda > Insecta > Diptera > Tephritidae > Bactrocera > Bactrocera zonata. The sequence goes on from JBAWJQ010001700.1 coordinate 575,222, forward strand.
TACTCATTTTCAAATTAGACTCACCCAAAGTAGCACGAAAATCTGGCAACACTGCGTGTCAACTTCTCCCAACCGCGATCGTTGTGATCTTCACTTTCCCCCACTTCCACGGCAACTTGTTATCCAGCACACCGAAACAACAACAACAAACACGAAGCACACAGCAAATTCCTTCATGTTGCTTTTCTAGTTTGTGTTGTTGTTTTTGTTGTTTGCTTATAGCTGTTGGCGCTGGTGTGCTATCGATTCTGCGTCCATCCGCCAACAACACCATCGCCCGCATCGGTTGCGCTCGTCACCGCTCCAACACACACTTTACAGTTTAGTTTACTTGTAGACGAGCTACGAAGCAGTCAGAGTGTGCAGTGGTGTATTTTCGTGTTTCTACCAACGCGTGAGTGTGTGAATTTGGTTAATTAAAAACGCCAACCAAAAGTATAGCAGAACAAGCTGTGCACGCATTCGTATTCGTATTTTACGATAACAACAACAATAACACATATAACTAGAGCAATACGTACCCGTCGCCGTCCGTGCTCCGATCGGTGTTAGCGGTCTCGATTTCGTCAGCGATTTCGCGTTTTCGGTTTCGATGTTTTCTCAGCAGTGAATTCAAATTCCTTTTACTCAATTTAAAAATCTAAATCAATGGGTCATTTTGCGAATACAACAACAAGCAATTGAACTTTCTGCCATTAGTATCGATTGTCAAAAAATCGAATAGTTTTTGAGTCGTCCCGATCTTCGTAAACATTACGAAAACGGATCTAAAGCGTCAACGTCGTCGCATTCACGATCATCGATGTGTCTGTTCCAGTAAAATTCAAAATTGCATAAGCAAAATTTTTCTACATTCAAATACAACCACGTACGCACAACAACGTCGTCCGCATTTGAAATTCCATCAAAAGCGAAAAAAGCGAAGGAAGAAAAAGTAAAAAGTGCGGTCGAGAAAATATAGTAGATACGTGAAAATTTGTACGTTGCAAACGACGACGAATAGTAGCAGCACATTTGTTGCGCTATTTTGGGAAATTTTTCAAGCATTTAGATGTTTTGGGTAATTAAAACACCAAAAATATTAAAATTTTGCATCAGAAAAAACGAAATCGATATGCTACAGAATAAATCACTTAATAAAAAATTCAACAAAAACGAACACTAAAGCAATATGAATTTGAAAAATTGAAAAATAAATAAGATAAATCAAGAGCTCTAAATTCTGAAAATCAAATTTTCAAAAAAAAAAAAAGTTTTCTAAAGCATTTTCAAAAATTTCTAAAAATGCAAACTTTTCAAAATTTGCAAAAAAAAGCTAAATATATTTTGTACTTTTCAAAAAAGTGGAAAAAAACTTAGTTTTCAAAAAAACAAGATCGAATATATTTTAAAAATTTCTAAAATTACGAAAAGAAATTTGCATTTTGCTAAATATTTTTTGTACTTTTCAAAAAAGTAGAAATAAATTTAATTTTCAAAAACAAAATTCGATTACATTTTGCATAATTCCTGAATATTCGAAAAGAAATTTGTTTTTGGCAAACAATTTGCTAGCTCCTCAGCGTTGCTCGCTTTCACACAGTCGCAGCTGAGCAGCAGCTGGCGCAGAAGCTCAATGACAAAAAGTTCGCAAATACTCAACTTAACCTATTTTTGATTCGCACAAAAAGAGCAAATTTTAGCATTTTTATAAAGTGTATGTTGTTGTTATTGTTTATGTGCTTGTTTTTGTAATCGAACACTTGAATAACACGCGCCAATCAAATTTTAATTGATTTAAACAGCAAAAGCTGCCGCCACAAGCAGCTGCTGCTCTTAACGCCTCCAACAAGCATCGGTCGCGCCCACCTACCCGCTCACCACTTTGAAAAAGTCGTGCTTCCACTTTAGCGATACGACTTCCTCTCCATAGACTATAGCAGCACTCTCTAATATGACTCTTCATTTTATTGAATTTGCATTTCGCGTTTTTTTTTTAATTTTTCGCAATGCCTGGAATTATTCATATAAACATGTTATATTAAGAAGAAAAAAAATTGAAATGAATTCGTAAAAGTTGTCAGAACGTGTCTTAATCAGTAAATATGCATATTTATCGATGCTACTCTACTGGCAGTTATCGATTTTCGATATGTTGTGCACAATGAATGCTATTAATTTGCTGAGGTTGTAAAAATATGATTTCATAAAAATTCGTTAACTGTTAATTAGTGTTGTATTCACAAACTTAAATTACTGCATTTTATCGTATTTTTTTGCCAATAATTTTTACTTATTTACATAGCCACATAAGAGTTATTAACCTCCTTCGCTGCTGTCACGAGCCATTTCAAATTTGAAGTGCTGATATGCACTCTAACAAAAAGTCAACAACAAAAGCAAAAAACAAATTTTATCAATGGAAAATTTTCGCAACATTATGACCTGCTCACGCTTCTCCTCAACCACCTTTTATTGCGCGCTCTAGCGATTTTTGCGAATTTGAACCGGTTTCTTTCTATTTATTTATTTCGCTTTTTTTGCCATGTCGAAATGGCTCTTTTTTATGCTGCTGCCATTTATACTTGTTCGTTGATTTTTACCCATATGTATGAATGCTTGAATTTTGGCCAATAAGTCTAGTGACTGGCAGTAAAAAGGCAGCAAAGCTGGGCAGCCTCTTCTTGCTTTTCTCCACATTAAACACATACATAATACATACAGTCCGTAGTTCATATATTCTCCGGTGCCTACTCTTAACGAAGGCGGTCGGCCGTACGTCGTGGGCTCGCTTAGCAAGTCTATGCAGGCTGGCTTAGTTTCTTGTATATGTAGGTTTAAAGCGTATCTCTACGCCTGCTCTTTGATTTGCTTGACGATTTGAGCGCAGTTTATAGCTCATTCATCTGAATTTCTCGACTGCATTATTTTCCACATTCGTATGCCTACATTCATAAATGGAGGTGTGAAGTTATGTATTATGTTTTATACTATTTCGTTTGCCATACTCGGCCTCTTTTAGACCGAACTCCTCGTTTTCCATAACAGTATTGAAGGAAAGCAAAGATGGCCTACGAGCTCACTTACGCAGTTCTAGCTTCCGCGAGAGACTGGCGGCGGCTCACATTTCTGTCTACCTTGTTGTTCTTTGGTTGAACACCTTAGAAATTTCTGGAAATGATTTTGCAGTCGTTGACACGTTTGCTTAAACTGTTAACAAGTGTTTGTACTTAGCGACTTTAATGCGTTTGGTAAATTAATAAATCCTCACAAGACATGACAATACATGTAGACTATCAAAATGATGTGCAGATTTTTGAAAACCTACGTTTCTTTCCTGCCTGTAATTTTCTGAGAAAGGTGATAGCTACCAGCCGGTTTTGATGTACCATAAGTGTTGACTTAAATGTTGATAAGGTTGCCTTAGCCATATAAATAAATAAACAACCCATAACTCCGCTGAGTAAAAAAGTAATGAAGGATTATATGTGCACAAGCGTTTCGGTTAGATATTCGGATTGATATAACCGGTGGTTCTGTTACATTACCGGTTTGATGTAACCAGTAGTTCGCCTGTAAGGTTATTTCATAGCTCTTATTAGCTGTTATCAAATCATAAGTGATTAATTATCGATTTTTTGTACAAAAGCAAGTCCATTCTCTATAAAAAGAGCGTAGTTCATGACACTTGAAAATGTGTAGAGTCGAAAAATTATGGAAGTAGTTACATTCCGCAGCATCCGCCGCCCACACAGCTAACAACGATCAAACCACCCACATATTGTGGAGAGATTTCGGCTTCACTATTACTCACACGAGCGACGTCACTACTTATTCTTTCACAATAATACCTTCTTGGCACTTTTTTACGGCTTTGCGGATCACTCTGCCACATTCCTCGACAGTCAGCGTTTATTTTAGTACCAAAATATATGCGCTCATTGGACTTACATCATGGCTATGTGCACACTTCGGTGCGTGTTGGTGGGTTTTTCGTTGTTTTTTGTGTATGAGCGCGGTTATATACTTTCTGTCATTAACTTATCGCGGCATCGGCTATGTGCTCAATCCCAAAATGCATGTTTACATTATTAGTAATCTTGCTCACTATAAATACATTATATATTTCGAAATTATATACATATACTCTATATAGTATATATATAATATAAATATTTATTTATTAGTACAGATATAAAAATACGAAAATACTTTTTCAACTACCCAATATATTAGAATTTCTAAAATATAATGTTTCTCCCAACAATTCCATAAATATGTAATTCTCAGTTCTGCTTTGAAGCAATGCCATGTGCTTATCAGCGCACCGCATTGAGCATAAGCTACCACGTGATTCAGATTTTCGAAACGGAGTTCATTATTGTAACCCAACCGCTTGCAGTTGCTTGCCCTTATGCACATAACTTTATATGTGGTTTCGGTTAATCCCCTAGGAAGAGATATGCTTCTTGGAATACGGCACCTAATGCTTCGCTATACATGCTTATTTCTCTTGGTTCCTATGCTTTTTTTTATATTCGTTATTGAGTTTGTCGGCCTTCCGTCCGCTTTCGACTTCAGCCTTATGCGCCCGACGTGCTGAGCTGCCTTCAGTTAGACGTTGTTTCGAGTCGCATGATCGATTTTAAATGCTGCCGGCACTGCTGCTGCTAGCTGGCGCTTACTCGCGCATACAGCATAAGTTTACACATGTCTTACTCGGCCGCTCTTATGAAACGAGTGCCCAAAAAGAGTAGAAGAAAAACAAATAAATGCAAAAACGAGCAAATATGTAACATTCGAAGCAAAAGTTTGCCGCGAATCGCGTAGTGCGCGAGTCACACTGAAAGAATTCAAACAAAATTAGCCATAAGAAGATAAATAAAAAATCGGCGAAAAAACAAATACGAATTGAATGAAAAAGTGTTCAGAAAAAGACCAGACCACATGTTCGAGTCAATGGAAAATTTCCAACCGGTTTAGGGCAGCGCTACAGTGTATCTCGTCTGTGCTGCTGCTCGCCTGTTCAGTGGGGAATTTTTTTTGTGGTTGTTCATTTTTTTGTCGATTATGCGAGCAAGAATTTTTGTTTTTTTTTGCTTCTGCAATATCAGCACATAAGATTTTTTTGTTGATTTTTAATTTAATAGCAGCGATTTATTTCTCGAACGTTTATTTTGATTTCTGTATCACTGAGTCATTACACGACAAGCACGCTCGGCGCTTTTGACCTTGAACTTTATCCTGCTTGATTGCTGGAGGTTGAGTATAATGAAGTGTCGGTATTGTATTAAATTTGTTTTAGAGGAAGAAGTTCTTAATCAGTGTAGTTTCCACGAGCCAGTATTTCACAAGCAGCATAATTCTCTTGAACTGCCAACGCAGTCATATATCGTATTTTGACTCTTATGTTTCAACTGTAGGTCAAAAGAAAGTTGCCAATCATCCTTAAAAGTACTTGTATTGGTGGTTTTGATACAACCTCGGTAGCCGATTTGCAGGCATTGTAATCACAGCACTGTCTGTGCTGATTATGAAATGATATTGCCTTTAATGCTTCAACTCTAGGTCTAGAGAAGGTTGACAAACATGCATAAAAGTATTTGAAAGTACTTTCTACTGCAACCCTGGATATTGGAGTTTCCCATTCAGCCACGAGACGGCCGACATTTCGCAGGCACTGTAAATCTACAGAGCTGCCAGTGCTGATTGTGATTTAAGTTGCATTTTCCGCTTCAACTCTAGATCTGAAACATCCCTAAAAGTATTGGAGATTCTCATGCAGCCTCGAGACGACCGGCATTTCGGAGGCAGCATAATCCTATCGAGCTGTCAATGCTAGGTATGCAGTGAGTACCCTATAATGAATCTCCAGAAGACTACGTTTCAGGCGACTTAGTCTTCATTGATCGTGAAGTTAGCTGCGGCTTAGAGTTGTTGCGGCTAAGTACCTCCGTGCCAACAGTTTATGTTCTATTCATAAATTTTTTGTTGTCCGTAGCAGCAGCTCTTTGCCGCCCTGCGTCTACAACAACAAGTTCTGTAATGTATTTATGTTGAGTAAGCAGCGATCGGCGACTCCGATTAATTGTAATTCCGCTTGATGGACTAATCTCGGGCACTCTCTTCTGCATTTTTTCCATTCTAATGTATTTTCTAATGGCCGCTAATGCGATCATTAAACATTGCATGCATGCCGCGCATCAACGTTGATCTCAATTCCACGACTGGGGTGTGGCACCGCACAAACGCATACACACTTACGGCTGTACATGTGTATGCATTTAGTGACATGCCTTCTGCGGCAGGCGATCCGCTGAATCGCAACTTGGCTTTTGCGTGCTTGGTACCTTCAGACTCATTTGGTCAATAGGTGCAGTTGTTGCTTGAAAATATGCCACTTCTCATGCATGTATGTATGTATGTACATGTTGTTCTTTGCAGATGCGTGTTGCATGCAACATCGATCGAACGGCGCATTCAGAAAGCACAGTTCCAAGTGGAAAAAACAGCGATAGCGACAGCGACAGCTGCCAACTCAATTGCTGCCTGGCTGTTATCCAAGTTGGGTGGCAGCCGCCACCGCTAAAGGAGGCTGGCTGGCAGTGGCATGGCGTGTTGGTGGGCGACTGCCGCGCTGCTGCAATTTTTATGACTATGTAGGCTGTCTGACTGTCTGCCTATTTTATTTTTAAATTATGCGCCATGCCTTTAAGTGGTTGCTGTTGTTATTGCTTTTGCGCTGGCTGGCATCGTGTCTAGTTTTCGTCACTGTTGTTGTTGTTGTTGTTGCTTCTCGTGTACGTCGCGACGTGCATTGCATACACCATTTTCTCACGTACAACAACTGGCGGCCGAACGCGCTTTGTCGATGAATCGAGTGCCGTCTTGGTTGGCATATTTTTCGTTGTTACGCGTATTTTACAATTCAAAGACCTCTGGCGTAGCGCGGACGGCGCTCACTTACACTTACAATCTTCTTACATCCTTTAGTTTTTGTTGTACTTCCCAACCTCGTTTGTTTTCGTTTAATTTCATTAGTTTTTAGTTTTCTATATTTTTACTTAACGTTGTGCTATTTTTATACACCTGTAAGCGATATACTCATGCCAACGCACACACTAGCCATACACTCGTGCATGTCTCAGCTGCTTTATGCGCTGCCTACAAAGTAGCCGCAACAAAAGCGACACTGCGCGGTGTTTTACAGGCTGTCGTCGCCATATTTGTTTTGACTGTCGGGCTGGCTGGCTGATTGGCCGGCGCTTGTTTTCATAATTATCCAGCGATTTGCACGTCAATTATGCTGAGCCTTTTTTGGCTTATTACAGCGGAGTGGGTGAGTCGGGTGGTAGATAAATTTAATTACAGTGGCGGTATTTGCGTTGCGATAGTCATGTTGCCCTGTAGAGGGTATATTAAATTTGCCACGAAGTTCGGAAAACCCAGAAGAAAAGGTCCGAGACTCTGTAAAGTATACGCATATGTATGTATGGTATATAAGTGATCAACAACGTGACGAGCTGAGCTGGCTGGTCACGTCTGTCTGTCTCTTTGTATATAAGCGAACTAATCGCTAAGTTTTTGAGTTATCTGTCTGAAATGTTGCACACGTCGTTTTCCCTCCAAGAAGCTGCTTATTTGTCAGAACTGCCGATATCGGACCACTATAGCATATAGCTGCCCTACAAACCGATCGGAATCAAGCGCTTGTATGGAAAACTTTCTCATTTGAAGAGATATCCTCACGAAATTCGTAATATAGTATTGTCCAAGGTAACCGAATGATCTCCAAAGAAATTGTTCAGATCGGACCACTATACCATATAGCGGCCATATAAACCGACCGATCGAAGACAAGTGCTTATGTGGGAAAACTTTCTCATTTGAAGAGATATAGTCACGAGTTTGACATTGGCCAAGACAGTGATGCAATCTCTCAAGAAATTGTTCAGAGCGGATCACTATAACATATAGCTGTCTTACGAACCGACCGATCCAAAGCAGCTATTTGTGTTCGAATATACATACATATATATATTTTTATTTGACAGTATATCTTTCCGAAATTTGTCATGGTTCATTTTCCAACACCAAATATTTTGATCAGAAAAACTTTTTATACATTAAATATTTTACTTTATTTAAATTGAAGCAGGAAAAGCAGTAAATCTGGTTGCTTCTTTTTTTTGTCGAAAAAGATACACTCAGACCGATATTTTTCCACGTAAATTAATTATATTTTAATGATAAATATATACATACATACATACATCCATACATACGTATACTTTACAGCATTTCACGTAATCACTTACTGAATTTATTGCCGCTCAAGATGCTTGTTTCGTTGTTATTGCTGTTGCTGGCTATCATATTTGCGCTTGCATGCGACAAATGCATATTTGCTATACATATGTACAATGGGCTGAGATAATTAAATTTGGTTCGCTCATAAATTTTATTTATTGGAGTCAATGAAATTTGCACATTACACAGACGTGTCGAAAGAGTTGGGACGGATGAAAGTAAGCGAGCGTTGACATGTGGTGCGGTAAAAGCATCGCAGGTGAAACAATACGGTAGTCTCTTATTGCACGGTTCGCAGTCGAACACGTAACACAACGAGTGTGACAATTACTATGCGAATTATATGTCTTATTCTGTAATAAATTTTTATAAAAAAAAACTGCTTTTCTGTGAGTTCTCACAACGCAGTTGCTTCCGTATTTGAGCTTTTGAATTTTCTTTCTATAAATTTCATACAATATTTTGATAATATGACTTTTATTTATGATACGTTGATAATTTACAAAATAAAATTGCAGTTTATTCAACTATATGTTGTATTTATTCTGGCTGAATTGCCAAATTGTTCATAATTATTTAAAGTTATGTTGTTTTTGCATCATTCTTGCGCCGTTTGCGCCCATATATTTATGGAAAGAATGTATCGAAAAAATTGCTCATAATTATTGTATTGTATAGTAGTTTTAATTTATTTTGAGTATTTACATCCAGGTTCAAAATAAGAATTTCAACGTGAAGACTTTTGCATCTTTTTTCATTTCTTTTTATTACATGATTAATGATTATTATTACATATGCAATTAGCATATATAATTCAATACTACATACGAGTATTTTAAAACTTATCGCTGTTATCGATAAATTAACTCTTCGTTGTTATCGATAAATTTAACTCGTATCGTTGTTATCGATAAATTTCGCATTTATGGTTGTTATCGATAAATTTCCTACTCCCAATTCGTTGCTAAAATTTTAGCACTGTGTATGTCATCGATAATTTTCACACTTATCGTTGTTATCGATGAATTCCATACTCCCAATTCGTTACTAAAAATTTAGCACTGTATATGTGTCGAGTGAATATTATTACTTAATTCATTTGTTTTTATTAAATTCTGCGAGCACTCCGTTTTAATAAAGGGGGAATTCGCACATGACTTCGTTTGCTTATGCCTTTTCCACCATTCCACCAGTTTTTCGCACTTATTTCGCTATATACACATATAGTAATTCATAAGCGTTTCGTGCTTGGTACACAGCTGTCTCTCTATAACATATGGCCAGGCGGCTGCTTTACCAACCACACCAACTATGAGGGTAAATTGTTTTTATATATACATACATATATGTGTAGTTTATATGCCGCATGCATTGTTGGCCTTTAGAATTTTTTTCACCGATTTCTGCTTGCCACAGTTTTGCCGCTTATTATTTGATTATGCGCTGCTCTTACGTTCTTGCAATTTAATTCATATTTCCATTACTCAATTTATAAATTTTTATGCGCCCGCTGCTATTAAGTTATACATACATATATTTGCTGTTATTACAAGCGTATAAGTTATTGTCTCATTTAATTTATTGCCACGAATTTTAGAGGCTAAAATGCTGACCGCTGATGGCTTGGCCGTTCGTCTAAATTGCAAGGTCGAAAATTTATTTATTTATTTTTTATATGTATATTTGTCGTTTGAAGGATAAGGACGACGCCAGACATTACTTGCATATGCAAGTTATGAAATAGTCCAAATTTTATGTTTTTAGCGTGCAGTTTATATTGCAGAATTTTTGTGTTATTAAATGGATGAACTAAAATGGTTTTATGACGCATACATTTGCATGATATAATAACATATGTACATGTTTCATAATTTGTTTTCTTAGAAATACATTTTTTATTACAACATTTTTTTATTTTCTTAATTTTATATTCTTTTATTTTTTATTTCAAACCATTAACTTGATTGATTTAATTTTTGCTAATAAAAATCTTCTATTTACATTCACTTTATAAGCCGCGTCTATCGATAATCGATGACATTAGTACCGTTTCACAATGCTCCTCAAACAAACTATGCACCCGATTCACATTACAAAGCACGTGAGCCATTAATAAATGCACATCTATTACGCACAAATTTGGTTTGGCAATTCTCCTCACTTTACCTTCTCCTCAATATGTGGTAATTTTGCACGCCTAAAAGCATTTTTAAATACCCTTTACGCATAACCTTCACTCTTGCCTGCACTGTGCAACATAGTTAATTTGCTTTTAGGGGCATTAGGCATGCGCATTTGCTTTGTACTTGAATTGTTCAATTGAAATTGCTAATTGTTCATGACTACGAAATTTTTATAACAATTCTGCACAGCAAATCGAAAGCGCAAATAAGTCATGTAATTGCAAGTAAACGCATGCAAATATTTACATGAAAGTACCAATCAGTTCACATACTCTTTTATAAATTTATTTGTTTACCGTGTTAAATACTTAACGTGTATTAGAAGGAAAATGCCTTTGAATACCGTTGAATTAGCGCCAGTTGTTAACGCTTGCAGCGATAATTGCTGTATTTCTATTTGCCAGCCTACAGTGTTGTCTATGTGTGCACAGCGCATTATTCGCATATTTCCTCATACAATTGTTAGCTGCATTTCTTCCACCCACATAGCACTCAATTCAATTAATATAACTGTGCGAATAGAAATCTAAATTGATTAGCTACTCATATACATCAATCAGCTGTTTTGAGTGTGCTCGGCTTTAAATTACCAATGACAACAACGAGCACAGTGCTGTTGTCGAAGCGCTAATGCGACACGTATACGCCCCTGAGGCCATTTCCATCGCACTTTAGTCTGTTACGTATGTATGTTTAATTATTGCATATACTACATTTTTGCGAGGCGATTTTTTATTATTGATATTTACTTTAGTTTTTCGCATGAGTGCACTAAATATTTCTTATCTTATCTGAAACGAAGATTTTCGGCAGCTTTAAGGCGTTATTATTCAAACAAAAAGTTGTCTAAAATGTATTAATTTTTGTCTCTGTAGTCTTATAATACATTATAAAAATATTTGACTGACTGATTAGGCTAAATAAGTGCTAATAAGTGCGCTGTCTAATTAGTTTATAACTGGTTGGGTGGCTCGCAAATTGCACTATGCCGCATTTGTTGCTAATTTAAAGGACAACAAAATATTTTTTTAGTATCAATATTAACCACAATTTATTAGCATTTCGCTCCATTTCGCAGTCAACTTCCAGATACTTTGTATCAAATATACATACATATGTACATGTCTGTTGCAATGCTTTTTAAATTGAAGACGTAATTGCTAAGTTCAAAGTATCCCTCGGACTATTATTATCATATGAGGAAATGTACACTTTGATGGCTTACGTACTATTTTTAGCAGTTTTTCAAAGTCGACAACTTGATAGATTTATTTTGTCTACTAGAAGTAGAAGCATTTTTTATATTTTTTTTTTAATTTTGGCAATCACGTTTCATAGTTGGCTGTCATTTAATATAAATTTATTACTACTATTTTTATACACATATACTGTTACGGGCAATAAAATAGAATCATCGTTGGTACAAATTTTTGGTTCTAAAAAATTGGAATTTGTTTTAAATTAAACTAAAATATATTTTTATTATTTACTTCAAGTTAAGTGCCATTGTATGTATGTATGTTTTAAATTAAACTAAAATATATTTTTATTATTTACTTCAAGTTAAGTGCCATTGTATGTATCTATTTTTTCCTTTTTGTGTGCTATTTAAACGTTTTTTATTTATTTATTTATTTTTTTAATTTTAATTTTTATTTTTTAGTATTATATATTTTTTTTTGTTTTTTTTTATTTATTATTTTTAATTTTTTTATTTATTTTTTTTTGTTTTATTTTTTAGTATTATATTTTTTTATTTTTTTTTTTTGGTTTTTTTTATTTATTGTTTTTAATTTTTATTTTTTAGTATTATATTTTTTTTTATTTTTTTTTTGTTTTTTTTTGTTTTTTTTGTTTTTTTTTTTATTTATTTTTTGTTTTATTTATTTTTTTTATTTTTTTTGACATTTGTTTCAAAATTATGAATATTCATGAAACATGTTTAACTGATAACTTAAAACTCTTTAAGAAGCATATAGTATTTGGTCATCTAAACGCCATGTAAACAAACTCCTACTTGCTGTCCATAACTCTCCACTTTCAATGTTACTTCATATCTGCAACAATATTTATTTAGCTTGTGAAATCTAGTGTTTACTAGCTTACTGAGAGATTTAGTAACTCGTTGTTAGTAAATTGCTGCAGTTTGAAATTCTATTTTCTTCAGCGCGCCTAGAGATACGTACATAAGCTTCTTATCACTTGCTTTTAATATATATACTACTGTGCTGGAAAAGTACTTGTTTACCTAGTTCATTACACTTATTCTAATGTTTTGCTGGAAAATTCCGCTGGTTATTTATACACATAAGGCACGCTTCACTGCTATCAGTTCAACAGAATGTGCATTTCACAATAACAAACATGTTTTTAGTCTTTGATCGTCTTGTTTAATACGCACTTCACATACCGCCCGATATTGCATTAATTAACCGCATATTTTTGTCACTTCTTTTTTCTTATTAGGTACTTAGTATTTCACATCAAAAATTATCTAATTTGTGTCGGCTTATGACATATTCAATCAGTCCTACCTTATCTGACACTTCGCCACTTTATTGCGAGAACGTGTATTGTAATAATCTTGAGCTGCCACTGTGTACTTCTATATGTTTATATTAAACAGGCGAACTCATAGAGGAACATCGAAAAAATCGTGCTAATAAAAAATATCACCAAAAATTGTATTTCAATTATGAGGCAGCACTAATCTCTCATTTTTTTGCCTGCTTATCATTACGCCTCTACTAAATGCTTATTTATGCTGATTATTTTTCGAACGTGATTTGCGGTGGCAGCACTTATCTGCCCGATTCGTGAGCTATATTTACATAGCGATACCGCAAATGAGTGAAAACGCCTGCGTTTACCTTTGTATGTGTGAATGTACATTTTTTTGGATTACCGATAATGGTTATCTTCACACAAACGTGTGTTATTTGACCGTGCACACACACATTGACATTGTAGTTCTTTTTATTTTTGTATTTGCTTACTAATAGCATAGCACTTCATTGAGAAAATCTCACTGTCCTTGCATACCTACGTCAATGTTCTACGTGTGCGCGCTCCTTACGTCACAAATAAAGCAAACAAAAAATAAAAAATAAATAGTAAAATAAGATGCATCTGTATTTTATCATAAATATACATATATTATAAATTAAACAGAAATATGGTTAAAACATATTCGTTTTTGTTATTAACTGGCAGAACGTTTAACTAAAATTACACAAAAAAGTAACTAATTTTTAACATTTTTTTTATAGCAAATGTTTTCTAAATTTCAATACTGACGTCAAATGCTATGCAAATTATTTAGTTATTAATCATTATTTAAATCCCAACACCGGTGTGTTTGCTTCTTTTCTTGTACATACTATGTAGGTGCGGTTCGCAAACATATTTTTGTGCTGAGTTATGCGCTTATTTAAAATTCAATTATCCAAAAGTGAAAAGCCGGCAGGCGATTAGTTGTAGATAACTAACGATTTTTGAAATGCTGATTCATCATATATTTGCAGAATATTTTTTGCTCTTTAAACTTTTTAAAAATGTTTTTTGTTTCATTTTAAAATTTTTTTTAATTTTAAATTTTTTTAATTTAATTTTTTTTTTTGTATTTAATTTTTTTTTTAGTTTAATTTTTTTTGTTTTTTTTTTTTTTAATTTTTTAATTTATTTATTTAATTACTTAGTTTTTTAATTTTATAAGTTTAAAAACATATTAATTTCCTTAATCCTTAATTATGTTATGTCTTAATTTACATTTAATTATTTTTATTTAAATATTTTGTTTTAGTTTTTTCTATTATTTTTTTTTATTTTTATATTTTTTTTTTATTTTTATATTTTTTTTAATTCTCTTTTTTATTTTTACTTTTTTTTTTATTTTTTCTTTTTTTTTTATTTTTTCTTTTTTCTTTTTTTTTTATTTTTTCTTTTTTTTATTTTTTCTTTTTTTTATTTATTTATTTAACTAAATTGTACTTTACGTTAAAATTCTCCACAATCATCACAATTATTGATTTAGGGTCGCAACAGTCGTCTTCAGAGAAATCAGAATAATAAATATATATTTGCGCTAAATGCATTGCAAATAAAATTATTTACTCTACACATTTAAATAGTTCTGAAGTATTTACACGACACGCTATTTGGAATCTGTTCTCGTATATTCATAATGTTTTTACACGCAGTACACATTTCTATTCTATTGATGTGATGCATGTTTATATGCATGTTGTGGCCACACGTGCCGTCTCTTGATCAAAACGCTTATAACTGAATTTACTTACAAAATGTATATTATCCAGTACAATGTCTATTTTAGTCTATAAATGTAGTCGAAATCGCTGGTATATCAGTTTTGAAAAAGGAAGGAAGGGTAAGGGTTGCATATACTTGTATGTATGTATGCGTTATTCTCTTATGACTGCAATTTGCGGCAACTTTCCTTTCAATTTCCACATTATATTGCTAATGTCTTTTTTATTAGCCTAACCAATTAAACACGTTCGATACCTACTTTTTTATTGCTAGTAGCAACCGGAAATATTGGCAATAAAGCATTGCGTTAATGTTACGCCAGCGTGGGTGGCATTTTTGGCTGCATCACGTCATATTTTTACGCTCATACCAAAATATATGCCAACTCTATGTATTTCTTCTAATTTTGCTTATGCGTGTTAAGTCTATACTGGAGATAATTCTTCGGAAAATAACAATTTTGATTTTAAGCTATGTGAAAAATGTGAAATGAGTCATGTGTGGGCCGTGCTAAATTTTACTATGTGCTCATAAAAATGTTTAGCAAACGCATGCTACTGATTGTGTGGGAAAAGTATGCAAAAATAATTAGGCAGCTCTTTCAAAAACAGCTAATGAAACAGTAAGATTGTTGATGCGTTGTTTGGATAATGCTTTGTTCCGTGTAGTTGATATTTTCCTGTTAAAAATACAGTAATTTCTGCCACACAAAATGCAGAAATTAAAACTTTCATTCAAAATAAAAAATATAGCAGCATTTAAAATGTTTTTACAGTAAAACTTTCTTCCGCATGCGTCATCGATTACTAAATATTATCGATTTTTTCGCAACTCTCTTTTCTGCATTAAATTTTTTTCAGGTCAATGACATTTACAGCCAAAAACTACTTGCCATTCACGGATATACATACATACATATATAGTTTTATAATTATAATTTGTTTTTTTTAATCATTAACTTTGCACGAGTAAGCAGTAATTTCCATTCATCTATTTTCTACCTTGCTTCATCTTTTCTTGGAAGTGGAAGCTTGCTAATTTCTTGAATTACAATCAAAACGAAATGGCCGCGGGCTAAAATAAAAATAATGTGTAAAAAAACTTTGCAGCCGAAAGTAGCAAGCAAAACAAACCAAATTATAAGTATATTTAACCGCTCTTACCTTTTGCTCGTGTGAATTTCACTTTAGTAGCATAAAGCAGTAAAGACAACGTGTGAACAACCTCTAATCAATAATTGAATCAACAACGCAAACGATAGTAATCGACTTTCGATATAAATTCTCTCACTTTGTTTGTTTTTGGGTTTATATTTTAATGCGTTGAACTCATTAAAACTTTTCAACAGTTTTGCGCATTTATTTCGCCAAGCACCATAGTTGCTGCACAAAAGTCAATTGTAATTACACTTTTCTACTTGCTGCACTAACAAATCTTTAGCATGTTTAGACCACTTTCAACTTTCCAACATACCAGTTCAGCATCCCGCGACCTTTATTGAAAGCACACAAATGGTTAGTTAAATGTGGCTCCACATTTTCCGACCTAAAAAGGTTTTGTCTGGCCAACTGCTAGACTAGTTTTGGTGCGCACTATTGCGCTCTTCACTATGTAGTCTTTTACTAATTTGTTTAGTTTGAAGTGCGTTATTGCGGTGCGTTACCTAACCCCTCGTGTCTCAACCATCACGGTTTCTACAACTTAGTTTTGCGTTTCTTACCCGCTTTACTGCTCGAAAGTCATAAAAGTTATACACTTTTATATATGTATGTACATTTGAAAATATTTTTTGTATTATAAGTGACCTGCTTGCTGCTGAATTTCACTTTAGTGTGCCGTCTTGTCTTGACGCGCTACTAGCAAGCGTCAATACATTTATTTCGGGTTTGCAATTAAATTTTCGCCACCTTTGCTTGAACTCAAGCACCTTTCAGTTCACACGTTAGCCCGAGCGCTTCGAATATAAAATTCTCACAACAGAGTTGCTTAAGTAGAACTTGGCAAAAAAGCGAGTTAGCAAAGTGGTTGTTGTCTTTCATTTGTGCAACTTCTCAGACAGCCGTGATTTGTGACGTGTGACGACTGGAGTTGATTTTGACCCTTTCAATGGTGGCGAAATTAAATTCAAAAATTATCAAGTGTTTAATATTGATTTCAAAAAAAATCCTGACAAATAAATATTTTCGTTTATTTGCCTTTTCCCACTTGGACTTGAAAGCGTCGCCAATCACGCGAAATAACAAAACGCATTTATATTGCAACTATTTGCCTTGCAAGCTCATTTTTTGTTTATTATTTCCAATGTCTGTGTTGCTGTTGGCGCGAAATTCATTCACGAATTTGTTTACCCTTCACCGGCCAAATGCTTCCCAGCAATTCCCCACACATATTTTCATGGAAACTCAATCAATTAATGCGCTGGCATGGCGGCTGGGCAGCGATGCGCCTAATAGGCTGCGCTTTAAATTATTAACAATTATAAAATGAGTGATTTAGCATTCAATTCGCATGCGCGCGTCGTTGAGCAGGGGTTAATTGTATTGCCTGCGAGCGGCACAAACGCGTCCAGAGTCAATGGCTCTTTTGCATGATGCAATATTTGAAAACTATTTCATGCGAATGCGCTAATTGCCAATAACGGAAAGCCGTACGTACGTACATACATATATACGCCTGCAATTGTTTACAGAGAATAAAACTACGCTGATTATACTTAAACATACATATAAATTTTGTTTTGGGTTTTTTACTCCTTCTAATTATGTTTGCTGGTTTCTTTATTGATTATGATTCGCCCAATTCATTTGTTTGGATGAATGTGTTGACGACATGCCTTGGCAGTCAGTAAGTCAAATATTTTTGTCTGCTGCGGTAATTTGACGTTGAGTTCCTTACATTCACCGCTTCATTCATACACAATATCATAGCATTAAACAAGCGCTTTTGCACGCTTTAACACGGCTTTAATATTTCCGCAAATTTCCAAAGTTTATCAATTCGTCATAACGTCTAATTAATGTGCGCTTGTGTTGAAATACGCCACAAAAGTTTATTTTACTGCATAAATGAGGATTCCGAGAATGCGCTGCAAAGCAAGCTAATAACATTCAAACTCAAATTTACGTCAGCCAAAGTGAACATAGATTTGGTTTTTACTTTTTTGATTTCTAAAATGTTGATGGCGTCAATTACGTTCGTTTTTCTAATTAAAAATTAATTTGAACAGTCCTAGAACCTATTCCCGTTAAATATACATATGTATAAGCTATGATAGCATTAAAGAAGAGTGAACTGTCAATTCTCAGATTCTAACATTCAATATTTATCCGTTGTATATACGATCGATAATTGTTCGATTTTCCCACCATATTGCCATTGGAAATTTATACGCAAAAAATATCAGAACAAAATTATCACTTTATTTTTTCTACATCTCAAACCTCAACTACCAATTTGTCAATAGCGAATATTGGCAATAGTTACTTTTTTATTTTTTGTATTATGTTTAGTGCTTTACTTAATTTTTAGTAAGTTGCACAAATAACTTTTTGACTACTTCTAAGTCCACTGACAAATTTTTACTGCGTAGTTAATTTTTTTAAATATGTTTTTTGCTTTTCTGTTTACTTTTTAAATGTGTGTTGGCTTACAATTCGTTCGATTTTTATTTATTGCCTATTTTTTATTATTGCCTCTTTCTTCAATGCCAACTGAACAGCGGTCGATTTGTTTGCTTGATATTTGAGCGATTTTGCGCTTCACTGCGTCTTTGGCTTTAAGTTGTAATGAGTCACCATGTTGTTGTTTTCAGAAACTAGTTTTTAAAGCAAAATAGAAATAATAAAATAGAGATAATGTATAAGAAATTTAGTTTGCATTGACCTTTCACACGAATTCCGTTGTTACAATTTCGGCCAAATAACCCTTCTTCGACTTTATTTGTAAAAAAGCTACGAATATTGCATCACCTTAACGTTTACCAATTGAAACACAATATTTAACGCATTCTTTTAACTCTCCTCATTCTTCAAGTTCCAGTTTTTTCGTGCTTTCGTACGAAAATCCCCGCATTACGATTTCAACTGGCTTTTTAAGGCCGCTACTAAAGCCACAAAAATTTATTGTATGCATTGAGTTGATGACTAAGCGAGTGCTTTACATTTAATTTACAGTTTTTTTTATTGCACTAAATGCATATGTTAAACATTTGACGCATGCGCGTATTAAATAATTTATATGTTCGGGTTATTGGCGCTGTAAACTTCATTGGAATTTCTGCTACGTCAAATTTGTGGTATTATGTATGTCAGTTACACTATGTTGGTTAATTTCTATTTTTTTTTATTCATTTATTTATTTTTATTTATTTATTTTTTTTGTTTATTTATTTTTATTTATTTAATTATTTACTTTTTTTTATTTTTTTATTTATTTTTTATTTTTTTTTATTTATTTATTATTTTTTTATTTATTTATTTATTAATTTTTTTTTTTAATTTCCATGAAAGAAAAAAATATGAAATGCCACTTTTCTTCTACATGAGTTTCCATTTTCAGTTTATAAAAGTCTGTTAATACTAAGCCTAGGCGCTGCGTAATGTTAATGTATTAATTATCGATTTTCGATATTACTGCCAAGTGTCATACCAGTGTGTTACTGTAACTTTTTACATTTTCATAAAATGAACTCAATAATATATGGAAAGTGTTGTTCTTTTGAAAAAAAAATATTGCATTTTTTATGGCCTACGTAACGCTCATAACATTAGTGCAGTCAGCAGCATGTAAATATATTCTTCCATTTTTGTTTATTTCCATTCTAAAGTTTTGCCGAAGAATGTTGGTTTTGCTGTAGGCAACGCTAAAATTTACATATTTTGTGCCTAAATTCAAATAAATAGTATTCGAGTGTGTAATCCGAGCAAAACGGATATTAAAACGCAAAAAGTAAGGTCTAAAATCGAAAATGTGACTTCCTGTTACACGTTGTACGTATGTACGTGTTACTTTTGGAAAAAAAGTTTTGCGTAGAAAATTATTGTGCTCGGCATCTGCTGGATTTTTGTTTACGCTACTTATTATATTGCGAATATATTAAATTTTATTATACATTATATGTACATATGTATGTATGTGCGCGCTCCATAAATGCCAACGTCATTAAATTAACTCAAGCGTAGTGATGACGATGTGAGCACTTAGCTGCTTGTTTACATTAAGCAAAGTTGAAGTAAAGATCAAAGAAAATGTAGTACAAGCTAGACCCTGCGTGAAGAATAACGCAAAGCTGGAAAATACTGGAAGAAAATGTAAAATTTCATTGTCTAAAGCGTAGGTGGCAAATACTTTCCCAGAACAATTCAATATATGTAAGTCTGATTGCATTTTGTAAACAAATTACATTAAGTTGCTTAACATTCCGTATCATAAACGACTGCTACCGACAAAGGCCACGCGCACGTATGTAAGCGTGTGCCGCCAGTGTATTATGTGTGCTGCATTATTGTGTGACGAGTTGTAAAATCGTAATAAAAATGATAATAGCAAGTTTCAAGTGCATTATTTGCCAACACATTAGTAAAACAGACACAGGCATGTCTGTTTTACGCGTGAATGCCTGATTAGGCGAGTGGTGGGCGGCTGTTAGCAACCCCAGTAGTGGCACTAACAATTATTGCGAACTACTTGCCGCTCGCGTGTAGTTATTAGTGTAGTGGTATGTGGACAGCTGTTGGCAAGTTAATTACTTACAATTCGCTTATCAACTTTAGACGCTGCCCGCTTGAGTGATTGCATTTGAACGCCCTTGACTCAATTCTCAAGCGTTTAGAAGTTGGCATTAAATTAATATTAAACTATTAAACTTAAATGTTCAAGTCTCAACTAACTCAAAAGAGAAAAACATTCTTAATTTGAAAAAAGGTGGTCTCAATTAACCTATAAGAGAAAATGTTTTATTTTTTTTTCATTGTACGAGTTACATAAACTCACGAAATTCTGCATATATTATTTTCCGAGCTAACAGAAAAGTTCTTTATTTAAGAGGATATCTTCAACAGTTTTGGCAAGCGTTACTGTCTAAGAGAATGATGCAATCTCCGAAGAAATTGCTTCTGATCGGACCACTATAGCATATAGTTGCCATACAAACTGACCGCTTAAAGGCAAGCTCTTTGGATATTTTTATTTGTGCAGAGTGTTGTAGCTTCGGTGAAACCAAAGTTAAAGTTTTTTCTTGTTGATAATTTTTCTACACAACCGCTTTCTTTGTTCTTTCCCAGTAATCGCGTTAAAAGCTTTACACCACATTTTGCTTTTATTTACGAATTCATGAAACCACATTTTATCTACCACAATATTTGTTGCACATTTTGCATTACAATTTTTGCATATTAAAGTTAATGCAATCTGCTTTGTATACACTCTGCTTTGGTCGCATGATCTCATCCAGTTAGTTAATAGTCGTGAACTGGTTATTTGCATATTTGTTGTCTGCTAAATACACGCCCTTCATTTCACAATCAACGCGGCAGTGTTTATCTGCTCGCCAGCCACAAAGTGGCGAGTGTTTTAGCATGCTTTGTACATTTGCTCATCTATTAGTTCCCAAGTGTGTTTTCTTTTTCGCCTGCAGTCTGTCGCCAAACTCAAACCACAATAACAATGTGCTAATCTCAGTGTCAGCAGTCAACAAGCCGCCGACTTTTTCACCTACCACTTTGTTTTTTTCCGCAGATATCGCTTGATATCGTTCAATCTTGCCATCTTCTTTGTTGTGCGCAATTATAATCTTTGTATATTTACATTATTATTATTATTATTATCTCCCACGTAAGCGGAAGCAGCTTGTCTTTTTCACATGTGTGTGTGTGCATAATCTTCGCGACTTTTCCATCAGCGCCGCCAACAGTGTCAACTTTCAACCTGTCACCTTTGTTGATCCTTTTCATAATGTAAATTGAATCCTTTGTTTCTTTCTTTGAGTATTTGTTGTAAATATATGTTTACAAATTTACTTTTCCGTTTTAATGGGCGTCTTTATTTGCTGTATGCTTGCAGAACACATTTTCTTTGATATATGTCCGTCATCGTACAGTGGTTGCGCTTGCTGAATATACGAACAAAGAAATACCTAAAATTATTCCCATGCCTTCTCAAAGGTTTATTTCACTTTAAGGCTTTATTTCATTTTTTATGTCTGTAATACAAGTAGACTGCTAAAAGTCTGATTAAAAGCTTTTTTGTGGTCGAAAGCTTTCCAATACGTTTTCACTCTTTAGAAAATAATATTTTTTAAAATAAATTTTTTGTATGGCATTAAAATACTTTTTGAATGATCGATAGATTTTTATGTGCAATCGATAACATTTTAGGACTATATTTTGCCGAAAGCTCTACGTTGTAAAAGCCTTTTGTGAAATTCTAAAGCTTTTAAGAAGCTTTTGCGCAAGTATTTTTTTTATCTGTCATGTTAAATTTTAAATAAAATTTGTCATCAAGCTTTTGTGATACATGTAAATTTTTTGGAGTTTAAACGAAGCAAAACTACTTTTTCGCACTCACTTTCGCACTTTTAAAAGCTTTTTCTGGACTTTTGAAGCTTTTACGAATGTATTTTTAACGGTAAAGTTACCTTGCGGTAAAAATTATTAAATATGAAAACAAATTTACTCTCAAAACTTTTTCAATATATTCAAAACATTTTTGGAGCTTGCAAAATGAAGCAAAACGTTTTTTTTTCACACACAAATTTCCGTTAATTTTTCTGAAAGCTTTTATAAAGTTCTGAAGCTTTCACGAAGCTTTTGCAAAAATGTGTTTTATTAGTATTATACTTCGTTAAAAATTATTAAATAAAATTAAAATTTGCCATCAAAGTTTTTCGATACAATGAGAGCTTTTCTAAAGCTTAAAAATTCAGTTTTCGAATTTTTCGGTTTCGCACACACACACTCAGTTTTACGGAAAATATTTCTGATGATTTATGTTGAAAGCTATATTTTTTAAGCTTTTTCTGAAGTTCTGAAGCTTTCTAAAGCTTTTATCTAAATATTTTCTAGCCTCAGTATTATTATTTTACTTTAAAAATTATTAAATAAGAAAATAAATTTGCTATCAAAGCTTTATCGAGAGCTTTTTTCGAGCCTAAACTTTAAGCTTTGAATTTTTTTTGCTTCACACTTTTCGCTTACACTCTGCGCCTTGTCAGCAGTTACTTTTCACTGTCATCTCTGCTGTCTTGGTCACTGTTTTTTCTTCTCTGCTACACTTAATAGCATTTTCTGCTTCACGTCGAATGCGTCAAGCAAGTTTATCGATTTCTTTTGTGTTAAAAATAATAAGCACGCAAGAACAATAACGGCAGGCGACAGTAGAAATGCTATGAATAAGCAAACTAAGTAATGAATACTAAATGCAAATGCCTAAGCATTCAATTATTAGAAGGCAACTCGAATTTGAAAGGCGCAGCTTGAGCACGGATGGACGTGCTGTCAATTACATAAACTAGTTAAATTACGCAGAAGTAAATAAAATGGTTAGGCAACACGTTATTTGAATTGCGCTGGCAGAGATAAATCAGTTAAGGTCAATGCATTTTTCCAGCCTTTTATTAAATTGATATTAATGTAATATTTTTTTTCTGCTCGCATTGCATAAATTCGTCGTCTACTTTCATTGTAGTATTAATTTTTAATAGTTGGTCTTTCTAAACTATTCAACAACACATAAATCGTTTTTTGAACTCCCCACAGGTGGCTCGAAGGATACTTTTCCACCACATGTCGTGCACTTAATTTTTTTTGTTTTTGTTATTTTTCTGTCATAAATTTTTCACTCTACGGTTTTAAATAGCCCAACAACGCCTTTAACTATCTATGTTCGTTTCGTTTCAACGCGGTATTGACTTTTGACACGAAACTTCGCGCCACTGTATATTTCCATGCCATAGCTGCTGTTCGGTCAACGTGGCGTATGATGAACACGTTAAAGTTTTGACGTGCCAATTGGAACGTTGCTCTTTGCGTTGCCTATCAGCTGAAGAGGGAGAATAGGAAGAACACACAAATGTAATTAATCATTCTATTGATTTATTTACTTACACAAATTGATTAGTTGTGCCATTCGAGAGTAATATTAATAATAAAAACAACAGCAAAGTATATAGAAAAACATGCAAAACTTATTTGCTTTCAATTTTAACGTGTCGTAGCTCAGCAAATATTTGCAAAAGTATATTTGCATTCACTCGCGTTCACTTTCAATTGGTTATAAGAACAAAAGACAGCAAAACAAATAATAAAAATAAATATAAAATTGCGTAAAGGCTTGCTGCGATTCTGTTAAGGCGTCTGTCGCCCGTCACACGTTGCCCGCTTCCGCCGTCAGCCACTTGCGTCAGTGTCATTGTGCTTTCGGTTAGTGTGGTTAGTTTTGAGTGTTGCCAAAAACATAAATTCAATTAGTCGGAAGGTTGCCATTTCTACGCATTCAGTCGCAAGTTTTCTTACGCAATATTTGCTACACGCAGCTTCACCTTCGTCAAGTGCAGCATAGAAAGTGAAATTTCTCATGTTTGCATTTTATTTTCTCGTTTCTATTTCTATTTTCACTACATACGCAATATACTATAGTGGAATGTCAATAGTTAGCGTAAGCTATGCAGATGTCCTAGACCCAATTGAAAGTGGTTGAACCATTGTAAAGAAGCATTGCACGCACTTAGACTTGAAATTCTGGCGCGCATACTCACACTAATTTTTTTTATTAATTTAAATTATATAATTTTTTGTTCTATTATTTTTTTTAATTTATTTTCTTTTTTAATTTTATATATGTATATATATATATTTTTATTTTTTTAATTTTGTATATATATTTTTTTAAATTTTATTTATTTATTTATTTTTTTTTATTAATTTATTTATTTATTTATCTTTTTTATTTTGATTTTGTTATTTTTGCTTTTATTTTTTAATTTGGTGGTCAAATATTTTCTATTATTCAATAAATACAATCGCAAATAAATCCTTTAATGCAAATTGTGCGTTGATGAAAGAAATATGTCGCCGAATTTTTCGATTGCAATATCTTATACGCAAAAATTTAAGGCCAAAAGACACCAATTACGTGTTAAGCTTGTTGGATTTAATATTTTTTTTATATTTTAATCCATTTTTTTTTATAAAAAAATGTTTTACGTAATTTCACGATTTTTTGCGCGTGTGTTAATTAATTGCTGATAAGAGCCAACTTAAAAATAGCTAATCCCATTGATTAATTCACTTTGGTAATTAGCGTGTTCTATTATTAGATGCCATTTTGTCCATCAAATCAATCATAGAAGTTTAAACACATTAACACGCTACACACTTGAATTAAAAAGCAGAAACTGTGAAGAAGCACTTAACATACGTTTTATAGGTGCAGTGAAATACTTCTTACAGCTGCACTCGAGCGTAGATTTGTTAAAAAGTATAAACTCCTTTATTGTAGCAATTTCGAGCTGCTTAGTAATACATTTTTCTACGCAGTAAAAATATGCTCTGAATTAAACGCCCTGATCAGTTGTTTACCCCGTGTTTCTGATTGATTTTCACATGTCTGCTTTTCTACAACTTTTTTCATATTATCAACGAACTTTTATAACTTTTATGTCATTATTCAATATTCTAAGGCTTTCACTAAAGATCTGAGAGCTTTAGCACCGCCTTTAGAACTTCATATCCATCAAATCAAACATAAAGAGAGCAATCCTTTCGAGCTTTCACAAGCTTCAAAAGTAGATATTTAAACTTCAAATATTCTTAAGCTTTCATTAAATATCAGAGAGCTTTTACCAGCTTTGAAAGTAAATATTTAAACTATTATTCAAATATTCTGAAGCTTTCATTAAATATCAGAGAGCTTTTACAAGCTTTGAAAGTAAATATTTAAACTATTTTTGAAATATTATGAAGCTTTCATTAAATATCGAAAGCTTTCGCAAGCTTTAACGTTATTCTGATTATTTTTCTTGCACTCGCCGAAATAAATTTCTCCTTTTCTGTACTATTCCACGCTATAGTCGCCAAAATGATCATTTCTTCTGCGCATTAATTATGTGTTCTTTGTAATATTAACGTAATTGTACACTGAATTATTCATATTAAATCCGTTCACAGTCATTTAAGTCCTTATTTTCCACGTCAGCGCATGCAACATGCAAAGTAGCGTGCAATTAAAAGTAAAAGACCAAAACACGTGTTTGAATATATTTTTTAAGAAACTACAGAAATAGTTTTAGGACCAAAGCTTTGACGCATTAAAATTTTCTCTGTTACACACTTTTCATTTGTGTTATCCTTTGCCAGTTTCATTGCATGAAATTTCGAAATAATTAATTATCAATTAATTATTAACGAATTGAAATTTAACTGATTAATTTGTTCACATGTTTAATATTTAATTCGATTGACTTGAACTGTCATTAAATAGTAATAATATAAACTGTGGTACACACTGCAACTTCATATTCAAGCACTTAACTTGAGCAAGCACTGTCAATTTATTGATTCACTCTTATTACGTCAAGTCTTTACACAACTCATGCATTCGCTTAGCAAGTACTTGTTGTTTTAGCTTATAAAGTGTGTGTTTTGCCACATTTTTCAACTTAACTGTTTTTCTCTCAATTCTTCTTAACTAACTGCAGCTGCAAATTCAAACGAATTTTAAATTTTTAATACGACCATTTTCTTGCACTGCTCTCTTCACCCGTATACAAATATAGACTTTGAATAGATCAACTCAAATGCACGTGGCAGTAATTCAGTAATTGAAGAAGGAAAAAATCAATTTCCTTGCTTTTCTTGCTACATTTGAGGGTGTGTGTAGCACCCAGACTACTAGGAAAATGTTTGTACTGCCATGCGTCAATAAGCGCCACGGGCTGTGTTGGTCAACAAGCTATATACCAACAACAGTAGTAGCTATAGAAAGTACACCCACACCTGTTAGTTTGGAAGTCAACTGGCGCAGGTGTGTCCGCTGTCCGCTGGCCGCTTAGAATGAGGTCATAACTCAAGTGTTAGTTAAAGAAGGATTTTTAATGCCTGCTCGAGTGCACACACAGGACTAGCTGTATTTGCTAGTTTGTATATTGAAGTGTTCCTGCAGCCGAAGTTTAGCCAGAGTGGACTATACAAAAAGACACCCTCAATTCCATTCAAACAGTCTGTCCACAAGCCACTTTCGTTAAGCATTTAAACATTTTTTTCTTTTTATAAAATCTTGTGTTGTCGGGTATCTAATTTCACATTTCATTAATGCAGTCGCTAACTTCACCAATCAAGTGCACAAGTTGTCGTTTATTTTTCACCAAAAATGTTACATTAGCTTGCTGCGTTGTCAAGCGCTTTTTTATGTTTTTTTTATGCTTTTGTTTGGCAATTTCTTCTCGCCGTACTTTGTTTACTGACATGCGCTTGATCAATCTACTTATAATCCTTAAACAAATTTTCGCTGTACGTCAATCAGTCACTTGAAATTATTTATACCAGTTTTTGACGATTTCTGCAATATTTGCAAATGTCATCTAAAGTAGTCTGTATTAACGCAATTTTACACGTTCTTGCGATACTGGCACTTAAGTGAATACCATATGAAGTGTAGAGATTAGTTATCGATATCAGCCTTGAGTTTGATCGCTCACCACTGATGACATATCTTTAAACAAGTTTATTTGTTTTTAAATTTGAAGTGGACACTTGCATGACTGTTCAATTATAATGAAATTTAAGTAAACAAAAAATGTTAATTTAAATTTTCTGTATCGCATACCTACATACATGTGTACATATGTATCATATTAGGCTAAGAAGTGTGTTCTTGTGAAATGTACGCCCACTTGGCATGCGAGGCTAAAATTCTTGAGTATTTTCCATAGAGAATCAGTTTAAATTTCTGTGGTTGAAGTGTTGCAATCATACTGTATATACTTCAAGATTAAGCTCTACCAACATGTGACTCAACACTTTAATTAGTAATACATATATTTAAAACTAAAATATTTATTTCATATTTTTAATTTTTATATTTTGATTTTTGTTATTTTTTGTTTTGTTTTGCGCTTCATTATCGCTCTAATTACCAATAATTTGCGTTTTAAGTACTAATTTGTAAATGCTCCATGTAAGCCCTTGATAACATGACTTGGACTCGTGAAACTCACATGTACCTTTGTATGTAAATATGTATGTACGTATGTGTGTACGGCCAACATATTTACATACTTATAAATAAATGTAAAAGCCCTTCCCGGCTTATCAGCGTTTTGCGGTTGAGCCACAGGCTCACGGTGACTTATCAGCGCTGTTTTTTTTTTATTTTTGTCTTCGCTGCTAAGTACTCGGCGTCATTGAAAGAATTGCAAATGGATTTTATAACACACACACACACATTAAGTAAGCCCCAGCATTAGCTTGCTGCTCTACCACACATTCCATGCGTTGGTGCTAATGAGTTTCAATTATTTTTTCCCCCGTTTACTTCTTGTTTGCCATTAATTTCCGCTAATTCCATTCAACGTAATATACTAAGCAACAAATATAAATATACATGCGTGTGTATGTGTATGTGAGATTTTTTTTTCCACCACACCGCCGTGTTGGCTTCGCTGGGTGCCTCCGTGTGTTGTATTACCTGTCGGAGCAATTATGTACTTCGGCTTTTCCACACACTCGCGCACACACACACATCCGCTCCATTATGCGCTCTACTTGCCCATAGTCGGTTACGATAGCCACTGCTTGGCGCCTTCGCGTTTCTTTTTCGGCTGATGCGGTGTTCGTGCCTAGCCGATGTACGTTTCGCACATTCAGCGCTGCGTGTGTGTGTGCCTGTGTGCGTGTTTGCGCGCTGAGTGGATATCCAACTTTCGCTTTTCTATTTTCCGCCGCCGCTTAAGCAGTGGGTGGGTGGTTGGCTGGCAGCGGGTGGACATTTGGAAAATAGATAATACATACATGTTACACATACGCCATGGACGCACATACGGACTTTGCACACGAGTGTATATGTATGTATGTATTCGTGGAAATGTGTGTGAGCGCGCTGAAAATGTTAGCTGCCGTCGTCCATTGTGTGCGCTGGTATGTGTTTCATGTTCGCATTCGCACTCACTTTCGTGTGTTCGCGCGCATGTAAAGTCGTATTCGTATGTGTATGCCGAGGCATTTTTTTGTTGTAATTTTTAAATTCAGCATATTCGTGGCAATATGAGCGGCAACATGTTGTAGTTAGTAAGTCAGTCGGCGTTTGACAGTCACAGTAAGAAGAGGCTATTAACGAGTCCAATAGCCGATGATAATATAACACACGCGCTCACTGCAACAACAATAAGCAAAAAACGAAAAATATAGAAATACAACAACACGTCAGCGCGTTTGGTCTGCTATAAGTGGAAAAAATTTGACAAAATAAAGAAAATAAAACATTTTTTTGAAAATTTCAAATTCGAAACGAAACATAACAATATAATTTTGAAAACATATCGATTTCGGAAACACTAAACTCATACGAAAGTTAATGCTAAATGTTTGCGAAATTTCCCAACACACAAGTAATGTGTTTTTACCATTAATTTCAGTAAACAAGTGCAATGTGACTGTTTAGAAACAGAAAGTTTCCTTAAAAGAAAAGCGCCACTAAACAAGTGTTTCGTATAAATTTGTGCTCATTGTGAAAAAACAAATATTCAAGGACCCAGTGCATGCGTCCTCAGTGTCAGCGTGAATAATTTTCAGTGCAAAAAAACAAAGTACATTTAAATACAGTGCCTTCTAAAGTGTATTTTTTTCATCCACTGAGATTGTTAAGCCAATTAGTGGCATTTCGAAAGAAAGACACATAAAAAACAACTGCAAATTGTAAAAAGTGCGAACAGCAAAGGCAACACATAATTAAGTCGCCAGCCAGTCAAAGTTATAGTGCATATAGATAACGTTAAAGACCGCAAAGACTTAGAAAGAAATTACCCTAAGACCAACATTTCAACCCTGATGGCAACAACAGCACCGGCCAGCGCCCCCCTTATCAGCCACAGCAGCTCCGCCAACAGCAGCAGCAGCAGCAAGCCGATTACCATACCCTTGCTTGAGCGCTTCACCAGCCAGCTATCCACCGGTTCGGCCGACAGTGGCGTCGTTGTTGGTGGCGCTAATTCTTCCAGCAGCAATTCTGTGGCGTTGACCAGAAAAAGCCTTGCCGCCAACTGTTCATTGGATACGCGCTGCAATTCGCTATGTCTGCACGGCACGAATGTCAAATGGCAGCTCCAGAAGTTGAAGCAGCCCACCAATAAACAGTTGCTGTCGCAGGATAGTGGCATCGATGCCGTTGTCGATGGCGGTAGTGGCGGCACATTGGCCGCTGATGGCGACGCAGATTCGACCGCTGGTTCGCGACAACAACTCAAGTCCATGCAGTGTTCGTCGTCCAGCAGTGAGTCGCTGGGCGGCAATTCATCTGGCCTGTCGCTGTCCAAATATTCGGAGGATGGCGGCGAGTCGGAGAACTCGTCGGGCATTTGCATGAGTGTCGGCAGTGGCCGACGCATTAAGTATCGCAATAGCGCCAGCACCTGCACTCAAGGTTTAGAGGACCGTATCGAAGAGGTAGACATACCAGACGATTACGACGAGGAGGAAGACGACGTGGATAATGACGACGTCGATGTAGACGAAGACGACGATGAAGTCGATGTGGGCGTAGATGATGATTTGGACGTGGATGAGGATGAAGACGTTGAAAGCGATAGCGATTCGGGTAATAACTCGGGTGTTGTGGGTGAAACAGGCAGCGCCTCTATGCCCACAACGATCGGTACACTCAACGGCTCCTTTGGCAAGATCGTGCCAACGAAAGCGCTCGGCGTCAAAGAACCATCGGCAGCGAATCAATTGCTCATCAAATCGTCGCTACATGCGCCGCAGTGCGCCTCAGCGCCGGTAGGCAGTGTTACTTACTCAACGTCCCACCACAAAGCCAATGAAACAAATAAGCCAACCACTAGCAGTAGTAATCATAATAATCTAAACAATAATCGTAGTAGTAGCACTAGAGACCATAGTAGTAGTAGTAGTAAACCGCAAGCAGCCACTAAGTCCAAAAATCCCGAATCACAAGTATTGGCCACTGATGGCAATTATTATTTTCCGCTGCTGAAAATCTCCGACGATCCGTACATTGATTCAAAATTGATTAACAAGAAGGATGG
The DNA here is from genome assembly GCA_037783105.1 of Bactrocera zonata. Lineage (NCBI taxonomy): Eukaryota > Metazoa > Arthropoda > Insecta > Diptera > Tephritidae > Bactrocera > Bactrocera zonata. Next base: position 606,218 of record JBAWJQ010001700.1, read on the forward strand.
CCTACAGGACACCATGTACTATCTGGACGAGTTCGGCAGTCCGAAATTGCGCGAGAAATTCGCACGCAAACAGAAGGAGAAGGAACAGAAGCAACAGAAGGCGCAAAGGAAGCAAAGCAAACGCGAAGAGGAGCGTAAGAAGCGCACAACATTGGCGCCGAACGCCACTGCTGCATTCACGACTGACAAGCAAACCGCTAACAGCGGCGCGACAATGGAGTCCAAAAAACCAAGCAACGTCATAGACGCTGCAACAAACTGTGATGATAGCTCCAAGGAGCAAAGGCAAAGTAGTAGTTATAAGCACAAATGCGACGCTGCGACTGGGAATGAGCAGAAGACCGCTAATGAGGCGGATACGCGCATTACAGCGAGCAACAAGTCGCTGTCGACCGCAACCTGCGTGACCTGGAACAAAGTATTCCGCAAGTTCAAAACTGTCTTAGGTAATTGGGGATTTTTTTGAGTTAATTTTTTTTCTAATTAAAATCTGATGTGGTGAAGATAGTAAAAAAAAGTTTAATAAATATTTATTTAAAAGCAGAAAAAGTTTAAATAAATATTCAAGTCTAATAAATAGTTTTTTAGAAGTTTAAAAAATATTTTTAATTTAAAAATTAAAAAAAAAATTGATTTAAAAATTAAAATAATTTTATAAATAAATAAATATTTATTTGAAAGTTTAAATAAATATTTAAGTCTAAAAAATAATTTTTTGGAATTTAAAGAATATTTTTAATTTAAAAAATAAAAAAAAAATTAATTTAAAAATTAAAAAAAAATTATTTAAATATTGAAAAAAATTAAAAATTTTAAAAAATTTAAAAAATTACATTTTTTTTTAAGTTGAAATTTTGAAGTTTATTTTCTTTTTTAAGTTTAAGAAACATTTTTTTTTTATTTAAAATATATTTAGTAGTTTTTCGCCTTGATGTTCAGAATTGCAACGTAGCCTTAAAATATGCTTTCGTTTTTGGAAAATAACTTTCGAAGCCCGATTATTTTTTAAGCATATAAATTTTGCTTTGATGAGCATTTTTTACTTAATTTTTATTGCCATTTATTAACTTAAACATTTCTATTCTCTCTTTTTAGGTAAGTCTGATATGAGAACGCAAGCTATAGCCAATACTGGTAAGGCACAAGTTTTTATAAAGTCAATAATTGTTCGACATTAGAAAATGTTTTGAAGCTTTGTAATATATAGATTGGAAAACATTTGAAGTGAATGCAACTTGTTGCCTATTTTTAGGCGTGCAGAAATTCGTGAATTTTTTTTGTAGTATTGTAGGAACCTTCTTACGTTTTTTTAAAGGTTTTATAGACGTTCTTATGTAAATTCGATAGAATTTGTAATTTGGAAATTTTTATTTTTATAAAATTTTTTTCTTTAAATTTGTAATTTAATTTTTTTCTAAAAATTTATAATTTAATTATTTTTCTTAAATTTAATTTTAAATTTCTGAGTTAATAATTTGTGCAGTTACAATTTGTATTGTGTTTTATTAATAATTGTTTTCAATAATTTCCGTTATTGTTTGCCAAAAGTATTTTCCGCTGTCAACGATATGGTTCCATTATATATATGAAGTATATATATGTATTTAATTTTTTTTTTTTCAAAAATGGAAACAGGCATGCCAGTTTTGCCCCCATTCATTGCCGCCTACGTATGCACATACTTGTTATATATGTATTTTACCAAGTACTCAAAAAAAATTAAAAAAAAAACACGAATTTTTCTGTCTTTGCGGTAATTTAATTTTTAACAGCACTTTTCCGGATATTTTTGTAAATTGAAACTGAATTTCCTTAAATGTGGCACAGCTTGCCATAATTTACTCGTGTAAAGCGTTAAATAAACAATGTGCTGTTTCAAAACTTTTCGTTGCTACGTCATAAAATTAAAATTTTTAGTACTTTTTGACACTTGGCAATTCAAACCTATTTTTCCTGTTTTATGTACATATTTATTTCGCATTTATTTACATAATTCGTATTTAACTCAGCGATGACCGAGTTAATACGCAACGCATATCGTTCTGAACTTTGATTGCTGCCTTGTGGCCAATATTACATACTTACTTTAAACGCATATGATTACATGTCTATATGTATAAATGCATACATACATACATGTAAGTATATATACGATGTTGATATTGCTGTAGGAGCAAATGTATCACAAATAGTAAACAATACGCAGAACAAAGACGCATTTTGCGTGCGTATATGTAACCTTATTAATTCCTTATCATTACAATTATTTGCTTATTTATTATATTTTTCATTGTTTTCGAATTTTTTGATTACATATTTACGGAATTTTTTTATATTTTTCTTATAAGTATTATTTTTATTTTTTTTTCTAATATTTGTATAAATATTTATAAAAAAAAATGCAGATACTTTATATATTATTTATATAATTTTTGTATACATATTTTTATTACATATTTTTTTTTAATTAAAATCTGTTTTTTATTTTTAATTTATTTTTATATATTTTTTTTTTAATTAAATTTTTTTTAAAATTCTTTGTTGAATTTTTTTTTAGTTTGTTTTAATTATTTTTATAAAAATTATAGATATTTTGCTATAAAAATAGTTTTTATTTATTTATTATTTTTTTTTTGCTATTATTTTAATAAAAAAAAGTTTATTTAATTCGTTTTCGTTAAATTTTAAAAGTATATAATTTATAAGTATATTTTATAAGACTAAATAAAGGGATATATGGAGTATAGGATTTTTGCTCGCACAATACAATTATGTCAGTTTTACACATACAACAAAGTTGCACTTCGCGATAAGACTTGCTTTTATTATTTTTGTATATTATATTTCCTCTGCATTGATTACAAATAACCGCAAAGCGATTAAGCCGAGCAAAAAGAAACATCTTCAACACGTCATTTACAAAAATAATTCAATGAACGCACAGCAGCACAAGAACAAATGCGTTATTTATCATTTCACTTTGCTGTGTGCATTGGCTGCCATAGCTATAAAGCTGTGCCCCTTTCCCTTTTTACATACACTCACTGAAAGTATTCTTCCGTCAGCTTAGACTGCTTGTCAGTCCTTTTGTCACTTGCCGATAAGCAGCCGCTATCAGCATGACTGTTGCTTATTTCACTTTGCGCAGCCTCTTTTATACATTGTCTTTGTTTTTATAAAATTATATAAAATTTTATAGTTTTCTTTCGTTTTTTCTCTCTTTAGTTTAATACAAAGCTTTGTCGCTTTGTTTTTTTTTACTATACATTTTCTATAAAATTTTTAATTGTATTTTTTGCACAAGTTTTTTCATAAATGAATTTTTAATTGTGTTTCTTGAGCGCGGAAAAATCTACTATCTGTATAATTTGCACAATGAAAGCGGTCATTTAGGTTATCGCGCCTAAAAAGTCAGCTGTTATGCAGTGAGCGTACGACGACAGGAAATATTCAAGATATATTACATACATCATACATAAAACTCGACAAAAAAAAGAAAACGCAAGAACAATGAACTTTTTTCACTGTTGGTTAGGAAAAATATGAATTTTATGAATTTGCGAATATTTTTGTTAGATTAAAATTATTTCTGTACGTGTGAACAGGGCATTATTATAGCTCCCTTGCGTTAAACAAAATTTTAGATATAATTTTGAAAACTTCAACATTTTAATTTATATTTTTAACTGCTTTTTTTTTAATTTTTTTCGCACATTTTTATTGCGCGTGTGAACAGGGTATTAATTTTTATATAATTCACACAAGCTCCCCTATATTTTAAAAATATTAAGTATAATATAAGAATTAAAAAAATTTTGCTTTTTTCTAGCTGTTTTCTGATTTTTTCGCACAATTTTATTGCGCGTGTAGACTGGGTATTAGTTTATACTATGTCATTCACATATGCTTCCATGTGTTAAAAAATGTTAAGTATATTTTTATGTTAGTTTAGTTAATTTTAAAAATTAAAAAAAAAATATTTATTTTTTTAGTTTAAATTTTTTTTTATTTTATTATTTTCTTTTTATTATTATTTTTTTTAATTTTTAATTTTATTTTCGTTTTTATAATTTTTTTCTTTACTTATTTTTTAATTTTTTTGTAATTTTTTTTGAGTTAGATTCTTTAATATGTATTTTTTGCTATCAATGTAATATAAATGTTAATATTTTTCTTTTCATTTTCATGATAATTCGAATATTTTCGTTAAGATTATATCAATAAATTTGAGCTAATCAACTTTTGAATATTTATTTTTGCTATCAAGCTTTCCAGCTGCTGCTCTACTTAGCCCAGCAGCAGCGTAGCAGCGCAGTTAGAGACATTAAAAATAATAACTTGTTTACTAGAACATTTTAGCAAAGATATTTCTGCGCAAGTGATATTTAAAATAAACAATTAAAGTGGGGAAAGACGTAGAAAAAGACCTGTCCATTCGGCTAAGTCGAAAATCTACAGTGATTTGCCTATTTTAAGTATATATACGAATGTACATATGTAAATAAGTTGCGTTGTACTCTCAAAAACACATATACTATATGTATATATTATATATACAAAATGTTATATATTTGTTTTGAAGAAATGGGTGTGTCCGCAGCTGCCTCTCATTTGACTTTTTTCAAGTAATTTTTTTTACATTTTATTTTTTATTTATTTATACAAATGTTTTTTCCAATACTGTATTTGTTTATTATCTACACTGATTCCTTCATTGCCTTACTTTTTGTTTTTATAATATTTATGTTTTTCGTTATTTTTAAATACTAATTTTGTAGCACTTACGACTACACACATTTGAACATCATACGATTGGCGGCATTTTTTATGGTTCACCTATTTTGGCAACATTTCAAAAATAACAAATAATTAAAAAGCAGCAGTATTACTTTCCGAATTTACGCACGTTTAGACTTTCCTAGGCGTATTTTTAAAAATTTCGTGTTTTAACAAATTTGTCAAAATTTATTTGTAACACATTGCTGACGCTGTTAGACTACAACCACCATGCAACACCCACTCAGTGCGGCTAGAAAATATCAAATGCAAGCGACAAGCTACAAATTTATGCTATGCGTTTGCGGATAGTATTCGAATTCGAAATTTCGTTAATGCCAATGCAAAAAAATGTTATTTTATTTTATTTTTTCGAAAAATGCTGTCGGGAAAGCTCTTCTATTTATTTCTTTTTAAGCTCCTAAATGTAGGCTATGCTGTGTGTAGAGACGGCGTGTCATAGCACACGTAGCATATATTTGTTTTTTACTTTTTTGTCTTATTTTTGTGCTAACATACATTCAACTGAAACGTGCCAAAAACACTCAAGATGTATAAAAATAAATATTTAAAGAAATATCTGCAAAAATTTTCGGCTGACACTAATGTTATTGTGAGATTTTGTTATGAAAAAGTGTGCGAGTTTATGTTTTTTTTTATTAAAATTTGGTATAAATTTTTATTTTTCTTAATTTTCAAATATAACACATTTTTTAAATTTTCATTTTTTTTTTTTTTTTTGATTCGGTAGAAAAATATTTTTATTTAGTAATTTTTATATAATACTGTATTGAAATTTTTTCTTTAATTTTGTAGTTTAATTTTTTCTTTAAATTTAATTTTAAGTTTCTTCGGTTCATATCACATTATTATAATTATTTTTTGTTAATTTTCATATATTTTTTTTAGTTTTCTTAATTTAATTTTTTGCCAAATTTGCGTATAAATTTTTATTTTCATTAGTTTTCATATATATATTTTTTTTTTTGATTCAATAGAAAATATTTTTATTTGGTAATTTTTATTATAATAATGTTTAGAAATTTTTCCTTTCAATTTAATTTTAAATATTTTAGGTAATTATATTATATAATTCTTTTTTTTTTTTTTTTTTGAAATTCATAGATTTTTTTTTGTAATTTTTTCATATATTTTTTAATTTTTTATTGTAATTTTTTAATATATTTTTAATTTTTTTTTTTTGTAATTTTTTATTTATTATTTTAATTTTCGTAAATTTGAAAATTGAGCTGCTTTTGTCTGAAATTTTTTAAAATTCATCATAATAATATTTTTCGTAATAAGTTTGATTTAAATTTTCCCTAAAACCTATAGCATACGAAAACTGACCTTCGACCATTGACGTGAATAACGCATTTAATTTTAACTTTGTTTTCCAAATAAATTTTATATGCAGCGTGAAAATGCTCAAAGCATACATTATAGCATTAAAAAACCACAATACAAAAATTAAAAAAAATATATATATAACTTTTGTATGTACAACTTTTTCGCGCATGCTACTTTTTGCGGTGACGCCACAGCCGCATTTCCATATTATAAGTAAATTCCAAGATACGCAACCAAGTTTGCACCTTTCGTCAGCTTTTCTTCAACGAACTAGTTATTCGTTACTTTTACAACACTCCTCGTCCATTCTCACCACTTACTGTAACGCGCTGGAATTTCTGCTGCCTCACATAATATTTATACATATTTATGCAATCACAATTCTTTGGCTTCCTTTTAATTATTACCAAACACCGTTGGTCGCCTTCGGTGCACCTTCTGCCGCAACTATGTACACACTCACCTCATTTCCCTTAGCGTGTTTTGTAAACATTTACCTTTTCCACTGTTTGCCTCATCATTGTGCGCTGGCGTTGCAGGCTTGCCGCCTGAGGTCACCGCTTTATTCGCTTGCTGGAAGCGTACAATTTAACTCTTTAGTATATTTCCCTCTTCACGCTGTACAAACTAATTAATTTGCTAGCTTTGTGTGAAAATTTCACAGAATATGCAATAAAGTTGGCTCCCGTGGCTATTACATAGTTCTAGCAAAATTAGCCTGACCTCTCTCTAGATAATTATTGCTTATTCATAATTTTTTGCGCTTTTCCTTTTGTGTCTGTAGACCAAAAAAAAAATCTAACCCACTTTTGACGTCAATTTATTGCTACGTTTTCCTTGCTTTTCATTTTATTTGTTTTTTCTTTATTTTGTTTTTTGTTTTTTTTTCTTCTATTTTTCTATTTTTTTTTTTTAATTTTTATTTTTTTTTTTTTTTGCAATTTTCACCATGTTTTTCCCGTTTTTCTTCCAATCGTAAAATTGTATAAACACACGTGTCTGACAGCATGTCTTTTCTACAAATTTGCTCCTTGCAAAATGTATGTGAACAGAACATAAGTGTTTGGATTTGTTTTCTTTGTTTTTTTGAGTCTTTGCACCTGTATGCATATTTTTAGCCATTGCAAATTTTCTACTTAATTTATTTTAGTAACAACATGTGGCTTCTTAGTACTTTTCTATCGTTCGCTATTTCTTTTTGCACCCTTCGTGCTTCAATTGGCAGACCTCCATCAATTTTCTATTGTCTTTTATATGTGTACATACATATATAATCGTTGTTTTTTCATTACTTTTTGTATTATGACGCTCACGTTTTATTTTTGTAGTAACTATTGCCACGATCAACAGGATCGCGTGACAGAACATCAGTTGATGTTTTCGTTGCATTTCAAATAGCTTGCAAAACATATAAACATGTTTAAGATGGCTGCAATTTCGATTAGCTGTTTTTTTATTTACAAAAATGGAAGACTCTATATTATCTTTAGTTAAGTAATGCGCTGATGCTCACAACTAGATTGTATGTATGTGTATAATACTCATGATCAGCAGCTATGGCTCTGCTTATTGTTGTATTGGAAATATCGATAACGCGTTTCCATCTCTTTTGTAAATATTTAATACACAAATATTGAACTAAATACAAAATATGTCTAAAAATATTTACACTTCTTGGCTTCCTTAACTTGTTATCACGTTTTAGTTAACCTACAAATTATCAGATTTCTCAATAACGCCTCTAAAAGTACACATAAATTCCATTCAATATCTGCATTCTTGCTATAATTAGCTGCAAATTGATTTCATATGCGTGCTGCCTATTTTTAAACCCACAAATGCATATAGTATATAACACTAGTTCCGATCGCTTCAATGGCTGTGATAAACAGTGGCTTATTTTTATCACAAACGCGGTGACGTCGCAAGTATATACATATCGCAATCTTGTGATCTATCTTTAGACGTGTTAATATGCTAAACATGATGCTTCTTTCCTCTACAAACAAATACAAATACAAACAATCATAAATTTAAGTTTCACGAATTGTTTTGTCACGATCACATGTCATTAGCGCTCTTTAAAGCAGCACGCCGCGCATATATGTATATATATATATTGTACATGCAGACAAACTATGCAATATACTAGACTATACAATAACAAAAAAGTACAACAATCAGACATGATAGTGTCTGCCTCAATTGCTGTGGAGCAGTTTATTGAGCGAATTAGACAAAAGTATTGAGTATTTATACTTTGATACGCTGCCTATTATCGTAGAGCGATTTCGCTAATTGACTGATAAAAGAAAAATTCGAAGAAATTTCGTTAGCTTAGAAAGAAAGCAACGTAAAGCTCTTATTTTGCTATTTTTAATATCAATAAATGCACACGAGTGCCTATGAATTATTTATTACTTTTATATCAAGCGATAATTAAACAGGGTTCGTTATTTAAACAACTATAAATTATCGAAAACCAAATTATTCTGACTGAAGTACACACAACAGGTTGTTGCTTAGCTAATTTGCTTAAATAAATACATAAAGCTTTCTATTATATATTATTTCAACTAAATATATGCAAATTTGTAATTAGCTGAGCGACGTTTTGTCTAACTGACGTCTGCTGATCACAGCCAAATATAATATAATCGATCACTTTCAATGAAACGCCTTTGTAAGTAAACATAACAGTGTGTACACACTGTATCACATAATTACCTAATTATCATGCGCTCATGTGATTTTTACAATTTAAACTAGAAAGTAATTATACAGTCGCAATGTCCACAAAAGCATTATAAAAGTATCTGATAAGAGCGCACAATGTAGTAGATTTTCGCTAAGTAACGCTAATTGCCATTTTATACCAACACCAGTTAAGACAGCATAGCTCTTTTTCGCATTTGATTGACGTTGATCGGTATTTTTGCTGGATTTCAATTTCCTGTCTTTATTTGTAAGCAAAACAGTTTTTTCAGCTCGCCAAGCCAGATTAGCCCTAATATTCGCATACTGTTTTTTAGTATGAGCCAAATTATTATTTAAATATTTGTTACAAATCAAGAAAAAAAGTAAGATGTGCAATGGCTGCTTTAAACCAAATTGTTTAAACTAACTTAAATTCACATAAATGTGCTAAAAACCCATGTTTTTATCGCAGCACAATTAACACTTATTTAAGCAAATCTTGGATTTTTTTTAAATTCAAATTTACATGTTTTTTTAATGCTAGATTTTTGCTTTATTTTTTCTCTATTTTTGCTTCTCTAACTACATACATAGGTATATCTCTGGCTATTAATATAATTTATTTATTAAATATTTGATTTCTGTAATGTCCATGCGTAGCGCAACAATACGCGCCCGCGGAAAACGCCAGCTGCCGCAAGCCCATTAAATAATACAAATACGAAGAAGGCTGCCGCTGGCGACATTGACATTGCTTGCAGCGTCTGTTGATGTCTTTATTAATAGCGTTTGTGCTAACTAATTATTTTTTGAAAATTTTTCCTTGCAACATTTTACAAATTATTTATTACAATTTAATTGCTCTTGGCCTCAGTGCTTGCTTGCGGGTAGACAAGTCTGCCTACCTGTGTCTTCGCGCTTCACTAAACGCTTTTAATGAGTTCGTTTGCGTACCATTTGCTTAGAAGCTTTTCTAGCTGATATTGTTGATATTGTTTCATTGCACCATAACAATTTAAATAATTTCGTTGCAAATTAAGCAGCAGCGCAGGAATGATGAATTCATGTAAATTAAGTGAAAATAATGTGCGTTTATTTGTCAGCCAGAGAAGTGCGCCAATTCTTATCGCATGCGATATATTTTCTGACGTGCAAGATTTGTACTTTTCAATCCAAATCGCAAATTGCTCATGGAAATTAAGATTTCGTAGAAAATCAATATTTCTCTGCGCATTAAATATGCTGGCGTTGACACAAACGGTATTTTTTTGTGTTTTTTTTTATACGCTTGCTGTGCATTTGATTATTATCTCCCAATAAAAGCTTATGCCCGCAATACAAATATTGTTTTGCAATAATTTTGTAAAACGTTTAGCTGCAGATTGCATTCGTTCGGTACTGTTTGCTCGCTCACTCATTATTCGTAATTAATTTTCGACAGTTTTCTTAATTACGCGCCGCAAATCAAAGCGCATTTTTCATGCGACCCAACACAAACCGAAATTTGTCTACCTTTGATTCGCAATAGTTTATTTATTTTGGCCCATAGCAATTTAAGACGCTTTCAGCCAACGAGCGTTAGCTAAAGTGCTGCTTCGGCGAGCACAAGAAGCGGCGGGTGTGTGGTGAGTCGTAATGATTTTCACTCTTTTTTTTACACTATATGTTGCTTGAATGCGAAAAATTGTATTGCAAAAGAAAACACAATCGAACTGTTGGGAGAAAAAATGAAGAAGTGCATTCGTCGTGTGGCATTCGTTGTCGTTTGCGCTGCTTGGCGCAGTTGCTCTTCATTGACGACGATCGAAGATCGTTTTTTTTATTTATCTAACGCTCAGATAACTTTGATTTCTGCTCGTTTTTTCATCTTTCACTAATCAAACGTCATGCCGATTGCTTAGAGCGCACTCAAGGAAAAATAAAAAATTCGTTTAGCCGATACTAGAAAGAACTAAAAAAATCTACAAAGGAGCAGTTGCCGTGCGAAAGCAATTATTGTGGCTGACAGCGAGTCCCCCGTGATTTGCCAAAGCAGCATTGCAGTAGTTTCCGCTGGTCGTCAATGCAATTAACTCGTACATTTAGTGCAACTGCAACGGTCCATTTTTTATAATTTGTTTTATAGTGCTCACGCGCGTGTCCCTGTGTTGTTGGTATCGTTTTGGTCGCTTAATAAGGCGATTAAACTGGGTCAAAACCAAATTGTTAAGTGAAGTGGCTTGCAGTGTGCAAAAAAAGCATTACAGAAAGCAGACGAAATTGTGTCATAGCAATTGAAAATTTTTTAAAACGCCAAAGTCAAGTTAAAAAGTTAAAGCAGCAGCAATTCGAAAAAAATTGTAACGCTTTAAAACGCTTCCAAAGCGTTACTTAGCAAACCAAACTATTTAAAAAAAGTACTTTTTCTCCGCTCGTGCGTAATCGTTTCGACGATTACATAGTAAACGCCTTCAAAGTGATCAAAACGGGGCGCCCGCGTAAAATAATAAAAATCGTGCGTAAGAAAAAGAAAAATGGCAGCGATGGCACCAGTGAAACGGACACCGAAAGGCGTAGTTCCACCACATCGCTGACCACAACTACCCGCTCTTTTGACACAGACGATGATAATGGTAATAATAGTATTGGGGATAAGTCAAAATCTGTTGGTCTGATACGCGTTTCTTCCGCCGGCGCTGCATTAACAAAGCTTCCAAATACAACAGCAAATGCATCCGGTGTTAGCTTACAGAAGAAGCCGCCCATTGCGGCGGAGACGCTCAAAGCGAAGCTACTTAGTAAACAAAATGCATGTGATAGTACCGACACAACAACTAGTAGCGAGACAACAACGACCACAACAACTACGACATCCAGTGATACATCGTCCAGCAGCAGCGGCAAACGCGCGCCGCCACTATCAAAAGTGAATGGCCTCCTAAGCCGCACCAATTCGAAGCAATACGATCCAAGTAATATGCGGAACATAATAGAAATGGCGCAAATTTGCGTGAAAACGAGCGAGCAGCACAAAAAGAAGATTTTTTTGACTATACAAAATCAAATGTGTTGATTTAATTGCATCAAGGCATACTAATCATAATCGATATATGTACATACAGCAGCCAAAGCACCGATTTTCGATGACTTTTTAAACTGTTATTGCTTTCACCAGTTTATAGAAATTATTAGAAATAAAAGATTTCAAGGATTGTGTCTATAGCAATCGTTAAAGATAAAAATTTTGAAAGATTTGTAACGGAAATCTTCTAAAATACGAATGTGTTATGTATTTACACATGCACTTTGCACATTTTGCAGCTGATAATTAATTTTCTCACAAATTGTGATAATTGCTTTTAAGCTGCGCCAGCATTTAGACAAATAATTTCACACTAATTTTTTATAACAATCTGTTTTAGTGTTTGTTATCTCTCGCGTGTCGCACTACCTTATACTATTTGCAAGTTGTTTTGACCAACTTTTGAATTCTGTCGTCTTGCGGTCGCCGCCAGCTTTGACAGCTTCTCTAATGCTGAATATTTACCACGACTCATAAAATGTTTATCATTTATTTACTGTTCTTGTGGTTTATTATTTTATACTATTTGCTGACATTAATTGCGCATTGAGCAGGAATAGTTGACTGCTACTATGAAATTATTTTGCAACTGGTTATAATTTTAATTTTTATTTGGACAAAGTATTTGTTTTTTTAATTCATTTATCATTCTATATGAAGCAGTTATAATGAAAATTTTTTATTCAACAAATCCAATAGTTAATTCTATTTAGAAAAAGTGTGAACACTGTAAAAGTAGCTGCATTTATCGATTTTCGATAATCTTAATTTTATAACAATTGTTTGTACATAGTATATGTAATGTATTTACAAAATATAATATATGTATGTACTTAACAAAATATATACATATGTATTTTACAACTTTTACTCTACTTTCAATAGTATGCTCAATTCTTCATCACCTTGACAGGTGCACATGAAAAAAGTGACAATCACAACCTTCGCTTTCTACTTTAAGATACAGAAAATGTTGTAATTTTGCCAAATTTAATTGAAATCAAAATATTTACCGAAAACAGGAAAGTAAAAAGTATAAAAAAATAGTGATTGTTGTCTTTAAGCGTACAAAAAATAAGCAAAAATTTTTATAGTAATTAAAAAAATTAAATTTACTACTTTTTAGAATAATTAGCTTACTGCAGCAGTCATACAAACTCGCTTGCTGTTTACTGCGGCATTTGGATTGACAGTTTAAATGTCAAAGCTAAGGGCAATATGCATTGAGGAAGGGAATAAATACTTGTCAACACCTGCCACAGCTGTTTTAAAGCAGCAAGTTAAATAAAAAACATAAACCATTGAAATAGTAGAGGAAGAGGCATTGCAAAACACTGCTTTCTCTTCGGTCTTGCTTCCTTCAATGAGATTTGATTGACACATACTTGCCATTGGGTTCAGAGGCAAACGCCCACCCACCCGCATACTACAAGCAATAGCATTACGATGTATTTTTCCTCTTCAACGACAACTGTGTACACACGCAATTTTCTTTGCTGGCTTCTAACTTACACAACAACTTGTCTAGTTTATACAACTTAAAGCATGTGTTTACTCGTGTTCCAAAATTAGCTTGCTGTTTTTGTATTTGATCACTCACTGTATTTTATCAGCAAGGCGAAATTAAATTCTTTGTTAACACTTTTGAGACACTGAGTACACAATATATGCGTGCGTATGAACATAACGCTAAGGCTTCTGTCTAAGATAGTAGCAAATTTAGCGGCCTGGAATTTCTTACTTTTATTACATGCAACTCTGTGTGCATGTTGCTGCTTTTGAAATGTAAACAAATGATAATAAATGCAAATAGCGATAATTCTTCATACAAAGGTGTATATTTATCAAGCGTATTAATCTTCTGAGATTTCCATTGGCACACAGACACATACATGCAAATAATGCAATAAAAATGAAAGCCAAGAAATGACAGTAATATTTGTGGCGATAAGCGCACTGCTACATAAAAGCAGCCACAGAAACAAAGCCCGCCACTGTCGAGAGTAAATTTATTATAACTTTTATTTTTTATTACTATAATGCTATTGTTGAGAATTTACTGCAGCAGATTGTTAAAGGCGGGCAATTAACGAAGGAAATCTATTTTTTTATACTTTTGCTAATAGTAGTAAATGTGTGTTTATGGCTTTGTTTTTAGCAACGCTCCAATTTTCACTTGGCAACCAAATTAGTCTATGAAAAGTAAAAGAAAAATTAATATTGCTGATAACCAGTTGCGTAAATACCTCATTTTTTGTTTTTTGCGCTGCTCGCTCATAAAATCATAAATAAGGCGAAAAATATACACAAAAAAGTAAACAATTACTATTTGTAACCAATGACCATTTCTTTTCACCACGCACTTTGCTCTACGCGCGCTATTTCTTAAACCCTGCCACCCTGCCACCATGCGGCTGCAGGTATGCGACAGCTAATTGGTAAATTAAATGGTCTGTGGCCTGAACATAGCGTTGCGAATTCTATACCCAAAGAAATCGATCCAACGAAAGAGAAACTGGAAGGTGCCTGGGAGACGATAGGTAATTTGGTGAAGCGTATCTTGCCTTTAAGAACGCAGCAACTGTGTTTTTGTGAAATTTGTTTTTAAAATAATATTTTCAAAAATATCCGAGCATACGTTGTATGTTAAAAATAGCCGAGTATACATTGTAATGTATACAAATAAATAAATATTCTTTAAGGTTAAGCGTGTGATCGCTTGATAAATGCAATTTTTGATTTTCTATGATTTTAATATGACAGCAATTTTGTGTATGTACACATGTAGATATAAGTATGCATTTGGTATTATGTTACCAAAATATGTTTTACAACTTTTACTCTACTTTCAATAGTACTCAGCAATAAAATTAGAAACTTTTTTTATTAGTATTAGTGCCTACGTGTTATAGAAACTTGTGCCTTACTTAGTAAAACTTGTATTTAAATGTCGTGTTTTATATATTTTTTTGTTCCACATATTATTTATAGCATTTTTAACACAATTTACTTAATTTTTCGATCCTCCAGGCAGAGATGGTTCCAAGATTACAACAGTCGTCGCCACACCTGGCCAAGGTACTGACCGTGTGCAAGAAGTTTCCTACACAGATACCAAGGTGATCGGCAATGGTAGCTTTGGTGTGGTCTTTCAAGCGAAGTTATGCGATACCGGCGAGCTGGTAGCTATCAAGAAAGTTTTACAAGACAGACGATTTAAGGTAAGCATTTGCTTAGCAAAATAAAATTAATTACTGCTCAAATAGAATATATATGCTAACTAATAGCTGTCGTTTTTTTTCTTTTCTACAGAATCGTGAATTGCAAATTATGCGCAAACTGGAGCATTGTAACATTGTAAAACTTTTGTATTTTTTCTATTCGAGTGGTGAAAAGGTGAGTATCTTTTTTCCAAAAAATCAAACATTTTCCACACTATTTTCATTAACGTATGAACGCACACACGCGCCACAACTAACAACAACTACATATTAATCAAATAATTTGCCAAAAATTGCATAAAATGTACTAAGCATGACGCCCGCACCGATTTATCCACCATACCACTCTACTTCATATGGCCAGCAGCTAGCAACACTACAAGCAAGTGGAAATGTGTCATATGATGTGTGTTTAATAATTTCGCATGCAAACATGCGCAGTTCAAAGATCTATTAATTGACAACAACAACAACGTATATAAATGCACATTTGTTTGGTCAACTTTAACCACATTACTGCAATGATCATCACATTTTCGTGGACCTTTCTTACTTTTTAGTTTCCTTTCTCAATTATTTCATACAATATTCCACGCCCACCTATGCCTATCAATATTTTAAGTTTAAAAACTAATATATCAATTCTTTTTTTATATTTATAATTATATGTACAACTATAAACTGCGCTTTGTAACGCAAAAAATGCATTTCGAAAAACAATCGAATTTCGCAAAATATAAAATTTACAAAAATTATACGAAAATTTTTGTACGCGCCAATTTTAAAAAATTGTTTTCAACTTTCCAATACAACTCTAAAACCAAAAAACGTAAATCAAACTAAAAATGCAGTTAGCCGAATTCCCGATCGATATTGGCATCTTCGCCAGTGTCCTTAAACCGCAGGTAGCTAAAAAGTGTTACATGCAAAAAATAAATCAAACAAATATGTAAAATATCAAATATCTTAGATACTCATCTCATCGATAAGAAAACCAAAAAAAAAAAAATATTACGAAACAAAAATTACTAAATTAAACAGCAGCTACGACGACTGTCGCAACAACAGCAAACATAAATAAAACGTATAACTCATGTCATCACGACATTTGTTTTGTTGGTGCTAACTGAAAATTCTTTAAATTACTGCTATACTACTGTAAAAGCTTGTTGCAGTAAAAATGTGATAAAAATTTACAAACTGCATTGTATATAAAAGTACACACTGCTTGCAATTTTTCTACTACGCTCCCCACACATGATAATTAACTTACTGCTCGCGTCGCTGTAAAATTAATACAAACAAAAATTAAAAGAAAAACTTGAAATTTCAAAATGTAAATATGCAATACATAAAACTAGTGGTAATTGCCAGCTACTACACGACGTAATAATATTCGAAAATTATCTTACATACTCCCCACATTTTTTCACCATCCTAACCGATTTAAAAGTGTTTTCGTTTTTTATCAATCGTTTTTATCATACGCCAGTCGCTAAATGTGCACTAATTCTGTGGCTGTTCTGCATTTGATTACTAAACAGTTATTTAATAATTGCATATGTTCCCGTTTTCTCTTTTATCACAGCGTGATGAGGTATTTTTGAATTTAGTTCTCGAATATATACCAGAAACCGTATACAAAGTGGCACGTCAATATGCCAAAACCAAGCAAACGATACCAATTAATTTTATACGGGTGAGTGAACATGTTGTTTTTCTTTTCTTTACATTTATTTCTTCATTATTTAGAAAAGGTAATTTATATACCGTATTTTTCTTGTAATATTTATTTACTTACTTTACTTAACCTACAAAAATCAATATGAATTGAAAAAAAATATATTTTTTAGACTGCCTTAGAATAAAAAACGATTCATACATATATTTATTGTTTTTAATACATGTATTTTATATTATATATTTATATTTATAAAAATTTATTTTTAAAAAACTTTAATTTATATTTATTATTTGTATTTTTTATTGATATTTTGTATCTAATTTTTTATTATTTCAATTTTTATTTCTATTTTTTATATTCATAAATATTTATATCTAATGCCCGTCTTCATTATTTCACCCGCAGCTCTATATGTATCAACTATTCAGAAGTTTGGCTTACATCCATTCATTGGGTATCTGTCATCGTGATATCAAACCGCAAAATTTACTCTTGGATCCAGAGACGGCTGTGCTGAAATTGTGCGATTTTGGCAGCGCCAAGCAACTATTACACGGCGAACCGAATGTATCATATATTTGCTCGCGGTATTATCGTGCACCGGAATTAATATTTGGCGCCATTAATTACACTACAAAAATTGGTGAGCTTCCAAAATATATATTTTTTTTCTATAAAAAAATAAAACAAAAAAAATTTGCTTGATATTAATTATTTATAAGCCGGACCTAGCATCAATTTTATTATCCTTTCTTTTCTTTCTCTCCTCTAGATGTGTGGAGCGCCGGCTGTGTATTAGCTGAATTACTACTCGGCCAACCAATTTTCCCCGGCGATTCTGGTGTCGATCAATTGGTTGAGGTCATCAAAGTTTTGGGCACACCGACACGAGAACAAATACGCGAAATGAATCCAAATTACACGGAATTCAAATTTCCACAAATTAAGAGTCATCCATGGCAGAAAGTAAGTGCTAAAATTATAATTACTTTAATTTAATATGTAATATATAGTTATAAGCAGTTAGCCATTGAAGTTCAAAGTAATCGAAAGTCGATAACTCCAGATGCGTAATTGTAACGTGAAATTAATGGAAACAAATAGAAAAATGTGAAGTTTCGCAAAAAATTGCCTGTAAACATTCGGCAAATATACCGGTAAAACAATTATATGGATATTTTATATTTGTGAGCTCTGAACTTCGTGCGTACTTGCTCATCAATTATTGATTTATCGAGTTTCGACTATTTTTGCAATTACAATTTTAATCTATTTCACTTAGTGTAGCCAGTGTATGCAGTATTTATTTAATTGCTGCCTTGTACGTATGTTTCATTGTTAGTCGAAATTAGTATCTTACTCTCAGGCTTTCGTTACAATCATGTTCTATTCTATTTTACGCCACCCATCACCAAACAGCAAGCAACGAACCACCCACATCATTCACTCCACAATTTTATTTGAATTGCTCCCCTTCACTCTCTGCCACTTTACTATAGTTTGCACATCCATATTATATATACTATTTTTCCATTTGCGCTCTAGTTAGAAAATTTGTAATATTCCATTCGCCTTCAAATTGTCTATTTGTATACAACTATTTGTTTTTGTATTTGTGTTTAACTGAAGTGTGAACTATTTGCAGTCACTACTTGAACGTAGCCAATTTTCAAGCGCCCTAAACCAGAAGCAACGTTGGAGAGTAAGCAAAAAACTAAAACCGAACCGAACATGCCGACATAACAACAATAAGCAAAATTTTCTAGTTAACACACACAAGTAAACAAACTAAAATCACAAAAAATATACAAAAAAAAACTTGTACAAGCACAAGTGC
Source organism: Bactrocera zonata (assembly GCA_037783105.1). Lineage (NCBI taxonomy): Eukaryota > Metazoa > Arthropoda > Insecta > Diptera > Tephritidae > Bactrocera > Bactrocera zonata. The sequence continues at coordinate 624,844 of JBAWJQ010001700.1, forward strand.
AGTACGAAAAGCTCAAGAACCTAGTACTTTGAAGATAAGTTCAAAAACAAAAGAAACCAAAAAATTGTGAAACTGAACAAAAGCAAATTAGTGGCTTACTTACCACCTCCTCTAACTGTCGGTATCGATTTAAATATTTACCTTAACTTAACGTTTCATACACTTGAATTGTATTGTTTTCACTACTGAATTGGCTGCCTCATGACTGACTACGCTAACTTTCTAAAAATAACTATCGATTGGCTGTGTTTTTTCGTTAATTTGATTTTACTTTTGACTTGAAAACAAAAAATTGAAATGTATCGTCCGCTTTGAAAACAATTGAATTAATAATACATATGAATTTGTATGTACGTGCGTGTGTGCGTGCGCATACTACGCGTTGCTTCCACAATGTCGGCTCACACTGCAATTAATCCACATACAAGCCAGCAGCGCGCCTACATTTCGCCGTTTCGTTTCACCTGCTGACCCTAGCATATACTCGAGTGCGTGTGTCATGTGGGAAATTATTGTAAATACATTACAAATATTTGCATACTTTATTCATTTACTTTATGTTTTGTTTAACTTAACCTCACTTAGCAACAATATCACGCATTATCCTTCTAGAGTTTTGCGCAAACGGTCAAGTTGCGCTACTCTGTCACGCCTATCATGTTTTCTCACATCCAAGGTTCAAATATAGGGGGAAATGGAAATATAGTTTTTGTTTAATTTCCCTACTTACACCTCAAATATATACACATGTATAAATTATGAACATAATTAAGCAGCCACGACTTTTTCATGTGTGTAGAAAGGCTGCATCTGCCTTTTAGAACAAACTTTTGCATAGCTATAAAATTCAAAAGCAAAATTGAAAAAGTTCAAGAATTAAAGTAAATAAAATGAAATAATCATAGCATACATTTAGGCGCATAAATGAAAAACAAACACTTTTCACTATACATACAAATCATACATCATTACATTTTTTCCAAACTTTAATATACATTTCTTAAAGCACATTTCAGTCAAAAAACAAATTAATTTTTTAGTTACTGTACATACATATTTACTTAGTTGTAAACAAATGCTGAAGCTTACAATCCAGTTTGTTTTATTGGATTTGACGAAACCGTTCGCCCTTTTTCCAAACCAAGTTTTAATATAAACTGCGTTCCTACGTTTTTTCCTAATTTTGTATAGTTTTTGAAATGACAATTTTTCCAATTCTAAAAAAAAATAATTTTTAATAAAAATTTCTTAATTTTTTCACTTATTTCTCATTTGCGCAGGTTTTCCGTATACGCACTCCGACAGAAGCTATCAATCTGGTATCACAACTGCTCGAGTACACGCCCAGTGCACGTATAACGCCACTAAAGGCGTGCGCACATCCATTCTTCGATGAACTGCGTCAAGAGGGCAACACTACATTGCCCAATGGTCGGCCTATGCCGCCATTATTTAATTTCACAGAGCATGGTAAGTGTGCGCTAAAGTCGCAAACATACATTAATTTCCAACTTTTACAATTTTGTGGATTTCGATATTTATTTGTGTCCGTTACGTGTTTACAGAACTATCGATACAGCCAAGCTTAATCCCACAATTGTTGCCAAAACATCTGCAAAATAACAGCGCAGGTCGACCGGTTGCCGGTGCTGGTGGCGAGGGTGCTTCTGGCTCAGCTTCAAATCCGTCAAGTGGCGCCGGTACGCCAGGCGGCGCAACTTCCCAAGCAACTTCAGGTTAGTAGTCTTTCGAAACTATGAAAATTCAAAAAACAAAAGTATAGAAAATACAAAACAAAAAAACATTTGGCAGAAAATTTACATAAAGGACATTGTTAATTGTTAATTTTTGCGGTTTTATGTAAATTGTTGTTCGTTACTGTTACTACCTACACTTGTTCTGTGTTGTGGCCTTACCGAATTGTATTTACAACACTAAAAATGAAAACTGAGTGCACCTTCGCATGCTGCGGCGTTGAGATCGAAAATATTAAAAAATATAATGAAAATGTCGACGTTTTGTAGTAATTTTTAATTTTTAGCGGTTTTGGTTTTTCTGGTTTCATATTCTATTATTTCTACAGAATTCTTGGTTATTTTCATTTATAAACAAAACTCATGGAAATTATGTAACTAAACATTTACTATTTTAATATGACATATGTACTTTTATCCATACATAATTTTTTATTTATTTATTTTTTCTTTAATTTTTTTTTATATTTCTGCAATTTTCAAATTGTAACTATTTTTATTATTACTATTATATTTGTTTTTAATTTAATTTTTTGGTTTTATATTATTAATTATTATTATTTTTTTTTTGTTTATTAGTTTTATTTTATTATTTTTTTTATTGTAACTTGTTTTTTTTTTATTTTGTTGAACACATTTATATTATTACTATTATTACTATTATTTTCTATATTTTCTTTTTTACTTTTAAGTCAAATATGTTTTTACTTTTTTAATTTTTTTTTAAATAATTTTTTTTAACGCTTTTCACAATTTTTTTTTTCTTTTTTGTTATTTTCTAAGGTATTATATTTTAGTTATTTTATTATTCATGCTTGAACACAGTAATTTTCGTTTGAAAATTTCGTTTTAAATTATTATTATTTTCTTTTCATTTACTGATTTCGTAAATTAATTAATATTGTTGTATTTAGTGTTAGCGTTTGTGATTTCTTATTTTAAAACAGTTTGTAATATTTCACAATTGTACTTTATGTTTTCAGCTTAAGTTTCTCAAGTAAAAAATTCAGTATCTTTTCCTCAATTTATTTTAGATTAGTGTAATTTTTGAAAAATTTTATTTTGGGTTTTAATTTATTGTAATTAAATGTTTTTATTTTCTTTTTCTTGTGCTTTATTTAATTATTTTTTTTTAATGTTTCGTTTTGTTTTCATTCATTTTTTACTTTTATATGTTAATTTTTGTTTTATTTTTATATATAACAAAAAATAAAATAATAATAATTTTTCAATATACGTATGTATATTTTTTTAACTGTTATATTTTTTATAAAAATAGTTTTTTGTTCTTTTTTTATTTTATATTAATATATTTTTCGTTTTCTTTATTTCTTATATAATTTTTTTTAATTAATATATTTTTTTTTAATCATATTTGTGGATTGTAGTTTTTTGTTTCCGTATTGATTAATTCTGCTTTTTATTGTAATGAATTTTTTTTGTTCTATTTTATATTTTTTTGTGTTTAATTTATTTTTTGATTTTATTAATATTTTTTTATTTTCGTTATTTTTGGCTTTTATATTTTATGTTAGTTTTATCTAATATATATATCATATATACGAGTATATATTTTTTTAATTTTTATATTTTTTATTAAAATAGTTTTTCATTCCTTTTTTATTTTATATTCATATATTTTTTTCTTTTATTCATTATTATTTTTTTTTTTTGTAATTTTTAATTTACTTTTTTAATTATTTTTTTTTTAATAACTATTTTTTTTAATTTTTTTTTTTAATTTCTTTTTAATATTTGTTGTTTGATGTTTTTTGTTTCTGTATTGAGCATGTACTGTCCATAGTCAACTTCCTTTATTTTGTGAACTCACTCCATTACTAAGTTAGACTAAAATTTCTACTTTTGTGTTTATATACTCCTTTCCCTTTCTTTATTTTATCTGAAAATATATATATGTTTGTATATTTTTATTTTTTTACAGATTCATAGTGGCATAGTTCTTTCTTACGTTATGTTATAATAATAAAAGAATATAAAAAACAAACAAGATTTCTTTAACAATATTAAAAACAAAAACAAAAAACATAAAATTGTACCTATGCATAATAACATAGAGAAACAAAAATAAAAAATAACTAAATCAAGAGCAAAAAGAAATAGCAAAGAAAAAGAAAGCAAGCACAACAATCACTATATCTATCTAAATATACATATATAATATATTTATATATATTTAGTAAAAAAGCAAAAACTATAAATTTAAATAAAGCAAAATTTCTGCAAAAAATATGTAATTATAAGCGAAGCACTGTAAGCAAGCAAAATTGCAACTTAGAAGCATAAGACGTAGCAGCAGAAAGCGGCACAAGCAAGCAACTACAACTATTTCTTAAAGCAAAAACAAAAATAAGTAAAGTACAGCGCGCAATTAAGCAACAAGAAGGCCGTACTTCCACTAAAAGAAGCGAAAATCTAAAGCAATTCTATAAATATATTCATAATTTTATGTAAAAAATTTGCATTAAATTCGTAGTTGATTTTTTAAACTTCTTTTTCTGTTTTGTATACGATTTTAAACTTTTACAATTGCGCTGCTATAATTCTGTTTTTATGAAAGGCTGGCGGAAATTATTAAAAACATACAAGAAAGAAAACAAAAAACTTTTTCGTTAATTTATGCAACTATTGCACAACACACACTCAGCCTCTGCACAAAATGCGTCCATTTTTGGTGTTATTGCAAAAGTTGGCAATTTTGAAATTTTTCGTGAAACCAAAAAAAAAAAAAAAAACGATTACGAAAAAATTTTAATTTAATAGTGTAGTTGTTGACTTCCATCCACATTTCGTGTTATTTCAAAGGTTGTTTCTGCAAAAAAAATTGTAAAAGCGCAGTTTTTTACCTTGAAGTAGTGAAAGCTGAGGACCGCAGTTTGAAGTTGGAGCGCTTGTTGGAACCAGTTTGAGGCGTGCAAATGTATCGATAAAAGTCGTTAACTAACCAGGGTAAACCCGCTGACTGATACTGATGTGGACCGCGGTGCCGTCAACAGAGCCTAGAAATTATTTCAAAGAATTATACAATTTTTCAACACTTAATCGCCAATGTAAAGTGAAAACACTCATGTAGTCAAGCGTCAGCTTAACGTAATAGCAAACAACTTAAGTGTGAAAATCATTAATTTTAATGCGCACTCAAGTACTAAGCCCTCGTGCGCACCTATGAGCTTTTTCGCTATAGCAGAAATTTCAAAAAAAAATATTTGTTTTTAATCACCACTTTATATTATATACCTAAACGCTCACACACAAACTATTTTATTTAACAAAAAATTTAATTATATTATGTAAACATATTTGCATGAAACGAAGAAGCTAGTTTTATATATAAAAAAATATGTAAACATAGTTTTTTTTTCGTTTGCCTTGTTTGCCTTATTTTAATTTTATTTAATTTTTTAACGCAAATTAAGTGAAACCATGTTGTAAATTTTAAAAGAAAATATATAGCGTGGAATTAATTGTTAAATACAATATACATTTAAAACAAAAACAAAAAAATAAATGCTTTAAAAATAGAGAATTAAATTTATAATAATTATTATTTCTAAAGAACAAACGACAAAAATATATGAAAACTTAAAAACACGTAAAAAAAATAAAAACAAAAATATTATATTAAAAAATGGAATTTGGGTTTTTCTCACTATACGCCTAGTTTTTGTTGTAGTAGTAGTAGTAGCTTTGTATTTACCGTTGTTTTTTTGCTATTCTTCCGTTCTATGCTCCACTTTTAGCTAGCTGTATGCTAAACGTATTTTTTTTTAGTAAAATTTCAGTATTAGTATTTTTTATCGTTGGTCGTCATTTTTTTATACTTTTTATGTATTTGCTACAGTTACAAATTTTTTTAATATTTGCAATTTTTACTTAATTAAATATCTTGATTTCTTTTATATACAGAAGGAATTATATATTTTTCAGATGTAATTAAAAAATAAAAACAACAAAAAAATATTAATTAATCAAAAATAATAAATTCAAAATATAAATTAAAAAAAAAAACACTTAAATGTAATAGTAAATAAATTAAAAAGTTAAAATATTAAAAAAAATTTATATATAATAATTAAAATATAAAAAAAAATTATTTAAAATAATTAAAATATTTAAAAACTGTATTAAATTGATTTTTAATTAAAATAGCAAAAAATTAAAATAATTAAACTATTTAAAAAAAATATTTAAAATATTAAAAAAAAATTATTAAATTAATTTTTTAATTAAAATAGTGATTTTTTTAAATTAAAAATTAAAATATTAAAAAAAACAAAAAATAATAATAATAATAATAGTATAATAATTGTCTAAAATAATAGTTCCTTAAACTACAAAAATAACCTAAAACTTAAAGTAAACAATAAAATAAATAAATTGTAGCTACACCAAAGACATAAAGATATTTTTATTGTCATATTCTCCAACATATGTATAGGAAAAACGAAATATATATTGAAATTTTTGAAAAGTAATAAATACTTTGTTATTTTAAAAATATTTTATATATAACTGTGGAATAAAATTTTTAATAAAAAAGGTATTATTATACATTTATTAAAAAAAAATATTAATTATAACTTTTTTACCAATAAAGTTTAACATTTTGAAAAAAAAAATCCTAAAAATGCTAAATAATAAAATTTTTCTACAATTCTGTAGTGTATCGGTGCCACATTGTTAGCGTCTTACGCAGTATTTTCTACTCCCAAGAATTTTTTTTGGTAAATTGTATTTTGTACATTTCAAAATCAAATCAATATTTTGAAGCAAATTCTAGGGAACATATAAATAATTTATTAAATTCTTTTCTTTTAGCACGTAACAGTATTAAAAAAAAATAATAATAACAGTAGATGCCAAGCGCTAACCTTTGGCTGCTATTTTAGTGTTGCATGCAATTTATTAACTTTTTTTTTGTTATCACACATACAAATTTATAATAAGAAATGCGCTCTTTTTAACATAACGTCAAATGCATTTATATATTTAATATGCATTCAAAAAAATTAACAATTAACGAAATGTCAATTTTTATTTATCGAAAAGGTACGCCATTTTCGCTCTCTCTCACTGTCACCTGCTTTGCAGGCTAAGAATTGTCAAATTTACTAATCAAATGTACGTTATTATTATTCTTCTCCTACCCCTCCTGCATTTCACCAACAACTCCACATGTGACTCCACCACCGTGCACACACATACATACACCACACATCATTTGTTCAACCGATTTGGCGGAATACGCATGCTGCGTGCAGGCACACAATCGAGCGCATCGGCAACAACCAGCAGTGGCGGCGGCAATGCAACAGTGGCCAACCCATCGTCCAGCGCCTCAGCTGCTGCGGCAAGCAGTGGCGCGCCTTCAGCGGCACAAGCAGCGCAAGCGAGCGGCGGCGATGCGGCCAACAGCAGCAATGGCGGTAACCAACAGCAAGCGTCTGCCACCGGTGCGTCAGCAACCGGCGCGGGTGATGCCACTTCGATTTCAAGCGCCGGTGGCGCCAGTGGCGGCAATGGCAATGGCGGCGGCAGTGGTGGCAGCAATAATAGCGGCGGCGGCAATGGCACACAGCCGCAACAGACAGCGACGACAATGGGTTAGCGAGCTGCAAACGAAGAAAATGGAGGGCCTATTAATTCTAATAAGAATAATTAAATTTAAAAACATAAAATATATACATAAAAGCTAAAATAAAAAGAGAAACATTTAAAAATAAAATAAATAATGCTAAAAATATATACATACATAGAGAAAAATAGTACGAGTACAGAAAGCAAAAACCGAAAATATAGAATGGAAAACATTAAAACAAAATACTAACATAAAATTAATTATATCTTATATAATAAATAATACATAATTATTAAAAGTAAAAAAAGCAAAAAAGGTAAAAAATTTGAAAAAAAAAAAATATTTGCAAAAAAAAAATTAAAACATAATTTGAAAATGAAATAATTTCGTTAAGTTGTTAAATGGGTAACAACAATAACAACAAAACAAGATACACAGCAAAGCAAAGTGTGAATTTGATTTTGAATGTTATGATTACTTTAATTATTAGCAGAAGGCATAGTTAGCAGTACAGTGCAGGCAGTTAGTAAGCGTATAGCGGCATATAAAAAAGTAAATAAAAATGTGCAAAAAAAAGTTAAGGAAAATCAGTAAAACAGCAGAGTACTAATCAATTTCATATTGATAAGCAACTAGAAATACACAAAAATAACAACAACACAAAATTATAATAATATTTAAATGAAAACACTATTTAAATTTATTATTACAAAATATGAAAAATAATGAAGAAAGAACTTAGCATAAATAATAATAACCTAAATAAAATCACACATTTGAGTTGTATAGTTGAGGACTAAAAATGTCACTGATGCTGATTGAAAATAAGTAGGGGCTAGTTAAGGCGCATATAAACAACATAAGTAGCGCATGATACAAGAATCCAAGCAGCTGCAGCAGTTTTAGTACATAGCAAAACAGCCGCAACCGTTGGCAGTTAGTTTAACAGTTAGTGGTAAAAGGAAATGTAATCAAAAAATAAAAATAATTTAAAAAAAATTAATAAATAACTTAAATCACACAAAAAATTGCAAGAAAAAAGCGTACATGGAACAGTGTAGGTAAATAAAGCGCGCCAGCAGGCAAGCGCGCGTACGAAACCGAAAATCAAGAACGATTTTGTCGCACTTTGCACTACTGTAAGCAAAAAAGAACTCATAACTGTATAACTGCAAGCAGATTCAACTAAAAAACTTTATTAGCTAAAATCAACAGCAAACAATTTACAAATATAATTAAAACACACATAAGAAAAACAAAGCAAAACAAAAACTAACAACATTAAAAAAACATAACTCTAAGTAAAAACAAAAGAAAAACAAAAAAAAAAATGCAATCAATCAAATGCGCTTCAAAAGCTAAACTACCAGCATGTTTGGCAACGCCATGCAGTGACAACAAGCAACACATACAAAACTAAACAAAACTGCGCATGTTTGTCAAACTTCAATTTCGGCATTGCAAACAAAAACTAACGTGTATAGCCGCAGTTTTGCCTATTTTATCGTTGTGTTTGCACGCATTTCGCCATTATGCCTTGCAGCTATTTAAAGTTAAAAGTATAAACAGTCAAATGCTTGGCTGTAAGCAGTAAAATAGTGTGATTTGGCGTCTGTACGTAAACAAAATTTGACGTTATGGTGAAGCAAAATATTGATTTGCAATTTTCGCAACATTTTGTTTTAGCATTTCAAGTGAATTTAGCAAAAGTTACAGAACAAAAGTAATATTTTAGCTGTGTTTGAAGCACAGCAGCAAAGCGTATTGGAAAGAAAGAAAATATAGCAGCAGGAGTTTAAATTTAATTACTAACTAAGCAAAATATGGAAATATATATATACTAAATAGTAAAGAAGAAGAAACAAACAAACGGGGAGATTTCACGTCGCGGTAAGTTTTTTTTCGAGTTTCATTTATCATGTGTATGTCGTTCTTTATACGTTAAACAAATAATTAAATGCAATTAAACTAATTAATAAAAATATATTAGTATGCCGTTTTTATTATGATTATTAATAAATATTATTATTATAATTATTATTATTTATGTAAATGTATGTATATATATGTATGCTATGCTACATGTAAACATCATTTAAGTCGTTAAGTCTAACGGTCATGTTTAATTTTATTTCTAAATACAATTGAAAAACAAAATGCAACAAGAAAAATAAAAACAAATAAATAAATATAATTAATAAACATTAACACATGTATGTTTAATTTAAATAAAGTTATAAGCTTAGTTGGCGATTTTTTGACGGCGTTGGAAGCAGGGTTGCGAATTTTTTAATTAAAAAATTTCAAATTAAAATCAGATATTTAATTTTTATACCGATTTCAGGTTTAAAGATTAAATTTTAAATTTTTCAATTTATAATATCCGGTTTTGATACTAAAAATTAAATTTAAATTTTTCTGAAAAATTTGGAAAACTGAAATAAAAAAAAACTAAACTTAAAAAACTAAATTAAATTTTTTTTTTAATTGAGAATTTAATTTTTAAACCAAAGTGTTTAAAATTAAAAGTAAAATGTTCAATTTTATTTAAAAATTTAATTTTTTATTTTAATAATAAAAATTTAAATTTTCTTTTTTTATTACATAATTAAAATTGAACATTTTATTTTTAATATTGCAAAATTAATTAATATTTTTTTTTATTAAAATTAATTTTTTTAATTTTTTAATTTAATAAATTTTTTATTTAACAATTTAATAAATTTAAAGTTTATTTTATTACATATTCAAAACTGAACATTTTATTTTTAATCTCAAACATTTTGAATTAAAATTGAGAAAATATTTTTTTATTTAATAATTAAAATAAAAAAATGTTCAAAGTAAAATTTTGAATGAAAAGGGATAAAAAAGTAAAGATTAACATATTTCTAACTGATACACTATAATTTAAGGTGATTAAATATATTTATTATTTATTAAAAATAAGCTTTTCTTTTCTAAAGATGTCCCAAACGGTAGTACGCGAAATACGTAAATACGGAAAACTTTAAAAATTATTTAATTTTAATTGCTTTAATTTTTAATTATAAACCTTGTTTTAAGTTTATTTCAATCCGGTTTTGGAGTTAAAATTTTAAAAATTATTTTTAATTAAGATTTTCGGGATTGCAAAATAAAAAAAATAATTCAAATGTTAATTCTAATATTTTTTAATCATTTGCAACCCTGTTTGAAGTTTGCTGTGTAAACAAAAAATATTTTAATACACAGAAATAAATTAAAAAAAATTAAGTAATGCAACAAAATACAAATTGGTATATAAATAACAAGAAATAAATTAAATAATAAACTCAACTAAATTTTTTATACTAATACATTTACATAAAAAAATATAAACTGAAAACTTTATTTCTTAAATTAATTGTTGAATCTAGCAATTTTAATACATTTTAAAACTTCGTCGCGAAAAACCTAATTAACAGCTAACTTTTGCAACCTTGAGTGGACTTAGCGCATTAGGCGATTAAAACTATTTACAGTTAAAATCCAACATTATGATTTGCAAGAAGCTTCAACTTCAAATCTAGAAAAGCGAAACTTGAAACTGAACTATGGAGCACTAATTATATTTTAAATTATTATTTATAGTTTTTTAATTAAATATATACATTTACACTTTAAATTTATACATTTATATATACATATTTTTTTTATTTTACAAGCATTTCAAATCTCTAATGAAAGCTTATGGAGCTTAAAGAGCTTTAGTATTTTTTTTATTCAAGCAAACAAATAAGTGGCAGCATCATATTACATATACAAATATTTTCAGTTACAAGAGTTAAATAAAATTATTTCAACTTAAACCGCAACATTCTCGCAAGCTTTTGTTCCGTAGTATAAGCTTTTCTGTGCACTGTCAAGACATTTGAAAAATAACTTGAAATATTCTAAACAATAATTGTTCACGTTATGTGATAACAAAGCTAAATAAAATTTTTTAATAAAAAAATAATTTTTAATTTAATAATAATAAAATAAAATAATAAAAAAAAATATTTTTAATAAGAAAAAATGTATAATAATGAAAAATAATTTGGAAATATTTAACTGAGAAAAATTTAAAGGCACAAATACTCAACCGCACTGCGGCTTTAATTTTGCTAGTTTCTATTTTAAATAATAAAATAGTATGAACTTGCAAGCATGCTTAAAAATTTATAAATACCTAAATAAGCGTAATAAAAAAGTGAAAACAGTAAATAAAGTAGTAGAAAAAATATATTTGAATTCTTTAACTGTTGTTTAGCTGTAAAAAACAATCATAAAAATGCATAATTAAATTGTAATCTAAACAAAAGTAAAGATATAGAAGAAACATGTATGTAGCTTAGTTTATAAAAAATTAAAGCGATAAAAAATTAAATATGAAATATTTGTAGCATAAAATACATACTATCTTTTCTTACAAGCACTGCTTTCAAGTGGCTGGATCAATTGGAAATCGTGCTTCAATAACGAATTTCACTTAGCAGTTTAAATTATATTAGTTTCTATATTTTATTATTTTTATTTTAACTTTCCTCCTTATTTATTTTTTATTACTTTAATTATCTTTTCTTTCTGTTTTTCTCCCTATTTATTTTTAATTTTTTTTTGTAATAGTCATTTTTTTGTATTGTTTTTTATAAAAAAAATATGTTTTAATGTGACTTTAATTTATTTCCATGTGTTTACATATTTATTTTAAGGTTTTATTTATATCATAATTATTAATATATTTTTTAATTCAAATTTTTTATTTATTTATTTTTGTAATATTATATTGAAAAATATTAAAAATAGACTAGTTTCAATGTAGGTGCGGTTTTTTATAAATTAATCTTTTGCAATAAATCGACTTTTTTGTTTTTTAATAATTTTATTATTTGTAATGCTTAAATTTTTTAATAACTGTATTTTATTTTTTTTATTAATTTGTATTTTATAGTTATTCTGTTTTTATTTTTTATAGTGCTTAATTATTTTTGGAACTATATTTTTTTATTAATTGGTATTTTTTAGTTTTTTGTTTTTCAATATTATTATATTGAAAATTATTAAAAAATTTATAAAAAAAAAGTTACTTTTGGCGCATTTTAGTGATATTATATTATGTACTTAATTCAGTGTCAGTAACTCATCTAAGACAGCAAAATCATTATTTTTTTATAATTTTTTTTATTATAACTCTGAATTTTTGGAAACCGTATAAAAGTAGATAACACAGTCATTGCAATATAAAATGCATACCTGCTTTTGTAGTTCAAAATGTAAAAATTTTGAATTTATAGCAAGTATAATATTTGTATGTATAATTGCGATTCCATCCGTTAAATCACACAATGCAAATTAAAAAATCGACTACCAGAACTCCTAAACATTCGCACACTCATACGATCACCATGTCACATCTCTAACCAATAATAAACACCCTTTTATAATTAGTATTTTTTCTAACACATTTTTCATTTTCTTAATTAGAAGAAACATTTTTTTTACATTTCGCTTTGTACAATGGAAATATCATTAATATGCAAGAATAGCAAATTAAAAAGCACTGTTACTTAATCAGCTAAAACGGCAACTTGTTTACTTTAACTTAAAATCAGTAATAAGAAACAAAAATGAACAGAATACAAAATAACTAAACGTATTTCTTGAAACAGTGTTGCATTTTGCATCTAAATACATACTCTATAAAGAAATGACAAAAAAAATTCGAAACTTTTGAAATTGTAACACCAATAGCACAAGAACAGCAGTAAACATGCTTAGAACAGCGTGAAAATAAATTAAAAAATAGTTATATAAATATATTTACAACTTATAAATAAATTTAAATGGATTATCAGACAAACATTCATATGTATTACTTTAATATATACATATTATGCATATACAGATATGAATATAAACGTAACCCTAAGCGAAAGTTGCTAAAACTGTATAATTTAAAAAAAAAACAAAAAAAAAAACCAAAAACAAAAATATTACAAAAAAGCGACACATGGTTAGTTAAATGATAAAAAACAAAACATACATTTAATGAAAAAAAAAAAAACATAAAACTAGCAGAAGCGTTTAATAGTAAAAATAAATATATGAAAATAATACATTAAAAATATGTATGTATGTATGATGATTTCGATATTCATTATTACAAATAGTAATAAAGAAATAATAACAAATAAATGAACTCAATATAAAAATCTTCAAACTTTAATTAAACATTAAGTAAATGCAACTAATATAACAGTTAAGAATAAAACAACAGCAAAAAATCGTAAACCAGGAAACTGAACGCTACAGCGAGAAATGAAATGAAATGATTATGTGGCGGCGAAGACGTGTAAAAATAATAAATATGCAACAAAAACAAACAACACTGTTTCTATTCCAGTTAGGTAACTATATTTGTATACTTTCCCAAATTCAAAATATATCTACCATACGATTTTAAACGCGTAGTTTGTATGACAGTTATACAGGGTTTGTACGGAAAGTAATAGGACTGAGTTGATTTAAAAAAATTTATTGAACCAAATGTTACAATTCATTAAAAACAAAAACAAAATAGGCTCCTTCCGCGTCGATGCAGCGCTGTCAGCGCGATTTCCTAGCATTGAAGGCGTCACGGAAGACATTCTCCGGAATAGCCTTGAGAGCCGAGGTGCATGCTGCATGGATCCCCTCTGTCGTCTCAAACATACATGCCTTTTCAGGCAAGGAAACAAAAAAAGTCCGGGGGGCACGTCTGGGCTGTAGGGCGGCTGCGTAAGCGTTGGGATGCCGGCCTTGGTTAGGTAGCTGTTCGCAAGAAAGACGGTGTGAGCCGGGGCGTTGTCGTGATGCAACCTCCAATCGGCTGCGATGTCTTGTCGAACCTGATTGACCCTTCGTTTGAGTCTCTTGAGGACTTCCAAGTAAAACTTGGCGTTGACGGTTTGTCAAGGAAGAACAAATTCTTGGTGGACGATGCCTTTGATGTCAAAAAAGACAATAAGCATCGTGTTCACTTTGGATTTGCTTATTCTTCCCTTATTCCTTCAAAAACGCCTGGTGCCACCGGAACACAACACTTCTTGCTAAAGCAACATCTAGGTAAGCCTGCTTGAGCATATCAAACGTCTCTGTCGCGGATTTACCGAGTTTCACACAAAATTTTATCGCGTAGCTCTGCTCTCACGTACGCTGAGTTTTCGGCTTGCGCCACTCAGAGAAACACGTCGCGCGAAAATGTTTGTCCTGACTCTCCAGGTGCTCGGAGACAACTGACCAGCCGCTTTGTTCGCTAGCTACCACCCTCTACCGAATGCAGCGGGTCCGAAGTACAGTCGCGGCGGAAGAAAATCAGTCCTATTACTTTCCGGACAAACCCTATATATATCATAGTGATCCGTTGCCGCTGGTTCTATCACTTTTAGAACCCAGCGAGTATTATATTTACCGTTTGCTTTTATTTTTTGTAGAAAATAATTACCCAAGATTTCTTTCTCGTTAACGAGCGGGCTTCGTAGGCCCCTCGTATGTTAGGTCTTAATAGTTCAGTTCTATGCAATCAATGCAAATTTTATTAAATCTTTTATAAATATAAAATTTTTCAAAAATTCTTTGTATTATTTTGTAGGTATGTATGTGTATATATAAAAATGCGCAGCATTATTCAAACATTTTTCACAGACTCGCTTATTCAGACCGCGTATCTCATGGCAATAAAGTAAAATAAAAAAAAATACCACTAAATAGCAGATTATTCAAATAATGAATTTTCCAAAAGGTCTGTTGGTAACTTTTCTCCAAATTCCAATCAAAAACCAACAAGTAATTCTAGTATCCGTCAATAATGTTGACCGCACCCAGTACTCCCATCAGCCGAGCAACACCTTACGCATCATATAACCATTAGCACCGCTCGTTTGTGGCAACTCCGGCTCTGGCTCAATACACTTGGAGGAGCATAAATAATGCAGTAACGGTACACGATATTTGCCACAGAAGTCGACAAATTTGATATGTTCCACGCGATTGTCGAAGAATACACCCTTGCATTTGGGATTTACACAACAATTGGCGCTCTGTAGATAATCATTGACCGTGCGCGGCACAATGCCGGGACCGAAGGGTATGCCGCTACACTTGACGACACGCGCAGCGAACTCCATCAGTGTGGGCGGCTTCATAGCGATATCTTGCACGAAACGCACGACCAAAGGGTTGTCGCGCAAGCTCAACTGTAAAAATAGATAAAAATAGAAATATGTAAAAATCATACGAATCGCTTAAAGCTGTTAAATAAGCGTGTCTACACACCTCTGTTAAATTTTTCAATGCGATAATATCTTTTGGCAAGTGTCTTAGGCGATTTTTGTGCAACAACAATGACTTCAGGCTGTTCAAATGCGCGATGCTGGTTGGCAAATTCTCAATGACATTGTCGCACAGCACGAGCGCCTGCAGTTGGCTGAGCATGCCCACGGAGTCGGGCACATCGCTGATTTGATTGCCGCCTAGCGAGAGTACCTGCAAGCTGGAAATGAGCGTATAATTAGTATGTATTTTTTGATTTTTTTATGAGCAAGCGAGTAAAGTTCAAAGCTACAGATTTGGAGCAGTTGCTAAGCGGCATTGCACAATAAATAATTTTGTGTGCACATTTTAAATTCAAATTTGTTGTTCGAATTACATAAACAACAGCTAATTAAAACAACACCGTGAGTGATCAGCGTGTCGAGCTAAGTCGATTTAGCCATGTCTGTCAGTCTCTCAGTGCCTCAGTCCCTCAGCCAGTCTGTCTTTCTATTTACATGCGAACTCGTCCCTCAAGTTTTTGAGAATTTTGCTCATGTATTTTTCCCTTCAAGAAGCTGTTTAGTTGTCAGACCCCCTATATCGGTCCACTATAACATAAAGCTGCCATACAAAGTGAACGATCAAAATCAAGTTCTTTTATGGAAAACTTCACGAAATTAGGCAGAGACTACTATATCCGAAAAAAAATTTCATATCGTATAGGACCATACAGGCATATTGCCCAAGGTACTGAAATATCCCACTATATTGAGCTTTAAAAGTCAAATTCTTGTATGAAAACATTTTTATTTGTGCGGTTATAGCTTTTGTGTAACGGAAGTTAACATTTTTTTAATTTTTTCGTTACAAAAAAAAAAAAAAAAATTATTGCGCTTACCTACAAGTTATGCAAGATATACTGGTATATATAATTGAAAAAGTCGAAAATAATTAAATTGCGTTAGTAACACTTTCTGTTTTTAACATCTTGCTTCACACTATCGCACGGAGATAACATCAGAATCCGCCTAGAATCAAAAGTTTTATTTATGACGCACTTAGGTCTAATATTACATACATACGTGTGTACATATGTACATACATGTGTCCATATGTACATACATGCACAGCTGTTCACATACAAATGTCAGCGCTAATCAAACGTGTCCTAATACATTGAAAAGCCGCCAAGCATCTATTGCCTTTTGTGCAAAATAGTATTATTTATGAGTTTGTTATAGCCTTATTGTATTTTTTAATTTATGATTACACAAAGATTCTTATCGCCAGACAAAGGCTGCCTATCGTTAAGCACAAACAGGCAATAGTGTCATTAATTTTTTTTGTTATTGCGTTGGTAAACACACTTTTGTTGTAAAGGCAGACAGCGTATGTCAAAATGAGAGTTAGATAAATGGAAAAACTCTCGAAAACAATTAATTAAATAAACGGTATTGCGTTTGACACATGTTTAAATGCCATTGACAATGAAGTGCTTAACTACGTACATATTTGATGTGTGGGATTTCTGGTATTTTTTATGTTTTTTTATATTATTAATTTTAAATTATATATGTATGTATGTATTACATTAAAAGTACAATAATAGCATCACAATAGCTGCCTTGTTATTAATTTACTATGAGGCTATTGTTATTGCTCATATTAATTTGTATCAGTTATCGTTATTGCTTGTTATCACTAACATGTTATCGTTTTTCATATTGCAGGCCAATAAAAATAACTCAAGTGTTGTACGTTAAACAAATAATCGTTAATAATTACATATGTATATCATATTTTTGTATGCAAAAACTTAAAAAGAAATTCATTTATTGGGGTAATTACTAATTCCTGCAGAAAATCTGTTTACAACCGATGATTCGAAAACAAAATATGGCTGAATGAAATTGTTTACATTCAATATTGAATATGAGTTCAAATAATCGTTAACCGTGAAATCAATAGGTTTGGATGTCAAAGCATGTAAGGTACCTTTAAATTGTGTTGATAATTGATTTTCCGGTCTTTCATAATAAATGTTTATATCTTTGTTTAGCAAAATTTAGAAGCACCCGAGCCCACTACAATTGGGTCTACGTACGCGGAATTCAGACGATTTTTATGCGTCCAAAGGCTGTCAACTCGAATTCAAAATTCAATTCAAAATTTTCTCAGTAACAACAACAACAATTATATGAAAGAAAATCAAACGCTGCATTACTGCAATTCGCTGTGGAATATTTCCGGCTGAATTTTTAAACAAATATGCCCAATATCACGCGTGTCAGTTCATAAATTGATTCGAAAACATAAAACTAGCTTAAATGTTCAATTATAACGCCTCGCATGCTACTAGTGTATAAAGAAGATCATGTTAAGAAGAGCACATAGCAGAATACTCACTAACCTAGTCGCGAATCAGAGCGTGACAAGCAACTTGTTCACTTTAGCTCCTGTTGGAAGTACAGAGTGAGTAAATAAGCATTATTTCTTTGAATTACGCTCTCATACATAGGCATGCATGCATATTTGTGTGTATGTATATATGTATGTATGTGAAAAATCTTTTCAATAAAAGTTAACGATGCGGTACCAAACGTATTTCATAGATAATCAGCAACTGTAGTCAGATTTTTATTTACATACATTGTATTGTGTGTATGTATTTGAGTGCAGCACATGTATAACGCTTTTCGAACTGATAATCTTCGACCGAAAAGGTTGAGTGCGGCTTTCAAAGTTTTAAAAGGAAAAATAGCTGATATGACAAAGTTTTTTCACAGACGTTTTTATATAAAATTAATTTCATAACTCTTATTTAGTTAGACAACCTTGTCATACATCTACATACATACATATGTACATAAGTAGTAAACACATTTTGTTATTGTATGGTATGTTTGTATGTACACATATAGTCAGGGCCGTGGAAAGAAAACCAGGGCTCGAAGATTACGTAGGATTGTAGTGAATTGTTGGAGTTACAAAACCTGTCCCCTTGTCCCCTTGTTCACTGTACAAACACCCAGCGCGCGGATAGTTTATTTTTTGCGAAAATACTGCATATTCCGACTATCATAAAAAATTACTATTGTAGAAGCAGGCGCGCACACCAAAGAAAAAAATATGCACATATTAATTTCATAAAACCGCACAACTGTCATTTCTATCAACTCGCACAACATCAAATTCAACAACATAACACTATTGCCCACCTTTGCATTTTCCATATATCCTTCGAAATTGCTGTTATCCTATTTGCACCGGCGTAGAAGTAGCGTAACTGGCGCAGCTCAAGCACCTGCTCGGGAAAGTGCGTCAGCTGATTGCCGCTCAAATTCAGCTCCTTCAAGGCTGAGTTGCGCATCACAAACGATTTCGGCAACGATTTGTTGGACAAATTATTATTTTTGGCAATCAATGTGACTAACGGTAAATTGCAAATAGCCTCAGGCAATTGTGTCAAACAATTGGAGCTCAAATCCAGTACTTTCAAATTGACGAATTTGGTAAGCGCTGGCGGCAGTTGTGTGAGTCGGTTGTGATTCAGCAGCAACGTCTCGAAATCCTTGTGTGTTTTGAGCGCCTTCTTTGCATGCAAATCGTCGTCCAGCGTGATTACGGTGAGGTTCATACGTCCATAATCCAGTGTTTTTTGCTCGCGCGAGTCTGTGTCGCTGCTGTCTGATGTGTATACCTCCATTTTTCTTAACAAATTTTATTTAATTTTCTTGTGTATAATTAATTTAATATTTTCAAAGTTTTTCCAATGTTTTTTTTTTTTTATATAGTATAAATAATTTATTTATTTTGGTTGTTTTTTCATTAACGATTAGAAAATAATAATTTTGTACACTTCGTGCTTCAGTTTAAATTTAGTGCATAGTTCCGCGCGTGTACGTCTTACTTCACTGACTGTTGTTCAATATTTTAATTCAATAATTTATTTCAATTGTCGATTGCCTATTACTCAACTGAGTACGCGTTGCGTTGTGTGAGCATGAAACGATTATTATATTCTCAATTAAGCTTCTTCGCATAAAGCATGCGCTATTTAAGTTAACTAAAGCGAAGCTACTCCGTCTGATGATCTGATGATTGCCCACTGAGTATGGTAAACATTCGTTGGGGGCAGACGCTGTATTTCGCCCTCGCGTGTTCACTTCGACGACGACAACACGACTGGTAGTTCTGATCAGTGCGGATTGGATGTTGGCTCCGCTTTTGTTTCGGGCGATTAGTATTGTCAATGTGTTAAAGGTATTATAAATAAAAAATTTGGCAGTAAAAAGCTCTCGGCATAAAAGATGAGAGCGATAAGCAGTAGATGCGACTCCGACCGCAGTAAATATTGTTTTTTTACAACGATCATAGAAAAAAGACGTCAGAAAAGCATACGCGAGCGAAAAACGGTGGGTCGGAATGAGGCTTGACACAAGCCCCTAGTGCATAAAGCTGAGTTAGGAAGGTATTGGTATTAAAATGTGTTTGGACTGGAATTGAATCTTCAAAATTCAAACTAGGAAACTTCAGACAAACCTTCAGTAATATGTAAATAAGGCAGATGCAAAAAAAAAAAAAAAAAAAAAAAAATGCGCGCGATCGCCAAAACATTTTTTATGTTCGCGTTTAGGTTGATCTCCATTATTAGTTATTAGTTTGTGCTTGGCAGCTGTTTATTTAGAACGCAAAAAGTTTGTCTGATGATTTTTATACTCGACATTCATGAAGAGCCTATTATCACCGTCACTTCCAACTGTGGTGCCCCGCTGTTGAAAAATCGACATGTAGTGCTCCTATTTTTTTATAACGCCGTTAGAGCCTTCAAACTGTAATTTCTTTATGTCATGTCTAACTTAACCCTTTTTGACCGAGCCATCCTTTATTTTTGTGAAGTGCGTCTTGTTTTTATTCGATAAACACAGATGGCTTGTCATTCAATCATTACCATCTGCATTAATAATGTTTTTTTCGGGTTTAAGGTAATTTTACGCAGACAAATTAGGCTCGTCGCCAGACACCTTTTTCGGTGCTCCTGCCGATCTGCTGCGAGATCGAGGTACTCCAAATTTTTTCAAAATAATTAAAGTAAAAAAATAACATACTTTTTTCGCCTTTTTCTATCCACCAGTAGTAGTCTCGGCTGCGACTGAGGTCTATGGATACGTAATCCTTGCCATGCGCTGCTATTATAAACCCTCCCATTAAGTTGTATGCCCGACTTCTCTTCATTCGTTCTTGCCCTGGGCATAACTAAAGATTAAGTAAAAAGCTCCATCTAACATTGTTGCTCGAAGTTTATTTATTAACGTTGATTACTATTGCGATTTATAGCCTTGTTTTTCTCACTATAATTAGCTGAAACGTATGTATGTACATATGCACAAACAGATGCGCGTGTAAACTTCCTTTTTTGCGCTGATATCAGTCGAGAATCATTATCAGTGCCATTTGCACACACACATACAGAGGAATTAATGAAAGCTTTCTATATTTTGTTGGGTTTAAACAAAATTCCATTATTCCGCAGTGCTAGTGTACGAGTACTCAAGCTTGTTAAAGCTTAAAACTATGCTCATAAATAAAAATTTTATTTCAACGTCTCTACAAAATCGGTTAAAGCTCTCTCATAGCAACAGCTTAATATTATGTACTCAAAATTTTATTTATTTATTTCGTTGATGATTAGTGCGGTGTCTGTGTTCTTATCTCATATTTCCGTTACACTTCAAATAACTGACATCTGTAAAATTTTAAAATTTTGGCTTTTCCCGTTACTCATGCAGCCTATTTACCAAGATATCCAATTCTTTTTGTGCTATATTTTTTACCACCAAAAGTCTAATGCTTACTAAATTTAGAAATATTACGAGGACATATTTTTTAGACGTTATGTAAGTTGTCTAAAATTTAATTAATGAACTTCCAACACAATTATGGCGCTTTGATAAACTAATTCAAGATTAGATGAGAATATTTGTTATCGCTAACGTATTGGTTTGTGGTCTACTTCACAGTTTTATTTATGACTTTGGTTATTTTGTTTTATCAGGACTAAGAAAAAAATTATTGTCCAAGATCTTTTATGAAAGCTTTCTAAGTTATTGGCTAAATAATAGTTATTGACTATAAATTAAAAGTTTTTGGCCAGCCAAACATCACGTGTTCATTTTCCGCACGCATATGTGGAATTTGTACTCCAACGGTTAAAGGGTCCATTTTCAAGACTTTATTAAAAAAAAATTAATAAAATAATAAAAATAGCGTTACTTTAATGGTAAAAAAAAGTTTAGCTCGTCCAACACTTATTCTAACGGTAATTTCACTATGATAACAGTTTGTGGACCGATGACCTATGTAAGTTCATTTAAGCTTTTGTTGTTATTGTTTTAACGGTTATTTAATCCTCGTTAGGATGGTGAGGTCATTTCAGATCTTTTACGTCAGTTGTAGTTTCGCGCTCGCTTCTTTAAACTCTTGTTGTTTTGTAGCTTCGAAAAATATTCCTGAAATAATTTTGAATCCGGCCTATTTGGCAGTCCTTGGCCGTATGAAAATCAGGGTGGGTTCCAGTTATGTAAACTCGACTTACATAGAATGGCTTTCTTTACACTCATGTATTGCTCTCACCGACATTACGGCGCGCCAATAGCACCTACATATGTACATAAGTGTTATTTAGCTCCCAATGGCATAGTGTTATCCCGAATGCTGATGAAACTTAAAACGGCTGCCGTGAAATTTAATAAAATTGTTTAATAAAAACTATAAATTATTACTTTTTTGCACAGATTAATCATTGCAAACGTCAAATATGTTTGC
Organism: Bactrocera zonata; assembly: GCA_037783105.1. Classification (NCBI taxonomy): domain Eukaryota; kingdom Metazoa; phylum Arthropoda; class Insecta; order Diptera; family Tephritidae; genus Bactrocera; species Bactrocera zonata. The sequence goes on from JBAWJQ010001700.1 coordinate 647,314, forward strand.
ATTTAGATAAGGCAATGTCACTTTGACAATTAAAAATTTTGTTCTGATCTATTGGTTGTAAACGTAAACAGTGAAAAATAGTTATGTATGTGCATACGCCACTACAGAAGTGCATACATACTATAAATACATACATACAGACGTATGTACATTTATTACTTTATTGATAATCGCCGTCTACAATCAGACCTCCCTCCCTGCATATACACCCTGTAAATTACTATATTCACATTACATACATTTGTTTTTTCGTTAGGCGCTTATCAAAATGTATACATACATATGTACATATGTAAGTATGTACGTACGTATATTCACACTTATGTCTTTATATACTCGTGTTTTTGTTTTCACAAGTATTTAAATATAGTAAACACCTTATACATATATGTATATTTATAATTAAAAAATTATGCAAGTCATCGCAATCAACTGCTAACCCAAACACAGTAAATAATTAGCGTGTGACCACACATGCAGTATTTATTGCATCTTTTCCGAAAGCAATGATACAAATATTCTCATTGAAATCTTTTTAGTGGTATTTTATTACATTGAATCCAAAGGAAATGTTACTAATAAAAGCTGCTCATATATTTGTATGTACATCAGCTTATCTAGCTTCGAAATCTAATTTCGCCCGCTAATTAATTCCCCACTACAAAGATATTTTTCCCATTTTTCTAATATTTTTTTAGCTTTATTTCTAAAATTGTTCGCCTTTATCAATAATAAATAAGGCCTTATCAACCTCTAGTTTCATATAAAGTTCACCCCATACAAACAAATCCTATTTGGGACCAGACGTTGCCTGTGTTTGGGGTTATCTTGGAACATTTATTTAATTATTATTTATTATTCGCATTAAAAATTATTTTTGCAAAGTTTATGCAGATGTTGAAATTAAATTCCATTTGTTAACGTGTTTTCATACATACGTACATACAAGTACATATATATTTATGACATAACCTCAAAGTGAATTTAAGATTGTCAATAAATTACTAAGTGAAACTTAATGTTGACGCGATCGGTCATACATACATACGTTCTTACAGTTTACGAAATTGTGTATTTGTCTTTGTCAAAGAAACGTTGTTGGCAACTTTCAAAGCAATAGAAGGACTTCCGGCCATTATCGGTGCGGCCCGATGTGGTAGTCTGGAAACGCAGACGAAGAAACTTCAGACGTGCCCAAACACTGCACATGGTACGACAATAGGATCCCTTTGGAAGTTTCTCACTGGAAGGCTGCATAGCGAGGCGTCCATGCCTCCAGTTGAGGAACACAATGGATCACTCTCGAAGAAGTTTTTGCTTTGATGCATTCGTAGAAATCATTTTTTGATTACGTGGTCGACATAGAAAATACTCCGACCAGACTACGGACGCAACTAACTTCAGACATGCACGGAACGTCATTCATAGTGATGCCATTAACACCTTCGATGTAAAAGGCGTACTTGAAGTCAAACAACCACTCACAGCAGACGAAGACTCTTGTGAAACTGCGTTCTGGATTTTATAACAGATTAAACTTTCACCTGTCCAAAATCGGTCCGCAAATACAAAGTATATGTCCTGCGTGCAAATCTAAAATCCCTATCCCTACGATTGAAACAGCAAGTTTCCTGGCACTCCCGGTAGATGATTTTCACGTGTGTATGTGTTAGTTTCTATGTAAATTCTTTCAAATATCCAAAACACTACAAATTACCTAATTAAAGTAAGTAATTAGCCTGAAAGCCAATTATTGGTTTCGGTGAGTATTTAACGATCCTATTGATAATTCTAAACGGAACTCTTGTGTAAGTGCGATCGTTCATCTCTTTCTTACGCAGTGAGCAGTATGAGTTGCATGGTAAGTTTCCGTGCTAATGCTTTCTACGAATTCGAGTTTCGGTAGCCGTAACGTAATAGTTGCAAACAACGTAGACTTCATTATTGTGAACGACTTTCCAATAAGAAGCAGCACATATAATTCAACAGTTTGACATTTTCAACTGTCATCAGCACCTCTGCAAAAACAATAATTGTAGCCTGTGTTAGCAAAAATCCACCCAAAGTTTATCGCGAAATTTTCTAAAAATTGAGTCTTAATAAAGCATATAAAACACTAAATATTTTGTAAAAACTAAAGTAATCACAATGTCAGATCTCGATAAGTGGATTGAGACAGTTAAGGAATGTAAATATTTGCCAGAGAATGACTTGAAAAAACTTTGTGATATCGTGTGTGAAATTTTGCTTGAGGAATCCAACATACAACCAGTTAGCACGCCCGTCACAGTATGTGGAGATATACATGGGCAGTTTTACGATTTGGAAGAACTCTTCCGCACAGGTGGCCAAATACCTGATACCAACTATATTTTCATGGGTGATTTTGTAGACCGTGGCTATTATAGCCTCGAAACTTTGACACGTCTGCTCACACTGAAGGTGAGCGTTCAAATTCATTTGATTCATTTCATTTTTTTCAACATTGATAATTATTCATTTATACTAATAGGCACGTTATCCTGACCGTATTACACTGCTGCGTGGAAATCATGAATCGCGACAAATTACCAAAGTGTATGGCTTTTTCGATGAATGTTTCACCAAGTATGGAAATGCTAATGCATGGAAATACTGTTGCAAAGTTTTTGACCTGCTGACAATTGCTGCGGTTAGTATGGCAAAGATTTAAATTAAAATTGCGTACTAATCGTTTTTCTTTAGATTATTGATGAGGAGGTGCTATGCGTGCATGGTGGTCTCAGTCCAGAAATTATCACACTTGACCAAATACGTACTATAGACCGCAATGGTGAAATTCCTTATAAGGGTGCATTCTGTGATCTCGTGTGGTCGGATCCAGAAGATATGGACCTATGGTAAGTACAAAAAGAGCTTGATTTTTCTTTTTTTGCGAAAATAATGCTTAATACTTGTGCATTTTCAGGGGCCAGAGCCCGCGGGGTGCTGGATGGTTATTCGGTCAGCTTGTGACAAAGGACTTTATGAATATTAACAATTTAGAATTGATTTGTCGTGCACATCAACTGGTTAACGAAGGTATTAAATACATGTTCGATAGTAAGCTTGTAACAGTGTGGTCAGCGCCCAACTATTGCTATCGTTGTGGCAATGTAGCTGCGATTTTGACGTTTAAAACTGCGAAAGATCGCACAACCAGTATTTTTAATGCGGTGCCAGAAACGGATCGAGTCATACCACAACAGAATACAACACCATATTTTCTGTAAAGAAACATATCTATTTGTCCACCCGCCCACTTGTGATTGCTCATCGTGGAGTATTTTTTGCCTTTAACGTTTACGCTGTGTTCCACGTTTTTGATATACTCGATTTACCCTAGATTCGATATATAAGAATCTAGAAAAAAAAATATCTTAAACGTACCTATAATAACAATAGCCAAAATAATATAAAATGTTTCGGTATTGGTATCAACTGCTGCAACTAGCCTGCAAAATATCACAACTTGTTTGAATGCATGTCATCATTTTTTATTACTACGTAAAAAATACTTTGGTTTTATACATAAAAAGGTTGTATGAAATTTGAGAATGTGTAAAATTTGTTTTAAATATTCCTCAACTAATTTTAATGTATTTAAATTCGTAGCCTACGGCATTTACTCCAGTTATGTTACTTAATAACAATTCGTAAATATTGCCTCAGGCCTGTTTGAGCGTATGTCTGTGTGATAAAAGTTGCACAGCTTCTTCAATTCCATGCCCTCTGCAATTAAATCTACATAAAAGTGTGTATAATATGTGACTAAATGAAAATATCCGCGCAATTCGCAATTAATGTAGATAACATAAAAATCTCTTCCGTTAAATTGGTCAAATGCTGTGGAGTAGCTATCAGTGTTGGTGCAAATACAGTGGCTAAATTATGCTCGTTCATTTTGTTAGCCGCGTAATGGGAAGCCACTCTATAAAATAAATCACAAAGTAATCAAGAAATAACAATTCAATTGGCTGAATGTTGAAATACCTTTTTAAATGCTCTGCCATGAATTTGAGGCAGTTGTAATGCGCTGGCGGTAAACGTTTAGCCGCCTCAGTCATATTACTTATCTGCTCTGCAACGTTAGGGCTTCCTATAAGAAGCAAAATGTTTTTTCAATAATCGCTAATAAACTTTCATATATTTCAGTTAATTACTTGCTGCTTGCATAAAACTCGGGTAAGCCTGAAAAGTGATGAGCGGCACAGGCAGTAGGCGCAGATATAGTTTCAACGTACCAGCTATCACATTTACATTGCCATAAGCTCCTTCCGACATGTCCGTCTTTTCGCCATCACGATCCAGCGCTAATTTGAGCGCGTCTATTTCATCTGCAAAGCCCGAAACACGATATATACCCTCTTGCAACATACCACGTGCCTCAACCTCTTCCACACAACGTCTCACAACGAATGGTACACTGCTCTGATACAGTTGCACCACCGTGGTTAAATCAGTGCCAAACACACCACGTATGAGCTTCATATCCGGCACACATTTGGCCGGCACTAACTCTGCACATTTGAAATGCGCCATGAAACCGCATGCTTCACACTTCATACCCTGTGCTGTGAAACCCCAAAGAAAATTCGCACAAAACTCACACCAATTGAGACCCTTAAAGTTATGCACCTTAAAGGTATGTGCCTTTTCATAGACAAGTGGTAGTATCAAGTCGGCGGTATCACTGACGTCCTTCATTTTGTTGGTAACCTCTTTATTTATCGGCGCTTTGACACTATCGCAATCACCATTGACATCCGTGTTAGCAATTTCTATAACACCGCAACTGTCTTTCGCTGACACCATTGACTTGCCAAGCTCATGGGATAATGCCCTCAATTTACGTCGGTTAAGTGTCATGTATGGACTCTGTTGGTAGCAATTGCGCGTTTGCTGATTAATTTGTAGTATGATGGGAGCAGCATGTAATTGCATGTAAAAATTAACCAGGCCGTCAGCAACCAAATCGTGTATGGTATCATAGTGTTTGGATTGTTCTTGCAAGTAATGCCCTTTGCCAGGTTTGTAATAAATCTTAAAATGTTTGGTACGATAATTAAAACGCACGCTTAAAGTAAAATAATCATCTGCTTTGGGACTACGACGCAACAAGTAAGTGCCATCTGCTGTATTGGACAAAAGTTGTTCAGCTTCTAGATGCCCCATTGCGCCGTGGTACTCTGGACCATAACAATTCCCTTCATTATTGGCGATATTTAATGTTAAGGGGCGTGTGCGGTGTAAAGGTTTGGGCGTGGGCGCTTCCAGCTGTATTTTATACACTAACAAAGAAGCATATTAGCTGTGGTCAGGGATACAAGGCACATAAATAATACTTACACTCGGGTTTCCAAACCTTCTGCACGGGTGAACTGGGCTCCACAGATACAGTGGAAGGTCGCGACATTGCGCTGCGATTTTTCGCCGTTCAGATTTTACTATTTTCTACAAGTCTGTATCATTTTTCGCAAATTAATCTGTTCGTTGAACTTTCGTAGAAAATTGCATCCATAGAAAACTATATGAAGTTAATTGTCAAATATAATAACAAAAAAAAAAACACACACACACAGGAAACAGGGCGCTCACGGTACAAGTTCATAATTTAACAAGTTTCTAGTTTAGAATAAAAGTTGTATTGATTTTGCTTTGTGATCCAAAAATATTATTCGCTATGAATATATGTAATATACATACTATATTTTACATATATAGCATAAAGTTAGTAAACAATTATTAATCGCTAACATTTATAAAATGTTTGCATTTATAAAAATTGCAGGCACTCTGTATTTTTATACTTGATAAACTGTCACGCCAACAACGTTGCTGACCCTGTTCAGATGAAATGAAAGAAGCAGGCATAACAAAACAAGAATTTTCCATTTGAAGTGTTTGATAAAAGAGAATCAGAAAAGGTGAAAAACGCTCATATCGGTGGAAAATCTGTGAAAACTATTAATCACGAATTTGTGTGAAGTTAGCAACGCGCGTGAAATTTTTATTAGTTATAAATTAGATCTATGACGAGTAGTACGTTAAAAAGTGAGAACGGACACGCAACCAAACAAGAAAAAGAAAACATTGAATAAGATTTTAAGAGGGGTGTGCGGTACGTACGGCGGTATCCAGACTTATAGAAGTGAGACCTTGAAAAAAAATACGACGAATATTGCTTAGGACAGTGTAAGGCGGAGCACCAAGGAATGGCGTATGATCTCCAGCAGCCATTGTGAATACAAAAAAATCGGAAAAGTTAATAATTATTTTAAAAGTGAAAACTAGTTGTAGAGATATTGTACTAAAAGTGTTTGTCCATAATGCCAAAAGTAATGGGATCAATTGATGCGGAAGGGAATGTGACAGCCGGGTCGCATAGTGGACGTGAGGCACGCAATTTAGCCGAAAAGCAACGCCGGGATAAAGTAAATGCAAGTATACGGGAACTAGCTACCATAGTGCCGCAGGCGGCGGATTCATCGCGACGATTGGACAGGACCGGTATACTAAGATGTGCAGCGCATGGTTTTCGTTTGCAATACATATTTGGTAAATCAGTGCCAAGAAAACAGACAATGCATGAGCTCTCACAAGATCCGCATTTTGCGGATGCGTTGACATACTTATTAGACAGCTTCTTTATAACATTAACCTGTCATGGACAAATTGTCGTAGTATCAAACAGTGTGGAGAAATTGCTCGGACATTGCCAATCGGATCTCTATGGACAAAATATACTGAGCATAACGCATCCAGACGATCATCCGAATATGCTGCAACAACTAATACCACGTGACATGGAAGCGCTATTCCGTTGCAGTCACGAATATCAAATGCAGCAGCAAAATAACGATAGTAACAGCAATGAAAACACTGATACGTTTTTGGGAGACATCAATGAACGCTTGCGTAATGATAAGCGTTCATTTGTTGTACGTCTTGCACGGGCGGGTACACGTTCAGAGGCGAATCGAAAGTATGAATTGGTGCGAATTGATGGCTGTTTTCGACGCAGCGACTACTCCTGCTCAAATGGCACATTTCCCATTGTTTCACATGTTCTGCGGCGGACACGTTACAATGGCACTGAAGGTGTCCATGCAATGCAGCATGATGTTATAGCACAAGCCGCACTGCACGGCATCAGTGGCAACGATGTGGTGCTTGTAGCTATGGCACGCATCATACATACACCAAAGATTACCCATTATCTAACGAGCGAGAACAGCGGACGCATGGAATATAGAACACGCCACTTAATAGACGGACGAATAATTGACTGTGATCAGCGTATCGGGCTGGTGGCTGGGTACATGAGAGATGAGGTAAGGTTGTTTACCACTATTTTTAGCATTAGGCATAAAAAGATAAAAATCACAGTTGCAAATACACACACACATATATGTAGGTGTATGTAATATTGTAATAGAAAATTAGACAATTATGTGCTAAAAATGCAGGTATTGCCGTAAAGAGTCATTTAATAAATAAATATAAATAGCTCAATTATTTGCTTCGGGTAGGTTCGGTCGGTAGAAGTCTCGCTTTGTTGAAAGTGTATTGTTGCTCTGTTTGTTTCTCTTAGCCGCCTTATCAGTCAAAGTACACGTATTTGTATGCACATACATATGTATGTTTATTGCTTTTAGATGATATTTGCCTTATTGATACAATTATTTGTATATTCGTACATACATACATATCTACGAGCGCTTATTCTGCTTAACATGCGAATACGGCGACAGCAAAACAGCTAAAAAGTATAAAACAAAACAACTAAACGATAAAAAAATGTTTGGCATTTTTTTTTATTTTGAACAGCCGAAAACATTATGGTTTTCTGTCCGTCTGTCTATTTTCATACGTACACACAGCTGTTCACCAGACTTCAGAGCATAACATTTGATTTCTTGTTGTCAAAATGACTTTGCTGGATTAGTAGAATTAATTAATCACACATTTAAATAATATTGTGTTTAAGCATATATCAATATGCATGGTTGTGTGTAGTATTTGTTTGTTATTCTGCTCAACGGCGAAGACATTCGCATTAAGCGTATTGAACTGCCATTCAACCGAAAAAATCAAATGATCAAGTAGGTAATCGCCCAAATCAAGAGACAAGAAAAATCAAAAAGCACTCGGGTTTTGATTTAACACTTTTGATTTTACGTAAATAATGTAAATTATTATTTTTTTATATATATATGTTCGAGGGTACGTACATATCTACATATGTATGCATGTGTTCAAACAGGTTTTGTGAAGTGTATGTGTGCTAATAAAGCAAAAGAGTGACGGATTTTAATTCTATATGACCAAAATTCTAATTTTGTTACATTGAAGAATTGGTGGTGGGAAGCATTCTTGAAGTAACAAATAATAATAATAAAAGAATAGCTAATATGAAAAAATCGTTAGGGCTTAACTATGTACAGTTGCACAGTTTATAAATATACTTGTATTACAAGTATAGCTTATTTTAAAAAATTGCAAGTCAGTAAATACATATGTACACATGTATGTGTATGCATTCTACTAATGATAAGTTAGAAAATAATAAATTGAAATGAGCGCAGTGATTGTGTTGGTTAAAATGCCACACACAAGTCTACATACACTGGGATGTAAACATGTATGTACATACATATGTATATATCTAGGTATTTTTGTTTATGGTACTGAGAGAAAAAAATGCTATATACGTGCGTATCTACCATATAAATACAAACATACATATCTACATATATAAATATACATATGTATATATGTATCTACATGTAACAATTTGTATGCTTGCCTAAGATAGATAAGTATGTACATATGTGTGTATGTGTGTCGACGCACGCCGAGAGCGCTATTAAATAGTTTACGTTTGTTAGAAATAGAATTGGCTATAAATATTTATATAGAACTGTTTTATTCGCATGAGCTTTCACTTATTATTTTATTTATTAATGTTATTTTTATTTATCTTTCTTTTTTTTTGCAATATTTTTCAAAAGCTTGTAAATAAAATAATTTATCTAATAGCAGTCCGTGACCCCTGCGGGAGTTGCATATAGGAGCTGTAGGTCTGTTGTATAACATACATACATACATACATATGTATATTTTTGCTGATATCAAACAGCTACGTAGTTTAAATAGATGGGGAAATGGTAATAGAACACAGATGTATGTAATACATTTATACACTTACATACATACATATGTATGTACGTTGCAGTTAATTTTATACAAGTAAGCATACACATACATACATATAAAAAGATACTATCGTTCATACAATATAATTAATAATGGTCTGGCGTGAACCCTCCCGACGGGTTTAGGCCAAGTTTTTACACATAATTAATTTCCTTGTTGACAAAGGTGTGGTTTTTTTTGTCTTCAATATAGCGCTGCATTGACTGCATAAAAAAAAACATTCAATCATTTATTGGTATAAATTATTAAAATTGTACATCTGTTCGTGATTGACACAAAGAAACAAATTTTTATGCTTAAACATTACATACATATACATATGTATGTATATATTAATGCATCATAAGTTCATACATATGTATAGGAATCGAACTATAAGTTTTTAACTATTTGAGGTTATGTTGGGCACTATCGTATAACGTCTCGTCTGTGGCTGTATGTTATACTTTATATTTGCTATAAATAAATGCATACATATGTACATGTGTGTTTTGCGTATTTATGTATTTGCAAATATGTCTCTAGTATGTAGCTTGATTAGATGGCAGTCGTACTGCAGATAGCATTGGGGAGTTCATGGTTTTTACGGCCAATTATATGCGAAACTTTATCTACACATTATGTTTGTATGCGCGTGCTAATGTATGTATGTGTAAATTGTGTCTGTATATTTATATTTACTTATTTTAAGTCCTTCGTTGATGTTTCTAGCATATGTATGTATGTATTTGGGTTTTTGTACTCGTATATGTACAATATATGATAAATGTGTACATACATATGTGACTAAGAAAATGCTTACTAATTTTTATTTTTCGAGTGAAAATTTAATTAATTTTTTTATATTTATATTTAAAAAAACTCTTATACAAATTCATCACATAAGGACTAGTTTCGCATATCGCCTACATTTATAATTACAAACAGACAGACGGACATGACTGATTATTTGCATTTTATTTTTTAAATTTTTTTACATATATTTTTTTCTCAGTCGCAACACGTTTACAATTAAAATTTTTATTTCTTTGAACAATAAAAGCAGGCTTTTTATCATAAATTACAAATATTGCCACGTTGTCCCAGATAATGTATCAAATGAGGCTTGCTAAATGATAGGCTCGTAATAAGCATACATATCCTATTTTAATTTTTTTTTAACTTTATTAAAAATAAAAATATTTAAGATAAGCTCACTGTTTATGGCAAGCACACTACTAGGTATAGCGTAGAAATGCCAATAAAAGCTGTTATATCATTTTTTTCTATTCTATTTTTTTCTATTTTGTAGAAAATTTCTAAACAAATCTAAGCAAGATAAGCCTATTGTAGGGAATATAATCGTTATTTTGTAGCTGTGTTTACTGTTGAATGTCAATGAGTATATCGCGAGTAAGTGTGAGGGTTTGACTTCTTATGACATATTTGTTTACATTTTAGTTGAGTATTGTTTTCAGTCAAACAAAATAAATCATATTTTCCAGGATTTTACTGCTTTAAATAACTTATTTATGCACGCCTACTTATTTTCATCTTCCATTGCAGGTCTACAATCTTAGCCCATTCTCTTTCATACACCACGATGATGTGCGTTGGGTAATTGTCGCGTTACGCCAGATGTACGACAATTTTGACGAGCAAGGTGAAAGCTATTATCGCCTACTCACACGGAATGGAACCTTTATTTACCTGCATTCGCAGGGTTACTACGATACCGTAGACACCGAGCGCAATGTCTACTCCTTCGTATGCATCAATACGCTGTTGGATGAGGAGGAGGGCCGTTATTACATGGAGGACATGAAGCGACGATTTTCTACAATTATACATTCGAATTTGCCCATTTCCTCAACGGTGGACGCACCTGCCTCTCACGATCCCGTGCGTTTGGAACGCAGTGTAATGTTTTTAATTGACAATTTACAAACTCGTCGTACGCAAGGTAATGGCACAGGCTGCGGTGAAGATACCGCTACACAGGCAGACAATGTGCGAACAAAAAGTCGACGTCTGATGTTGGTGCCGCCGGAAGTCTCCTCGGTGCGCAGCTCAATCATGCAATCGTTGTCTGTGGTAAATATTGCTGCTAAGAATTTGCGCAGAAATATACGTCGAAAAGCGCGTAGAGATTTGCGTAGGGCGCAAAGAGGGCCGCAAAGCTGCAGCGATAGCAGTGATACATCCATCTCAATAGATAGTAGTGATGAAGATGTTGCGAATGGTCAAAACACTGCTTCGTCCGATTCCATGTACACAGATCCAACGCAAGCGAATTTGATGCGACCAAGTGTGCTGCAAATGAATACAGGGGCATCCACAAGTCAGCGGACCGCGCTGGATCAGCGCCTAACTGCATCGACAACTGGCGAATTTGATGCTAGCAATGCAACACACACACCCGCGTTAAAGCGTGCACGTGCAACGATAATGGCAGCTAGTTGTAGCAACGGCAGGTGCAGCAGTGGCAAGAAAAAGAGCACCAAAATATACGTTGAAGAAATCATTCATCAACCGAAAACTTGCATGAGCACGCTACTAACGCCACCCGCAACCACTATGCCAATTGCAAGTACGACAGAAATCCATGAAGTCATCAACAATTCTTTGGAGAACATCGATCAGTCACTGCAGAGCATACAAGCGAATGCACGCAATTTGTGCCAACAACATGCACAATTTTTGCCTCAAAATGTGCCACAGAACTTCAATCAGCAACTGGATGAGATTATTGTGGAACATCAGCGCCAAGCTGAGCAGCTCATTAATATCAGAAATGAGTACGATGTACATTTGCAGCAACAGCTGACGCAACAACAACCGCCAGAGTTACAACAAACACAATTGCCCGCATTTGATGATTTAGCTGCTATAGATCTACCGCTATTGCCGCAGTTGGTATTTTCCAGCGATGAACAAGCGCCGCACATCGATGCTGCGGCAAATGCCAGCAATTATATAGAGGCGAGTGCTACAATCCTTAGTGAGTTGGAAAAGCGGCTATAGTGTGTGTGCCAAGTCTGCCCGTGGTGGCTGGTCATTGCTGTGACAATAACATTGTTGTAAGAGTTATTTGTGTGTACGCAGCGGCGGCGCCGACACCTTCCATTTGTGTCACAACACAGCGTAGTGTAACCGGAGCTGGTGAGTGTGCATCTATTTTGTGTCCCATCGTGTTAAGGCAACTACAAAAACACTTCAAACAACAAAAAGAAAAGTTCAAACCAAACTAATTCACTAACAAACAATTTTCCAAACAACATTGATATAGTGTGCCAGGTGGTGGCGTAGAGCATATTTTTGGTGATTTCACTACAAAGAACAAACAAAAAATTATTAAACTATGTGGTGGCTTAGTAGGATATTAGTACACTTAACCTAACTGGTGTTGAGAATTGTTAGCGTGCAGTTAAGATAACAAAAAAGAGCTATAATGTGTTGAGACAAATGAAAAACAAAATGCAGCAATTAATTGGCATTGAAAGTGAAGAAAAAAGTATAAAGAAAGTTTTAATGATTGCACAATAATACAGTTTTTATGTATATTGTATAACGGTTTTCAAAGTGATTATGCGTTTTCTGTGTGCAAACGCCGGCACGAGCTTATCGAGTTAAAAATAGATAAGCAAGTAGCTTTGAACAGGAAATGTTACATACACAGACTGTTTAAATATGGAACGATTTTTTACTAAATAAGCCAATCGCAGTTACGTAATACAAAGTTTATAATTCGAACATTTTTATGGAAAGTGCAAGTGATAGTGCAAATAAATTTTATATTTTAATATAAAAAACAAAATTTATTAACATTTTTTAATTCCCATACACTTTGTGTAAAAAAAAGTTTACTATGGTTTTCAACAACATAAAAGCAAGTGCCAGCTAAATTTATTAAAAATAATTCTAAATGCATTATGAAGTAATCATTACATTTTTTTCTAAAATATTAGTTTTTTTATAAATTTTGCGATAAGAACCAAGCATAATCAAGTAAATTTGTTATATGCTCCTAAAGTTTCTTATAAACAAATCAAAACCAAACGGACCGTTTTATATTAAAAAAAAGTGCTATTCAAATTTTTTAATACAAAATAATTAAACGAAAATTGTCCAATTTTAATATTTTTCATAAATTATGGCAAACAAATCCATACAAAATTTGCATAATTTTTTTTAGTAAATTTCGCTTTGAAAAAAGTTGAAAGTAAAATCAAGTTGAAATGGAAAATTAATAAATTATTTGAATGTTCGGAAAAAACAGAACAAATAAAAAACAAGTTTGGCTAATAAACATTTGTGAAAACAGTCTACGAAAATATTACAACTATTATTGAAAGAAGAATCTATAAAAAACACATAATTATTAAAAATTTCAAATTTATTTAACAATTGATTGAGAAACTAGCGTAGACAGCTATGCAAACAATTTATTCAGCAAATTTAAAGAAAAAATGTATAAACCCGACAACAAGAGCGGTGGTTTGATAATAATAAACGTAATATGCAATACAGGCCAAAAGTAAGGGCTTGCGCAGAGTATTTTTTTTATATACTATATATTCGACAATTTATAATATTAAAAATTATATTTTTTATAAAAATAAGCGAATTAAGAAGATATTTTTCTTTACAAAAGCAAATAATTAATTAATGGAAATAAGATAAGAAATAATTGAAAGACTAATATTTTTTAGCGCGCTGTGGAAGTTTTGAAAAGATTTTTTACAAAAAGTATAAACAAATATCTTGAGAGATAGAATGAACAATGTACCCAAAACAGTATGTTATTATACATACATGACTTATTTAAAAATAATATATGTATGTGTGTACACATATAAGAATTTTGCTTGGAAATTATATACAACAAAAAATTAAGCCGAACATAAGAAATATTTAAACGCGAGGCCGTAAAAAATATATTACAATACATAAAAAAATACATACTTGCTTCAAAATTAATAGTGAGAGATAATAATAAGATTTTTAAAAAAGTTTGCTTGCATATTTAACTTTTATACAAAAGAAAAAACCAAAGAGACAACCTACGACGTCTTGGCTTCCCAAAAAACCCAAAACAAACTTGTCAACGCATTTTCACTCCAAACGCTTTAGCTGCAAAAAATTCTCAACACTTAAATATAAACAAAAAATTGTTATATATATTTTATTTTTTTAAACTATACATATATTTTACAAAATATTTTATATCACTAATAATTTTTAATGCAGGTTTTACAAATATGTTTGTAATGTATTGTTTTACATTTACTTTATAATCGTTTGTCTTATACAATTTTAACATTAACCTTAAGTTTATAGACAATTAAGTACAGCAAAACTTGGAAAATTTATATATTATTTTCTGGCATTGTTTTTTATTATTTAATTTTAATTACTTTTTCTAAGCAGTAATTAAGTTGTAAAATGGTAAACCCAAATGATTGACGAAATTTTATGGCAAAGCAAAATGCGTACATTTAAGTAATATCACTGTTTTTATTATGCACACATACACACATCAATATGTATACATGTTTTTAGCTGTTAATGGTATATCTTAAACGGATAAAAGCAAATAGTTTTTCACTAAGAAAAGCTTACAATAAAAAATATAATAAATACTTACACATATACATATATTTATGCATGCAAATTTATGTAAATATGTATGTATAACTCTGCGAGTATATGTACATATGTGCGTGTCGAAAGCCATATTTGGAGCGTATTTAAGGTGCGGTGCTGTTTATACAATATTTTGCACATAAGAGGACTAATAATAAAGGCGAGAGTAATATAGAAAGCGTAAGATATACAAATATTATGTGTAACGTGGACTCGTACTATTTTTATTAATTGTATTATAAGTAATAAATTTAAAAATAATAAAGGAACGTGTCATTCGAAAAAATTCACTACTTTTATTTTCGCTGGTACAAGGTAGGTTCTTGGAAAAATAAATTCTACAAATCTTCAATTAACTAAGCTGAAAATTTCATTCACATATCACAAAATTCCAATAAATAACAGAGAAAATGCATACTTCCAAAATTTGTACATTTCATACCACGCGAACAGACCTGCACATTTCGCACTACGCGAACAGACCTGCGAAACGCATTTTTACAATTTGTCAAATTGCACCATATCTACTAGGCGAACAGAACCGCACAGAAAGTGTATGCACCTGCAGCCCCTGAAAGTATGCCTCTCACAAACGCGCCACATGTCGCCCTATACATGTGCTAAGCAACATGACGCGCACACAGCTACATGTGGCTAAGCAACATGACGCGCACACAGCTACATGTGGCTAAGCAACATGGCGCGCACACAGCTACATGTTGCTCGTATACATGTTGCTGGCAACATTTTCGGCGCCACTTGCTTGCAATTCTGCGCGCCTGGTGCATTGGGCGGAATTTTCGATTTGTGAAAATGCAATGCGCGCAGGTCTGTTCCTTTCTTGCGAATTGGTTTTTGAGAAATTCTTTGAAATTTACATATGTGCGTGATGTACACGACTTTTATTCGTTATTTTAATAAAAGACAAGTAAAAATAATGAGTTTTTTATTAATATTTATTTGATTTAATTTTGCAAAAAATTCATGGTTGCCATATGAGTTTTAGATAAAAAAAGTTTATAAAGTACAATTTTTATTAAATAAATTATACCTAATATTTTAGTTTCTTAAAAATATTATAATAATTTGGTTTAGGGTTGCCAATGTGATTTTTTAACGAAAAAAGTTTACAAAATAAATTTTTTATTAAAATCAAAACATAAATTCATATCAATACTAAAAATTCAAGCCCTTCAAAAATATTATAATAATTTTGTCTAGGGTTGCCATTTGATTTTTAGTTAAAAAAAATTTACTAAATAAAATTTATAAAAATCAATATTTGTATTGTAAAATACAGCTTGCAAAAAATATTATAATTTCTTTAAGGGTTGCCATATGACTTTTGATTAAAAAAAGTTTACAAAATAAAATTTTTATTAAAATCAGTACATACATATGTATGTACATTCATATCAATACTTAACAAAGGTACATACATAGCTTCTTCAAAATATTATAATAATTTCGTTCAGGGTTGCCAAATGACTTTTGATTAAAAAAAGTTTACAAAATAAAATTTTAATTAAAATCAAAACATAAATTCATATTAATATTAAAACATTTAACTTACAAGAATATTACAATAATTTGGATAGGGTTACCATATGATCTTTGATTAATAAAATTTTACAAAATAATGTTTATATTAAAATCAATATATAAATTCATATTAATATTAAACAATATAACTTCTACAAAATATTTTGATAATTTCATTTAGGGTTGTCATGTATCTTTTGATTAAAAAAGAAATTTACAAAATAAAATTTATAGTAAAAACGGTATATAAGTTCATATTAATACTAAATACTTTAGCTTCTTAAAAATATCTTTATAATATCCTTTAGGGTTGCCATATGCCTCTTGACTAAAAAAAGTGAACAAAATAAAATTTTAATTAAAATCAATACATGCTAAAAAATCAAGCGCTCCAAAATATTATAATGATTTCGTTTAGGGTTGCCATATGCTTTTTGGTTAAAAAAAATTTAAAAAATAAAATTTATAGTAAAAACGGTATATAAGTTCATATTAATCCTAAATACTTTAGCTTCTTAAAAATATTTTGATAATAGCGTTTAGGGTTGCCATGAGACATTTAAAAAGAGTTTAAAAAATAAATGTATATTAAAATAAATGAACAAATTCAAATTAATATTAAACAATATAGCTTCTTCAAAATATTGTAATAATTTGTTTTAGGGTTGCCATGTGATTTTTTAACGAAAATGTGTACAAAATAAAATGTATATTAAAATTAATACATAAATTCACATATACATAGCTCCTACAAGATATGTATAAAAAATTCGCTTAGGGTTGCCATATGATCTTTGGTAAAAAGGTATACAAAACAAAATGTATATTAAAATTAATGGGGTTGGCATATGTTTGTATAAGCCGAAATATTAAATTTTGTTAAGTTTTTATATATACATACATACACTAACATTTTTACATGGCTGCCAAACTAATTATTTAATATAAAACATATTAATTTAATACGAACAAAGCATTTTCGCTTCCTTTGAACGTTTTCTACCCATTTGCAAATGTAAAGCCAAGCACATTACAACAACCACTTCAGCTGTTTTATATACATACATACATATGTTCGTTGCGTACGCTTTTTCTCACATTCTTGTTTTATTTTCTGCCACTTCGTGTTCGTGAACTTGAACTTCACACTCGTTTTAAAAGTGACTTTCGTCGGAAAAATACAAACAATAAACGAAATTTGCATGCCAGCAATTAGGCGTTTACAAACAAACAAGCATACATACATACATACACAGCATATATTGAGTATGTATATATGTGAGTGTGGGTCATTTCAGCTGCGCTTTTTTGGTGAAACTGCCTTTAGCGGGTTATTTAATGAGTAACAGTTGAAAAAGTAAATAAATACAGCTGGTGGGCTAGCGCACCTTATAGGAAGAGATTTTTAGCGCTCAGATGTTCACTGGGCAATAAGCAAGTAGGTTATCAAAAACAAACCAAAAAGTAAACAAAAGCTTAAACAAGCGAAGGTGTTTTGATGACGTTGCGCTGATGACTTCGAAACAACTCATTGGCGCAAAATGTGGTGAATGCAGAGGCAAAACCAGAAATATGTATTGCAGTGATATGCTGGTTGGAGATACAGCTGCAGGGTGCTCCAATTGGTGCTTAGGAAAATAATGCCATAAATTTTATAAAAATTGTTTACTATTGTTGGGTATAAATGGGTCGTCATAACACCGGTTTTCGGAGAATCATACTGAGCGACTGATGATGGGACCGTTCCTGCGACAGCCGGGAACCGGAACGGACCCGGGTATTTACGCGACCAAGAACTGTGAACTCGGCAGTATTCCTACAAATTACTTCCGGGATTGATTATGGGACCTGTGACAGTAGGGAACTGGAATGGAACCGGAATGGAACCGGATATTTATGCGACCAAGAACTGTCAACCTGACAGTTTTCCTCCTGATTACTTCAGGGTTTGATGATGGAACCGTATCTACGACAGCCGGGAACCGGAACGGACTTAGATATTTACGCGACCAAGAACTGTCAGCTCGGCAGTATTTGATGACCACATTAGCCTTACAACACGTATCTACGTATCCGGAAAAGTACTGTCAGCTCAGCAGCCTGGAACAGTTTGGTGAAAGTTTAACGCTGTTAAAACAAGTTTTGATGAAACCACACTTATTACAGAAATCTGAAGTTCACTATTTTATATTTTTATATTGTATCTCAAACAAAGTAGAGTTTAGACTCGGACTTGAACGATTGTAGCTCAGCCCTGTTCGTTACAGATAAAATGCTAACTAAAAATATCTCATGCCAGTTCTGAAATTCCATTGATTTGAAGCTCTACTTGTCTTTAAGTCAGTCTGACAGTAATAAAGTCTTTTAATAACCGAGTCCCGACTTATTTCAGTTGGTTCGTTTGTACAGTTGGATAGTCGCTTTAATACATTCTGACATTTGGCGAAAAAGAAGAGAGTACTTACGTATTAACGCCACCACAGGAAACCTGGTCGAACCAAGACGGGGATGTCTCGAGATCTTTCGCTTAAAACTTGTTTCTGCGTTGTTGGGCTTTATCCGAGTTAAAAAAATAACCCTTACCCTTGTCGGTTCAACGCCATACTCGCGCAGAATTCGTTTCGAATAACCATTAAATTTTTGTTGCGGTGGAGTTAATACGTAAGTACCAAGAAGAGTTATACAATCTTTCAACGAATGACTGAAATTCAACACAACTTTCCTCTTACTGAGCTTGCGAATCTGGAGTTTGTCAGTACAGAATCCGAAGACACAGCGGTGAATCGTCATGCACATATCAAAAGCTTAGATGGAGATTTGCTATGTACAGACTCAGTCTTGGTAATCATTTAACAGAATTAATTATAAGCGCTGGATCGTTCAAGTTTGGTGCGTAAAAACCGAAAGTTCGGCGAATTCGTTTTCGCTAAAACGCCTACGATTCTTTCATTCAATCACTGCCACAAATTACTTAATTAATTATTAATATAATATGGTCTCGACGGTAGTCTTTAACTAATTCACAAATATCGGTAAAATCCAAAAAAATATATTAAAAGCAAAAACAAAAAAACCCACATCGCTTATGTAACGACTTCTTAAGCAGCTGTCAAACGATAATTTTATGCAAATATCAATATTTGTATCTTCATATTAATCTATCTGTCTATATATCTAGCTTTTATTATTGTTTTGTTGTTTACTTTTGTTCTTTTGCTCAGCCAACTTGTTGTTCTGCTGGTTACTGTATTTTTTTAACACAGTTCATTGTTTTTGTTGTTGTTTTTGCACGATAATTGGGCAATTTGAAAAGCCATTTCTTGTTTTGACGCCTACGCTTTGCGCTGTCAAAAATCATAGGCAAATTGTTGTTGCCGATGTCTTCTGGGTATGACATATGGACATGTATGCAGACGAAGGCCTCCGGCGACCGATTAGTGTGGACAATGATATTGTATGTAAATAAATAGCGAACAAGAAAAAACCCAATAACAAAAAATTATTTTAATGTTTATGTTGAGCAAAAGTGCCCAGCGTACTGTGGCTTACAAGTTCCATCGAAGATATACAAAGTAAACAAAAAATGCGCAGACATACATATTAGACAGAAGACAACGAATTAAATGATGCGTCCCAATGGGAGTTCCTAGAAGTGATCAATTGAGCTACGTTCGGCATAACCGAACGTAAGTAACCTATCAAGTAACCTATCGGCATCTAACGTAAGTAACCTATCAAGATCGGGAAGGTGCAGTGCAAAGGTTTTAAAGAGAGCTTTTTGCTTTTCTGCTTTTCGATAAGTCATGTGGCCTTTAATGAGATCAAAAAATAAGGATCCGAAGGTAAAGCGAGAGATTTGATGCGAAACAGGAGGCACCCAAAGCATCTTGCCAGAAAAAAAGCTGTCAGTAGATGACAGGCTTAAAACGTTTTCACTGTGGACCGCTGTTCATGTTGTTGCAGTAGTTTTGAGGAAAGCTGTAGTAGCGGTCCTCTTTGGTCGGACCTAAATCTGAACGCTCTCATGCGGAATGTGTAGTCTCGAAAGTTTCGAAAGTTGCACCTAATCTTGACTGAGCAGTAGCTTCGCTCGTTATTTCTACTCTCTCACTCTCATTTGTGTAGCGCTTTGAAAGCGTGGGATATGCCCAGCGAATTTATTATCATATTTCGTCAAAATCTATATATTTATGTATCTGTATCTATCTATCTATGTTTGCATGAGTGTGTGCCGAGTACGCGCCCCTGCAGTCCATATTTATGAGTTCTATTAGTCACCAACTGGTGAAGACGAATTTCGATGAAGTGTTGGCTAAAAATAGGCAATAACACTGACAATCAAATTTAGCAGTGAATGAGCTATTTTGATGTTTTTTCTTTGTGAATATTTTATTTTTGGTAAGAATCTATTTTTTTAACTCGGTAGCGGTAGATGTGGAGGAGGAGCAGGTATTGCTTAATACAATGATTTTTTTTTTGCCTTACGCACAATTTCTGTTTTCGCTTGACAAATGTTCAACCATCAATCGAAAGGCATTAGTGATAGTATTTAAACTCCTTGACAAATTGCTGGATTTTTTAAGGGTAAGGTTAAACATTTTACCAATTACTAATATTATAAAAAATATTGAAAAGTGTAGCAAAAAATTAATGAAATGAAAAATTATATTATTAGAATTAGAAAAGTCTATAAACGCTCATACATACACACATATTATACGCGGCTTCCTGCTGACAAACCGATAAATCGATGCAACTATAAATAATTTATATATAATAATGAAGTAAAAAGTACATATGCATATACACATGCACATATGTATGCACGCTATATATGTATAAAAAAAAATTAAAAACAATAAAATCAAAATGCTCTCTTATCAGCCAGTCAAGTGCTCTGCTACCCGCATGACAGCGCCGATAGCTTATCGCTTGTTGAGTGTTCGAAAGCATGGTTGGGGAAATTGGCTACAAAAAGTGAATAATGTGTTAATAAAGTATATGATATAGACCACCCGCTAGGCTGAAGTTCTTATCAATAGCAGAAAATATATTGTAAAAATAGCAGATAATTCTTTTAATCATATAAATAAGTATAGTAAAAATGTAAACAATTATAATTACGTTGAAAACAATATTATTAAAAGATTCGAAATAAAATTGTTTTTTGTGATAACAAAGAAATCTAAATTTTTTTTCGCATATTTTTAATTTGAACGATTTTTTTTTGTAAAAATGAAATAAGTTGCAATTAAAAACAAATCTGAAAAAATTAAGTTATTAAAAAACTTTGGAATTTTTTTTGCATACTTTTAATTTGAACAAATTTTTTTTTGTAAAATTGAAATAATTTGCAATTAAAAAAAAAAATAAAAAAAATGAAGTTATCAAAAAATTTAAAATTTTTTTTTGCATATTTTTAATTTGAACGATTTTTTTTTGTAAAAATTAAATAATTTGCAATTCAAAAAATCTGAAAAAATTAAGTTATTAAAAAATTTTGGAATTTTTTTTGCATATTTTTAATTTGAACGATTTTTTTTTGTAAAAATTTAATAATTTACAATTAAAAAAAAAAAATAAGTTATTAAAAAACTTTGGAATTTTTTTGCATACTTTTAATTTTAAGGATTGGTTTTGTAAAAATGTTTGATGTTAGAGAACATTCGACAAATCCTAACCTAAAATCTCTAATAGTTCTTCAGTGAAGTAAAAATATTACGAGAAAAAAACGATCTAATATATTTATTGGCAAAGTTGCTGTTTTCTCGGACTGCGATTTTCCCTAACTGTCATTTTTCTTAAAAAACTTTAAAAATGTCTGTGCATCTGTCAGGGTCCTAATGCTTATCTATTAAGTTCTAAGGAAGTTCTTAGCATTTTTTGTTTCTTAAGGAAAACTTAACATTTGTCAAATAGTTTTTAGGGAATGCGACTGAGTTTTCAGTCTGGATCGCATATGTATCCAGGACCGTTGCCAAACTAGCATATGGAACACGTTCTGTTTCGAACTTTCGTAAGAACGGTCGGAACTGGGACTGCATATAGAGCCAGGTCTGTTCAGAACTTTCGTGAGACCAGTAGGTCCCGAGTTTGGTTGCATATGGAACCGATTCCGTTCCGAACGTTTGTATGATCGGTCGATCCTGAGACTGCGTATAGATCGCGGACCGTCCCGAACTCTTGTAAGAACAATAGGCCTCTGAGTCTAGAATGCATATGGATCCGGATGCCGAATTTTCCTAAGAACGATAGGTCCGGAGACGCTTACAATTGATTGAAATCATTTAAAAAGTCATAGTTTCACAGTTTGCCACTGGAACTTTTTCCCTTATAACCAAATGGCGTTTACAAACCGCGCACTTATTTTCAATCTTAGTGTTTGATTCCCACATTTTTATTTAATTTTTTTACAATTGTTCGATTAGAAAAGGAAAACTTATAAAAAATCGCAGCAGTTAACACAACAGATCATGGGGTGAGGCATTAAAAGCATGTAGCTTTAATGAGCTTCTAAGCAATCTAACAGCAGCGCCCTCGTTCATTCATCCATAAAGCCATATTTGTATGGACTCCACCTACAGGGTGTATGTGTACACATACAGCAATTTATTGTGGATCCGCTTGGGGCGCATCACAGAGCTTCTTTTCCTAAATAAGTGTAGTGTATGTACGAAGTTTTTATAATTTTCTCCACACCAGTTTATACAAGCTTTTATATTTTAATTCATTAAATTTTTTGCAGCAATACTTTTTTCGAAAATTATGGCAAACCAGCCTTTCCACCTCGTTACAAAGAAAAAAGTCTAATTAACTTGTTCTTACCCGATTGTTTTATGCCCATTGATCACTGCTGAAGCGCGCCCACGCCGTTCATCACGTCAAGCCGCGCTACTAAATTTAGCGTTCTTCGAAAAGCTGTGTGAGTGTGTGCAAGAGCGCGAAGCCTGAGCCAACGAAAAGCAGGAGTAGAAAGTTAAGTAATCTTTGCGAAAACCACTCAAATGCTCAAACAAGTTGCCATACTCAGGCCGAGTAGCTGAGCGCACGCGCAGCCGCGAGACGACACCGCAAGCCGTCAGCCACAAGTCAGCGCTTCAGGTGTGCGCTCAAACACGCAGCGGGAAGTATAAAAGGCAAATATTGACGGAAGACCGCAAACAGTTGTGGCTTGTGAGCTGAGACGCGCGTCAACGAATCTTTGAAATACAGAAAATAGTTTTCAAGACAGAACCGCCGATTCTGTGTAACAACAACGAGCAGGCAGTGTGCGCTGTTAAAGTTATTTAATTTAGTGTGCGAAAAACGCAAAAAACAAACGCGTTTAAAAAACAATAAAAACGTAGCAAAATGGTGAGTCCTCCTGCCGTTGTCTGTCAAGAATGACGATGTTGCAATCGCTCTGGGAAATAAAACACGATCGGCTTTGGGGGCTGTAGTTAGCGAATTAAGAACGTGACTGGAATTTTAAGTTTCAAACAAAGCTCGGTTGGTGTTTTATTTTGAAAATACCCAAAAATAACAACAACAAAAATAAAACTATAACAATTATTCTAAGTGTGTCTGTATGTATGTAACAGAAATGTACTTAAGCGTTTGAACGGATGACTAAATGCACTGTGACAAAAGGTGATATGCCAAAAGTCCAATTTAGTGCGAAATTTGTATGCCGGTGATGCTCACAAAAGTTGTTATTATTTAATTTTCTTGTTTTTTTGTTTTCTTGATTTTTTTAATGACAAGAAACGATTATCGGACACTGACTACCAGAAATGTTAATGAAAACATGAAAATGAACTTAAAATAGATAAAATGTTAAATTAAATGAAAATAAATATAAACAAATATTTGAAATTAAAATAAAAAAATTAAAAAATATTTAAAAATTAAAAAAAAAAACATATTTTGAAATTCAAGAAAAACTTAAAAATTAAATAATAGCAATTTAATAAATTAAAAAAGGCATTAATAATATTTTTCTTTCAAAAAGTTTATTTTGGTTAGAAAATAAACGCAAAAAAAACTATTTCAAAATTAAAAAAAAGCATTTCAAAATTAAGATTAAAAATATGCATATTTCAAAATTAAAAAAAAATATTTTGAAATTCAAAAATAATACTTAAAAATTAAATAATAGCGATTTAAAAAATATTAAAAAAATTAAAAAAAGGCATTTAAAAGATCTTTCTTTCAATAAATTTATTTTGGTTAGAAAATGAACGCAAAAAATATTTCAAAATTACAAAAAGTATTTCAAAATTAACATTAAAATATATGCATATTTTAAAATTAAAAAAATATATCTTGAAATTCAAAAAGAAAGTTAAAAATTGAATATTAACGATTTAAAAAATATTTTAAAAATTTAGAAAGGTATTTAAAAGATTTTTCTTTCAAAAAGTTTATTTTGGTTAGAAAATAAACGCAAAAAAAATATTTCAAAATTAAAAAAAAGTATTTAAAAATTAAGATTAAAAAATGTGCATATTTTAAAATTAAAAAAAATATATCTTGACATTCAAAAAAAAACTTACAAATTAAATATTGGCGATTTAGAAAATTAAGAAAGGTATTTAAAAGATTTTTCTTTCAAATAAATTTATTTTGGTTAGAAAATAATTGGAAAAAAATATTTCAAAAATTAAAAAAAAGTATTTAAAAATTATGATTAAAAAATATGCATATATTCTGTAATTACACAATTATATAAAAAATTAGATATAAAGTTAATTTTTAATTGTTTGAAAATTTTTAATTTAAAGAAAGCATAAAAAATTATACAAAATTTAAAAATTTGCAGTAAAAAAAAATTTTTTAATATTTTAAATAAGGCAATGAGTATTAAAAAAAAACAAAAACCATAAAACAATTTAGAAAGACTTTATTAATTTTTTTTTATTTAATTTCGTAATCATTTTCAGCTGTTTTTATTTATTTGTGCTTAACTTTATTGGTTTTACTTTGGGAAAAAAAATAATAAATTTGGAAAAAATTTATAAATTTTGAAAAAAAAATTAAAATTTTCAAAAGAAAAAATATTATTTAAAAAAAATATTAAGCACCAACAGTCTTTCGCTAAAAAACTTGATTTTTATGAGCAATTTTTTGTATGAAATCAAAAATTCGCGGAAAAATAATAATTATAACTTTTTCAAGTCAACTTTTGTACGACTCCATTTATACGGTTGCGCTAAAAAAAATCGATAACCCATTGAGTAGCTAAAAACCGGCCAAAACGTACGTAGGCGTACACAATGCAGTGAACTTGATTTTTCAGTTAATTGTTTCCAAGCATATTGGTCACGATCTTTTCCATAAATGGAGCTGCAACAAGATTTTGCAAAAAAAAAAAAAAAAAAAAAATCACAAGTGTCATAAATGTGTCATCATCTGCTTATGTATAATTTTGCGTATGTGTGTATGTATTCACTTTAGGGATTTTTTAAACTCGTTTAAATATTTAAACAATCGCAAATGCAATAATATTGACATATTGACAGCTAAATGTTCAAAACTATGCAAATATGGACTTAGTCAGAGAGCGGGTTGAGCGCAAAAGCAATACAAATTTGACGAATTAGCTAATTATTGACATATAGGGTATAAGAAAAATGTAAATGTTTTTGAATTTCTAAAATTTTATTTTTTTTATTTTCAAATTTTAATAATTTTTAATTTATGAAATTTTGAATTAAATTTTTTATGGAATTATTAAATTTTAATTGTTTTATTTTTTATATTTAATTTAAAAAAAATTTATATTATACTTTCTTAATTTTTAGTTAATTTTTTTTTTTGAAATTTTTAAATTTTAACTGATTTTTTTTTAATTTTTAAATATTTAATTATTTTATATTTTTAAAATACAACTATTTTATCAAAAAAAGTTTACACTTTCTTTTATCTAAAATTTAAATTTTTGTAAGTTTTAATATACATACATACATATGTATGTACATACATGTATGTATATTTTTTAATTTTAATTTTAAATATTTTAATTGGTTTTTGTTTCATTTTTAATATTTTTTTAATTTATTCTTTACTTTTTTTTAAATTTAATTAATTTTTTTTTATTAATTATTTTTTAATTAATAATTTTTTAATTAAAAAATTTAAGTTTTCTGTATTTAAATTTCAAAGAAAAGTTTGTAAAAATTACATGGGAGAAGCATACAATACATCAAGTCTTTTTAACAAACATTACTTTGAAAGTAGGCTGAGCTTTTGAGCTTTCAAAGCTCGCTAGATCATAATGGTAAAAATAAGCCTGAAACCAAAAAATATTTCTCAATACAACTGCTCCCTTTACCTAATATTCATACACCTGTCACGCACCTTCCAGGACTAAAGAAGCTTCAGAAATACAGATAGAACACTCAACTTCAGGAGATAAATGGTCTCAAAGCAAACAAATATTTGACAAAACGTGATCTAGCTAACCATGAACGAGAAAGTAATCTACATATAAAAAATCTGTAAGAAGTTCCAAAACACATATCAAAAATAGTTACGAGAAACTCTTCTAGGCGACAGTGTCTGGCCGAAAACGAGTAGAAAATACAGGTAGAAAATACAGAGAAAATCTGGGGTTCGGGAACGAATTGGAGACATAACGGGTAGTTGATGTCTCCAAAATTCGACTGAATAACCGTAGCACCGATAGCAAGCCGTCAAGAGATCTCAATATTAAATTACACTTCTTTCTCTTTTTCAGCCTTCAAAAATCGCCTTGAGCTTTGTGCTCCTGCTCGCCGTAATCAGCAGCTTTCCAGAGGTTCTAGGTAAAAACGTAGACAAACGTTGCGTCAACTGCACGTATCGTACATATTACACCTCCGGCAGCAGCCCGTCACAGTACACAGCACGAGATGCCAGCGGTATTTACAAATTCTAAATTCGTACAAAGTCACTTATGCTCTCACATGAAGCACAAGCTTCCGAGTAATGCGCACCACATTCATAATTATCTACTACTCTTTGGCAACGTCACAACGTTTTTGGGTTCATAACCTCATAACCGCCTTAACATCTCGTCCATTGACTCTCTTCGCCTCTGCTTCCTACATTATTAAACATTGTATACATCTGTTTATTTTATTTTCCACTTTTCTCCCACTCATCTTCTAGCTGATGCCTGCCATGGCAATCCTTGCGGTGTGAATGCTATTTGCCAGGATGCTGGCGGTCGTCCCGTCTGCTCCTGCCCACCTGGCCATAGCGGCAATCCGCTGACAGCCTGCAATCGTGGCGAATGTTTGGATAACATCGACTGCCGTGGCGATTTGCAATGCAAGGATAATCGCTGTGTGAATCCCTGTGTGGGCGCTTGTGGTCTCAATGCCAATTGTGAGGTAAGCTTATTGAGCTCGAAGGAATAATTTTGTAGAAGTTTGAATTTTGTTAACACGTTACTCTATTATCCTTTTCTTTTACAGCCCAAAAATCACGTTGCCGTTTGCAGTTGCCCCACAGGCTACAGAGGCGATCCATTCACTTCCTGCCATCGTGTTGATCCTGGTGAGTTTACTTAGTATAATAATAATGTAAAAAGGCGGTGGTACAGTTGCATTGGGCTTGTTAGAATGCGGTTCCGGTACTGAAATGTACTTCCGCGTTCGTTATACGACTAATCTGAGTATCCGAATCTCAACAAGACCTTAAATCTGGTCTTTAGTTCTTATATAACATTGCGTAAGGTTTTTAATCTGTTTGTCGTAAATCGGATCCGCAAGTATCTCAGAAAAGTAATCCCAAACTGCCTCAGTGACTTTGGTTGAGACCACAGCTTTAAAGCTTTAATAAGCTCTTAGTACTGAAAGTCGGATTGTCCTCTCTAATGATCACAAAACATATTTTTCTCCTACTCTGGAATGCAAGTACAGCAACGAAACTCTTTAGGGCGAAAGCTCATGAAACAGGCATTCGGTGGGAGGAATACAGAAAGAATTTTGTACATTTCGCAAAAAAAAAAAAAAACGAATCCTACGAAGAAATAGCTGATGAGCCATCAAAGGCGATGCGCAATTGAAACCCAATATCAACTTGACACCAAAAAAATGTATTATTAAACCCCAGATGACAATAATTCACCCAGTCCAATACATTACTTAGTCACTGAGTGAGAACAAAGAACTTTAAGACCGGTCTGCAGTGAAAACTTGTGATTACATAACACCCGGTTTCATAGTAAAGTCAAGTAGACATTAAGCGCCGCGCAGTGCCACCAAGCTCAAAGCCCACGCGCATATCCGACTTCAAGATTTGCTCTTTACTAGCTGTAATTGAGACGGAACTGATGCAAGGCACACGTGTGACGCATTGCGTAACAGAATGTTGCAAGATATGCACCGATTTCTAGGCAAAGTGAATGTTACTCATACGCCCAGTTGCACCAGCCCGCAGTGCGCTAAAAAATTACGTAAATGCGAGAATTTGTTTGTAAACAATTTTTTGCGGCTAGTCGGTTTTAACCCTGATCTTGTGCGGGGGAAAAGCGGCAAATATGATGTGGTGAAGGCGTTTAATTAATCTGTAACAACAAAGCAAAGCCACAGCGCTTGGCTAACCAAACCACAAAAGTAATGCGACGCAATATAAAATAAAGTTGTTGTTGCTATTTTGAGCACGTAACTCAGTTTTAGGCGTATAATTTGTAGTGATTAAAAATATTTATATTTTTTTAATGATTTTCATTAATAAATTTGCGCATGCCTGCGTGCGTTTGAGCGCAGCTGCCTTGCTTCCCGTGTCAGCCCACACATTTGTCAGCTTATTAGCTGCCTTTTACAATTGGATTTTTGCTACTAATTTATTTATTGCCGCAAATATGCGATTACTGCTCATTTATGGTAATGATTATTATGCATTACCTCAGCGGCAGCGCTATGGGAGCCGAAGTGAACGCTTGGCGCCGAGTATTCTCAAGCAGCGCCACTACACACACACATACACAAGTGCAAAAATATACATAATACATATAATGGAAATATACGAGTATTACAAAAAAGGAAGAGCGAAAAAAGTCATGAGTAAAGTCACACGCTTTGGCAGATCAGCTGTGGGTTCCGGTTCACCTTCATGTTCCGCGCGAAATATTGATTTTGCATCGTAATATATTTTAAAAAGCAATGGAGAGCAAACAAAATAAAAAAATAAGAAAAGAAAAACAAGAAAAAGCGCTGACTTCGGCTGTACCGAAGCTATAATACCCTTCACAGCTGAATTTCTTACAGCATACAAAATTTTTATTTTGATCGGTTGTCGTTGGAGGAGTTGACAGTCCTTGGCCGAATAAAAGTCCGGTTCCGTTCCTGTTACGTAGACCCGAGTTTCACACAGAATTTAATCGCGTACTTCTGCTCAAACGAACGCTGCATTTTCGGTTTGCACCACTCACAGAAACACGTCGCGTGAAAATGTTTGTCCTGACTCTCCAGGTGCTCGGAGACAACTAACCAGCCGCTCGTTCGTTAGTTAGGAACGCCCTCTACCGAATCCAGTCCGTGCGCGCACGGTCCGAACTACAGTCGCGGCGGAAGAAAATCATTCGATTGCTTTCCGGATAAACCTATATGGACGGAAAGACCGACGACATATATGTGACCTGGTCTACGAAAAGGGGGCTTAGGTGTCAAAAAAAAATATAAAATGAAAAAAAAAAATGAAAAAATTGATTTTTTGACACCTAAGCCCCCTTTTCGTAGACCAGGTCACATATATACTTCATTCGGTTTTCGGCATTGCCTTCTAAAAAATTCGTGACAAATTTAACACACCCTGTTTAGGGTATATAAATGCTACCCTAAGCTTATCATAGCTGAAGAGGCGCGCCGGCATCGCTGAAGCATCGCCAAGGCAACTGTGCGCTTAATTTGCTAAATTGTGCTGGTCAGCAACTCGCAATGTTGTTGTCGGATGCGTTGGCGTGCGAATGACAAATATACATGTACATACATACAGAGGCACATACGTTATTAATGGCGTCGTCGTTACTAGCCGACAATGCAAACTGCTGATCGTTAACAAATCACTGCTGACTTATCTGCCAGGCGTTTAAATAAATAAAATTCTTTATGATACCAAGAATGTCATAATAAAGGGTGCCCCATTACGCAAGACCAAAGAATGGACAATAATTTTTAAACATAGGCAAGTAGATATATCAAATGTTTGACCAATTTCATGGTAGTTCATACCCAATACGGGTTTTGGCGTAAAAAAAGGAAAGGATTTCGTGAAAAAATTTCATAATTTACGACCAGAGGGTTCCGTCCAATTTTAAGTCACTTTCGATCAAGGCCGTGCATTGCAAACATTTTTTGCTGTTGTTGCATCGGCAGACAGACGCGCCTTCTTTATTACTGAAATAATTTTCAAACAAGCTGCCGAGTTGTCAGTCCTTAGCCGGATAAAATTTCGGTTACTTTGACTCGACTGTGGTGGGAACAACAGCCGGTATTCTCTTAAGTTTACCCAAATATCTTAGGAATGCATTTTTTCGCATTGGATTCTAACCTACGAGCCAAAACTTTGTCTCTAGTGACAGTATGGTCCACGATAAATCCCTCAGTGGTTTTTGTTAACACTTAACAAATCTCGAGAACCTTCGCACCAAATTCATTCGAAAAAGAGCTCGCCATTTCTGACAACGAATCCCGCGACGATCTCAGATCCGTTCACAAAACAGTTGAGTGAGCGTAATCGGAAGGGATTCAGCATTCACTGAGAGCTCTTTACTAAACAGAATTGTGATAAACCAGCTTCTAAGACGGGGTTTGTACAGCGAAAGTCGAAAAGGAGATTGTAACATTTTATACAATCCGACCAATCTTTATGACGAAAGACTGGCCCGTTCCTACAAACGCCGGATCTACGTCACCTGAACGGACCCGAATTTTTATCACGACAAGGCCAATCAACCTGGCAGCATTTCGCCAAATTATTTCAGGAATATTTTCTGACGCTGCAGAAACGACTGGCGTATTTTTTGTATGATTTCCGTTATTTTCGGATAGGAATAATAATAAAAAGGAAAAAAAAATAAATACCTTCAGCAACGGTGAGATAATAAGTAGTCGCATGAGTTGAAATTTCGCGCTTTCCAAAAGCTTGCATATCAAAATTTTTAGCCCATCAACGTGATCAATAAAAGATTGGCTGATATTTTGAGGTTATGTTGAAATTTTATGTAACTTCTCGTCAAATGTGTAGATTTTCAGCTTTTCTGAGGCAGTTGATTGAAGTTTACTATAGTCGGAATTGCTTACTCCCTCGAACTAGAAGATCTATTTCGCATGTTCTGGCGATTTCTTCAAGAAAATTATACAGTCATTAGTAATAAGTAGCTGGCGAATACTTTATCGTGCTACTAACCACTGATCAAATTATAGAGGACTGTCATTACTAATTCACACAATGTTTCTATTTTTTCCACTTTCAGACGAACAGTGCCATCCAAGTCCATGTGGCGTCAATACCAAATGTGAGATTTTGAATGGTGTGCCCACTTGTTCATGTATACATGGCTTCACTGTAAGTATAGCACTGTATAATAACGGCGACGCTATTCATAATTTAAATCTGTGCACCCATAGGGCAATCCACTTAGCGGCTGTCGACACGAATGCGAACACGATGGCGATTGCAGCGCACGCGATACCTGCAGCAACTTCAAGTGCGTGCCCGCTTGCCAGCAGTGCGGCATAGGCGCCACCTGCAACACAGTGGCTGGACATCGCGCCGTTTGCGAATGCCCTAAGGGCTACATTGGCTCGCCGTACACCGAATGTCGCCCCGAGTGCTATGGCGACTCCGACTGCCCGTCCAATCGTCCGGCTTGTTTCTACGGCATCTGCAAGAACACATGTGATGGCGCATGCGGCGTTGGTGCCGACTGCAATTTGCGCGGTTTGACGCCTGTCTGCAGCTGCCCACGCGACATGACCGGTGATCCGTTTGTGCGCTGTCGCCCATTCACGAAGGGTGTGTATTTTGTGGTTTGTAAGTTAAAATTGTTGAATAATTTTTGCTTAAATTTTAACAGAGGATCTCTGCGAGCCAAATCCTTGCGGCACAAATGCGATCTGCATCCCCGGCCATGACAATACTGGACGTGAGCGGCCGGTCTGCAACTGTTTGCCGGGCTATACAGGCAATCCATTGTCGCACTGCTCGCGGGTATGCACAAAGTACTTTCATTTTGTTAGTTTTTGTAATTACATTTGTTGTTTTTGTACATGCAGGGTGAGTGCTTGAGCAACAACGAGTGTCCCGACAACAAGGCGTGCATCAACTATCAGTGTGTGAATCCCTGCATTGGCAAGTGCGCCTCGGGCGCTACCTGCGAGCCAAAGGCACACTTGGCGGTGTGTAAGTGCCCGCCAGGTTACACCGGCGATGCGTTGGTGTCGTGTCGCCAGACGCGCGCCTTCCCTGTGGCAAAATACGACGGCTGCACACAATGCGGAAAATAGGTGGTGGGGCTTCTTGAGACGGACGTCAAAACTGCCAAGCACGAAAGTGGGTGGATACTCCATATATTTATGTATATAACGTGCCGAAACTACTTCTGACTTATGCTCCGCGTACTACGAACGCCATTATGTCGTTTTTTTTCTTTTTGTTTCTTTTGGTTTTGTTTTGATTTTTGTTTCTAACTCTAATGCCTTCTATACACTGCTCTGGAAATAAATTAATAAAAATGTATTACTTTGATTTGTAAATTAAGCATAATTTTGTAATAATGGTGCGGTTGATGCGCAGCCGCTTTTCGCAATAAATTTAATTTATATTTTGTAATTAAATTTTTTAATAAAATATATTTAGAAAAGTTATAAAAAAAAGATGCTTACCGTTATTGTTATTGGAGCGGCAGAAAACCGCCCTGAAGTAGTTTGGAGGAATGTTACTGAGTTGACAGTCCTTATCCGGATAAAAGTCTGGACCCTTTCCAGTTACTTGGACTAACTGTCGTGGCAAAGGCCATTATAACGGTGTACACTGAATATTAGCAAACATGCTTCGTCTTTATAGGCGCCATTCTCTTGAGGCTGCCCAGTATAGACGGCGCGCAAACCAACTTGAATGAGACCTTTGAAAAGCTGGAGGGTATCAGTATGGTGAACTTTGACAATTGTAGTTGAGGTGCCGATTCACAGTCGCTTATTGATCCTTGTTCCGCTTTTCTGCAGAAACATATAATCACAACGGTTTTGCAGATGACCTTCGCAGCGGATTGTTTTTGTTGAAGCGGGCAGAAGTTTGAATCGCCAAAAATAGGGCTTGAACTGATAAAATCCTGATCAACTATCGGTAACTGGAACCGGTAGTCGTTGGAATTAGAAGACGCTGATTAAATCCGATAAAAAAAAAACCGTTAAACGCAACCAGTAGTCGCGGAAATTACAAATCGCTGATAAAATTCGGAACAATACCGTTAGCCGGAACCGGTAGCGGTGCGGAATTACATATCGCTGTTAAAAGTCGGGTACAATATCGGTAGCCGTCGGAATTAGATATCGCTCATAAAATCCAGATCAATACCTTCAAACGGAACTGATTATTGTGGGAATTATATGCCGCTGATAATAATCAGGGTTAATACCGGTTGTTATTGTTTTGGAAAATTGCCGAATTCACAGTCCTTGGCAGGATAAAAATACGGGTTCCTTCCGGTTACGTAGACCCGACTGTCGAAGGAACGGGGTCAACACCGGTAACCGGCCTCAGTCGTCGTGGAAATTACATGGCGCTGAATTCGACCACGAATGGATATTTTAACGGTGTTTTTTGAGGTCCCTGTACTAGTATGCTTTGACTGTGTATTATAACTATGTTTTCTATTTACAATTACAAAATAATAATTTACAAAACAGAAAAATATCAACCATGGAGTATGGTGAAAAAGTGATGTTCCGCTCGCAATGACAAATTTTCAACACAGACATATTTAATTATTATAAAAGTATTTTCGTTTTTTTTTTGACATGGTAAGACGTAATATCACTTATATTTAGTAGACTTTACTTTTTTTTACTAATAATTGAATACAGTTTTATAAACGAAAGTGTTTCTTATGCACGAAATAAATACCAGTTGAAAGATGCAGCATTAAAATAACAAACTTGTGTTACTGTAGCGTTAAGGTAATTAAACCAAACTAATAAATAATTAATTAATCAATGTAGGCTTCTTAGATTACCTTTAGCATTTAAAAAATATCTTTTTTATATGTATGTATATGTCGTATGCACGTCTTGTGTATGCTATTGTATATATGTATATGTATTAGTTAATATGTACGCATACATGCATGTAAATAACTGTGTATTTATAAAACTCTATGCTATTGCAGTTTGCTGCATATATATGGTTTTGGTGTGATTTCAATTTTTTTGTTTTACAAAAATGTTTTCTTACAACACACACACATACATTTGTTCCTACATTTTTAGAATACCGCAGTACTTTTATAACTGCTATAAAAATACTTATTTGCACTGCAGTATGCTGTGAAACATGCAACACAAACTGCTGCCGCTACTGCTATATAGTACATATATTTTGACAACTCACGTGACCATGCTAACCCATATACTCGTGCACATTGTACGCGCGTTGTCACTAGACCTGGACTGGTTTCTGTTCTTTCTTATTTTGTGTGTTTATTTTTGCGTATACGCGTTTTTCTTTTTGTTGTTGATGTACATATGTATATGTGTAGTATGTGGTATGTTTTGTATTTTATATATAATATATATTTTTAAAATATGCTGAGTACTGTGGTTTTATTGCGCGTTGTACACAAAACCCTTGTGGTGGTGGGGCGGCGTATGTTTCAACTGCAACATTTACTTTTTCGTTTATTCTTTTGCTGTTTCTTCAAAGTGATACTGTCCTTTTGCTGTTCATTTTGCGCATTACGCAGCTTATGCTGCAGCACCTGTCGCGTTATGGCGAGGAACATCTCTTCCACATTAATATTGTCTTTGGCGGATGTCTCAAACAGCTCGATGTCCATTTGGCGCGCAAAGCGCTGCGCATCCTCGGTGATGACCACTTTACGATCGGGATCATCATTTTTGTTACCAACTGTAGGCGAAGAAATTTATCATTTGTTTGTCAAATGTATCATTTTATTTCAACTTACCCAACACTTTATTGACCACATCGCAATTATTTTGTATTTCATCTAACCATCGTCGCACATTCGCAAATGATTCGCCATTCGTTACATCGTACACAATGATTACGCCATGCGTGCCACGGTAGTAGGTGCTCGTTATAGTGCGGAAGCGCTCTTGTCCGGCTGTGTCCCATATTTGCAGCTTGATGCGTAGTCCATCAATGACAACGGTGCGTATCTTGAAGTCTACGCCAATGGTGGTGATGTAGGTGCCGGCGAAGGTATCGTCTGAGAAGCGTATCAGCAGTGATGACTTGCCAACACCTATAAGCGTAAAGCAGCGCGAAAAAACAACAACAAATAATTAAAAGTTTAAACCAGCGAAAGTAAAAGTCGAAAAAGAAAATAGCAAACACGGTATATATTACAACACTTAATGAGTTTTGATAAATGAGTGTGTGTGTGTGCCAAGAGGTTAAGCAGCGATTAGTTTAGTTACTTGCACATATAAATAGAAGTTAGCAAACTCTAGTCTGTTTGACACATTACGTACAATGATTAGCGAATATTTTATCAAACTAACTAGCATTTACTGTTATGCGTGTCTGACTAATAATAACCACATTAAACGTTAAAAAGAATGTTGGTCAAAATATACTGCTCTCGAAGCCCATATCATACATGCTCAGAATTATCAAGCATACTAAAATGTAGCAACAACATGCCAGTAAGTCAGCAAGCATACGCGACTGCGACCAACGGCCAGCAAATAGAATTAGTCATCCATCGTTTTGTGCGTTATATAGGCAGTTGGTGCTGTTATTTTAGTTTCTTATGTAGTTGGCTAAAATTAGCTAACTTATGGGATGC
The DNA here is from genome assembly GCA_037783105.1 of Bactrocera zonata. NCBI lineage: Eukaryota > Metazoa > Arthropoda > Insecta > Diptera > Tephritidae > Bactrocera > Bactrocera zonata. The sequence goes on from JBAWJQ010001700.1 coordinate 683,714, forward strand.
AACTTATGCCTTAGCCCAAATTGACCCAAATTCCCTGGTGATGCATTTTTAACAAAATATACTACACACATACATACACATCTGTCTCCTCCAATTGGACATACTCACCACTATCACCTATAATTAATAATTTAAATAAATGGTCAAAGCCGCGTGCCATGCCGCTTAGCTATTGTACGTTGGTGTAGAGTTTACCCTCCGATTATCAATGGCTGTTACAGCCAATAAGTGAACAATAGTTCCACAAGAAACAATTATCCCAGTAAAAGCAAGAAGTGCAGCGTTGTGTTGTTACTTTTTCTCACTTTTGTGCTATATTTTTAAACTTATTATTTTGTTCTTTTATGTGTGCTTTGCGTTGAGACTTATCGCTACTGAGTACGCCGACGCCAGTGATTCTCTAAAGGGAATTGATAAGATTTACACAGAGCGCGCGGGCGGCAGATGGTGCTTCGACGTTATTTGGTGTGGGACACGGAGTTTTGTGAACGCCTACATACGTTGCTGTCCGAAACTTGGATTAAATTTTGATGTATGTATACCGCTGTTGATATGCTAAATTGCCAAATATAATTTTTCAATTTGTTGTTGCTGCTGCTTAGGTATGACGTTGGTGTTTCTTTAGGTGTAAGCGTTAAGGGACACTTTGGCTGCGAGTTGCATTTGGCGATTCGGCTGACGGTGGGTGGGATGTTAGTACTGATTATACCCCAGCATAGTTTTGCATGCGAATGGTTAGCTAAGTTTTCTAAGTAACTTTTCTGATATATATTGCAACCAAACTTTTATGCTCCGTCTTTTTCTGTAATTTCTCGTGTCAAGTGACCAGCACCAACGTCTCCAACACCCGCGTTCACACACTTAGCACTTTATTTTGTTGACGACAGCAACGGCAGCGTTACCGAAACCGACGTTATATGAGGCAGCGCTAACAGCGGCTGAGACGACGTTACTTTTGCAGTTGCTTCCGCTCCCTTTTCGTTTTTAATTTTTCATTGGATTTCTCCCCTACTGATGCTATTGCTACTTTGCACAATGGACATACGTTTTGAGTTGTGGATTTGTAATGTTCAAATTTCACTCCAATATATGTAAAATGTATGCTGCAGTTCGATTTATTGTCTATTTTATGTGGACGCAGGATTTTTATAAACTTTGCTGCTGTTTTCCCAATTGTAACTTTAATTCAAACGAGACGTCTCATTCACTTTCTGCCTTCACTTCAAATCTCAATCATCCGTCATTTTTGCCATTACTGTCTTTTCTTTGTTTCGCAAAGTGATGCCACTCCATGATATTTGAAAAGTGTAAATACCTACCCTGTGCGAGTATTTGATCATTTGAATATGTAAAAAACTAAAAATAGCTTTTGTGTAAATTACTCTATGTGTATTTAAATAAATGAATTTAAATAAACCTAATTTAAATGAAAAAAATGCGATCACTTTGTACGTTAAGTTTTTATGTTTGTTTATATGTGTACTCACATATGGCAGCATTAATTATTTGAGGTGAGTTTATTTGACGCTAGTGACGTTTAGCTTTTTCACGAAAAAAAAAGAAAAAATTGCGGCATTTTTCAGCAAATTTTCGCGCTTGCAGATAAATTAATAATTTAATTAAATAATCGTGAATTTAAACAAAAAAGCTGCAAATTAATTACAATAAGTGTTCGGAGAGTGGGTATAAGTGTGTTTAAGTGGATAAAGAACGGTAACCGCGTGGGTTTATAGTGAAGCTGAAGCTGCAAAAATGTCCGTACGCGATCAAATTAAAATAGATATAGTGAGTAAACAATAAATTATACTACATTATTTTTGCAATTATTAATTTTCCAAACACTACTGAATTCTAGGAATGGGGACACGAACGGTTGGTGCGTTCGCAACAGGTGGTGGAGATGCGTCCCTACGATATTGAATCGTGGTCGGTGTTGCTGCGTGAGGCACAAACGCGACCGGTAAACGATGTGCGCAGCTTGTACGAATCGTTAGTGAATGTGTTTCCCACAACAGCACGCTACTGGAAGATCTATATAGAGCAAGAGATGAAAGGCAGAAATTTTGAACGTGTGGAAAAATTGTTCCAGCGTTCATTAGTAAAAATTTTAAACATAGATTTGTGGAAATTATATTTGACATATGTAAAAGAGACCAAAGCTGGCTTGAGTACACACAAGTAAGTAGTTTACATGTTATTTTAGTCAAATATTATATATTAATTTAATTTATTGCCTGTTGTAGAGAAAAGCTTGCACAGGCTTATGACTTTGCTTTGGAGAAAATTGGCATGGATTTGCATTCCTTTTCAATTTGGCAGGACTATATACATTTTTTGCGTAGCGTGGAAGCTGTGGGTAGTTATGCGGAGAATCAGAAAATCACCGCAGTGCGTAGAGTTTATCAGAAGGCGGTGGTTACTCCCATAGTAGGCATCGAACAATTATGGAAAGACTACATAGCCTTTGAGCATAATATAAATCCTATAATATCAGAAAAAATGAGTTTGGAACGTTCGAAGTAAATACGCAAATTAATTTGCAATGCTTAAACAATATTACAAAATTATGTATATATTTTTCAGAGACTACATGAACGCGCGACGCGTTGCTAAGGAGCTTGAGATACTTACTAAAGGCTTGAATCGTAATTTACCCGCCGTGCCACCGACGCTTTCCAAGGAGGAAATGAAACAGGTTTGCTAACTCTAATAATTTACGTTTATTTATATCTAATATAATCATTCTTTAATCCAGGTGGACTTATGGAAGAAATTCATTGCATTTGAGAAATCAAATCCGCTGCGCACGGAGGACACCGCACTCATAACACGGCGTGTTATGTTTGCCACCGAGCAATGCCTGCTGGTGCTCACACATCATCCAGCCGTGTGGCATCAGGCCGCGCAATATCTAGATCAAAGTGCACAAGCGTTGGCGGAAAAAGGCGTGCGTATTGTGTTGCATAAACGTATAATTATATTTTTTAAATTTAACAGCTTTCGAAAAGGCAATACACCGTTATTGCGGTTACGATTGATTAGCAGCAATATGTTGTGTTTCCTGTTAAACTTGTGGTGCTACATATTCAAGGTGCGCGCTGTGCCAAACAACTTACTGGAATGCTTACATGTGCAAAAACGAAATCTTGCTGGAAAAGTTGCCAATAAAACGCTGTGTTATGCGCGCACTGCGCAACACAATATTGTTACAAATGCCATAATCAATTTCTTTTATTTTGAACTATTTTAAAATGATGCATGGTTGTATTGATACATTTACATGACTGTTGTTTCAAGCAAAACGTGAGAATTTTTATGAATACGTTGCCAAATAATTATACATAATTGCAAATAACCAGTTTCTCTTATTGAAAAACACTTGAAATATGCCGAACATGCAACTGCATCGATGCTTCCATTGACATCGCCCACTCACTGTGTTCACTAGCTTGTATTATATATCAACTGGCATATCACAAATATACATTTTTTAATAATATTAATAATAATAATTTTTTTTCGTCTTATACAGGACACACAAGCTGCCAAAATCTTTGGCGACGAATGCGCCAACATACTAGAACGCTCCATTAACGGCGTCTTGAATAAAAATGCGCTGCTCTACTTTGCCTACGCAGACTTCGAGGAGGGACGCATGAAGTATGATAAAGTACATGCGATGTACAACAAATTGCTATCCATACCCGACATTGATCCAACACTGGTAGGTTGTGCGCGCATGCGCAAGCTTCTTGTTTAACGTTTAATAAGCAAAAATACTTTCCTTCCCCCACCTGTAGGCTTACGTGCAATATATGAAGTTTGCGCGCCGCGCTGAGGGCATCAAATCCGCGCGCGCTGTCTTCAAGAAGGGGCGTGAAGATGTGCGCTCACGCTATCACGTGTTCGTGGCCGCGGCATTAATGGAATACTATTGTTCGAAGGATAAGGATATTGCTTTTCGCATCTTCGAACTCGGTCTGAAACGCTTCGGCGGCAGTCCGGAGTATGTTATGTGTTACATAGATTATCTCTCGCATTTGAACGAAGATAACAATACGCGTGTGCTGTTCGAGCGCGTGCTGTCGTCGGGTGGCCTAACGCCGGCGCTTAGTGTGGATGTATGGAATCGGTTTTTGGAGTTCGAGTCGAATATTGGCGATTTGTCGAGTATTGTTAAAGTCGAGCGTCGCCGCAGCGCGGTGCTGGAGAATGTGAGTGTTGATTTTCATAGCTGTGGCTTTAGCGCCTTAAACTATGCTCTATTTACTTGCAGTTGAAAGAGTACGAAGGCAAAGAGACCGCGCAACTGGTGGATCGCTATAAATTTTTGGATCTTTATCCCTGCACAAGTGTTGAGCTGCGTTCCATCGGCTACACAGAGGTGAGTTGTTGTGAGCTTTCCATGTATTTCGTTTCATGCATTTGTAATTGCAATTTCAATGCTGCACGCGCCGCAAATGCTAGAAGAGTTACGTAAGTTTTTTGACATACTCACGTACAAAACCACGCATTAGCACATATTTGCATAATTTTTAAATTAATTTATAAAAACAAAAACATTTTGCATAATTCGCCACCTTTCAGAATGTCGGCATTATGACGAATAAAAGCGCCGCCAACGCTGCCACCGCCAAGCCAGATGAACCCGATGTGGAACAGGTTGTCTCGCTGCCGCGCCCCGACTTCTCGCAAATGGTGCCGTACAAGCCCAAAGTGAATGCACATCCTGGCGAGCACCCGCTAGCCGGCGGCACCTTCCCACAGCCGCCGGCCTTAGCCTCGCTGTGTGCACAGCTGCCGCCGCCCGTGTCCTTCCGCGGTCCATTTGTCTCCATTGAAATGCTCTTCGATATCTTCAATCGCATCAAGCTGCCCGACGGTGCGTATTTACTGTTATTTGTTGTTGTAAACTTTATTTTAATTATGCAATGTTTTTTTCTCGTTCACAGCTGTGCCACTGCCCGTCGGCGATCATGGCTGCGACACGAAACTCTTCGACTTGGCCAAATCGGTGCATTGGATTGTGGATGACAGCGTGTGCACCGGCGATGCGGGCAGTCTGAAGCGTCGACGCATGCTGCCCGGCGGCGACGACAGCGACGAGGAGGGCCAAACGCCAGCGCCACCGGCCAATGACATATACCGTTTGCGGCAGCAAAAACGCTTCTCCAAATAAGCTGTGTGACTTTGCTTTTTTTTAATATAAACTTTAATATACCCTATACATATGTACTTTAAGCGCGTGTCGCTGCATTCGGTTGCAGTATATTTAACGCAAAGCAAAAGCAAATTTTTTCTTCAAAGAGTTTTAAGTTTTATTAACATAACATAATGAATTGCTGCGGGCAATATAAGGGCATTGCACATTGTAACCTAACCACACTGGACGGTATTTAGTGAGTATACGCTAAGTGCTAACTAAATCTAAGTCTAATTTTCTAATGTAAGCCTTTTTCTTATGTACTACGTAGGTAAGACTGCTGTTGGCGTGCAAAATTTTCAAATATACAATCCACACAATACAAATACAAAATAAATAAAAGTTTAATTAATCGCAAAAGCTGTAATTGCATGCTGCTTGCTGTTGTTGCTGTAGCCATACGCGTAATTTCCACCATTACAATTGCTGTTATTACTGCATTGGCAGACAAGCGGCTATTATTGTTGTTGTAACAGCATAAAACATATTGCCAAATAGTTATCGTTGTATGTTGTTGTACAAGCGGTAATTGGCCGCATGAAAAACCGCAGCCAAAGCGGTCACTTGGCACTAACCAAGCACCAGCAGCTAAGCTCTGTCATATGGTGAGCTATGAGACGGTATTTGCTTGTAATTTTTTACTGAAACACAATTTTTTTCTTAGTTTCTACAAATTAAACGCCTGCCGCATAACAAGGCATTTCAAAATTAACAAATTGCACTAATTAAGCCGCTAGCATTATTCTAAAAGTAACTGGTTCTTGATTGGTGAGTGTTTGTTTAGACTTTTTTATACCGTTATTTGACTGTAAAGTAGTGTAGAGTAGCTTAGAGATTTTGGCAAAATCACTTTTTGAACATTTGATTGCCTAAATTCTAACTGGAGCAAATAATCGTTGAAAAATCATGTTCTATATATAGCGCTATAACTGTAAAGGCGCTTAACTAGAGCGCGCGTGAAAAGCGCAGACAATTTTGGGTGCGAAAAAGGTGGGCGTAAGGGAGCCCTAAGACTTGTTCTTTCAAAAAGTCTACGAAGTGTCTAAAAGCCGAATATGCTGATCTTTCGTTTTTGTTGTTGTTGTTTTGTTGTTGTGGTAGAATTCACCGAGTTGATAGTCCTCGAACGGATAAAAATAGGGATATGTTCCGGTTACCTAGACCCGACTGTCGTGGGAACGGGTTGTCCTTTCGTCTTCGCTATTGTTGTTGTGTCGATAGAAAACATAACTGAAGTTAGTAGAAAGAATGTTGCCCAGTTGACAGCCCATGAACGGATAAAAATCCGAGCCTAGTCAGTTTGACGTTCCACTGTCTTGAGAGCGGCTTACTCTTAACGTCGTTTTTGTTGTAGACATCATTGTTGCTGTTGTCATAATTGTTGTTGCATTCATTGTTGCTGTTGTAAATGCTTTAATTCATTCCTTTATATTTACTCAGCTACTTCTCCGCCACCTCCTTTGCGACGCGTCCGCTCTTTTTCGCGCGCTCCAACGCAAACTCCTTCGGGTGATAGCGTTTCCGATGCTTATAGAGGCCTGCGAACTGCGCGAATTGCTTACCACACATTGTGCACTTGTACCGTTTGACGCCCGTATGCAATAGCATGTGCGCATAGTAGCCCGAGCCGACGCCGAAGTCCCGGCCGCAGACGGGGCACACCTTCTCGCGTATGTTCATGTGTGTGCGCATATGACGCTCGCATTCGAAAGCCGTGTAGAATGCCTTATCGCACAGTTCACACGTAAAGTCGCGTTGCCCGCTGTGCCGTTTCAAGTGCTGATTGAGCTTACTGCCGGTCGCGTAGCCGGCGCCGCACTGGTCGCAGACGTAGGGGCGACTTTTGGTGTGTGAACGTTCGTGCACGCGCAAAGTGGCGCCGTCAAAGAACTTCTTCGGGCAGTGGCCGCACTTGTATTCGCGCTGATTTGTGTGACGCTTCAGGTGACACATGAGGTTGCGACTCAGCGTGAAACTTATGCCGCAAATGTGGCAGACATTTTCTAGCGTGACGGGTTTCGCTTCGTGGGCGATCGGCTCCGCGCGCTTCTTGTTAATGGTTTTCTTTTTATTTTTGCTATGCGCTTGCCGCATGTGACGCTCGATTTCGGTGTGTTTCTTAAATTGTGCGCTGCACTCCGCGCATTGGAACGGCGCTATATGCGCGTCCAGAAAGCTTAGTAGCTGATAGTACTCGTAACAGGGCTCATAAGTTCCACCTCGCTGCTCGGTGGCACAGCGTCGCTCCTTCTCCATACGATAGGTGCAGCGAAACTCCACAATGCGCTGTTTCAGCTTAATCGCCGATATATTTATGTTGTGCGCGTCGCGCAGTTGATCGCTTATCGCCTTGAAAATGCTCTGACGTAGGCGTCGCCGCTTGTAGAGTGCATGATTGGTGTCCCACAGTTGCGGATGCGCGGCGTACACCTCGATGATTTTCATGTTTTGTTTCTTGTTCAGCAGCACCTTTGGCGCATCGCTGTTCTGCTCAGCCAGCTGTAAAGTCATTAAATTTAAAGTGTTCATAACTTGAGAAATCGTATGCGACAAACTCACCACCTCACTGAGAAAAGCAAAGTCGTCATAGAAGCACCAACGCGTACAGCCGCCCTCCAACTCGATGCGCTGCCGCTCGCGCCGATAATACTTGATGTAGTCGTGCATTTTGCGGTGCACCTTTGTCCAAGTGTAGCGCTTTTGGAAGTGCGCATTCAACTGTGCTGTTATCCGACGCCAAACATTACGCCGCTGCGCGCGCGCTCTAAAGTCTGCATGGTCGGGGTCCCAAAGCAGCGGATTTTGACCGTAGAGTTCTATCAATTTGTGCGTTTGCTCAGCCGTGAGTCGCGCAAAAGATCCAGTCTCGTCGGCGTGGTTTGTCTCGGCATCGGGTTGTTCATCGTACTAAAGCGGTACAGTGTTTTGAATCAGCGCTTATCAATTATCTCACTATTACTTACATCGCGCAGTATACCCGAATCACCATTCGAAGAATCATACTCCTCCGATGCCATGTTCTCGTCAGCGTTGCTCAAAGCTTCAAAACTGCACTCGTGTGTCTCTGCGGTCTGTTGGCCATGCGATGTCGATGTGCTAATTGCGGGCTCTTGTGCCTTGAAAGGTTGCTGTAAGCAGAAAAATATTTTATAAATGTCTGCTTGTAGTTGTCTCACGCGTGATATTTACCATTCTCGGCAGCTCTATCACCTCCAAAATTTGTACCTTACTTCTATTCCGTAGCGAGCGTCGCGGTAGTCTAGACTCCTTTACGCTTTCATTCTGATTTCTGTCTACTTTGAGGTTCTCTTGCAATATTGACCCTTCTAGGCTCCCCTCTGACTGTTCTACGAGCGTGGTAGCTTCGTGTAGCTTGTTTGTGGTGTCTACAACTGATACCAGTTCCATTGACTCCTTTACACTTACATCCGGATTTTCATTTATTTCGAAGTTCTCCTGCAACATATGCTCTTCTAGGTTCCCATTCGACTGTTCTATGGCCAACACAACTTCATGCAGTGTGGTATCAACTGGTTCGAATTCATTACTTTCGATCTCCAACTCACTTGTTTCTAAATTCGCCTCCTGCATTGCGTACTCACTATTCAAAATTTCTTCGACCATAACCTCGAACTGTTCCGCTGCAGATTTGCTTAGCTGAAGCGTAATTTCGTTAACAGAATGTTGTACCTCGTTGTTTTCCTCGTTTCTTTCTTCAGAATGTTCTTCGTTGATTTCTTCAGAACTTGCTTCGTTGCTTCCTTCGTTGATTTCTTCAGAACTTGCTTCGTTGCTTCCTTCGTTGTTTTTTTCGGAGCTTTCTTCTTTGCTTCCTTCGCTGTTTGCTTCAGTGTTTTCTTCGTTGCTTTCTTCGGTGCTTTCTTTAATGCTTTCCTCGTCTCCTTGTACTGCCTCTCTGATAACGCATAGCGCCTCATTTCCTTCCCTTCCTTCTGCAACCACATTGTCGCTTTCTGCAGCTTCATTGCTTATCGGCAACTTCTCTGCCCTCGTTTCATCTCCGCCCTCACAACAATCCTTTGCATCTTTACAAATCCGCCTGCAAATCTTGCACAACTGTGGCTCGATGTGCTCCCTCAAGAATTGTAAGTGCGCATAGTACTCGAAGCTGCTTTCATATATTTGGCCCTTCAAATGAGCTTTAAGCTCCTCCAGTTTCTCGAGGCGATAACGCTTGCGTAGCGCATTAAGACGCCGTTGTACAGCCGCCGTTTTAAGGTGTATACCAACTTTCTTTAGTTTCTGGCTGATGTTGCGATATGCCTTCACTTGTGCCTCAGGCTTTTGGCTACTGCGTTCGTCTTTATGCCAGAGTTCGGGAAATTTTTCATAAGTCTCTATTAATTTCTCGGTTTTGAAGCGTTTCAGTAGTGGATTCTGCAAAAGATTTTAAGGTTATCTTGGGAGCTTTGAAGGAGCTTTGGTAATATAAGCTTCCATAAAGCGTAAAGGCATTCCGAACCGGCTGAAGCTCTAGTTCAGCAAATGATCCTCTGTACAAATTATTCTAAACTTATATATATGTTTCGAGCATGTCTATCTTGCACTACTTAGCTTTGACCTTCAATTGATGTGAATGAGGTTTTCACTTAAATAATTTCCCTACAGAAAGCTCTTCGACCACAGTACGAACACAAAGCTCTCAGTTAGCGTGGGCTTTTAGGAAAAATACAGATTACATTTAAGTGCTCGGACATCTGCAATAGACATAAATACACCCGGAGTTGACTTGCACTGTGAGGGGTTCAAGACCGTCAGAAAGCCAGTGATCGTCATCTCTTCCACCTGCTCGCTATTGCCGGACATTAGCCCTATATTTTTGGTTTTGAACAAAACTTACCAAACTTATTTTTCAACTGACTTCAGCTTTGAGCTCTAAGAGCTTATGAAGATCTCAGATTTAGGCAGATTTTTAAGGTTAGGTTTGGTTTAACTGGGGTTCTGCCTCAAAGGACCTACCAAAGAACTCATTGGTACCGTTAACCGTTAGAAACTAACGAGTTCTCAAATGTCTGGAATTTCATATCACATAATGAAGTTCATAATTATCTTACTTTTAGTCATTCTGAGAAAAAAAACACGCTTCAGCAACTACCAAAGTTCGTTTTCACACAAAAAACTGGTATAATTAGCATTGACTTGCCTCAACCCGTTTCTTCACAATAGTACCCATTGTGTTTGTTTGCGCGCTGTCCGCTGCCAGTTCTTCAGTTTCGCTGCTCTGCGCTCGTTCTACATAAGCCTCTCCGCTGCGCAGATCATTCACATTGCCACACACTCCAACCGCTGCGCCGTAAAGTAGCTCTTCAAAGGTTTCAGTTGAGCTTACAGCGGTGACATTCTGCATTATTGCTACGTTGTGGTCACTTTCGAGCAGCTTGTTGTTGGATAAAATGAAAACCGAAAATTATTTTCAACTGCAAGCCCTTTTTGGGCCGCTAGCGCGTACACTCACCGTGGCTGCATGCCTTGACCCAGTTTCTGACGAATCGGACGCCATTGATATGGTTTCCGAGTCGCTGTAGTTGTCTTCAAAGTTGTTGCTATCGCTCGGTATGTCTGTGGAGCTCTCTTCGGCGGCTGCTGAGCTATCGATCTCCGTCCATTGCTGGGGTAATAACTCACAGCCATCCGCTGTTGTTGTTGTATCGGGTAATGAGGCGTGCGCCTCAGCCGTCCAGTCGTAATGCCAAATATCCATGTGTTCAGCGAATTCGGACAGCGTGCAGAGTGGATGCTCCTCGCAGAGCAAACATTCGATGGCAAAGAGTTCACCAACACAGTCCCAAATGAAGACTTCGCCACATTTAATGCGTTGTTGGTTCGCTTGTAGCGCCGACATTGCGGTTGGCGGCGTGGTAACTGCGCAGGCGTGATTAAAGTCTCCCGTAAACGTCATTTATTTCGTTTTTAATTACGAATAGCGACAAAAATAATTGTTTACTATTAACTTTCACCGCGACATGCCAAAGCGTACATTAGAATGTCGGCTTATCGGCGTCGCACGTCTTTCGATGACGTCGCACCTAACCACCAAAACACTACACAAATAGTTGGTGAGTGGCGAGAAAGCGCCACAAGCAGCCAACCTCTGGGAAAGTTGTTCGATACGATTTTGAGCACAAAACCCCGCAGCGCGTACACAAGTTGTCCCGATCGCGACGACGGTGTGACGATGACTACAACCAAAGCGCTGTGCGCCAGTTGAAGCTGAGATTTGGCGTAGGCCAACTACTCGGTTATGACAAACGAAAAGCGACGTCGTGTAAAGGGTCGTGGCCAAAACGGGAACCGTAGCCACCACAAACGCCACACGTCGTACAACAACGGCGAAAGCAAACAAAGAGTGGGGAAAATGGAAATTCGAAATCATAACAAAACAGCGATGCTCAATACACAGCAAATACAAATACAAATAAAAAAAGTGTCCGTCGTGCGCGGCACAAACAAACGGCTTACAAAGACATAACCGCTGGCGGCAGCAAACAGAGTTGAATGAACGCCGTGGGACGTTGTCCAAGAAGCATGTCCAGCGTTAGAGAGTGCGCGTGCCAGAGAGCGGGAGAGTGTATAGTAAACGACGGGCATTTTAATTCTTTGCTGGCGGTAGCAACAGGTAGCAAGCCTGCCGGCTTAAGACAAGCCATGGATGCCTAACAAGCGGTTGATTCAAGCGTTTGTACGTGCGTTTGTTGAAATGCCGTTTTCTAGCACGCTCGCTGCGAGTGCATGTGTTGTTGTGTGCGGCCTATTAGCAAGAAGCAGGTTAATCTTATTTGTAGGGTCGGTCTTATTAAACGACTTTTGTATTTTTTGCCGTGCGTCACAGTGTGTTACAAAAATTCATGAGACGTCCGCGTTTCAACTGAACTTCAGCTCTTTAACTATTCGTCAAAGGTAGTGTCGGGTTGTTTTTTTGGTTCAGGTTAGTCCCCGAATCGCTTTTTCTGTTTCTAGTATTGGTTTAGTCTAATTATCAAATACTACGATTTCCAAACCTGTTTTTAGTAGTTTCCATTTATTGCATTTCTCGGTAAGAGACCATTAGCATCATAGAGCGACGCTCGAATATAGCCTCGGAACCTTATAAAAGTCTATTGGTTGGACAGAAACGTCTGGTAACATTAGAATCACTCTCAGTCTTGAGTTGAGACTTGGTTCAATATTGCTGATTTTCACAGAACCCTTTCTATATATGGGGAAAAACGAGACTAATCTTCGAAATGAAAGAAAGTTAGGGAAAATACCGCAAAATATCGAAACAGTTGATATTAATTTCGATAAAGATAAAGGCAAAACTTTCCGACGACAGTCTAAGAAACTGGAACGCACCCGAATTTTTATCCGTCCAAGGAGTGTCAACTCTTCGCCATGCCTGGAAATTGTTTCATCTCTCTTCTTCTTACATCTTCTATTCACTCTTTCTTTACGCTTTTTAAATTCATGTGGTATTTGTGTATTTGATGGTACTACTTTTTTATCGCACACTGTATTCTTATACATATACGCCCGCTCGAGAGTGTTTACCTGAGAGCGCACAAATAAAGCTGGCTTGTGAAGTGTTTCTCTTTTTGTCTATCATCAGTCAGCTGATTTGATTTCCTAACACAAACCGGTTGTCTGAGGCTATGATTTCTCGTCCGCTCCAATCGAAGAATGTAGCATCACAAATGAGAGTAAATATTTGCTTCGTGAATTCAATATTGACTTAGCCATATGCAAATTATATATTTCTATATGTATGTATTTTGAGTAACTATGTATGAGTAGGTGTCTCTTGGTTTGAGCTTACTGTTTTATTGATTTCTGTTTTCCCTCCTAAAAGTAAACTTCTTAAACACGCTATGACACAATCGATGTCGCGGATCTGGCGGTGAATATAAAGGGTGATCCATTTCGAGGTTGCCTTATTTTTTAAAGAAAAAAGCACAGAAACTTCAAATTCAGTTCTTTGGCATTTATTTTTGAAGATTATCTCTTTAAAATGTTGGCGGTGACTATATCTCAGATGGTCCATCCGTTGAATCCAATTTTCGATGACTCGTTCGAGCATTTCAACTGGTAACTGGCGAATGACACGCGTGATGTTTTGCTCCAAGGCCTGAATCGAAGCGGGATAGTCTGCATAGACTTTAGACTTTACATATTCCCACAAAAAAAAGACAGTGTGATGTCACGCGATCATAAGACCGACTCAAAACTCAAAACGTAAAATTATCTGCTCGCCGAAGTGTTCTCTCAATAAATCCATTGATTGATGCGATGTGTGAGAAGTGGCGGTGTCTTGTTGAAGCCAAATGTCACCGAGATCATAGTTTCAATTTTAGGCATCAAATAGTCGGCAAATATAGGTATCATTTCCGAAGAAATAAGGACCAATGATTCCACCTGCCCACAAACCACACCAAACCATTGTGATTTCTGGACGAAATGCCAGCTCTTGAATCTCTTCAGGTTGCTCTTCGTCCCGAATGCGACAATTTTAATTGTTTATATACCCTTTGAGCCAGAAATAGGCCTCATCGCTGAACAAAATAGCGAAATTGAGCGCCTTCTGTTCTTGCACATGCTGTACATATTTTGTGCGCTTTCAATTTAAGATCTCTACGTAAAATACGTCAGTCCGATTTGCTGCGATCGGCGTCGAATCGACTCTCCACGGCCTTCGTGTACACTCTCAGAAACGGCTGCTATATTTTCTTCACTACTTGTTGGACGTGGTCTGTTCGGTCGAACATTACCCAATAATAAATACCGGCTCTTGAGATGGGTGATGGTGTTACGAAAAATAGCCATAAAAAGGCTATTGAAAAAAGTACCTCTGCTTAGATTACCCGTTACCTGATTGAAAATTAGACCATTGACATACGCTTTTGTCGATATGTAACTTAATCTTATTTCCTGCTTGAGCTGGTAGGCTTATATTATTCAGCGGTTTCGTAGAAGGCCCATTGCATTATTATTTTATTAAATATTTCTGATAGTCGAATATTTTCTGGGTTGGCCTGTTCACCTTGAAGTTAGGTGGCTAAACGTTAGGTATCCGTAGGTAGGCGTTATTTAGAATAGTTTGCCAAGTCGTTTCATTGCAGCTGTCACACAAGACACTGTCATAAGTAGTGCGTCCACGAAGGTCAGCGACCTCTACTTAAGGCTGAGCATAAGGTCATTGACTAATGTATGCTTCGTGGTCAGATTACTCAGTAAAGTATAGTTTGAGATCGTATTGTTTGGACGGTACTAAGTAGTTGTAAGTTCAACGAAATCGTATTTAACTACTTTGGATCTGTCGCTTTTCGCTTCTCGCTCCACTATGTGCATAGCCTTAAGCACCAGTCGCTGTATTTTTAGATTGCGTGAGCCATAAATGTGATAAGTTATGAATTCGGAAGCCAATTTTACTGCCTTAATCGCCGAGATATTTTCAAAATTTAATTCTGTGGTTATTAGGAGCATATGCTCTAATTCTCACGCTGACAAATGACTACCCTTGGTTGTTGTGAACGAAAAATTACAATCCAAAAGTCCTTTACATTTTCTTTGTTAAAATTCGAGAGCACACTCTTTGTTGTTGTGCTCTCACATAAATAATTTAATTAGCTTTTTTCTTTCTAAATTACTTATACTAGATTATAAATAAGTACATGATATTCTGCATACGACTAAGAATCACGCGCGCCTACACATTTACACATGTTCATTACCTAAAACAGCAATAAATTAACCAATAAATGAATATTGTAGTAACTCTAAGTTATCAGGTGCTCCCAAACCAAATTCTCCCATTGTAAACTAACTCTACCGCACGCTGTTGTCACTCAAGCCCGCTCATTTAGCAGTCCATCCGTACACGCTGTTCTTTTCACGTCGTTACCGCTCTGTAAACACGCTGCGTAGCTAATCGCATGTGGCAAGTAGTTTTGCTCGTAGTTGCCGGTGAAGAGATGTGCATATGGACCGATTGCGAATACGCCGACATCATCGCCACCATGTGTCTCCGATTCGAGCGGCACCATGCTGGGGAATGGATAGTCCTTGTGTTTCATGTTGATCTTGTTCAAGTTCTTGCGTTTAATGGCGCCATTCGCTTTTAAGACGTTGTAGTCGAAGCCGGGACCGTTTGCATAGCTGAGCGTCGCATAGGGTAGTTGATCATCGCCCAGTTGACCGTTATTCACGCCGATAATATCGTTCTTGCGCGATGAGTAGCCCGCCACTGACATTGTGTGCGAGTGATCCGAGGTGACCACGGTGAGTGTATCGCGTACGTCGGTGCGTGCGCGCGCCAATGCGATGGCCTTGTCAAATTCGGCCGTCTCATCTAAAGCCTTCATGGCGAGTGTGTCGTGATGTGCGTGATCAATGCGTCCGCCCTCGACGAAGAGAAAGAAACCACGGCCATTGCTCTGACGCTCCAGTATATCCAATGCAACTGCGGTCATCTCGGCGAGTGTGGGCGTCAGCTGGGCATCCGCATCCAGATGGAAAGGCATGTGATTGGCGCCAAAGAGACCCATGACGCGTTTGGTCGAAGCGGGTAACTGCAAAAGTGTAAGAAAACACATTTGTTAGTCTTGTTATTGCGTGCCATGCGTGCAGCAGTACTTACATTCAACAGCTCATCGCGTGTTTGCGCGTAGTGTGCGTCGTTGCCATGCATAGTCAGCCATTCGTTAATCAAATTGTGCCCGTCCAGACGTTGGCCCAGCTCACCCTCCAACTCGCGCACTGTATTCGGCAGAAAATGTTTGCGTCCACCGCCCAAGATAACATTCAAATTGCGTCCGACCTCGCCGTGCACCAGCTGTGTCGCGATGTCAGCGCAGATATGCGGATCGCCATTATCGGAAAGCACCTCCGCGTCATTTTCCCAATTGCGGTTGGCGATGTGCGCGTAAACGCCTGCGGGGGAGGCGTGCGTCACCGAAGTAGTGGTGACTAGACCCGTTGCCATGCCCTGCTTTTGCGCCCATGCGGCAATCGAAGTGACGTGATGTAGGGTGTTGTTTTGTGCCAAGCAATCGTTCGGCTCGACAGCAGCCGATACACCAATTGTGCCGTAATTCGTTTTTACGCCGCCGAGATAAGCGGTAGCCGTGCAGGCGGAGTCGGCGACCTGTGTGTTGGTGCAGTAGGTCTGCAAGGGAAGTAGGAAGAGCAATTAGTAATGTTAATGAAGTGAAGTCTGCAGGAGGGTGTTGAGCGCTTAGTGTTTAAGTGCTAACAGATAACCGAGAACTTGTGTGGTCTAATTACAAGGCAGGCGGCTGTCTCTTCTACTCTTTTCGTTGATTTCACAACATTACTTAAGTTAGGACCTATGGCTTTGCACACAGTGGGAGTTAAGTGTTTAAGACCAGATTTGCCATAATAAAAATTCATTAAAAAAATAATGCCGTATACACTTCTCGCTTGTTTTCTGGTTTCGCTAATGATCGGTGGTTTACCCTACACTCTAATGCACTCAGTCTAAAGTCTTTATATAGAAATTCGCTATTTTGTGCGACTACGTCGACACTTACCTTGCTCAGGCCCACATAGGGGAAGCGTTCGAAGCTATATTGTTTTTCTTCGCCGCCCAAATAGACACGTCCCGCCGTCAAAGTTGGTATGGACATGCCGTCACCCAAAAATAATATTATATTTTTGGCCAAATTGGTGTTGAGCGTTGATTTCTCGGCTATCTGCTTCTGTAGTATGTTCTGTCCAACTGTGTTCCAGTAGTGCGAATATTCCTCTTCCGTTTCCGGCGCGTCGAAGTTGATCATTGGCATGGAGCGCTTGCCGATGCTATGTTGCGTCGGCAGCGCGGCCTTGAAATTGAAGACTGGATGCATGCGTCGCTCGCTGGTCTCATGGTTTATGGCTGCGGGTGTGAAAATATATGATTAGTGTTAAGCCGAAGGTGTAAAATAAAAGTAATGAAAAGAGCAAAGCGCGCTTAAATGTTTGTCAAAAAAGTACAGTTGTACACTCACCGTAGCCGTGCGTCTGGCAGATTGCTAGCTGGCAGGCCAAGAGTATTAATGTAAACTGCCGTAGACTACACATTTTAAATATATATATTTTTTGTTAGATGCTCTGTTAAACGCGCTCGGTCTCAGCCTGTTGAGATCCTGTTGATTTCTAGTAGATTGTACGCTTTGCTCTGCTCTAAGCAGCTCGCTTGGCTTACCGTTTCAACACTGACTCAAGCGCTCGGTCAAGCGTGGTACTTATAGTGCTGCCGCTGCCACCGCAGGCCGCGCCATGACAATACGCTAGCGCGCTTATCAGTTACAATGCCGCGCGCGGGATGAGCGTTGGACAGTGGACCGTTGGTGATTTTATTTTTGTTATTGTTTTGCCATTGTCGCCTGTACGCTATTGGCTGTTTACGCGCCGAGCGCGTTCGTAAGCAAACGAACGCTGATAATCATATATATTTTTGTAGCTGTGTGTGCGCGCTGATTGTTTTCCAAAAACGCTGTACTCATTTCCTTGCCTTTTTGTTGTTGTTAGTGCCGCACGTTTCTCTGTCAAAAGTCGGCGCCGCGCGACTTTTAGTAGTTACCTAAAATAACAATAACAACAAGTAGTTCTTGTTTATGCGCTGCTTGGTTAGCCGATAGGAGGCCCGTCACACATACATACGCGCGCACATATACACATGCATTGGTTTGTATGCGCATATCGGCTGTTTGCCCGCTTGCCTGCCTGCCGTCTGCTTGCCAACATGTTCACGTGGCGCGGCTGCCGTTCAATGTACGAGCATTGAATAATCACGTGAAGCGTCAGCGATGGGCGTTCGTTGGCGGGCGACGTCAGTCGCGTTGAAACGTGCTGACATAATTTGCGTAATCACACAACAACAACTAACCATCGCCAATGGAAAAGTTATATGTGCTATTTATAAAATAAAAATTGATAATACGTACCGTTATTAGTTAAGGTTATAGATTTTCGCACATGTGGTGGCGCGCATTGGTGCGGGTCAAGTAGCTGGACTCCTCTGCCGATAGTTATAATTAAAATATGCGCAGCGCGGCTTGTTTACATAAACACAGAAGACGGCTGTGTTTGGTTGGGAAAAATAAGAAGTAAATTTGAAGCGACGCGCATCACGTTTCTCGTGAAAGAGCTGCTGATAAGCGTAGCAGGCGATCCGCTGAAAAATAGTGAAGAAAAATAAATGAGAAATTAAGCGTATATTTTGCAAGAAATTATTAGAAAAAATAAGTATTTATAGATTTTTTTTTAAGTAAAGGAGTGTTCTTGTCGCAGGGGCGTAGTCGGTGAACGTTTAGTTGAATTTTTGACGCGTTACGCTCATTCTATTTATTAAGTAATTAAATAAATTAATTTTAATTGTTCAAATAATAATTTAAAATAGCTAAAATATGAAATTTTTAAAATTTAAAAGCCCAGCTTTTCTAAGCTCAGTATTCTGTATAGTTTGAACCACAGTATGAGCGCCCATGACTGTCTAATCCTAGTGCTGTTCTGATACTCGCAACTTCCCCTACAGAGACGCCCAGAGTTCTTGCTTATCTTAGCAACACACGATACTCAGCTCCTTCACTTCGGTTCGTTTCTAAACAAATCGTTTAGCCTATATTCTATTTTACGGTACATAAATAGACTTAGCTTCTGCATAAAGGCCATTTGGAGACTTCGTTTGGATCCGTTGTTCTTTAAATTCTTTCCGAATAGCTCCAGCCTAGTTTAAGAGCCTTGAAAATAATTGAAAAATGATTCTGTGATCTCTTATCGAGATTTGTAGAGAACAACATATTCGTTTTTTCTTCAGTAATAACTATAAGGCTCTGGTATTCTAGAAACCTTAAGGTCTATAGTGGTTGATATAGAAATTCCTCGCACACAAAGAGATACTTTAGGGCTGGACTTTCCTTCAAACCTATCAACTCAAGTAGTTTGTTGTGGCTTTCCGGTACTCTTCCTCTAACCTATAAACTCTAGTACTCTGTTATGACTTTCCGGTCATGTTTTCAGGCCTAAGGAACCCCAGACACCTACCTCTCACATAGAGATATTCTGAGGATACATTTTCTTTCAAACCCCTCAGCTCTAGTACTCTGTTAAAGGTTTCCTGTCATGTTCTCGAGGCTAGAGGAACCCCAGATTGCGGTGTCTCACACACAGCGATAGTCTGAGGATGCACTTTCCTTCAAACCCATCAGCTTTTGGACTCTGTTATGGGTTTCCGGTCATGTTTGTTATGTTTTCGAGATTAAAGGAACCTCAGACGGTGATTTCCCACATAAAGAGGCTTTCGAATTTCCTTCAAAAACATTAGTTCTACTGTGTAATGGCTTTTCGGTCATGTTTTGAGGGTAGAGAGAACCTCAGACAGCGATCTCCTACACAAAGCGAAAGTTTGGGGATTCACTTTTCTTCAAACCTGTCATCTCTACTCTGTTATGTTTTTCCGGTCATGTTTTCGAAGATAGGGGAATCCCAGGCGGCGATCTCTCACACAAAACAATAGTCTGGGGATGCACTTTCTTTCCAACCTATCATCTCTATTCTGTTATGGCTTTTCGGTCATATTTTCTAGTTTTAAAAATCACCAAACGCCAGTCTCTCACAGAGATTCGATAATATCGATCAGCTCTACTCTGTTATTGCTTTTCGATCATGTTTTCGAGGTCTTATTTATAGCTATTAATTGTTGAGATAGAAAAGTCTTTTGTCACTCTAAACTTTTCTAGGGTGTTTTTGAATTGTTTTCTTTATTTTCTTGGGTTATTATATTCTTTGGCTCAACTGAGAAATTCGGCAAAAAAATGTATATTATTATATATATTTATTTGTATGTATTAATTATACATATATGGAAAGTATAAATGAAATGAAGAAATGTGATGTCGAATGCCGGGTCTTCTATGGAATATATACACATAACAATATATATATGTATAGTAGGTATATACATATATAGTATATATAGAGTATGTACATATTTATTGTATGTAGAAACATATATACGCTTATACGAGTATGCTGGAATTATAGTCAATGTGCCATTAATCAATTTCGAATATAATTTTTGAACGTGAGATTTCTTATTTTCGTGCGGACGGTTTTTTTTTTGTTTTTTCTTTTCTTTCATGAACTTCCTGTGTGCGAAAAATAATATCACGTGTTTTGTTTTTGCTTTTCTTTTACAAAATAATCATTATTTTTTTTTTAACGAAAATACGTGTTGTTGTGGCGCGTATGTTGAGAGAAAATATACAATCTTCCCGAAACTGTACCTTGTTATTGAAGAGCTTAGTTCCACTGATATTTTTTTATTAACTAATAAGACCGGCAGCTGAGCGCAACATGGTGGCGAAATGAGGTTTTGGGCTTAAGTTTTTTCAACTCCCATAGTGTTTTATTTATATTTATGTATGTAACCTTAGATTTTTCTCTTAAGATGATTTTCTGTGTATACTTGTGCTGGCTTTCTGTCATCCTCGTGTCAAAATAAGCTGAAAACTCGCCACTTTCAAGACAAAATCTTAAGTAGTATGTATATATATATATATATTCACATACACAACTGACTGCATACTTACTTATTGTTATGTATGTATGTATGTACTGTCGCCTGTATTCTTTTAGTTGTGCCTTAACAAACAAGATTACTTGGCGTTTTATGCATATACTCTTTGCTCTTGTTGTTATTTTATTTGCTTTAGTGAAATATATTATTGAGTCGTTCACTTATTATTCACAAATATATAATAGAACTAGCTTATACCGACGCAACTGTACCTGCAATGTGATATTCATAAATTGCTTTAGAAAACTATTAGCTGATCGGAACGCAGCTGTACGTCTAGCGGCTAAGAAAGGCATTTAAGAAAATTGAAATTGAAATAAATTGAAGAAATTAGGAAAATTTTCTGCAAATATTGTTTTCGACTCCCTATTTTCTTGTAGATATTGTATGTAACAGGGTTTGGTCGCATACCTAAACGAAATATCCGATTTTTAGACTATCAGGGGTAATTAACCGTAACTAGCCTGAATTTTTTTTTAGTTTTTTTTAGGTGAAATGAGGCTTAAAAATCTCACCTTTCCAACACTATATGGTATGACACAATGCTGATTGGTAGCACTGGAGATATGCGACTGCAACGATATCTATTGACAAAATACAAACAGACTTTTTCGCCTACCCAATATTATGCTAATCCCTAGATATTCGAGTAGTTTGAGATTTACATCTTTAGTCGGCATCTTTCTGAATTTACATCTAATACACTAGCGCCTAATTAACTATTCAAAGCTTTTTTTATCACTTAATTCTCTCAGAGCCTTTTCTTAGCTTAGCATAAAGTGTTCATCCTCTAAATTACTTCATTAATTTGACTATCCTCCACATTTTGGTTGAAGAGCCTGTCTTTCTTTTCAAGAAGATTTCAGGTCTTGTCCCCAGTTTCCAAAAACTTAGCTAAAATGCAGTTTTTCCGTTTTAAAGACTTCACACTATAAATTATAAAGAAATAAGCAATAATTTGCACACTCATCACTTGGCAACGGTAAAAAAACGTATCGCTGATACTTACTATTTGCTGAACTCGGCGACTAAGCGCCGGTTTAATCAACAATTATCACTAAATTGAACAAAATAAAAATTAAAAACAAAAAAAAAAATAATAATAATAATAATCAAAAAAATGAAAAACAAATGACATTGAAAAAAGCTGGACTCTTGACTAACCAATTATTAAGCTGCTAATGAGCTAGTCTCTAAAAAGAGCTATGAACTTTTTAGTGATTCCTCTGAAAGTCTTTAAAATGAGCGCGAAGCAGAAAACGACTTTAATTTCATTAAAAATTTTCTTTCGTTTGTGTTATTTCGTTTATTGAACACTCTATAGTCACCTTAATACACGGAGTCTCATTTTTTATATACTACGAAGTCTTATTTACTTTCGGTTATTCATATTTAAACGGGTAAATATTGTTAACATACTGAGACATATTCCCAGCACAATTGACATTATACTAGCCAAGTTTGTATTGCTTATTAGCGCTAGTCGTTTCGGAGGCATGTTATGATACATCTCCTTTTATATGCGCTGTTAGTGACGTCATAAAATCTGCGTTAATTGATTTAGCACTCACAGAGTGGACTGGTGTACTAATGAAGTTGTAAATATTTTACTTTTTAAATGTAAATAAATAATATAATTGGTTATAGTTGGTGTAGTCTTTATATGCCCAATAAATTAATGAGTGCACATACGAATATTAGACATTTCATCGTTGAAAAACCATAACCAGGTAGTGCATAAAGGTGTCTCAGGGGTTAGAAATAGAAATTAATTGAGGTTTTGCACCGTGACCTACGGTCTAGCACTCTGATAACTTCCATGAACTTCCTGGGCGCAACGGAGATGATGTTACCGTGACGCTTCTTTATTTCTACATGTGTTGACAATTCCTTTGCATGCTTTTATGAACCAATTTCGAGTCTTGATGCATGATTTCCAATAAGACTGACTGCATTAACGCTCTTGTTTTATGTGAGAAACTCTGGCGATATACTTACATTTGAATATCTCCACTGAAGGTCAATTTTGACACCACATTTCTCAACTGATCTTCAAAACAAGGAAAACCTCTGTTGCAACGAAGTTATAATACTTTTCAAAGCAACCTTTCTTATAGCATAAAAGCGTATACAAATTACTCGTATCTTTATCTTGATTTTGAACGGTCATCTTGTATGGCAGCAATATGCTAAAGTGGTGCGATCTGAACAATTTCTTACGAGATTGTATTTATCTTAAAAAATAATTTGAGCCAATTTTCGTGAGGATATCTTGTGAAATAAAACAGTTTTTCATACAAGGACTTGAGTTTGAGCGATGAGTGTGTATGGCATTTATATGCTATAGTGGTCTAATGTTGGCGATTCTGACAAATGGAAAACATGTTGGGGAAAAAGGGGCTTGTGCAAAAATCGACTCAGTTCGTCACGGGTTTCCGGCTCTTACTTCTGAGTGTTATATACTTAATAACCTATTTAGGGTATAAATATTAAGCTTCATACTTTATTTTAAAGTAACTCATTTACTTCAAATTATTTTAAACGTCGCCTTATCAGCTAATCTTAGCTACAACATAAATGACAGCTGTCGACTTTCGATATTATTTGCTCATGCAAGTGTTCTGTCATCACATTTATTATTGTTATTGTTTATGTTTGCAAGTATTCAGCTCATTAAATTTTGTATACAAAATTCCGATTCTAATCTATAAAAACAAGCAAGTCTAAAATTATCTTGTCTAAACGCCTTAATGCCTTGTTTGCATTTCTCTACGATTTCTTAAATCAGAAGTGGTATATTGATGTGGTTGTGCGGATGTGCACCAACAACTCACATTAAATTGTTATTCTAATTAATGGCGAATTAAAAATCACACTTCAAACACTATGCTCACATCCATTAATGTTGCGAAGTCAAAGGTCCATACACAACAACTGACAAAGCCAACGCTATCGTATCAGAGCGGAGCTGATGCGCAACGTCTAGCCAGCAGCCAGCAGTCAGCATCTAAATTTAGTCACACCAGCACCGCAATAAAGTCAACAATTTTGCGCTTCAATGCAGCCAGGTAGATAGCAGTTGGCTCAGCAGCATAGTCCTGTGGAGAAGTGGTTGCTGCCAGCCAAAGCCAAATGAAATTTATGGCAAACTAAACAAATGAAAAATGAAAAAAATAACAAGAAAAAAGTTAAAAATGGTTGAAAGGTGCAAGAAAATAAAAACAACTAAAGCAAATACTGCACAGCGTTGCAACATGCTTGCATAGCTGTAGCGCTGCTGGAGTATACACTTCGGTAAACTTAATTTAAACTGATAGCTGTAAAGTGGTGTTGGAATGGGTGCGCTGGCGGTGGCAGACAGCGCCAGTTGTTACTACGACGTCGAGTGTGGCACATGTTATTGTTGCGGCTGCTTTTTTTTCAAGCATCGGTGTTGCAACATTGTTGCGCCCTTCAGTCAGTGAGAGAAGTGGTCAGCCCTACACTCAACTAACCCGCCAGTTTTTTCCAGCAACTCTGCTTGATTTTCACATTTATCAGTTCGGTGCATGGGTTCATTTGGCGCGTCTGCTCAACTACCCACTGTTACTTGGCGTTGCTGCCACCTTTCACCTGTTTTTTCTGCTGCCATTTGCACACCTGCCGCTGCCCTTACGTTCTTACTCCGCTTTTAAAGTTTTTTATTTCTCTGCGCTACATGTTCGGTTACTTTTAAGGATAATAAATTTCGAAAGCTATATATTTGCCTGTGTCTGCGGCCATAGCTGCATGCATGTAACCGTTATGCCGTTAAATCAATCGTATAACTGTATGCTTGTATGTTTGTTTGTTTGAGGTTATGCGCTCCATCTCTATCTCTTTATTCAAGCCGGAAGTGTCTTGGTCTCGGCGTTGCGCCACAAACTTCCGCTGTCGGTTGATTTCTCCGCAGCTGGTTTTGTGTCTGGCTGCGCTGCTGCGCAGTGTTTGCTTGTGTCGTCCGGCATTTCGTGATATTTTTTTGTTTTCACTTGTTTTTTGTACACAAAGTTGTTGAATTTAAAGTGCCACTTTAAACATTAAGATTTGGAACTTATGAATTCGCAATTTCCTTAAGCGCGGCTAAGCTGCAGAGCAGAGTTTGTTAAAGTGCATAAGCAGATAATATACGATTGGCTGTGTGTTCTGTTGAATATAGAGTTTGCTTGTTTTCCGGTGCTAAAAATTAAGTAGAGATTTTGATTCTCGAAGTTTTAAAGTTTTATTTTTGAACATTTAAAAATTTCGTCACAGAAATTAAAATTTGATATCGTTTAAATGAAAATTTTCAAAATTACTTTCTAGATTATTTTTGAAACTATTTTAAATTGCATGACAACCGTTTTGGACACAGGGAATTTTAAATTTTATAATTTCTCAGCGCAACTCTGCCAAAAAGTTTGTTGCTTTGAAAATATAAATAAAAATATTTTTTAAATAAGAAAGAACACATCCCTTTTTCTTAAAATATTATACATGACAAAAAATATTGTTCTTTGGCAACTCTTGCGAAGAAAAATTCGAAAATTCTAAATTTTTTAATTTTTCATAGTAACTCTGCTAGTAAGTATGTTGTGGAAAGCTTTTGATATCGGTATTTTTATCAATAATTTTTAACACTTTTTCCTAAAACATACCAAAAATATTTTTCATTGGCAACCCTAATTCTATAAAAAATGTGTATGGCAACCTTAGTTTTACTTCGGTATAGGTTAGCTCAATTATTTGTTTCAATAATATTTGTAATTTATGAATACCTGGCAACTCTGATCAGTAACTCAAAATCGTATAAAGAATTTATATGGCAAGTATAGTCTATAGTTTTGTACAGGTTCTCTTAATTTTATGTTTCAGTAAGTTTTATAATTTCTAAATTTCTAAAAACCTGCCAACACTGATCAATGACATATTTTCAATCTTTGTATGGCTTGGCAACCCTAATTTCTTGCTAAATTTATAGAAAATGTCATTAAATACGAATGTTTTTTCTTATAAATTCTTAAATTGTTTTTTAATATCTGGCAACCCTATGCCTTTTTTGAGTAGAAAACGTAAAACATAATTTTCGCAATATAATTTACTGCCAGAAAGAGCACATACGTAAATAGTGCTTTTATTTTTTTCGATTATCCAAAATACGCATGGCAACCCTATGTTGAATATGAGTTTACAAATGTTTTCCTAAGCGAATGCTGTTCAATTTTCCTACCGTATCGCCACTTGAACAATTTCGACACTCATACGCTCCTCCGACCGCACACAGCACATATGCACTCGTATGCCAATCAACTCTCTGCCAGCCGCCGCATTTTCGGGGTTGATGATTGCTGCTCTAGCAATTGCCAAACTCTAGTTTATGGTCACTTGTGCATATTTGCCTGAGCGATTTCAAAATTTAACCACTTTTTCATCGAAATTCATGCAAGTTTTCTTGCTTTTTATACATTTCATAAAATTTTTTTTAATAAAAAAAACTTAGCTTCGTGTGCATGAATATAGAAAAGGGCGAAAATTCATAGGTGAATTTTGAATGGTTGTTGTGTATGTGTGTGTGTGTGTGTGTGTAAAAATGCATAGTTGAGCAGTCAATGTGGAGAGCTCTTAGAAATGTACTTAAGTGGTACACGGTTGTATGGACACATATATATATATATATTCATACAAATTTGTACGTTTATAAGTAGTGGGCAGCTTACAGGCTTTAAATACCCTATGTGTCGAAATAGCTCCTCTTGGGTATGAAAATAAAAAAAATTTTAAATTGAACAATTTTTTTATTTTAAATTTACTTTAAATATAATTTATTTTAAGTATAATTCTTCTTCTCCTTCTTTATTGGCATAGACACCGCTTACGTGGTTATAGCCGAGTTTACAACGGCGCGCCAGTCGTTCTTCCTTTTCGCTGTTTGGCGCCATTTGGAGATTCCAAGTGAAGCCAGGCCCTTCTCCACCTAGTCTTTCAAACGGGGTGGAGGACTTCCTCTTCCTCTGCTTCCCCCGGCCTCCCGGTACTGCCTCGAATACCCTGAGAGCTGGAGTATTTTCAGGACAGGAGATATTTCGTCTTGTCCTCGTTCACAAACAGACCTATACGCTTCGTTTACTTATCCAGTCTGGAGAAAGCAGAATTAATGGCGCGGTTGTTGTGGCCAATGATATCAATGGAGTCGCTATTTAGCTCTGCAACTTGAATTATTTTCTCCAGGAATAGGTTGAATAAGTCACACGACAGGGAGTCCCATTATCTGAAACCGCGGTTGGTCGGTTGGTATCGAGTGCAGAAAGTTCCTTCCCGATCCTAACGAAGCTTACATCGCCGTATTAGCTCTGCGGGGATACCAAATTCAGCCATCGCGCCATAAAAGCAGCTCCTTTTCGTGCTGTCAAAAGCAGCTTTAAAATCGACGAAGTGGTGTGTGTCGATTCTCTTCTCACGAGACTTTTCCAGGATTTAGCGCATTGTGAAAATGTGGTCGATAGTAGATTTTACATTTTCCAGGTCTAAAACTGCACTGATAAGGTCCTATCAGTTTGTTGACGATGGGCTTCAGTCTTCCATATACTACGCTTGACAAACCTTATATGCGATGTTTATGGGGTTCTCCTTTTTGTGGATTGGGTAGAGTACACTTAGGTTGTCGGCTTCCAAAGAAGCTGATGCATGCACTTTGTCAGTTCTTCGCTGCTGTATTTGATTAGCTCAGCCGATAATCCATGGGCCCCTGCCGCCTTGTTGTTCTTCAGGCGGATAATTCCTATTCGAATCTCATCATCGTCAGGCAATGTAACATATATTCCATCGACTGCGGAATCGGGTTCGCCATCTCCAGATGGTACACTTTTACTGCCGTTCAGAAAACTGGAGAAGTGTTCCCTCCATAACTTTAGTGCTCTAAAAATCAGACACTAAATCACCACATTGGGTCCAACAAGAGTATGCTCTGGTCTTGAAATTTGCCGTTAGTCGCCGCATCTTTTCGTAGAATTTTCAGAACATTATCGCTGTCGGCCAGCTTCTCAATCTCTTCATACTCACGGATTTTGGTTTTTTCTTTTTTATCTGCATATGCGTCTCGATTCCCTCTTCAACTTTTAGTATCTATCCCAACCCGCTCGTGTTGTGGCAATTTCAATCACGTAAAATCCAAAGCTCTATTTCACAGTTATTTAAGGCAACATTAAAACGGAAAGAGTTTCAAACTAGCAAGTTTAATTGATATGAGACTAGTTACAAACTGGTTAATTGAAAACTAGTTTATTAGCCAAGCAAAAGTAAATTGGATTTGTGTCCATTTGAACTACAACGTATGCAACTACAGCAATAAAGCTGCAGTTACGCAACTAGTTTATAACAAACTAGTTTCGTAACTAGTTGTAGTGTGTGATTATATTGTAGTTGATAGATTATATTGACAAAATACAGCATAAAAAATTAAAAGAAAATGTATTAAATTATGCCACTCAAATTTCCTACTGGGTATGCAACCACTAGATACGTACATACTATACATATGTACATATGTACATATATGCAGCATATGTGGCACCGCAGCTTGAGTGGTCAGCTCAACTGGCTGCTTTAATTTGATTTATTATCCGTTGCCAAATTCAGATTTTGTATGGCAAAATGGCCGAAAACAAAAAGGACCAGCGGATAAAAGTAGCAAAAATATAAGAAAATATGCAAATGCAAGAAAATTGAAAAGAATGTATGTATGTATGTATGTACATATTTAGTAAATGGCAATTTCTATATTTTGTGCAACTTCTAAGTTCTTTTTATATGCACATATGTATGTATGCATGTATGTATATAGTTTTTTTCGCCCTGCATCCTGCAGCTGCTACCATCTCGCTTATTAAATGCCGTAAATTTTATGAAACTTTTTGCAAAAATAATTCTTTTAACTTTCTATTGCAAATATGACTCTTCGCTTTGGTTGAAGAATGAATAGCAAATAGCAAAAACAACGAATCTTTGTCATGCGTTAATTTCACGCTGCGCTTACTGCGGCGCATACTAACTGCTACGCTATTAAATATTTGCTTTGTTTGCGCCCTTCGCCCGCGTCACGCCTGAAACTATGCTCGGAACGCATTTGCATGTAAATTAGCGCCGGCGCATATGCAATGTTTTGTGCGCATTTTGCTTTTGTTTGTACACTTTCGACGGCGTCGCGATTTGCGGAAACGGGAAACACAAAATTTTCTAAGCGTAAAATTTAATTGACCGAAACCGAAAGTGCATTCCCGGCGCTACTAAGCGTGCTTTTACTGCCGCGGCTTGCATTTATTTTTGCCTTCTTTTCCGGCTTTGTAAAGCGCGCGAATGCTGAAGCTGCTGACATTTGTGTAGAGTGCTGTGCGAAAATATTTTATGTTTGTTTTTGTAAAATAGCAAATGTGGTCTAATTTTATGGTTTGGCAAGCAGTTTAAATGGGATTTGTTGCGGCAAATAAGATAAGGGACTGGTGATAAATGTTATAATAATCCCATAAAAGTCGTTAAAAGAGACTCGGAAGGGTTTAAAGGTTAAAAATGACTCAAATCATTTAGAACTGAATTTTATTCTGCTGAACGCCTTATGCTTCAACCCAGAGCCAGAAAAACTCCCCCGCTGTGTCGTCTATGATCATGGAGGAAACCAACCCATAGAGATTTTCATATTTACATGCAAAATATTTGAAAGATTACACTTTAGTTAACTCCTTAAATAAAGATCTGATGACTATAATGTCTAGAAAACTTTAACTGAAGTATTCTTCTTCTTTACTGGCGTAGAAACCGCTTTCGCGGTTATAGCCGAGTCAACAACAGCGCGTCTGTCGTTGTTTGTTTTACTATTTGGCCGGTTGAAAGTTCCTGCTGTTAGTTCAATAGTTAGTTTAGTCAAGTTTAAGTTCCGCTGGTACAGGATGTCATCTTAAGAGCTTATGCAGGACCTTGTGTCGATAATTTCGGGCTGAGACTGAGCCCAGATGTTTTAAATTAGAATTGAGATTTTCAAGCCGGTTGTCGCAGCAGAAGATATGCCTGAAGTAATTGCCGTGTTGGTACTACTTTTTTCTACTTATATTCCAAAGCCTTATCGGCTAGTGCCGATCTACCTCGTTTACTGGTGCACAGGTATCTTTGGAATATTATTTTAAAGAACTGATGAATATGTGTCCGGATTTTACGAGTTTCCTTGCATTTTCATACATCAATTCCTTACTCTACCTTTAGCCCATAACTTCTTGTGCAAATATTTCTATTTGCCATATTGAGGAAATCTTTTACGTTCTTCGGAATTTTCTCCACTTTATACGCTTGAATTTGAACTTTTGTTTACCATTCCCCATTTACTGTTGGTGCAGCCTTAAATGTTTGCACGTCTTGCAAACCGGTGTAGCAATGCAGTTAAACGGCAACGCGCAGCACCCAGTTGGACCACGGCGCTCTCCTTAAGAGAGATGGAGTGAGGTGAGGTGCATGGCGTAGGGCAAATGGCATGCCGTGTGAAATGGGTGTAATGCGGCGCTAACAATATTGAATTTGTAGTGGCAGCAGCACATCTCTTTGTATGTGTGTGTGGGGGAATGAGGAAAGCAAATATTTTGCTGCGCTTGTATGCCGAGCCAATCGAGCTGAAATTGTGAGTCCACAAGTGGCTGCAGGCGGCACGGCGATGTCTTTGCGTTGCGTTTGTTGTTGCCTGTGTGTTTGTTGCAGCAAATGCCAATAGTTTTGCTCGTTCGAGGTATTTTTTATATCTATACATACATACATACATATTTTTTATTTGCCTTGGCTGAACCCATATCCTGTGGGTATTTCAGCGAATTTGTTATGAATTTTTTTCGTGAACTACATTCGTTGCTTTTATGGTTGCAGAGGAATTCTGCTTGTTTGTACACTTTATCTCCTGCCGAAGCTGGCTTGCGGCAGCTATTGACGTAGAGAATTTAAGTTTGGCCAATAAAAATCAAACTGGTGTGTGGGTTAGCAAAATATTGCTATATTTTTAATCTTGTAAAGTTGCTCATAAATATTTTTCGTCACTAAAATGATATTCTAAGTTTGCAGCAGGGTTGCATTTATTGCTTTGGAGAGGAACTTAAAGAAATAAATCAAATGAAAGTTTACAAATTATAAAGTTTTTAAGAGCTTAATACTTAAGTATTATTACTCTTTCAAAGCTTGTTTTTTTAGCTACAAAAATATTGAAAAATTAAATAGCAAAATTAAATTTTACTATTTTTTTATATGAAATATAATATGTGTTACCCATTTTCTGGGTTCAAAAAATTTTCATACACTTTTATTTTATAAATTTAACGTCCATAACATTTTAGAAAATAATTTTAACTACATTTTTTTCGTTAAAATTTTTTTTTGCAAATTACAAATTATATAAAATTTATTTTTTTTTTTGCAAATTATAAAGTTTTTTAACATAATTTTTCTTTTTTTAAATTACACATTTTTAAACATAAAATTTGTTTGAAAATTACAAATTTTAGAAACAGCATTTTTTTATAAATTCTAAATTTTGTGAACATTAATTTTTTTTGCAAATTACAAATTTAGTAAACATTAATTTTTTTTAAATTATTTTTTAAAAATTTTTTAAAAATACAATTTTTTTTCAATAATTACAACTTTCATGCACATAATTTTTTTTTGAAAATTATAAAATTTATAAACATTAATTTTTTTGTAAATTCGAAATTTTTTGAACATTAGTTTTTTTCCAAATTGGAAGTTTTGTAAAGATTATCTTTTCTTGCAATTTATATATTTTTTAAACATTAATTTTTTTCATAATTACAAATTTTATAAATATTACATTTTTTGGGAATAATTTATCACAAATTACACATTTTTTAAACATAGCTTTTCAAAATTAAAAATTTTTAAACATAATTTTTTTTTTAATAATTATAAATTTTATAAACATAAATTTTTTTGCAAAATATAAATTTTCAAAACCCGATTTTTTATTGCAAATTAGAAGTTTTATATATTGGGTAGTCGAAAAAGTTGTTTCGTTTTTCTTATCAACTTCGACATATTATTATTTTTATTTATAATATATAATAAGTAAACAAATATGTATCATTTTGGTCGACCACTTTTTCGCTAGAGACAATATTCCATCAGTGTAAAACTTTTCTGGTTTCTCGGCGAAAAACTGTGGCAAGTAATTTTCACAGGCTTCTCTCGAAGTCAACTGTACTCCATTAAGAGAGTTCTGCATTGACCGAAACAAATGGTAGTCCGATGGTGCAAGGTCAGGGTCATATGGTGGATGCATCAAAACTTCCCAGCCAAGCTCTCCCAGTTTTTGCCGAGTCGTCAAAGATGTGTGTGGTCTAGCGTTGTCCTGATGGAAGAATAAGCCGTTTCTGTTGATCAGTTCTGGCCGTTTTTCGATTGCTTGCTTCAATCTCATCAGCTGTTGACAGTAAAATGTAGAATCAATCGTTCGACCAGGCTGAAGCAGCTCATAGTGTATGATTCCTTTTCAATCCGACCAAACACTCGGCATAACCTTTCAAGGCGTCAATCCTGGCTTTGCGACCATTTTTTGAGCTTCACCACGCTTAGAACATGATCTTTTTCGCACATTATTTTCATATTTGATCCACTTTTCGTCTCCTGTTAACATTCGCTTCAGAAATGGTTCGATTTCATTTCGTTTGTAGCCAGCGTTTTTTAAATGGTTCAAAACCGTTTGATGATGAATGTTAAGTTCCTGATGGTTTTTGGCTAAATGACGCTTAAAATCTCACCTTTCCAACACTATATGGTATGACACAATGTGATTGATAACACTAGAGATATACGACTGCAACGATATCTATTGACAAAATACGAAAATACTTTTTCGACTACCCAATACATATTTTAAGTTAAAACTTTAATAATGCTCTTTTTCATATTACATTTATTTATTTACTACTTAAATTATTTCTGAAGCCTTATTCTACTTTGGCACTTTTTTTTGCGTTTCGCTTCTTTCCGTTAACGCCATTCGTTTTCATCAAACGCGCGACTAGCTTTGTGATGCAAAATCTCCACAGAATTATCAATAAACCTACCACAACTGCCACGATCGCCAACAACACGCCTAACACATCCAACGACATAAGCTGCCAATGCGTCAAGTATACGGCCGGCGATTGCAAATGCTTGGCGCCTTTATGCCGCAGCACATAGTCCACCCACCAGACAACCGATTGACGCGGTGTCATCGGACGATCCCGATACACAGCCGAGAATTCGCGCACCGCTTTTCTGTACTTCGGATTGTTAATCACCTCTTCGATCGCATCCCGTAAACGCTCTTCAGTCAAATCGGCATAGGGTACATATGTACCGAAGCCTGCCTGCCGCACTTCCTCCATATTTGCGGGCTGATCGGAGAAGAGTGGTATGCCCACCATAGGTACGCCATTATACTCCGCCTCCACCACGCTGCCTTTGCCGCCGTGCGTAATGAAAAGTTTGATATTTGGATGTGCGAGTACGTCGGTCTGTGGAAGCCAGCTTTTAAAGAGGATATTCGACGCATTGCCTGGGTGGTCGGCGCCCCATTTCCATAGCACCTTGTAAGGTAGCTTGGACAATACGTTGAATATTATATGCACTGTGTCCGCCTTCAAGGTGTTATCGCGTATAATGCTGCCAAGACTAAAGTATATCACACCTTCTGGTGAGCTGTCCAGCAGTTCAGCGATATCGGTGGGTAGGGGATCGGGTTTTTCTTTGACTTGTATGCCACCAACTTCTATGAGACTCGGTACATGGGGTCGGACAGGGCCTTGCGCAAACCAATGATTGGCAAAGATCAAGGCGACATTGCGTCGCGATTCTTCGAAACTGGGATAGCCGCTGCTGGCGGGGAAGTTATAACTAACAAAATAAACAATAAAACAATTAGCTTATGTATAGCGCGTAAATTTCTTATCACCTACTCATTGTGAAGTGAGTTTCGGCACTTATCTCTAGTGTTCAACTCACCTATAGTATTTCTGCGCTGTGCTTTTCATCAGTGGCCCCATGTAGTAATATTCAAAGAGGTATATGAGATAATTTTCCAAACGTGCCCAAAAGTTCATGGGTTGCTTCAGACCACTGAACACGGTCGGCACATAGGCGTGTTCGCTGGGATTACCGATCAGCTCGTTGAGGTAAAATATCGGTTGTACCATAAAAGTAAGAATCACTGGACACTTAAAGTGTGCACCAAGTCCCACATGAAAGTCATTGGCAAAATAGCCCACCAGCAGCAAGTCGAAGGAACCAGCACCGTGATCCTGCAAGAATTGTTGGATTTCCGGATGCCATAGTGTCCTATTGTGCATCTTTGAGACCTCTTTTACCAACAACGGATAACGTTTATAGAACGGCATCGGTTGGTTGACGAAATTTTTCAAGAAACTCGGCGGCAGCAATGGTGTATCGATATATATGTAATTATATTTGGCCTTTGGATTAACGTTCGGTTTGGTCGCGATCACCGTAACATTGTGTCCGGCTTGTGCCAGCGTGTCGGCGACAGCACAGTGGATGATCAAATGGGAGTCACCGGGCGTTGGGAAAAACCCTAGTATGCGAGCCG
The DNA here is from genome assembly GCA_037783105.1 of Bactrocera zonata. Taxonomy (NCBI): domain Eukaryota; kingdom Metazoa; phylum Arthropoda; class Insecta; order Diptera; family Tephritidae; genus Bactrocera; species Bactrocera zonata. The sequence goes on from JBAWJQ010001700.1 coordinate 718,115, forward strand.
CATCCTGAGTTGGTAGCAGAAAAGCGATCGCAACAAAAGCGAACACACCCAGGTGCGCGAACGGCCACTGCATGGCGTTTGAAATTATTATTAGAAGTTCTTACTTGTAGTTTAGGACGAGCTGCGTCCGAAGACTGAGCAGGCGGAATGTGTGCGCGCGGAATAAATAGCCTACGCAACCGTGCTTCAGTGTGCGTGCCGACTTCTTAAACTCTTTAACTGATTAGTTTATATACTCTGCGGCCAATTGAAGCATGGGACGTGCTCTGAGCGAAAATAGCGAACTAGAAAGGCGTAAAGTGTAGAAGGTTGTTATATTTATGTGTAGAGGCGCGTTGTTGTTCCGATTGTGGTATTCAAAGTCTATTGATTTTCATATTCTTCAACTTCGGAGAGTTTGTAGACACGATGTTTAGATAGATAGCTGTCTTTACTCATTCTCATCATCTTCAAAATAGTTTCCCAATATATTTAGTATAATAGTATAATTGCCATAACTGATACTTTTTATGTGTCCGCCACTGTATATCTGAGAACATTTTATCTCCGATAGAAACAATTTCTGCTGAGTATGATAATGACGAAGAAAATATGCTGAATTCTCACTTGAAGTGAAAGATAGGAGCTTCAAGCTTTTCTCTTTGGTTTAGTTAATGACTGTGTGGACCAGGTTAGATATTGTGAAAAAAAAATAAAAAATCATAGTAGTTCGAAACCCATCGCGAAACGAAAGATAAAATTACAAACATTAAATGAAAATTAATTTACGGATGATCTGTGGTCGGGAAAAGTAAGAGAAGTGTCGTGGTTATATTTTTAAGGGTTAATAATGGTTCATTTCGATTTCCGACAAGTCCCATAGAAAAATTTTACATCGCAATGTTGTAGGTAATGAAAGGTTCTATAACTTTTGTATATAGACTTTTTTCATATTGCGTCAAAATTTATTCGAAAAATTCAAATAACCAAGTTGGTGTGTTTTTCATTTTTATCTTGCACAACATTTTTTTCTTTACTGAAATATGGTGGAAACTATTCTTCCTGCATTTTTTTAATATTTTTATTATTTATTTTTTAATATTTTTTTTATTTTTTTATTTTTTTTATTTTTTATTTTTATATTATTTGCCCCTTTTATTGACGTAATATCGAAAAACCCCTAATTTTTTATCAAAAAATCTCAAGTCAAAATTTCAGACTTGTTTCAAATGTGAGTAAAGAGTAAGAGTGCTGAAATCTCGACTACATTTACGAAATAATAGGTAGATGAATGAGTTGTGTACTGTGAGTGCTTCCCTAAACAGGTTTTTATTATCTTAGCAGATAACGGTTGTTTCATTATCAACACTTTACAAAGCCATTGTTGCTATAAGAAACGTTAGTGAAACACATACCCATACACATCCGATTATTTAATTATTTATCATTATCATCTGAAGTATCTTATCAATTACGTGATCGTAAGGTGTTAGACGCATGTGCCTAAGCAACAATAACATTAATAACGCTATAAATGGGTGGGTAAATAAGTCAATTCTTTCGTGAAATTGTTCATTTTTTTACTACGCATTCGCCGATTTACCGTGCAAAAAGCTGTATTGAAGCAGAAGGAGACTATTTCGAATAAAATAAATTGATTTTGCCGAAAAAAACATTTGTTCTGTTTTTTTAAGTCCTGTTAACTTTGGAATGCACCTTGTATAGTAACAACTTTGCAGTATAATTTGTACTTTAGCCATCACTGTTGGTTACCTGATTCTATCAAGAAAAATTAAGGCTTTCACTTGATACGTGCAGTCAATTAATTAGCCAAAATTAAATTATTTAAAGCTTTTCTGAACAAAGAAAGCTTGTGCAATTTTTTCGAAGTACAAAATAAGATTTCACTATTTCACTACAGGAAAGTATTCGAAAGAATATTTTTGTACAAGTTACAAATAAAAAACCCAAAATCTTGGTTATTTGAATTTTTTACATAAATTTTGAGTTTATGTGAAAAAAGTCTACTCACAAAAGTTATAGACCTTTAATTATCTACAGCATTGCCATGTAAAGTTTTTCTATAGGATTCGTAGTTTTGTCGGAAATTGAAATATATCATTCTTAACCCTTAGAAATTTAACCACGCCCTCCCCTTCCTTTTCCTGACTTCAGATCGTCCGTAAAATAGTTGTGCCTTAATAATGTTTTTTCTTTCGTTTCCGGTGGGTTTCGTCCTACTATGATTTTTTTTGTTCAAAACTTATCTCCTCTGGTCCATACATGTACTACTATGAGTAAAAAATAGTAAGACTTTCTTCATAATTTTAAAATTCTTCATTTCTTCTTATTCAATATCTATGTCGTTCCCCTCAAAGTAACCCGCTTGGGCCTCAAAACACTTGTGCCAACGTTTTTCCCAATCCACGAAACAGTTGCTAAAGTCTATTTCCGGAATATCCTCCAATGTGCGTAACGATTCACGTTTAATGTCTTCAATTGACTAAAATGAAGCTAAAGCAGCCGAACACGGTGGTTGTGGCGCGATATTGGTAGAAAATTTGGACAAAAACTTAGGTAGAATCAATGCAGTATGCGACGGTGCATTATCGTGGTGTAAAACCCCAGATTTGTTTCGGCATTCCTTGTTGACGGTTTGGCCGGTCGGAATTCGGAGTGCGCCACACCTCGATAATCGAAGAAAACCGTCAACTTTAAACCTAACCTAACCTAACCTTAATGTTTGACCTGTTTTGGCGTGGTTTTTCGGCTTCGGCTCACCTTTGACTCGATATTCGGTCGATTGATTGTCTGTTTCCGATAAATTTAAGCCTCATTGCCAGTAATAAATCGTTTCAGACAGCCTGATCGTCGGAAAGCATTGTTTCACAGACGTTAACGCGTCGCTGTTTTTCGAAAAAATTGAGTGATTTTGGAACCAATCGTACTTTCATTTTTCTTAGACCTAAATGATCTTTCAAAATGGTTTTCACTGATCTTTCTAATGTTCCAACGACGCCAGTAAGATCTCTGACTGTTAGTCGTCGAGCACCAATTCCTTTAGTTTATTGATGTGTTGATCATCAGTTGATGTGGTTTGTCGCCCTCTGAATAATTTGTACCAACCAAAAACATTTGCTTGCGACAAACAAACAAACAATTGTCACCTTTTCTAACATTCTGAACATTTTCGGTATTTTAGCTTCGGTGTGGCCGAAGTTAAAGTTTTCGCTTCTTTTGCATCATTTGTTTCCCTTTGCAGAAACTATTTTCAAGCGAAATTTTAGTATGTTTCTCGGAATTGTTGGCTTAGAAAATTTCCAATTAAGCCAGAATTATTTTGTACTTTGTACTTTCAAACAAAATTATTCGTCTTTAACTAAAACTTATACTATATTTATGTTTACAAATAATAAAACTGACGGAGTTTTTATTTTGGTTTCAACTTTATTACTTTGCAAGTGCTTAAATCATAGTGATTGCTTAATCTTAATTTTATCATGTCATCACACACACTTCCAGTTCCTATCGCTTAGTATATGAGACGAAATGCGGGAGAGACCTTTGGAAGTACATTCACGTTTAAATATATGTACATATATCACATATATAAAGTATATATGTCACTTGCTTCACTTCGTAAATACACTTTATTAAAATATTAAGACCATTTCATTGTTTTCTTATATGACTAAATAGTAATGCCTTTATTAAAATTGTTAAGCGTATTTGGCATTGTTACTTTCCACGCCGTCTATCATCTTCATCTTCTATCCGTTATTGTCTCTTTCGGCTCAAAAGAGCTATTGTCCCTATTTTACATTTCCTTTGTACACTAATTCTTCTTCGCCTTTTCCACCTTTGGCAATTTGTTTTTCCTTCCACGACAACAAATGAGTTTGCATAGTTTTACGATCACTACCGAAATGGTGAGGACGATCGCGAGCAGAAAGCCGATCACATCGAGCGACAACAGTTGCCAACGATTCATATGCACTGCCGGCGATTGCATATGCTTGGCGCCCTTGTGTCGCAGTACATAGTCCACCCAGTAGACAACCGTTTCACGTGGTGTCATCGGCCGATCGCGATACAGACGTGAGAATGTTTGCACTGCCTCTTTGTATTTGGGATTGTTGAGCACATCCTGTATGGCATTGTTTAGACTCTCCTCTGACAATGTTAAGTAGTCAACGGCGAGACCGTAGCCGGAGCGTTCAACATTTACCATATTCGATGGCTGATCGCCGAATAACGGTATGCCTACCATGGGCACACCATGATACTGTGACTCCACAACGCTACCCATGCCGCCGTGTGTGATAAATAGCTTAACGTTAGGGTGCGCAAGTATGTCGTCCTGTGGCAGCCAGTCGCGGAAGATGATGTTCTTCGATTCGCCAGGTAGTTCGGTCGGCGACCATTTCCATAAGACCTTATAAGGCAGTTTTGAGATAACATTGAACATTATCTTAATTTTTTCCTCGTTCAGATGGGAGCCTTTGATGTTGCTGCCTAAACTGAAGTAGATAACACCTTCTTTAGATTCATCCAAAACCTTAGCGATGTCGGTGGGTAGAGGATCGGGTTTCTCCTTGATTTGTATGCCACCAATTTCAATTAGGTTGGGCACATTAGGGCGTATGGGTCCTTGGCTGAAATGGTGATTGGTGAAGATGAGTGAGACGTTCTTGCGCACTTCGTCGAGTGGTGGATAACGGTCCGACGGGAAGTTGTAACTAAAGAAGGCGTAAAAAGAAGAAATAAAAGTTAATGTTTGGAATAAAAGCTTACAATTTGTCCAAAGATTCTTAAATCCGCATTTGAATCAGTTTGAATTTAACTAACATCTTCGAAAACTCTAAATAAAACGCCTCAAGAGAACTAACAATCAACTTTATTCCTGTTATGACCAGAAAGGATTGAGCAACCTAAAATTTCACTCAAATTCTTTCAGCATGTTGCATTTATCATTTAGATGCAATACTTCAGCTAGAATATTTCTTAACGCAGCCGACCAGTTTTAGAAGAAATAAGTTCACGAGAGTCCAAAAAAACACGGTTCACTTCCTAATTCACTTCCTAATTATAATTAGGACTTTCCTAACATTAACCTTGAAACCTTTGGCCACATTATTTAACACCCAACAACTCGCGTTGCAATCTAAGCCAAACAAATTGCGTTTAACCTCACTAGAGCTTGAACGTGTTTAACGACCGAAAATCTCTCACTTGTCAGTTTAGTGAACTTTTGTTTCAATTTTAATTTCAAAAATCTTAAATCGTTTCGCCTTTAAAGACTTTCCGAAGTTTACATAACTCACTGATAATACTTTTGCGATTCGCCTTCCACCAGGAGGGTCATATAATATGTTTCAAACAGAGCTACGACAAAGTTTTCCACTCGTCCCCAGAAACTCAACGGTTGTTTGCGTTCGCTGAACAAAGTCGGCACATAGGCGGGCTCTATTGGATTCTTAACCAAATTGTGTACGGCGAAAATCGGTTGGACCATAAACGAGACCACAATAGGAACTTTAAAGTGCGCACCCAAACCTAAATGAAAGTCGTTCATGAAATAACCCAAAATGAGCAGGTCGAAGCTGCCTTCGCCATGTGTGGCGAGGAATTGGCGCAAACGCGGATTGGCTAAAGACTGATTTGCCAACTGTGCGACCTCCTTAATGAAAAATGGATAGCGTGCGATTAACGATTGCTCTTTTGTAACCAAACGACTTAGGAACTCCTTTGGAAATAGCGGTAAATCCAATTGTATGTAATTGTATTTCGTCAACTTGTAAGGATTCTTGGTCGAAGACAGTACAGTAACATTGTGTCCGGCCTCGGCAAGCGCATTCGCAACGCCACAATGTATAAAAAGATGTGATGGCGAAACTGATGGAAAGAAACCAAGAATACGTGCGGAATGCACCAAAGTTGGAGGCGCGTTGAAGCCGCCAATAAAGAGGACGATAAATACTGCGATAGTAGCGCGTACAGACATGTCTAAAGCGCGATGAAGGTCTGTGTTACTGCGTGGATCGCGTGTCTAAAGGTGACTGAGCGTTTATTAATTTGCGAGCATCCCATATAGATATTATTTTAGTTAGTTAGGACTATGCCTAGAAAATATTTACGTAAGGATTAGCACTCACTGATACCGCTCAACAATGTTAATCAAACAGATCTTGTAAGATCAGCCGTTAATCGCGATATTTGCTTATGCCGTTGGCTGCTGTGTAAATCAAGCTGCATGCTGTGAGCAAAGAGTGTCAAGAGCACAAAGGCAGGGTGTTGAAAAAGGCTTGGCGTTTAGTCTTGGAAACAAAGAGCTGTTGATTACTTGTTTTGATTTACGGTTTTAATTAGATAAGAAGGACTATGTTTCTAATTCCTTTCACTGGCGAATGACCATTCAATTAGCGTCACTGCAGTTATTAGTGTTTCTAAAGTAGTTGAACCCGCTTAGCTTTGCCGCATATTTCTAGTATCAAGTCCTTTGCACTAATTTTAGTGAACTACTTTCGATCAAAAGTTACGCCTTTAACCCTCTCAGTAGCACCCTAGTAAAGTCAAGCCATACGGTGAACTCAGTAACCGTGAACATTTTGTTGTTAACCTACTAAGCATAAGCGACTTCACTACCTCGTCACTAATTGTCTCAGTTTAATACACAATCTCACAGTAGGTCGGCAGCAACAGAACTCACTTATAGTATTTACTTCCTTGATAATCCTGCATCGTCTGGATCACAATTTCTTCGATCATAGCGACAATCATGTTCTTCACACGTTCCAAAAACTTCATTGGCTGCACCAAATAGCCAAATATACCCGGCACGTAAGCGGTCTCACTGGGATTACCCACGAATTTGTTCACCGCATAGATCGGCTGTATCATGAACGATACCACAATGGGGCAACGAAAATGTCCCGCCAGGCCCAATTGAAAATCGTTCATGAAATAACCGAACAGCAACAAATCAAAGTCACCCGCATGATGTTGCCGTAGAAATTGCTGCACACGCGGGTTATGGTGTGTTTCATTGGCATTCCGATTAATCGCCGCTAAAAAGGAACCGAAACGTCGCCAAAACGGCTGACGTTTGTCGACAATATCGCTGGACATGAGTGGATGGTCGCCCATGATTTCCAATTCGATATATTTGTATTTCGCCTGCTGACGCACATTCGGTCCGGACGCGATGACGGTGACGTCATGACCGGCCTGCGCCAACGCATCAGCAACGCTGCAATGCACAATTATGTGCGACTTCGAGGGTGATGAGAAAAAGCCGAGTATGCGTGCTGTCTCAACGCGCGCCGTCGGATGCATGCTGAGCACACAAGAGAGTGCGATGAGGGCAGCGGGTAGCCGGTTGCTCATTCTTTGGCTTTTGTTTTATTTTTATATTTTCCTTTTTCACTAACAAACAAACACTTTGTGGCGCGTTTAGATTTCGGCGCGCGTAAAGTTGTTGTGCGTCTTTGCGCTATGTGTCGAATACTAAGTGGTAGAACCTGTTTTCGGTTAGCATAAATACGCTGCAGGTAACAGATGATAGACGCAGCTGACTTTTGAAATTTGGAGACATATATGTAGCGAACTCGCATTATATTTTTATTACTCGTCTAATAGTGTGTTTGGCTGAGTCAACCTATTGGTGAGGCAAACATATGCTGAGGTGTTGTGGACTGATACATTTGGGATCGGCGCTGGTTATTTTTTGTAAAAAAAAATTAATAATTTATTTTTTGTCAAAAAAAGACCAATTTTTATCGAGCTAAATTCCATTGACCGGCTTATATCGTTGAGGATGGAGTCATGTGTAGAAGTTCACGCAAGTGAGGAAAGTTCTCTCTGATTGCCATTCACTTGGGAGTGACCAGAAACTATTCTTTTACATATGGCCCAAGCAGCTCACAATTTCCCGTCTTTGACCAGGTATTCTCCCCTCCACAGGGTTGTGCGCTGGGTTTGGGACCCGGTTTGTTGCTAGGATTTAATCCCAATCTGGCGTTAATTTTGGAACACCCTTTATATCGTTGGATTAGTTTATGTAAGTCGATGTGTGACTTACCTCCCCATTTCCAAAAAAATATTGCTCTACTTCTGAGTAGTAAAATCATTGCACTATGCCAAAATTTTTAACTAGTTAAGAGATAGCCACCAAGTTTGTATACAAAAATTAGTAAGTCAGCAGTAAGTTGAAACTGCTCGAATTTTAACTACTGGGATATAGTCAAAAATAGCATACCGAATTTATGTTGCTTCTAGTGGACCGCTTGTTACCGAACAGAGAGTTTTCCGGAGAAACCAAAAAAAATGTCAATGCCCAAACACCTTTGAGATGAAAGGTTGCCACATTTACTACTCGTGTCTGTATTAACATTCGTCTTAAACATATTTACGTTGTTGAGAGTAATTACAAAACCTGTCGGCGCGTAAACATGAACTCCTCTAATAATTAAAAATAAACGCGCGGCAATCAAAACAGACACGAGGCAATCAAAACAGACACTCAAGCCAAATTAATTGAACTTTGTGTTATATCACATATAACTATAAGCAGCTGACTAATGATAGTCGAGAGCACTTGTATGCCATGTAGTTAATCATTACTCAGCCTCAGTGAGATCTCCAGCTAATATTGAACCAACAAACGAGAATTTGCTTTATAAGCTTCACTAGCAATTTAGATTTGAGTCACGCAGAGACTAAAACACGTAAGCGTCGAACTTTGTAAAAATATGTTCTTTCTTAGATTCTAGAAGCTCAAAGATGTCATCACATAAATATTGACACTATCGTTTTTTTGAATTTTCAATTTCAATTAGGTCTGCATTTTACAATATTTTACACAGCATGAGAATTAGAAACTCTGAATTAGTGGAGCAATTTCGACATACTTTACGGGTTCAAATTACTATTGTGTAGGAGCCCAAACTGACTAAAATCCGAACCGAAAGCCTAATCGAAAAATATTTGTGTTTCTTCGGTGTAAAAATGAGGATTTTTGTTTTTTCTCAAATGAGCGTTCTTCAGTATAGAGTATAGAAATTTTGGAATGACAAACTTACTTGTAAATCTTTGTTTGTAAATGTATACCGAGTTCTGACATGAGCAATTCCATTCCAATGGAAATAAAGTTTTTCACACGCGACACGAAATTCATCGGTTGTCTTTGATTTCCCAACACAGTCGGTGTGTACGCAATCTCGGTAGGATTGCCAACTAAAGAGTTGACCGCCATAACTGGTTGTATCATAAAAGACACAATTAATGGACATTGAAAATGCGCCGCCAAAGCGAAAGTGGCATCGTTCATAAAGTAACCAACTATGACCAAATCAAAATCGCCTGGGCCGTGTTCCCGCAGCAAACGTTGGACGCGCGGATGTGTTAGGGAATCGTTCGATGCAGAGGCGATCGTCTCCACTACATTAGCGAATTTATAAAGTATCGACGAACCCACCAACGCACTAGCGATTAAGTTGTCTTGAGTTTTGGGCTCAAGTTGTATATACTTGTACTTCGCCTTGGGAATCACATTTTTTGAAGCGCCATAAACAGTAACGTTATGTCCAGCTTGCGCTAGCGCGTCGGCGACTGCGGCATGTATGATCAGATGAGATTTCGAGGGTGACGGAAAGAAACCCAGTATGCGCGCGCTATTTGTCAAATCGAAGCGCGTGGCGGTAAAACCAATAAACAGCAACAGACAACAGACCCTTAAAGGCGACATGACGAATGCAAATTGCGTAACAGTTGTTTAATTATTTTTTCTAACGCTTTCGACTACTTATTTGTTCACAGTGTACTTTGCTATTCCCCGTACTACGTTCTACTCGTTTGAACGTACAAACGACAACTGAGCGCTATTTAAAATTGGCGGCAATTACACAAATATATTGAATGTTGCAAGAGTGATTTTCTAATTTCTTCAAACACTATCGGCGGGTGTTCACGACTGGCAAAGTTTGTTTGTGTAAATATACTTTGTATGTTTATATTTTGACCTTACTCTTCGTGGCTGATGTAATAACTGAACTGAGAGCCAAACAAATTTTACGTGCATGGCGATGACCAGCAAAATTCAGAACTAAGAACTACACGTTTACCATAGATCGCGAGCGTTGCGTTTTTCTCTGCTTTCATATCTACAAAACGTATTGCTCAGTAGTCGTTGATTACACTTCCAGTGAGCGCCAAACACAAAGCCATGTACGTACAGTATGTTTAACAAATAATGGGAAGTCGATTTTTTATTCTACGTTCGGAAAATTATTCAGAGCGTTTGCCATATTCAAACTTACATCAAAACAGAGTGTCGGGAATCTACACAATTACTTAAGATTTTGCCGAAACGACTTGCTCGAATGCTCTTGTATTATAATATATGTATATTAATTAGTGGAATAATTGGAGGTAATCGAAAGGGCTTCTTTCAAACATGAAGCCAGACAAGCAAATGAAAGGAGGCGAGTTTGATTCACGATCAACAACAAATGGATTAATTGTTTATAAACTTATAGATAATAAACCAATCATTCATGGGCGGAGTAGACCATGCAGATCAACTGCGAAGTACCAACGGTATGGGCCGGTGATATAAAAAATGGTGGCATAGATTGTTTTGGGGGCTTTTTGAAAACACGTTCTTTAATTCTTATGTCATATACTGTCAAACACATAAAAAAATTACTCTGTTGGATTATAGAAGGTCCCTTGCTGAATACCTAACGACGCAAAATATGTATAATACAAAGTGCGTTCCAAAGTAAACAGGACTTTAAAAAACAGAACGGATGGTTTTTTCGGCAAAATCAATTTATTTTATTCAAAATAGTCTACTTCTGCTTCAATACAGCTTTTTGCACGGTCCAAGACTATGTCGAACGAGTGTTTTAGCCCGTTGGTCGGTATGGCCGCCAGTATGCTGGTGCAAGCCTTTTGAATGGCCTCTACGTCTGCATAACGCTTTCCTTTCTTGCTTTTTTTCCGAAAAGGAAAAAGTCGCACGGTGTCATATGCAGGTGAATACGGGGAGTGATTAATGGTTAAAATGTGATTTTTGGTCAAATAATCGGTCACAAGATGTCCTTCTAATGTTGGCTTCTGAGCAAATTTTTGGTCGTCAGTCAACTTGTGCGAAACAAACCGTGCACACACTTTCCGTAATGCTCGGTCAAAGTGCGATAAATCGATGTTTTGGAAATGTTCAATGCCATTTCCATAAATTTCAATGTTGATTTCGGCTGATTTTTGATGAATTCACGCACAGTTTCGATGAAATTTCCGATGATCACGGATTTTTATTGGTCCACATGTTGATCGTCATTTATGTCCTCACGACCATTTTGAAAACGTTGAAACCACTCGTGCACTCTGCTACGGGATAGACAATCATCGCCATTAACTTGTTGTTGTGTTGAAACGTTTCGGTAAAAGTTTTACCAATTTAAAAAAAAAAGTAATGTTGGCTCTTTGTTCGAAGCTCATTTTCGCTCTGATAACACAAACATACTGTCTCTTAAAACGCAATAACTTCACTTCCAATCAATGAAATGTCATGAAATTCTCAATGGACAATCGATAAAGATAACAGATTCTAACGCACCAATCGACATATAGATGGCGCCAACAAGGGGCGCTAGTTTCAAAAAGTCCTGTTTACTTTGGAACGCACCTTGTATATACATATAAGTGATCAAGATGACGAGAAAAGTTGGCCGTCCGTCCGTCCGTGCAAGCTATAACTTGAGTAAAAATTAATACAACCCAACCCTTAGATGGAAGTAATCGGACTACTGCTACGCCCACCAATCGCTAAACCACTTAAGTTACAACAACCAAATTTGCTGTAACAGTATAATCTGTGTGCCTAAAATAGATAAATTTGAGCGAAAACTTGGTCTAGCCCCTATATAACTAATATCAGAATTTTCAAACAATCGGATTACTTTACTCTATATGATTGGTTTTATACCTTAAAGTATTTCCCTGGCTTTGCTTTTTGCAAAATGCAAAAGTATAAAATGTTCTGTTGATCACCGAAATAAGCCCTTCCTTACTTGTTTTTTCTAAAAATTATCAGTAATTAATTATATAAACTTAAAATGCGTGAGTTTTGGTAGCGTAGCGTTCTAGAGTTTAGAGGAACGATTTTGGAATGACGAACTTACTCGTAAATCTTTTGTTGTACATGTATATTGAGTTCCGCAAAGGCCACCTCCATTCCTACGGAAATAAAGTTTTTCACACGCGACACGAAATTCATCGGTTGTCTTTGATTTCCCAACACAGTCGGTGTGTACGCAATCTCGTTGGGATTGCCAACCAAAGAGTTAAGTGCTAAAACTGGTTGTATCATAAAAGACACAATTAACGGACATTGAAAATGCGCCGCCAAAGCGAAAGTGGCATCGCTCATAAAGTAACCGACTATGACCAAATCAAAATCGCCAGGGCCGTGTTCCCGCAGCAAACGCTGTACGCGCGGATGTGTTAGGGTATCGTTCGATGTAGAGGCGATCATCTCCACTACATTAACGAATTTATAAAGTATCGACGAACCCACTAACACACCAGTGATTTTGTTGTCTTGTGTTTTGGGCTCAAGTTCTATATACTTGTACTTCGCCTTGGGAATTACGTTTTTTAAAGAGCCGTAAACAGTAACGTTATGTCCAGCTTGCGCTAGCGCGTCGGCGACTGCGGCATGTATGATCAGATGAGATTTCGAGGGTGACGGAAAGAAACCCAGAATGCGCGCGCTATTTGTCAAATCGAAGCGCGTGGCGGTAAAACCAATAAACAGCAACAGACAACAGAACCTTAAAGGCCACATGACGAATGGAAATTGCGTAACAGTTGTTTAATTATTTTCTCTATCGATTTTGACTACTTAATTGTTCACAGTGTACTTTGCTATTCCCGTACTACGTTCTACGCGTTCGAACGTTCACACGATAACTGAGCGCTATTTAAAATTGGAGGCAATTATATAAATATTTTGAAATTTGGTTGAGTGCTTCGGTGGAAATTGATAAGTTTTATCTAACTATATTTATAACTACAAGAGTGGTTTTCTAATTTCTTCAAACACTATCGCCAGGTGCTCACTACTGGCAAAGTTTGTTTTTGTAAATATACTTTGTAAGTTAATATTTTGACCTTACTCTTCATGGCTGATGTAATATATGAACTGAGAGCCGAAAGAATCTTACGTACTTGGCGATGACCAGCAAAATTCAGAACTAAGAACTACACGTTTACCATGGATCGCGAGCATCGTGTTTTTCTCTGTTTGATTAGACTTCAAGTGAGCGCCAATCACTAAGCCATATACGTACACTATGTTTATTAATTAATGGGAATTTACAAGCAATATCTATTTGTAATCTACGTTCGAAAAATTAACTAACTCTTTACTCATAAGAATTAAAAAAATACTTTTTTAACATACTGTGTGCTGAAAAATCAACGCGTCATGCCCAATATGCATGCAAAATTGTTGCGCTGACGTTAGGCGTTGCTGTTGCTGGTTTAGATCCTAGTTAAAGCAACGGTTTAAACTATAGAATGAATATCAAAAAAAAAAAAAAATGTCTCTCTCAGAGTTGATTTGCGAAAAATAAAATATATACATATACATAACGACCTTCGCACGTTTGCCATATTCAACCTATATCGAAAAAGAGTGTCAGGAACCTAAACAATTACCCGAAATTTTGACGAAATGACCTGTTCGAAAACTCCTTTTTTCAAAAAGAGGAAAAGTGAGCAAAGTTCTCTGCGCCCTCTTACCATATATTCTCAATGTTATGCAGATTTTCTCTGATTACCAGGCTGCTTAGAGCCTTGAACTTCTTAAAATTGCCCGAAAGACAAGTTTTATGTCTATCTTCTCTACCGGATGACTATTTCGAGCATTATGAGGGTTGTTATTTAGATTGTTGTCGGAAGAAATCTTTCACAATAATACAAATAACTTTCATTCTAGCCACTTACTTGTAGAATTCTTCCATTGATGATTCTGTTGAGCCATACAACATCAAACATTCAACAAGGTACCACAAAAAATTGTTCACTCGTTGAAAGAAACTTAATGGTTGCACCATACCGCTCAACTGTGTGGGCACATAGGAAATCTCATCGGAGTTCCCCACCCATCTGTGTATCCTTTTCATAGGCTCCATCACACAGAACATGACTATGGGGCATCTGAAATGCGCCCCTAAGCCAAGATGGAAATCATTCATTAAATAAGTCATTAACAATAGATCGTAGTCGCTTTCTTGAGAGGTTTGTAAGAAATGTTGCATTTTCGGTTGTGCCAGGGTTGCATTATGTACACGTAACATGGGTTGCACTACACCTAGGTATTTATATGTCGGCATGTTTGGAACTATTTATGAAAGTTTTAGTCAATTCATTGCTAATCCCCAGTCCATCGATTCGTAGGTAACGGTATTTAGCGCGCGGGTAAACGTTCATGGTGGCACCAAGCACAGTTACATTGTGGCCGGCTTCAGCCAGTACTTCGGCCAAAGCACAATTCATTAACTGATGCGAACGCAATGTGGTTGGGAAGAAGGCGAGTATGCGGGCGCATTCTCCGCTGAAAGGGCTGCTCGAGAGCACGAGCAAAACGCCGAACGCGACAAATGAAACAGAAACAGCTGTCATTGCTAATAAATTTATAACTGTACGCGAGCACGGAAATAAGACTACTAAGTGGCCTGTGGTTCTTTGAGTAGTATCAGCTACAAGTACCTGATATATGTATGATAAGCGCTACAATGTCGCGATATCAGTTTATTGTTTTTTAAACCTTATCTAATGGTTTTATTGTTAAAAAATTGTAAATACATAGTAGCCCAATATAAGCCTATACATTAACCACCTGCAAGATCACCTTAAAGAGCTCTCAACAGCCGCCTGTGAAAGTCGCCTGAATAAACTGGCTTTTATGGCTATTTTTTATTTGAATCAATAAATAAATCAATTACTATTTACCCCACAGACATTAAATTGTATTCCTAACGTGGTATGAGAGGGCTTTATGGGAGCGGATGTGAAAATTGGACGACGGGCGTGGCACCGTCCCTTTTTGGTGAAATCTCATATCTCGGGACCCGACCGACCGATTTCCACAAAATTAAGTACCTGGCATTCTCCTTATATATCTATGTCGTGGTTTTAATTTTTAAGTTCCACTTAATTCTTTCACTTTCCAATGTACAAATCAAGAAACAATTAATATAACGGGAAAAAGACTTTGCATGAATAATGCCATTACACAAAAAACTGTACTACTTCTCAGTAGTAAAATATTTGAACTATGCTACAATTTTTAATTGATAAGGGACAGTTTCAAAGCTTTTGTAAGAGATTAGTTTGCTGTTGAAACTGCTCGAATTTTAACTACTGGGATATAGTCGAAAATAGCATACTGAATTCACATTGCTTCTAGTGGACCGTTCGTTACCGAACAGAGAGTTTTCCGGAGAAACAAAAAAAATGTCAATGCCCAAACACTTTTGAGATGAAAGTTTGCCACATTTGCTACTCGTGTCTGTATTAACATTCCTCTTCAAACATATTTACGTTGTTGAGAGTAATTACAAAACCTGTCCGCGCGTAAAAATGAACTCTTCCATTAATAAAAAAGAGAGGCAATCAAAACAGACACTCGAGCCAAAATTAATTGAACTTTGTGTTATATTATATATCTATACAAGCAGCTGACTAATGATAAATAGAGAATGTGCGCTCTATTATATCGGAGAATATTTGTATGTCATGTTGTTAAAAATTACTCATCTCTCAAATCACTCGCTTGCTCATTTAAAATAGTACAAAAGTGAGAGTTCCAGCTGATATTAAACCAACAAAAAGTTTCTATATAAATTTCAAAATATAAACTGTCGAGAATTAGCTTTATGACCTTCACTAGCAATTCAGATTTCAGTCAGGCAGAGACTAAAACACGTCAACGCCGGCACCTTGCAATAATATGTCGTTTCTTAGGTTCACGAAGCTCAAAGTGAACGCTACATAATTATTGACACTATGGTTCTTTGAAATTTCAATTTCAATTAGGTCTGTATTTTACAATATATGTACCTCCACCTGGGCGCACACAACATGAGCATTAGAAACTTGAATTAGTGGAGCAATTTCGACATGCTTTACGGCTTCGAACTACTATTGTGTAGGCTGACTACAATTGACCCAAACTGACCAAAATCCGGAAAGAAAACCTAATCAAAAAATGTTTATGGTTTTTGGGTGTAGAAATGACGATTCTTGACTTTTATAAGCTGAGATCACACGATTGGTCAAATGTACCGATTTTTGACAAAATTTTTCTGTACAAATTAGTACAAAATAAATTTTGTGTACCGATACAATTTTCAGTGTTCACACGATTGGCGTACTTGAGCCAGAACTTTTCTGTACTGATTTGTACAATTCAATAATATGACAGACATTTGTGCAACCCTGTCACATGGTTGGGCTCGGCATCTTTAATAAAGTAGATAGCTGATAAGCTTTGAATACATAATTACATATATTTGAACGTAATTTTATAATTTTTAAATATAATGATTTCTTCATCAAGAAAAAGAAAATAGTGACAATTATGTGTATTTGTGTACACCTAATTAATAAAAAGAAACAAATGAAAGAAAAACAAACATTGAAGAAGCGAAATTTTTGGGTGCTGGATTGGCTTCAGAGGAGAAGTACTGACGGCGCGTATGCATTCGCCCATATGGCTTTGCACTCATCAACGCTACGGCCATGACAGTTCGCTGCAACTTCTCTCCATGCGTTCTCTCTCTTCTGTCTGTTTTTATAGTCTGATGAAGAATATTCCCACAGATAAGGATGTTTTTCTATTATTTCTATTAAATTAAACACATCTTTCGAGGACCATGCCGTTGTAACTTGAAAACGCTTTCTCTTTTTATCTGGCGTTGGTGTTGGCTCTGCAGACATATTGGATATATTTTCGCATATTACTTTGACTATATGAAAGATTTCATCTTTATCTGTATCCATATTCTGGAAAATAAATGAACAATATTAATATATAAAATGTAAATAAAAAAATATATATAAACATATCATAAATATTTATACTCACCAATAAATGTAGTGACTTGTTTAATAACGGACAAATGGAATAAAGAGCTGTGGTGCATCAATTGTTTTTGCAGATATCAGTGTTGCCAAGTTTAATAATTATTTATTATTATTAGTTTAATAATCATAGAGTTGCCAAACAGTAAATAATGAAATTCCAGCCAGGTGTAAGGTATTCCTAGGATAATAAAAATAAAAAAAAACATAATTTTAGCTTTATTTGAATTGATTGGTCACTGTGATTGGTCCTGCAGTGGCAGATAAAATTATCGGTACATTTTTCCATTTTTGTATTTACTTGATTTGTACAACAGTTCACATGATTGGTATAACAGAGCCGTATTTTATCGGTCTATCTGCACAAAAATTTTGTTAATTTGCCTTATGCCAAATATTTTCTGGCTGTCACACGATCTGTAGATATAAATGACAAAAAATTGGTACATTTGACCAATCGTGTGATTTCAGCTATACTCTTGCGACCAGTTGCTACAGGTTATTATAGTTTCGTTGACCTAATTGTTGTACGTATCACTCAAAACTAATCGAAAATCGAAATAGATATAAAGTTATGTACTACATATATAAATGATCATGGTGACGAAAAAATTGAAATCTGACTGTCTGTCTGTCCATGCGTCCGTTCGTGCAAACTGTAATTCGAATAAAAATTGAGATATCTCGATGAAACTTGGTATGTGGGTTTCTTAGTGCTACCCAACCCTTAGATGGGCGTAATCGGATCACTGCCACACCCACAAATCGCCATTAACCGAAAACATATATGTAAACTCTAATTAAACACAGGGGATCGCAGTAGCCAGGGGCACTTTTGTGCAAGAAATTTTGAAAAAGTGGTCGTGTTCTCGTCTTCTAAAAAGTTTAATGTACAATGTTTAATGTTTTACTCATAGCAGTTTGATCGAAAACTTGGCGAACACAGCCCTTCCTTACTTTTTTGTTCTCAAATGATCAGTAGTTAATTATTTGAACTTGAAAATCGTGAGTTTTATTAGCGCAGCGTTCTTCAGTATAGAGGAACTTTTTTAGATTGACGAACTTACTCGTAAACCTTATGATGAAAATATTGACCGAGTTCCGCAAGGGCCATCTCCATTCCTACGGACATAAAGTTTTTCACACGGGACACAAAATTCATCGGTTGTCTTTGATTTCCCCACACATTCGGTGTGTAAGCAAGCTCGGAAGGATTACCAACTAAATAGTTGACCGCCATAACTGGTTGTACCATAAAAGACAAAATTAGTGGACATTGAAAATGCGACGCCAAAGCGAAAGTGGCATCGTTCATAAAATAACCGACTATGACCAAATCAAAATCGCCTGGGCCGTGTTCCCGCAGCAAACGCTGTACGCGCGGATGTGTTAGGGAATCGTTCGATGCAGAGGCGATTATCTTCACTACATTAGGCAATTTATGAGGCATCGACGAACCCGCCATCGCAGCAGCGATTAAGTTGTCCTGTGTTTTGCGCTCAAGTTCTATATATTTGTACTTCGCCTTGGGAATCACATTTTTTGAAGCGCCGTAAACAGTAACGTTGTGTCCAGCTTCCGCTAGCGCGTCGGCGATTCTGGCATGTATAATCAGATGAGATTTCGAGGGTGACGGAAAGAAACCCAGTATGCGCGCGCTATTTGTCAAATCGAAGCGAGTGGCGGTAAAACCGATAAACAGCAGCAAGCAACAGAATCTTAAAGGCGACATGACGAATGCAAATTGCGTAACAATTGCTCACAGTGTGCTTTGCTTTTCCCCGTACTACGTTCTACGCGTTCGAACGTACAAACGACAACTGAGCGCTATTTAAAATTGGAGGCAATTATATAAATATTTTGAAATTTGGTTGAGCGCTTCAGACGGGATTGATAAGTTTTATCTAACTGCAAGAGTGATTTTCTAATTTCTTCAAACACTATCGGCAGGTGCTTATGACTAGCAAATTTTGTTTGTGTAAATATACTTTGTAGGTTAATATTTTGACCTTACTCTTCATGGCTGATGTAATAATTGCACTGAGAGCCGAAAATCTCTTACGTATCTTTGCGATGACCAGCAAAATTCAGAACTAAGAACTACACGTTTACCATGGATCGCGAGTGTCGCGTGTTTCTCTCGTTCTCTCGTGCGCCAAGCACAAAGCCATATACATACGTACTGTTTTCGCTATTAATGGGAAGTCGATTTTTTTTATCAATACTATATTTTGAATGAGAATTATTTAAAAACACATAACTGGCAAACAATATCTACTTGTATTCTACGTTCCAAAAATCATCTAACTCTTAAGATTTAAGAATTAAAAATCTACTTTTACAACCTACTGTGTGCTGAAGAATCAACGCGTCAATAGATATGCAAAATTGTAGCGCTGAAATTGGGTGTTGTTAGTTAGAACCAGCTGTTTAGAGCCTTTAACTTCTTTAAGTTGCCCGAAAGCAAGGTTTATGTCTATCTTTTGTACCTGATTATTATTTCGAGCGTTGTGAGGACTGCTATTTAGGTTGTTGTCGCGAAAATCTCACAAAAACATAAAGAACTTTCATTCTAGACACTTACTTGTAGAATTCTTCCATTGATGTCTCTATTGAGCCATACAGCATCTAACATTCAACAAGGCACCACAAAAAGTTGTTCACTCGTTGAAAAAAATTTAATGGTTGCATCATACCGCTCAATCGTATGGGCACACACGAAATTTCATCGGAGTTCCCCACCCATCTATGTATCTTTTGCACAGGCTCCACCACAGAGAACAAGACTGTGGGGCATCTGAAGTGCGCCCCTAAGCCCAGATGGAAATCATTAATTAAATAAGTCATTAGCAATAGATCGTAGTCGCTTTCTTGAGAGGTTTGTAAGAAATGTTGCATTTTCGGCTGTGCCAGGGTTGCATTATGTACACGTAACATGGGTTGCACTACACCTAAGTATTTATATGTCGGCATGTTTGGAACTTTTATGAAAGTTTTAGTCAATTCATTGCTAATCCCCAGTCCATCGATTCGTAGGTAACGGTATTTAGCGCGCGGGTAAACGTTCATTGTGGCACCAAGCACAGTTACATTGTGGCCGGCTTCAGCCAGTACTTCGGCCAAAGCACAATTCATTAACTGATGCGAACGCAATGTGGTTGGGAAGAAGGCGAGTATGCGGGCGCATTCTCCGCTGAAAAGGCTGCTCGAGAGCACGAGCAAAACGCCGAACGCGACAAATGACATAGAAACAGCTGTCATTGCTAATAAATTTATTAACTGTACGCTAGCACGGAAACAAGACTACTAAGTGGCTTGTGCTTCTTTGAGTAGTATCAGCTACAAGTACCTGATATATGATAAGCGCTACAATGTCGCGATATCAGTTTATTGTTTTTAAACCTTATCTAATGGTTTTATTGGTTTCTGAAAGGCTTCAAATTATTTCAATAGTTTAGCTTGGTTTTATATAATCAAAAAATTGTAAATACATAGTAACGCAATATAAGCCTAAATATTGACCACCTGCAAGATCACCTCACAGAGCTCTCAACAGTCGCTTGAATAAAATGGCTTATGTTATTTTTTATTTGCTTAAGCCACATTGCCGCAATCATCCGTCACTCTAAAAACATTTAGTTTTCTTCCTATACAGAGCTTCTTACAAAAGCACCACATGATCCTCAGATCGCATTTTTTCCATCCTTGGTAGTCACTTATTCTTATATAGAACTGGCATCCTACAAGTGCACCTCAAGATCCTCAGATTCTATCACTTCAAGCCTTGATAGTCACTTAGGTGGTAATCAGACACTTTACATACATATATAGAAATAGCTTCTTACAAGATCACCTCAAGAACTTAGGCTCACATCTCTGAAAACTTTGATAGTCACTTAAGCACTGGATAGACAGGCCTTCTGCTTCTTGGTACTTATGTAGAACAAACTGTCCGCAAGTTCACCTCGAAGTTCGACGGGTGACAACGTTTTATTTCCGACTGTGACGAAACTTTTTTCCGTTTGGTTTTAAAACAACTAAAATTATTATTTATTCACCGGCTAATTGCCGTCAGTTGTCGTCCCCAGAAAACTCACACAGTTTTGATAAACAATTCACTACATTTACAGTACCTATGAAATTTCAAACTCTTCTGATCTCTTACTTGTAAATCTTCCGCATATTTATTTCAACAATCGGCAATGCGATCCATTCCTCATAAAAGGCAGCCAAAACACTCAAGACACGTCCCCAAAATGTCAGCGGGGCTTTTAGTTCACTGAAAAGCGACGGCACATATGCGCTCTCTGAGGGATTTCCGACTAAACAATTAATAGAAGAGATCGGCTGGACCACAAAGGTTATAACAATTGGACAACCGAAATGTGCGCCAAGGCCCATGGCGAAATCATTGGCTGCGAACCCCAGCAGTACCAAATCAAACGCGCCTGCCCCATGTCTGCGCAAGAAATCCTTCATCTTCGGATGGCTTAGTGTTCGATTGGCGGTGTTGGCAAAAGAGTGCACCATATTGAAAAAGTTGAAATAGAAAAATTTCGGTTTCTTGACCATATTTTGCAATACGGTTTGATGCGATTCTGTAGCTTCGGTCAGTTTGATTTCTATGAATTTGAATTTGACATTTGGATAGACGTTTTTCGAGATTCCGATGACGGTGACATCGTGGCCAGCCCGTGCCAAGGAGTCGGCGATGGCGGCGTGTATGAGTGTGTGCGACATAGATGGCGTCGGAAAGAAGCCGAGTATACGCGCCGCGTTTATGTGGCCACTGCAAAGTGCTAGGCAGAGAAGAGTCAAAACGTGTGGGGCAAATATTTTGCAAACGTTCATTTCCGCAACTTTTTTACATTAACCGACGAAAGGTTTAAATCATACTAAATGCTTTTCTAAGATGCGCCATGTGATATACTAGTTACTGTGTAAATATAATTATTAAGCATTTAGTTGATATAATATGAGAAGGTGTCAGCTGATAAGTGCGTTTATGGGGTATGTAAGAAATTGTTTAACAAGTTACATAATTGACTGTAGCTGCGCAAAAAGACGGATTGCTTAGAAAGTACCATGTTGTGTTTAGTCGTACGAGTATGTGGCCTCTGATCGAGGAGAATGAGTGTTCATTCAAATTATTCTTGAGTTTGTATGCTAGTTCTTCTAAGGCCTGTGGTCGGTCTAGGTCAGAGGACGATCTGGCAATATTAATTTGAGCACCGCATCAGTAGTTTCCGGAACAACAACTGATCTTGGCTGACCTTCACGAAATCCACCTTGAAGTGATTCAAGACCTCGATTGCATTCACTTTACCATCTTGAAATAGTGGTCCTAGATGAAGCTTTATCACCAAAAACTGAATTAAGTTCATTAATGCACTTTTGTTGAGTTAAAATTTGCTGAAAGTTGTAAAAAATAAATTTTGGCCGAGATGAATGTTTTAAGTTACTGTAAACCACACAAACAGCGCTCGTATATCAAAACGTTCGGAGAATGTATAACATCAAAAATGTCAAAGTTTACGATAAAGTTGTCAGTTGCCAGATAGCAAGACTGTGGCTGCCAAATCCCGAAATATAAAAGGCAACCTACGCATTGTATCTAATTTCATTTACATGCTGAGTGTCTCGTAGAAACTTCAAAAAAACTCTTATATGTATCTAGAAAATTATATGAGCTGCTTGAATAGTTTTATCTCTCACTTATCTCTAAAGGATCGTAATGTAGGTCTTAACTTTATAACTTACTCATATAACTTTTGTGTGTTGTAATCCAAATAGGGCACTAACATGTTTTGCTCGAATTGCGTCACCAAAAAGTTCTTTACTCGTTCCATAAAATTCATAGGCTGCTTGAAAGCACTGATAAATGACGGTACGTACGACAACTCTTGGGGATTTCCTACAAATCGATGGATTTGTAGAGCTGGCTGTATCACCCAGGTCATGACAATGGGACAACGGAAATGTGCAGCTAAACCAATTTGGTACTCGTTCATAAGGAAACCAAAGAGTAACAAATCGTAATCGCCGACACGACTGTTACGCAAAAACTCACGCATCCATGAATGCCGCATGATCTCATCCGCTCTACTCATATATTGTCGCATTCTCACTGTGACGGTCTGCAGAAAGGACATGCGTCCATTAACCACATCGAACAAAGTTTTCGCATACTTCTCGCTGACGTCGCTGAGTTGTAGTCTTATGTGTTTGTAGGTAGCATTCGGGTAAACATTTTCGGTAATGCCAATTACGGTTACCTCGTGACCAGCGTGGGCCAGCTGTTCGGCAATGCTGCAGTGTATGAGTAAATGTGATTTGGTGCCGGTCGAAAAGAAGGCGAGTATGCGCGCAGCATCCGTTACCGGTACCAGCCCGATTGGCGCTAATATAGTGAAAATCAATAATAGTAACTTCGCGTTGTTCATCCTTTGGTGTACACTAAAGATCTACTTCAGTTAAAGGCTTGTAATGAACTAGACATTGTTGCGGTTTGGCCATTTCTTCTTATTATGAACTCTGGTTTAGTTGGTGCGTTTGTGATAAGAGCGGCTTTGCTGATAGAGATTAAGAGTTTTCTTTACTAAATGCAGAATCGAAGACAATAGTGAACAAAGAAGGCGCTTGAATGTTTGGCTTAGTATATTTATACAATAAACATTTTTTTTCGAAAAATAAGTAGAGAGGTGCATCTTTTTGGGTAACTATCAAGTTGAAAATGCGTCCATATTTCTGCAACATCGGTTCCCTAACTATTCGAAGTATTGTACGCTTTTGTTCGGTTATGGGCTTGTTCGAAAAGTAATAGGACTGATTTTCTTTCGCCGCGACTGTATTTCGGAGCGTGCGCGTACCGACTGTATTAGGTAGAGTGCATTCCTAGCTAACGAACGAGCGACTGGTCAATTGTCTCCGAGCACCAGGAGAGTCAGGACAAACATTTTCGCGCGACGTGTTTCTCTGAGTGGTGCAAGCCGACAATGCAGCGTTCGTTAGAGCAGAGAAACGTTTTTAATTCTGTGTGAAACTCGGTAAATCTGCGACAGAGACGTTTGATATGATCAGGCAGGGTCAATCGGGTCCGACAAGACAACACAGCCGATGGGAAGTTGTACCACGACAACGCCCCGGCTCACACCGCCTTTCTTGTGAACAGCTACCAAACGAAGGCCGGCATCCCAACGCTTCCGCAGCCAACCTACATCCCAGATGTGGCCCCCCGTACTTTTTTGTTTCCTTGCCTCAAAAGGCCGATGAAAAGCAAGCATTTGAGACGACATAGGGGATCCAAGCAGCATGGACCTCGTCTTTCAAAGCTATTTCGCAGAATGCGTTCCAAGACGCTTTCAATGCTTGGAAATCACGTTGGCAGCGCTGCATCGACGCATAATCAATCTATTTTGAAAGTTTTTAAAGAATTGTAACGATTGGTTCAATAAATTTTTATAAATCGACTCAGTCCTGTTACTTTCCCGTCAAACCCTGTATTCAGCAATGTGGATTCATTTTGAGGCAAAATTTCGTCTATATTTCGAGTCTTCTGCTCCTTGTTGTTTTCCCTGCTCCTCGTAGATAGTTAAACTAATTTTTTAACAGTCCCACGGAATTGCTTTTTTTTTTGTCTGTGCCGAGTTAAGCTTAAGCCTTAAAAGAGTTTTAGAGAGATAATTCATTACTTCCAAGCACAATAGATTCCCAATATAAGCGCCGTAACAATTTTCAACTTAAGGTATTCATTCCATTCGGTAATCAGGAAGTTTTGAACCTTGTCTGTCTCGTTCATGATTTGCAACTCATTCTTATTCAATATAGATTGGAGCTCATGCACTTTTTGCAATTCATTGCTGATATATATATGTATATAAATAGATTAGAGTACATGTACTATTTGTCGAGTGTGAATGAACTTGACGCTTAAGGAGATGAAAAATTGATTGTCATGACCTTATCTAAAAACAAAAATGAAAGGGAATCGGTGATAGGAATTTTACCAGACGACAGATCTCTATACTGACCACTATAGTATATATTTCGGTATTTTGATACTCAGTACTGACTTCTATAGTATATATTTTCGGTCTTGGTTATAAGCGGCACTTGCCTTATTTTTTTTTTTAGATATTTTTTAGATATTTGCGTCTCATTAGTCACGCGAGGTATGTTGCTATGAAAGTATTGCCGATTAGAAAGTCTTGGGCTTAAAATATCTTTATTCCTGCAACTTTCTCTTGTAAGCTAGACCACAAAGATGAGAAGATTTTATTGAAATGTATAGCTCATAGAAAACGACATAATATGAATTCAGATTTGTGATCATTTATAATTTCTTCAGTCAGATTCCCCATTACTTTCGAACATAATCCATACGTAATAGAGTCGTCGTAACACGTTTCAACTTAAGGTACTCATTCTATTCGGTAATCAGGAAGTTTATGATTTGCAACTCATTCTTATTCAATATAGATTGGAGCTCATGCACTTTTTGCAATTCATTG
The DNA here is from genome assembly GCA_037783105.1 of Bactrocera zonata. Lineage (NCBI taxonomy): Eukaryota > Metazoa > Arthropoda > Insecta > Diptera > Tephritidae > Bactrocera > Bactrocera zonata. The sequence goes on from JBAWJQ010001700.1 coordinate 743,758, forward strand.
CTGATATATGTACATAAATAGATTGGAGTACATGTACTATTTGTCGAGTGCGAATGAACTTGACGCTTAAAGATATGAAAAATTGATTGTCATGACCTTATCTAAAAACAAAAATGAAAGGGAATCGGTGATAGGAATTTTACCAGACGATAGAGCTCTGTACTGACTACTAAGTATGTATATCGGTATTTTGGTACTCAGTACTGACTTCTATAGTATATATTTTCGATTTGATTTTTGCAAGTCATTGTTGATATAAGTATAGAGACCGGAGCGCATGAACTAGCCCCCATTGTCTTGACCTTAGCTAAAAGAAATGAAAGAGAATTGGTGATAAGAGTGCTGTCAGTCGACATAGCTCTGTACCAATTACTATAGTATATATTTCGGTATGTGGCACTTGCCGTGTTATCTCTAAGATATTTTCGTTTCATTAGCCATGCGTGCTATCTTTTGAAAATAGCTAATCAGTTCCAAATGCGGTGGTCTACAGAAATATGTAAACCACCAATTTCAAAACAGCTGAGTTCTTCGTTTTTTCCACTAGACATGTTATCTAAAAATGTATAGATTAGAACCCGTCTGGCTCTATAGGAAATCCAAGAGGTGGGATTATGACTCAACATGTTTCACATTGACCGTTGTATATTTAAGTAGCAAGTGGCTTGTAAACAGAAAAATAAAAAATTGTTATGACCTTAGGTAAACCAGTGAAAGTATTGGCGATAAGAATGCTACGAGGTGACTCAGCAAGTTTCATACTGACTGCATGTACATATTGTATATATTTATAATTGTTTATTGAGTTATCAGCGCTTGATGTGTTATCTTTTACACATAGTGTGGTGGCTCCAAAGTACAGCGGTTTAAAAAAATAACCGATGTTATTTAGTGAAACGAAAGTCGTAGAAAGGAATATGTAAGTTATGGATTGCGATGTAAAGCTAAATTAATGCTGCTTATGTCTGAGTGGGTTTATGGGTGTGTGTAATGAGGGACTATAAATCTGAATCATGTCTCATACTCTTATAAGGAAAGAAGGTTGGGTTAAGGAAATGCGTACTTCTAATGAGGTCAATCGGGTTTACGTAACCTAGCGGAAGCCATACTGTAGCAACATATCGCAAGGTCAATTACAGAGCGGAACAAACATTATAATATTGGTTCTTTTGACAAAATACGAAAAGACTTTTTCGACTAACCGATATTTGCGCGCTTATATTTCAATAGATCTTCTGCCTATATTATACAATATTTCTTCTACCCACTCTTACATTTCTTGTCTCTTTATTAGATTTTTAACTCTCATTTTTTGTACTTACTTATATAATTGTTGCGTGCGGTAGTCCAGATACGCCATTAGCGCAGACTCCAGCCATGTTGTAATACAGTTTTTTACTCTTTGCAGAAAATCCATCGGCTGCTGAAGATGACTGGATATGTTCGGTACGTACGGCATTTCCAGCGGATTACCAACAAAACCGTTGATTTGCAATGCCGGTCGCACTACCCACAAAATCACAATGGGACATTGAAAATGCGCCGCCAAGCCCATCTGGAAGTCGTTCATGACATAAGCGAAGAGCAAAAGATCAAATGCATTCGCACGATTTTCATTTAAAAACTCACGCATTTTCAGCTGCCACAGCGTCTCATTTGCCATACGCAGATATTCTGCGGTTGTGACAAATAAGCTCTTTACAAACGAGTGCCGTCTATTAATCAGACTGTTTAGCGCTTTGTCATCTATAATACCGCCATCCGGCAGCTGCAGGTGTATATATTTGTACGCAGCATTCGGATAAACATTTTCAATAATACCAATCACGCTGACATCGTGTCCGACGCGCGCCAACTGCTCCGCGACGGTGCAATGGAGCAGCATATGGGATTTGGAATAAGTCGCGAAGAGCCCGAGTATGCGCGAACCGGCCGCTACGGAACGCGGCGCATTACAGACGAAGCAGGTGAGTACTGTTATTATTACAATTTTCAATTTTGTTATAAACATTGTATTTGCGCGAGATTTTTCGCCGCACGTGTGTGTTCTTTCGATATTACTCTCACGTAGTTGCGGTTAAACTGCGCTTTCCTGCGCTTGAAACTTGCTTAATAAGAAATGCATGCGTGCCTCTGCTTTGCCAATTTTTTATGAGCGCGTACAGGAAGAACGACAATATTTTGATAATAACGCGTTGCTGCGGTTGCAGTGTCAGCCTCAAGCAGTTAAGCTCCCAAAGTCAAGCATGCGTCGGTCAATCAACTCTGATGTACGTAATTAAGAAGTGCGCGAGTCGAGCAAGTTCTTGTCTGCTCATATATTCCTTCTTCTTCTTATCGAATCCGAAGTTTCGAACTTTATATTCACATTTTATATGTTGGCCTCTAAAATTAATGAACTTTTTTTCTGGTTATTGTTGGAATGACGAAAAATATCCAACAGTGTTGTTGAATACTGAAAATACGTTTGGGAAAACGGTATATTTTCACAATCTGAGCCACTGATTTCAGTACTGTTTTCTCGATAAAGTGAAATAATATAATTCGCGACCTGCGCCACAGCTTTTCCTAGACTGTTCTTAGTTCTTGCTCGATTGAAGTTCCAGTTAGTTGAATCTGGTGATTGTATTCCGAAGCGCTAGATTTAATGTGTCGCACATATAGATCCAAAAACTCTGAATTCTAGTCTAGAGCAACTTTTACTCTGAATAACAAATAATGAATATAAGCTCAATTGAAAAGTCTTCGGCCTACCATAGTAAAACACATATTTTTTGGCTAAAGTCGTGTTTTTTTATTCAACATAGGGTGATATACTGATTATAGCGACCCTCCAGCCTTTCGATATCATTTTTGTGGTCCCATTTGTTCTTTGCTTCAAAATAGGTCACAGTTTCGGCGATCACCTATCCATTTGAGGAAAATAACTTCCCAGCCAAAATTCTTTTTACGTCTGAAAAAAACTCGTTCTGGAATGTCGCTAGCTCTTGCTCAATAAATAGTGCTGTTCTAACAGAATTTTGTAAGAACCAGTCTATTACTATTGAAAGCTATAGATCACGTTAGGTTGATTGCTCATGGTATTCAATATTTTCTATTATCTATAGATGTGGTGTAGAGATTTTGGTGTGAAATCCTTCCATGCAGATCATCAATCAGTTACAATCTAGTATGTAGCATATAGATTGTATAGCGTTGATTATAGCTCGGCTTTCAGTATAAAAATAAACCGTCTAAACCGTTGCTCTTTCAGGCTTTGCAATCCATTTGAACTCACGCGTATAAATGCTATGTACATTCGATCGTCGAAGCTCCCTATAGTTTACTTCTGTTGCACTGGCTGGACATACCTAAATCGTGGGATAAGAGTTTAATTTTAATTATTAGACAAGCTCCTACCTAGGAGCCAGTTTCTGTCGCCATATTTCAACAAAACCACAATAAATTTTCTCAATCTTTAACCCTAACTACGCGGCATGAATCAATTATAAGTGAATTCGACCAAGTATTGTCGCATTGGTGTTCTCAAAACATTTTACTTGTGTATTAAAACATTATCAATCATACAACATCCTCTACAATCTCGCATCCAATGAGCTCTCGCGTAACATTCCTTATAACTATCAGTAGATTTCCCTTATGAATGCGCGAAAAGCGTTCAATTAAATTATTTAACGCCAATACTGCGACCGGGTCTCAGCGCAATTTTAATTGAACATTATTCAATCATTTGTTCAACATTTATCCACACGCGTAGCAGGCTTAACTGTGTGCCTGGGCATACAGCTGCTTAACGGTAGCGGCACAACGCTTACAACTGTGAATTTCATTGTAGAATTACTTGCTCAGTGAGCATATTGTTGCCGAAGCTGCCGTTGCCGTGTGAATTGAGTGAATGGCAAACACCTGGCGGTTCATGGGTTCAACTCCCAGCCGAGGGGTTACCGTTCGGAGCATAATATTTCAACTTCCGAAAGTATTTCTGGCATAAAGGGTTGCTCTTGAGTATCGCTTAACTCTGTGACTTAGGGTTTGTTAAATATTTTTTCGGTTCACACAAGGAAATGGGGCTCCTAGCAGCAACAGCAGATCGGCCCAAAATCAATCAAACATATTATTATTGTTACTACCGTTCGCTTTGTTCGACTGTCGGAGTGTCCTCCATTCATTTAGTGGCCATTTTGTTGAATAGTTCATTGGGGAGTTGTCAGCGAATGACAAGAGGTAATAATTTAATTATTTTACTACATGTAGTACCAGTGTTGCCGACATTATAACCAATATCATTTTGCTAGTGTTGTTTTTGTCAATGCCACTTCGCTTGCCAAATTCTCTCTGCATATTTATTTGACCTATAAACGTAAATTTCGTGTCGCTATTAATTTGAGTTTCAATAAATTCGAAGTTTTTGAAGTGTCTAATTAAGCCAAGTACACCCTTGCAACTACAATTTCGTAACTGTGCTGTTGCGGTTTGTCGAGTGTGTTCAAGTACGACGTCAGCGTCGTGTTGACTATTCATTATGCTTTTCTCCAGTTCAATAAGTGTCAATTATATTGCAAACGTAGACATAAATTGAGCTTCTATATCTCGACGCAATCACTTCTATTAATAAACTTTTTGAGGCAAGAGCATTGTGAGACAACTACACATACTTTAATTGCCTAATTTAGATCAAAATCATCCGAAATTATTTTATTAACTGTTCGTCCGTCGTTAGAGATCCCGAGCTCGCGAAAGCCTCCTGCTGGTAATCAATTTAAAGTATTAGAACTCGAGAAGTCTATATAATAGAACAAGACTTATCTGAGATCCTAGTCCATAACTATCATAACAACTGGCTGCTCTAGTTCTTCAGTTTCTTCCTGTATGATCTCTGAGCTGCCGCTTCTGTCTTTCATCTCTCAACATCCTACATTATTTCTCCCTTAACCTAACCTAATCATTTTCATTCTGTAGCATAGTGTTTGTTTCCGGTATAAGAAGTTACTAGAAACAGCGAATCTATCTAGTGTTATCCAGAAAGAGGTACGATTTGTCTAATTTAAGGTTCGACTAAAAGGGTGTGAGTTCAAGCGAACCCATTGCATCTCGTCTTATCCAAAGAGGTCCGCTTTGTTTGAATTAAGGTTCGACTAAAAGGGTTTGAGTTCAAAGCTGTTTCATCTTATCCGAACAAGTCCGATTTGTCTCTGACTTAAGGTTTGGCTAAAAGGGTGTGAGTTCATGCGAACCCGTTGGAGCTATCTCGTCTTATCCAAATAGGGTTCGACTAAAAGTGAGTGAGTTCATGTGAAGCCGTCGGAGATAACTTGTCTTATTCAAAGACGTCTAAAAGAGAGTGAGTTCATGCGAAGTCATCTTTGTCATCTCGTCTTATTCAAAGATATTCGATCTGTCTTCATTAAGATTAAAAGGTTATGAGTTCACGTGAATCTGTCGGAGCTATCTCGTCTCTTCCTAAGAGATCGAGTCTGTTACAATCAAAGTTCGATTGAAAGGGTGTGAATTCATCCCAAACCGTCGTAGCGAGCTTTTCGACTAGCATAAAGTATGATTCTGAGTCTATTTTAGGCGGTTCGTAGGGGCAAACTAAGACGCCATTTCTGTTTAATTGGTTCCTATGAAGTACTTTACTCCATATTACTTTCGCTGGTCATTCGGTACTATTTTGACAAAGAATTTTGTATTGCACTTGAAATAACACTATAACAGAGAATACTATTGTCTACCTTGGGAGGCTTACGAATTGTTTGAAATCGTCCCATTAAAGGTATCTTGTTGCAATTATAACACTTTAAAAATGGCGGTTGAAATTCTTAAATAACTAGCGACACAGTTATGTTCGGTACGCACACCTTTTACCACCGCGCCTTTCCTTGAATTTGCACACTAGATCTGTAATCGAAAGCAAACACGCCTAGTTGTATGCAACGTTTTACCATTCAATGGAGTGTTGCCAAAATTAATGTCGCCATAAACACTTCAACATTTACGAGCCAGCAGTGCCTTCCGGTGCTTCCACTGCAATTGCTGCTGTAAGTTACAAAGGGGCGATAAGGGGGCTGTAGGTGTTAACGTATTGAGGAATAGCTTCCACAGCGCTTTCTTCATGAAAACAAAATTAAAGCAACAAAATATGCAAAAAGTACAACTGAAATGCAACGACATGGCAACTCGTTAAACATACAAACATACATATCGACACTCATATAACAATCTAGATACTGTGGAATATTTATTCACCTCACCTGCTATCCTTTACAAGTAGCGCTGTCGATTTTAAGCTGCAGCAACATTTTCGTGGCTCCACACAATGTGCTCTTTATGGATGCAATGCAAGTGGATGCCTGCTAGTTGCATAAATATACCTCAAAATACATTCATACATATATATTGAGTGCACTTTATGTTTGAGCTATTTTTAAGCGAGCTAATTGATGCATAGAAAATTTCTGGGAATGAAAAAAATAAGGTTTAAAGCTTTTTAATTTTCAAAATTTTCTATTTTATAATTTTGAAGAGAGAGTAAGGAAGGTATCATTGCTTGTTCTAGCGGAGCTATAGGGAAGCTATAGTGAAAAGGTGGGGACTCTCACCAAATATAGGGCTTTGGGTCTTCGAAACCATAGTCAAGCCAGTAATGTGCTATGGAGTATTCATCTGGTGGAGGTCGCTCGAGAAGCTATATTTGCTAAAACCTGAATGTGTCAAAGAGTGGTTCTCATTGGTATCTCCGGTGCACTACGGACTACCCCAAAAATAGCATTTAAAGCCATTTTAAACACAGCGCCCGTGTACATTACCGGCCGATGAGCCAGGTAGCTCAAATTAAAATGGGACCGTGTTGTATCTCCAATGGCATTTTGTGTTCTAGCACTAGACCGATGGACCTCGCGTGCGCTTAGCAGGCGTAGGTCGTTGACCTGCTCCTGTGCGACTGTGAGATCCTTTTGATCAAGACTAGAAGGCAGGAGATCTACTGAACTATTAGCACTGAGCAAAGTTCCTCTTGAATTCATGTGGTAAGGGTAGCTGCATGGAGAGGGATTCCATCACTTTCTGCTCACATTTAAACACTAAGCCTGAAACATCTCGGCAAACTTACCTCCGTTCAACAAACTTGTGATAGGCTCAACGTACTTCCTTCTGTAGGGGTCTTATGGAAATGACTGGCTAGCGCAGCTACCAGCGTTTCTTACATAGACGGGCAAGCCAGCTGGGGAAGCTGGAAGGCTGGCTACACGAAGTAGCTCGATGTTTGGATACCACATGAATGTCTGTAAAAAATTTAATGGACCGAATTAACATCTGCTATTCTTTGCTGAAGCGCAATGAAATCGAACCATTTTTGAAGTGAATAGTAACAGCAGACGAAAAGTAGATCAAATATGACAATAATGTGCGAAAAGGATCATGGTCCAGGCGTGGTGAAGCTGAACATATGGTTGCAAAGCCAGGATTGACGCCTCGAAAGGTTATGCCGAGTGTTTGGTGGGATTGGAAAGGAATCATACAATTTGAGCTGCTCCAGCCTGGTCCAACGATAGATTCTACATTTTATTGTCAACAACTGATGAGATTGAAGCAAGCAAGCGAAAAAACGGCCAGAACTGATTAACAGAAAAGGCTTCGTCTTCCATCAGAACAACGCTGGATCACACACATCTTTGATGACTCGGCAAAAACTGAGAGGGCTTGGCTGGGAAGCATCCCAGCATCTTTGATGCATTTGAAGGTAGTCCTGATCTTGCACCATCGGACTACCATTTGTTTCAGACAATGCAGAACTCCCTTAATGGAATAAAATTGGCTTAAAGAGAAGCCTGTGATAGTTAATTGTCGCTGTTTTTCGGCGAGAAATCAGAAAAGTTTTACACTAATGGAAGAATGTCTCTAGCGAAAAAGTGGGAGAAAGTGGGAGAAAGTGGTCGACCAAAATGGTACATATTTGGTTCATTAAAGTTCATTATAAATATAACAAAATAAACTGAAGTTTGTTTAGAAATACGAAAAGACTTTTCGGCTACCCAATATATTACTTGTATGTATTTTTCTGTGAATTTCTAATTCTTCCATCTAATTTGTTTTATAAAAAATCTCTATTATTTTCCACATTTTCTAATTAGTGTCACACTTTCACTAAGCTTCTTCGGAAAAAGCGTTATTTTATGTGCGGTTGCATGTATTTTAATGCGACACACTTAAATGCGCACATTAAACTGATATGGCAGCGCCTAATTGCAGCCTATTATTGCACCACTAATGTCAATTTGTGCAAATGGTTAATAATTTAGAACATTTTTTGCACAATTCAAATGAACTAATGCGAATTAGCATATTCATTGCTTGAGTGTGGGCAGGTGGGTGTGCGATAAATGTGGTTGTGTGTGTGTGTGTTTTTGAATTGATTCGCATTAAAAACTCACTAACCCACTCGCTGTATTTATGTCAATTAAACGTGTCAATTATGCAACGATTATTTGCACACACACACATACATTGAAAAGCAATTCTTTCTCACTTAACGGTAAATGGCACGAGATGGATGAATTTCACATGAAATTAGGTCAATTGCAATAAATTTTTCTGCAGCCAAGTGCAATTGACATGCAATAATCGCAAGTTTAAACGTAATTTTTCGTTTTCTTGCGATTTCATCGAGTAGAGCCAAGCTGCCACGCCCACGTTCGCGCACACATGCATGAGTCTGCCGTTAAAGTGGAGCGCGTGGTAGGAAGCAGTCGAAAAGAAAGAGAAAATTATCAAATAAAAAATTTTACAACAAAAAATGCGCAACATAAAAAAGCACTTTTACCGTTACGTAACGGTGTGGCGACATTGTAAGCCAAATGCCGCTAAAAGTGGGAAATTTGTGCGGCAGGCGTACGGTTACGGGATATTACAGCAATAATCAAAGTTTTTATTTCAGTAATTATCAGAATATATCTTTGTTTGTATGTGTGAGTGTGTGTATTTCTTTACATAACCGTTGAATTTCTGTCGCAATTATAGCTTGCGATGTCAATCGCCTAAAAGTATGCTCATAATTTATGCATATAGCGTTTACAACAGAACTCGCTGTGACTGTACTTCGATTACACAAACAAAAGTAAAACTGTGCAACTGTGTGTAGGTCTCTGGGTCACCGCTGCGCTCCAAGGAAAGCGCTATAAATACCCGTTTACATCGGAAATATATTTATGCGATCTGTCAAAGCTGAGTGACAGTTCGACAAAGGACCCGCGAACCGCTGCCTGCGCGCGCGCTTTCATTGCTATATTTTCCGCTTCTCTGTTTTTCTACGCCTCTTTGCTCTTCTCAGGTCGCACCCCGCTGCTTGGAGGTTAAGTCTCATTGTTCGTGTTGAATTTAATTAGATTTTTGTTATGCCGTAACATGTTCGTGGCACGAGAAGGTCATGCATGGCATGTCTATTTTGCTACTGGCGACGCTTGGCCTCTACTCACGCCATGGTTAGGCCACGTTCCTTTAAAATACAGCTTCACTACTATTTTGTGGGTGGCATTGGTACTCGCCTATATGCCGGGGACATTGAAAAGTGAAAGTGATTGCATGTGTTAAAGGTCGTGTCGGTTGAAGGAAATAATTGAAGTGCAATTTTTAGCGAGTTGATATGTTAGATCGATTGTCCTGAGGTGTCTCGAAGAAAAATAAGCTTTAACCCGGTTGTTTAAATGTGTAAAAACCCCAACTTAATAACAGGTGAAGTTAGCATTGAGGTCTTCAAAGACCGTATCAAGTTTAGTACTACTAACCTGTCTAACTCTAGAGTGAAAGTGGGAAGTGTGGAGCTACTTGAACCGGTAATCGATGTATTAGCTGGTTAAGCGCCTCTTAAACTGCTGAGAGTCTTAGAGAGGCGAATGAGATCGAAAACCCGGCGTCTGGCTCAAAATGTAGTAATTACTGGAGACGTCAGCAGAATAGCAACCGCACTTGCTATCGCAGCTCGGAAGTTATCTGAATAAAGATATGTATGTATTCTCTAATAGGACCCAATTTTTGTATAGTTATCTGAGTAAAGATAATTATAAAGTTTTGTTCGAAGTCGAGAAATGCCAAGGTATAGTCTTATCGGAGGTCGGGAGTTCTCTTCACAAAGATATTAGTCCACCAAGTCTCACTTTCCTCTTTCTTCATGCCGCTTTTTTTGTTTGATTATTTTATTCCGCCGCGGAAAGTTCTCAGGTAGAAAATCACAGTGAAATTTCCAAGAAGAGCTCCTCTCCTTTCATTTCTTATATTTCCGAGTAAGAACTACTTAAGCTCCATCTGAAGTACATGAAATAGAAGAATGTCAATACTGACGGTGCAGTTCTGCTTCCAGCTGAAAATTTTCTTGCTTTTTAATTTGCAGTTGTTTTAATTGTTTTATTTCCAACTCTGAGAAGCTCTGAAATGAACGTCTAAAGTGTGCTCGTTTTGTTATCCGCTTTATTATTGCACACATTTCTTCTTATTTCACTCTTTACTCTCCTTTCCATTAACTTCCTTACTTTTTACATAAATATTTCTCTCTACCATTGTCATTTTCTTACTCAATCCTCTTTTTCTACTTTGTTGCTTTTAAGTTTCTCTGACGAATTTCAAGTTTCTGACTTTTGATAGTTATATTTCTTGCCTTTTTCTTGGTTTATTTTTACAGGGAAATTCAATTTCTGTTAACAAGTTAAATTGATTAGGAAAATGTTCGCAAAAATTTACACCTGCTCAATTTCTTTTTGCTGAGTGTCTGAGCAAAATTCTTGCAGCCAGAGATACAGCCGTTTCTTTTGTCCATTGTGAAGTAAATACGAAAGAAGACTGCAAAAATGCGCATTTTCCATTCTCGTCTAACTTTTTTTGCACGAAAACTTGTTGAGTCAAACTTCAGGCAAACTTAAAAATGATATTTTGTCACTCGCAAAGTTGCATCTAAAAATAGACTTCGGCATGCGATTGACAATGCAGTATATAAACGGTTGCAGTTGCCATCGTTTGGACTTTTTAAACGTAGCATACATTTCAGCTCAAAGATTTTTCGATTTTTCGGGGCTGAATAATGACGGAAAGTCCAAGAAATTATGAAAATGCCGGCACACTTCCTCAAGGATTTTGAAAACATTTTTAAAAGCATTTTGAGGTTATGTAATCATAAAATCATATTTCGAGATATCCTCTTATTTCTTAGAAAAACTTTCTCAGACTACTTAGCTGTGAAACAAGACATCACGAGTGATTGTCGGCGCAGTTAAAGAGCTTTGAAGTTTATCCTCGGTAAAATTAAGAGTCTCAGAAGAAGTGCTTGAATGTTATTAGTATCAGTGCGTCATCAAAGAGCTCAAAACTTTGGATTTTCGATAGATTTTTGCAGTCTGGTCGTGCTCAAAGAATGTTTTTAGTTTTCGCACATAGCTATACATGCATTTGGGACCAGTTCGGCAGTAAATATGGATCTCCAGATCCCATAGCGAGCTAGAATTCCGAAAAGATCTGTGGTATTTCCCATTTGACTTTCCTTTCGCCAAATGTTCTTCCTAGATTTCTGTTATGTATTTCTATAGAGACGATCTTGAAAATGTCTAACAGTTTTAGATCCATTTTTATTCCGTTTTTGGGTTGACAGCTGTAGACCGATTTATTCTTCTTCTGGTGTAGAAACCGCTTACACGGTTATAGCCGAGTTAACAATAGGACGAAGTAGCTTTTTGCTGGAGTGTCGTCTTTCATTTTTCTCATCGTTCACGCGGTCGCCTCTAACGAGCTTGCGGTGAAAATTTCTCTCGTATGCTGTAAATTATTTCTCATCTTGGTTCTTCATCTTTGAAGTGTCTGCATTACATAATAGGATGGGAATAATAAGAGCCTTATACAGCGTAATCAAATAATATGCAAACGAACTAACTACTCAGTCAAAGTACTCTGACTCTAGCGAGTTCAAGGTGTAAAGTGTCTGAATGGAAGAAGCTAAGCGGATTTGGAGCTCAGGCAATTACAGTGATACTCAAAAGAAAGAGAGAAGTATAATAGACCGAAAAGGCGAGCGGTTCTCAGACCCATGGGCTCCACAGTGAAACCTACTGTGAGAAGTAATTTTTCTTTTCAATCAGATTCTAACAATATTAGCCATCAATTAATAATTTTTTTTTTTCAATACACTTTTTTTTGGTTTCTTAAATTGTTCTTTTCGCTCTTTCCTAAAATCTGGGATACACATACATATATAGTAGTTACATACATAAATGTGTGTGTAAATCTTATAGCGAGTTAATTAACACTAAATCACACACATGCGCGCTTACGACCGACCAATTTAAAATAGATTTACTTCTGCGTCCATATGCATCTATTAACTGTAAAGCCTTCTCTGTGTGTATGCGTGCGGGCAGTGCAACGGCAGAGCTGCAATCACTCTGACCGCAGCAGACGCGCCAACAGACAACTAAAGCCACAATAATTAACATGCAACAGCAGCACAGACAGGCAACATCGACAGGCAATCGCTCGCTCACACAAACACAGAAAAGCACTAACACACACAGACACACACACGTGAAAGCATACATTTAAACATGGCGGCTAACCGAGAGTTACTCGTAAGCTGATAGACAGGCGCTGCTGTTATGGTGGTGGAACGCCGAAGCGCTTGCTGTTCTATTGTATGTGTGTGGTTGTGTCAGTTTATGCGTGCAATTGTGTGAATGAGTCTGTGCCGCTGATCCTTTGCTGCTATAAAATTGAAATATTCTAAGAGGAGCTCAGCAGGCGTTGCTCGCTCATATATACATGCATAAGTGTGTGTGTGTGCTAATCTCTATTTGTGTGCTGAGTGTCATTGAGAATTGAATTAAAAATCTGTCGCACATATGAGCGGGAAAACCATTTGCATGCGCCCTTACACACACACATACAATTAAGCTTAACGGATGAAAATACCCTGAATACCCCGTCTGTTTACACTCGAAGTAGTCCTTCGGTTATTGAGTTATAGCTCTGAATTCTTGCACACGTGGTTTTCTCGCCCAGAAGCTGCTTATTAGTTGGAAAGGCCGATATCGGACCACTACAGCAAATAGCTGCCATAAAAACTGGCCGATCAAATAAAGTTCTTATATGGAAAACTTTTTTATATGGGAAGCAATCTTTACGAAATTTGAGACAAATTATTACTAATTAACTAAAGCATATAACTTCCATACAAAATAGGTGATCATAACCAAAATTAAGTGCTTTTTATGCCCCATTGTGCATAAAAAACGCGCCTGTGAAGGGTATTAAGCCTCCGTGCAGCTGAACTTAACGTTTCCTCTTGTTTTTTTATAAATGTTAGTGCATGTGTGCGCGGTTGCCAACAAAGCTTTTCGAACTTGCCACCAACTGCTGCACTAACGCGCTTTTAATCTGCGCTCACACTTACGCTTCATCAGTGCCGCCACTATGAGTCGCATGTGGCACCTCGGAGTGCATCCACACACAAACACAGAATGAGCGCTGCATTTGATAGTGCGGAAATTACTAACGGTACTGATGCTGGCGCCAGTTAAAACCAGACAGACGGAGTCTATTAGTTGACTCGAAGGAACGCAGCTGTTTAGTAAAGAAAGGGAGTGTGTGCATGTGTCAAGGAGAGAGAGCTAGAGTGAGCGCCTAAGCAGAGGACTCCTTATGCTTTACGCTATGTCTGTCTCCTTGGTCGGCGGCCGTGGTTGTGTATGTGTGTGCTTGTTGTTGCGACGCGGAAATTGTATTAAGAAGGAAATGAGTTTACCACTGCATTACTCATCAGCTCACCGACTCACCTAACTGACGGTCTAAGTGACTAAATTGTCTGCATGGCAGACTATTGGGTTAAGTGCCTCACTGGTGGCGCTTTGATTGATATTTTTGAAAATGCTTGAAAGCAATATTAAATATGGATGATAAAGTGCCAATATAGTACATATTACATATATGTATGTGTATGTATGTATATGTGTGTGTTGTTGTTGCTGAAGGTGTGTGCTAAGTGTTGTTTAATGGGATTTTAGTTCGCCTGAAATAATTTGGTCTTGGCAAGTGAAATTGACTAAGTTTGGCAGGAAATTGAGTTGCAGCTTAGCCAATATTGCTGAAATATAAAATTTATAACGAGAAAGAAATATAGATTCTTAGCAGACTTCAATTTTAGAAAATATTATTTTGAAATTAATTAATTTAATTAATTTTCAAATTAATTTTTTGTTTTACTTTTTCAAGCCTTAATTTTTTTTTAAATTATTTTAAACGTAATTTTTCGTTAATTAAAAGTAATTTTTTTTAAATAAAATTTATGTTTAATTTTTTTTTCAGTTATATTTTTATGTATATCTAGAAATTTTCAAATAAAAAATTTCACTTGCTTTATAAACGTCTTAATTTTCTTTAAAAATAATTTTAAACGTAATTTTTTGTAAATTAAAAGTATTTTTTTATAAAATTTAATTGAATTTTATTTTTTTAAATATTTTTTTTATTTTGAATTAACCTTTTCAAAAATTATTTTAAACGTAATTTTTCGTTAATTAAAAGTAATTTTTTTAATTAAAATTTATGTTTAATTTTTCTAATTTTTATTTTTTTCAGTTATATTTTTATATCTAGAAATTTTCAAATAAAAAATTTCACTTGCTTTATAAACGTCTTAATTTTGTTTAAAAATAATTTTAAACGTAATTTTTTGTAAATTAAAAGTATTTTTTTAAATACTTTTATTTGAATATTTTTTTTAAATTTTTTTATTTATTTTTTCCTATTTCAAAATTTCTTTTACTATTTTATTGCTTACACATGTACATACGTACACATGTATGTGTGTAAACTTGCTTCTTCATGAAGCTTTTATAAATATTAAATCCTTTGCCAACCACATTTACCGTTAGCCTACTTTCTGTCGTTGTTTTTGATTGGTATCACAAAATTGAATTGAACTGAATTCGGTTTAAGTTTTCACATGAATTTTTCAGTCACTCCGCAAAACACTGCGAGAGTATATAAATAAAATACCGTTATAAAAATCTCGAAAAATGCAAAAAAAAATATAAAATTTCAAAATATTTTAGGCTAGATGCATATATATGCTTGTATATGGCATATGGAGCTCGTGTGCTCGTATTTTTGCCAGAGGAAACAAATAAATTGCTTTAATTGATTTATTACGTCTGCACGGTTGCCAATTTCCCAGGCATGCGACGCAGCCGGAAAAGGCGGTTGGCCACACTAAAAGTTCAATTGGTGTAAAAAAATTAGTGCCAACTTGTGTTATTTGATTTTTCCAACGGAAATGTTTTTATTCCTTTTTTGATTATTTATTTTTGATAATTTTTTTTCATTTGTAAAATGTTTTTTAATTATATTTATAGTTTAAATACAAAAATATTTTTTTTTCTTAGGAAAATTTAATTTTTTTAATTTAATATGTAATAATATATTTTTTTATTTAATATTTTTTTAATTTTTTTTTAAGGAGGTTTTTGTATTATAATATATAATTTTGTTTTGAAATTTTACATATAGTTGTGAGTTTTTTACTTTATTTCATATTACTATTTTTCTCTTATTTTTCCCATATAATTATATTTTTAAAAATAGAATCTAATTTATGTCCAGAGCTTTCTTTTAATACTCCTTTTTGCCATATGTTTTCCCAATGTTTTGAAATATTCTTTTAATCATTTTTTAATTTAATAATAAATTTTTTTGAATTTTGCTTATAAAATTCTCGTGTGTTTTCGCTTAGTTTCAATTTAATTTTTTGGTATACATATATTTTTAATATTTTTTAAATACACCTAATACATAATTGCTTCAAAATATATTTTTTAATAATTTTTTTTATATATTTTCGAATAACTTTTTTTTAATATATTAAAAAAAATAATTTTTGATAATTTTTTTGGATATATTATTTAATAATTGTCTTAAAAAATATGTCTCAATATTTTTTAATGAAATTTTCAATAATTTTTTTCATATTTGTTTTTTTTTTAATTATATTTTTATAATTTTAATTTTTTGGCCTTTTTTAAATAAAATTTTCATGAGTTCTCTTCTAGTTTTTATTTAATTTTTTATACTTTTTGAAATTTTTGTTTTTATATAATTTTTTTAATAAATTTTTTTTGTTTTAAATTTTCGTTGTTTAATACACTTTTTATATATTTATATGTTTTTTTTTAAATATTATATGCATTTAAATACTTTTAAATACTAACTTTTATTTATTTATTTTTTTATATTTTTTTATAATATAAATTTTTTTAAATTTGTTAATAACTTTTTTCAATTTTTTTTTTTAATTTTATATCTTTTGAAAATTTTTTCAATATTTTTGAATTTTTGTATTTTTTAAATACAATTTCCTCAATATTTGCGGTCGTGTAAGCCATAAATTTTGTAGTGACCCAACGCATCGAGCACAAAATCCTGCAGAAGCAGGGCAAAACAAGAAAGAACAAAAAAAATATTGCGCATAAGGGATCGAAATCGAAATGGGCAGTACACATGCAAACACGCACACATGTGTATGTGGCGCTTACGGTATCAATGAATAAAATGTGTGTGTAAGACGGCAAGCAAACAAGCGCAACAGTGAAAGAGAAAAATGAAAAACACCAAAAAGGAAGTTTGCAACATTTTTGCGAATTTCGGTGAGAAATGTACAGCTGTTGCAGTAGTTGTTTTTGCCAGATGATTGGTGAGGCAACTGGGCTCGAATTGTTTGCGCCTATTGAACCGCCCGTGCAGTGATCGCCTGTTGGTATTTTCAATTAAAATTAATACAAGCGACTGACATGTCCCACGAGGCATTTGTGATCGCCTGCCAGCCGAGCAATGTACAAATGAAACGAGCAAATGAATGAAAATGATGGGGCAATGAAAAAATGACTAGAAAAAACACATAATGAAAAAGACATGAAATGGAAACATGCAAGAAAATAAAAATAAAATGCAGACAAGCTATCGCGCCTCAAAATATGCAATGCGCGCACTTAATTGTTATTCAATACACTGGGGAGCGCCTGAAAAATACATGTATATGCGTATGTGTGTGTGGAAAATGGAAAGCCATGCGAAAATTGTAGATTTTAGTTAATTAAACTACTGGCGGAAATGGGGCGTTAAATGCCAGATTTTTTAAATAAAAACGGCAAACAATTTTTTCGTGAAAACTCGCTTTAATTTAGCTCACATGTGCGTAAATTAAATAAACAGGCGTTCAAATTGAATTTTGATTGTATTTGCAGGTATTTTTATTGAAGTCAGAATATTGAAAAAAATTATTTAGAATTTAATAATTAAAATTTTTCGAAGAAAGAGTCAATCAGTGGCTTAAGGGTTGTCTTATACTCTCAAAACGCCTAAAAGCAGGCCAAAAGTAATGTTATTTTAGCGAAACTCGCGGCAAACCTGTCTGAGAAGCTCATGTATACATTAGAGCGGGTCGATATTTTTACTTTAAAATCGCGTATGCGGCAAATTTTCTGCATTTTAATATTTGTTTGCCTTTTTTATAAGATTTTCGTGAATTCTCGTTTAGTTTTTATTTAAGTTTTTATACTTTTTTAATATTTGTTTATTTTTTTTATAATTTTTTGTTTATAATTTTTTTTTTATATTTTTTTTTATAATTTGTTTTAATAAATTTTTTATGTTTTTATTTTAATTATTATTTTTTTTTATAAATTTTTTATATTTTTTGAAAAGTAATATTACTTTAGCAACAGCTGACAGGCCCCTGTATACATTAGAGCGGGTCGATATTTTTACTATAAAATTACGTATGCGGTAAATCTTCTACGAATCATTCTGAAACACTTTGCCAATAAGATAGTGGGTCTAAAATCGATTTCGCACCACGATTTTTAAGTTCTTTATACCTCTAGTTCTTTATAATCCCTAAAACACTTCGCCTCCATTTAGGTTGATAGTCTCTTCGGCAAAGTTGCTTAGAATGATCCGTGGAACATTTCCTGCCTACTCGATTTTTTTCGTTTTTTTAGCTGCTAATATACATACATATATATGAATATTATAGTGAAAGCGCAACCTTATACACCGCAAAAAGAACACAATTTTTCTTACAAAAATTCCAAACTAAACGCAACAAAAGATATAATAAAAAATATCTGCAATGTAATATCTTTAAAATGATCTGACAGTGGAAGTAATTTTGCTGACTTTTTCATTTTCTACTCTCGAGATTATTTTTACGCAAATTACGCCAAGCCATGGATATGTGGGAATCTCTCATGGAGAGGACGCGTGAATGGGCGCTTAAGCGGAATGTGAAGCGCAGTGACTGGCGGGTGCACCCACTACACACACACACACACACGCTATGCTCAGTCGCGTGCATGGTAGCAACAACAATAACAATAGCAATAATATCCGCGCTACAGCGGCATCAAGAATAACTACAACAAATTTCTAGAGCGTCAGTTGCGATGCAATCAGCAGATGGCTGGCAGCAGACAGGCGAAAACGATGCGCGCTTTGAGAGCAATTCGCGAATGCACTGGCAAGTAAACGCTTCTCCGTGCGCGGGCATAACTGCATATTCAACTTGTGTTCATACATGTCTGCGGCATTCATAGCAAATTGCATGTATTTAAAAATTCTTATCACTGCATACATCTCCATTCAAATGACTCGCAGCGCGTGCATATTCAAGTGTGTGTGTGTATACATATTGAGTATGAGGACTTTTTATGAATATATGTATGTATATGTGTGCATATTATGTATGCTAGCTATCACTTCAAGCTTCGCTTACCAAATATGTGCTCTAACACTCTAGTTATATGTATGTATGTATGTACATATGTATGTGTGCGGCTCATGTGCCTTTGCGTCGGCGTTGCTGTTTATTTGACGTTTGCAGTGTGAGCCCACATATTTGCTGATTTTGTCATTTCGCGACATAATACATAACAGTAATTTTGTAAGTTTTTCAAAAAAAAAAAAAAAAACAAAAAAAACATACACACATACATACAAATATGTGCATTAGGGTGTGTCAGAAAAAATCGAAAATATTTTTTTCCGCGGAACTCTTATTTTATTTTTTTTTGTTTTTTCCAATACAATTTTTATACTCTTGCAACCAGTGGTTAATTAATAGTTTTGTTCATCTAACGGTTGTTTGTGTTACCTAAAAATAATTGAGTTAGGTATAGGATACATATGTATATAGATGATCAGGTTAATGAGCCGAGTTTAAATTCGAGTGACTGTCTGTCTGTTCGTCCGTCCGTCTGTGTAAACGATAGTTTGAATAAAATAATAAATGAAAATTGAGACATGTGTCTCTTAGCAAAAACGCCACTGAAACGCAATCGGACCTCTGCCACGCCCACAAATCGCCATTAATCGAAAACTTAAAAATGCCATAACTAAGTACTAAATTAAAATATAGAACTGTTATTTGGCAGTAGCTAAGGAGTAAATTTGTTTGAAAAAGTGGGCGTGGTTATATCATTCGAAAAAAAATTCTTTGAAATTTATGTTTTGAAGATTATTTCTTTCATATGTTGGCTGCGGCTACCTCTTAGAAGGTCTATCCGTTGAGTCCAATTTTCGATGACTCGTCCTTTCCAGTGGTAACTGGAGACTGACTTACATGATGTTTTGCTCCAAGGCCTGAATCAAAGCGGGATTGTTCGCATAGACTTTAAATTTACATATCCCCACAGGAAAAAGTTTAAGGGCGTGATATCAAACGATATTGTTGACTAATCGACGACCCAAATTGTGAAATTATCTGCTCCCCGAAGTGTACTCTCAATAAATCCATTGATTTATACGATGTGTGGAAAGTGGCTCTTTATTGCTGAAACCAAATGTCGTCGAGACCACGGGCTTCAATTTCTGGAATCAAATAATCGATGATCACCGTTCAAAAAATATGGACTTCTGGATAAAATGTCAGCTCTTAAGCTCTTCAGGTTGCTCTTTGTCCGAAATGCGGATTTTTTTTTATGTACCAACGAGCCAGAAATAAGCTTAATCGCTGAACAAAATTTGGCTCGAAAACTGTAGGATCTTCTTGGAATTTTTCAAGAGCCCTTAGAGCGAAGCGATGTCGTTTGGGAAGGTCGAACGGCTACGGTTCTGGCACAAGCAGTATTTTTTACGCTTCCAATTTAAGATCTCGACGCAAAATGAGTCAAGTCGTTCCATACGTCAGTCCGAGTTGTTGTGAACGGCGCCGAATTGACTCTCCACTGTTTTCGTGTACACTCTCAGCTACGACTGCTATACTTATTTTCTTCATTGCGTGCAGGACGTGGCCTATTCAGTCGATCATTACCCAATAATAAATGCTGGGCCTCAAGTATATTGATCTCAAGTCTCTGTGTACGGTTGCGGCGGACCAAAATAGGCTTCCGAAACTGACTTATTATATAAATTACATTCATTTTCCTCACATGCAATCACGATTCTGCAAAAAAATACAATTAGTCTTTGAGCCGAACGTGTTGCAATGTGTAATGCGCACAACAACAACAATAACAAAACTCACCGTAAGCATTAAAGCAGCAATAATTAACAGTCTAACAGTCACCACAAAAAATGGAAATGAAAAGGCCAAATATTATGGCATCAAAGCAGGAGAACGGAGAACGTGCCGCGGCTACTGGTCAAACAACAACTCTGTAATTACCAAGCGCCACTGAGCTACTGCGCTAGCAAAAGTGGCGAAAAGTGAAAACAAGAAGCGTGAAAATAGAAAAAAATTCAAAAAAACTGTCAGCGCATACGGAAAAGCGTTGAAAATGCAGCGAGATAGAAATGTTTAGCGCTTTCATGTGTATGTGTGATTAGTACTATGTGTGTGTGCCGGCCAAGCATCCGCAAAAACCAAATGCAATCAAAAGCACTGTCGAAAAAATGCAGCAAAGCCGCAAAAGTGCGCGCTTGCTAATCCAAGTGGCACTTCACATGTGTGGTATGTGTGTGACTGTATGTATGTATTTATGTATGTAGGCGTGTCTGTTGTACAACTGTACAGCAGCTGCAAAGCAAGATACATCCAAGTGACGTTTTCAGGCCGAAAAAAGAAACTTTTATTGACACAAATAACACGCCTCTGATCCATCTGCCACACAACAACTGCGGCGCGGCTTAGCGCTGTCGCGGACTTATTGACATTAATTGCTAGCTAACCAGTTCGCTAACTGCCAAATGGAAGCAAAAATCATTGTTCGTTCGGACTGCTGGCGCAATTGAATCGTTTCGCGCCGCCTATTGGACTCTCACTGGCTAGCGGCCTCACATTTCACTTAGTACAGCCGCTCAGCCGTGAGCTGTCAGCTGTTTAGACTTGTTGCGGAAATTTACGGCCACTTTTGTGCGAAATTTGTGCTAGTCAAATGTTCAAACTTTCATAGAAATCATCAAAAAATCACTCTAGCTCACTCAGATCCACGCTACGCGCTTGCTTGCTGCTGGCTCAACTGCTTGCTGCTGGCTCTACTGCTTGTTTGCTGACAGCTCAAATGTCCTGACTGTTGCAGCTTAATATACGGCTTTGTTGTTTTTCAATTTACACTTTTGTTGTAATTTGTTCAGTTGCTGATTGTCAAAACTGACATCGTTGACCTCGTTGACCTAGCTTTGCGGTACTCACTCGTCTATTTGTGGTAATGGAATTAAGACCCGGAATTACGTATATTTTTGTTACTTTTCTTCTTGTTGCATAAAGCTTCCAGAACAAGAGTCATATGATTTCAGATGGCTGACGGAGTTTGGTGCGGAATCGTTACCGCTTTAAGTTTGCTTGGTGGGTTTGCTGATTTCAGAGACTGCAACTAGTCACATCGGTTCAAAAAAAAAAAAAATTGTTTTTACTAAAGCTATAGTAAGCTAAAGAAGATAAAGCTTGTTCCGGTCCTTCAAATATATCTTCGAAATGCGAAAATCATTAGCCATTCGAATTTACAAAAATATCAGCTCGGACAACAAAAAAATTTAAGGAAAAACTATGGCTTTCCTTTTTGCCAAATAATTGTGCATTGAAACTTCTTTCACCGAGCCTGTATCGCCACTAATCTCTAATCCATGTTTTGCTTTTCAGTCGAAGTATCTGTTTGTATGAACATCCTTATATTGTAACCTAAAGCTTTGACTAACGTATTTTTAGCTCCATTCATCAGTTTCTGAGAGTCAGACAATTGCTCTTCCTTACTTTCCGAGAGTCAAAACAGTTCTACCTTGTCTCTTATTGTGTGGATATTTATTAGTCCTACAGCGTTTGTCCGAAAATTAATAGAACTGAGTCGATTTAAAAAAAATGTATTGAACCAATTGTCACAATTCTTTAAAAGCTTTCAAAATAAACTCCTTCTGCGTCGATGCAGCGCTGCCAGCGCGATTTCCAAGCATTGAAGGCGTCACAGAAGGCAATTCTCTAGAATAGGCTCGAGAGCCGAGGTGTATTCTGTTTGGATTCTCTCTGTCGTCTCAAAATGCTTGCCTTTCATCGGCCTTTTCAGGAAAGGAAACAAAAGAAAGTCAGAGGGGCCACATCTGGGCTGTTCAAAAGAAAGGCGGTGTGAGCCGGGGCAGTGTCGTGGTGCAACTTCCAATCGGCTGCAATGTCTTTTCAGACCCGATTGACCCTTCGTTTGAGTCTCTTAAAACTTGGCGTTGGAGGTTTGTCCAAGAGGGGCAAATTCATGGTGAACGTTGCCTTTGAATTCAAAAAAGACACTGAGCATCGTTTTCACTTTGAATTTGCTCATTTTTCTTTTTCCCTTCAAAAAAACATGGTGCCTCCGAAACACCACATTACTTATTGCTAAAGCAACATCTGTATAAGCCTGGTTGATTATATCAAACGTCTCACACGCGACCTCTGCTCAAACGAACGCTGCTTTGTCGGTTTGCTCCACTCACAGAAACACGTCGCGTGAAAATGTTTGTCCTGACTCTCCAGCTGCTCGGAGACAACTGACCAGCCGCTCTTTCCATAGCTAGGAACGCCCTCTACCGACTCCAGTCGGTGCGCGCATGCTCCGAAATACGGGCGCGGCGGAAGAAAATCAGTCCTATTACTTTCCGCACAAACCCTGTCCTATACTCATATTGTGGCAGCTGTGGATTTCAAAAATAGCCAGGAAATTCTTAGTGTTAAAATCTTTAAGCTTGGTTAGACGCGGTGCTGGCGATTTTGACTGAAGCATTTGTCTACTGGTATAAAAACCAGTGTTCAGAGTTGGCTTTACTTTAAAGTCTACACATAACCTACTTTCTATATGAGGCTTTTGAATAAGTCGGCAAGGATTTGTTGTTTAGAATATGCTTTACTCTATTCAAATGCGGTGATGTCTTTATGAGATCTTTAGACAGCTAGGATAAGACATGTTCTGAAATTCAATGGCTAGTTCTTCCTGAGTTGCGCAATCTGCTGTCTCTGCTTCAACTTATGTCAGGGAATATAAAGAAGGCTTCAAAAAACTTTAGCCATAGCAACACTCTTCGGTAGCTTTACTCTATTGAGCCGCAGTTTTTGTAAGTTATTTTATAAGTTCGATCTTATGATAAGCTTACATTTTCCTTCTTTGAAAGCTGATTAGCTTTAACACATATACGGTTTTATGTCTTCAGAGTTAAGCTCTCATATTTTTGAGAGGCATTATATTTCGGCTACTTAAAGCGGAAAGTCTGAACAGTATCCATTCAAAATACGCTTAAGCAACCACTCGGTGCTATACTTTTAAGCACTGCACTATTTTAGCCTCCTCAAAGCTCATTGCCGTTCTCCAACGCCATAAAGCAGCCTCAACAACTGCTAATCCACTTCAGGGCTGCCGCTAATGAACAGCCCTAGGCCACACCCACACCCACACACAGCGTAACCACATGTGGCCCAGCATAGACATTGCGAGCTCTTTAAAGCATTTGAAAGCTCGCACTTCACGCGTCGCCCACAAGGTCGTGTTTGCAGTCGCGGTGGCAAGGTTGACACGCGTTAGCGCCCTCTGCGCACTTCTGCACACCTTTTTTTTGCGATAATGAACTTTTTAATGCAGTTAACATAAAGCCGCTTGTTTTACCATTTCTTTGCGCTGCCTGCCGCATTGCCTTGGCTCATGCAGAGTGCCGTTAGTCGCTAACGATTATAATCGCTTAATGAGATAAATAGTATGAGAACTACACAGCCGGCAGCTGCGAGAGTGTGAAATCCCATTTGAGTGCGAGAAAGTAGGAAATTAGCTGTCGGAAATGCAATTTTGCGTTTGAAAGGCAAAACGCGAGAATAAATTGGTGAGAAAATGTTTCGAAGGCGTCATTTTAATCGCGATAATGAATTGAAGCTTGGTATTATAAAGGGTAAAACTATAAATATAGCGCTTACGCCTTTGGTAGCCTCCTCTCATATGTGGGGTGGCCCGTAGATTTTAATTTGCTTCCAAGGGATGTTAGATCTGCGTCCGAAGTTTTCTCATTGCTGCCTTATCAGTATTTGGATCTGTCAGAATTCGAACCACAATGGTAGGCGCGCATGTCACTACATGGATTACCCTACAATAGAGCGAACTAAATTAAAGTCGAAGTAATAAATTTGACTTCATCAGATTAGTTATCAAACGCTACCCTAATATGCTTTCTAGGATTACGCAAAATAGTCGATCCTTTGGAAATTTCTAGTGAACTTACAAACAGTACATTAGCCCTTCATCGTATCAGGTCGAATTTAAGGGTCCAGTTCGGAGCTCAAAGCTCATTTACTGTTAACTGAGGGCTACGAAGAAACTCTGTGATTACAAATGATTCTTAAACCACAGGATTAGTCGTTGGTGATTGGTAGACTGAAATTTGAGGAATGCATTGCGATCCGTAGTCTATTGTGCCTTCTGTAATTACAACACTATATTTCATCCAATCAAATCAAAGAGGCTTAGTAAAGCTCCTGCGCTAATGATTTTAATGTATTCTCTAATTGGACTAAATAATCCGAAAGCCTGACGATTTCTTTTCGCAATTACGGCGCAGCCCAGTAATATGTGCTCTGGTTCTTTGATCGTAGAAGCAATACTGATCCGTGTGCGGATGATACCACAGCCGAAAGTATCTATATAAAATTCCACAATCTGCCTTAATTGGTTTCTCGCAAGAACGATTAGTTTCGTGAACTATTTTGTATCGAACTCTTCCAAACATTCTGGCCTGTCGAAGCCCAGGCACTTTTTACGAGTGTTGTTTTCTTCTGGCCGTTTCCTCTTTCTGTAGATCATCTCGTAAAGTGTGGGCCCTCACAGCGAAAAACGGTTCCGGTTCTATCGGACTCTTTCGCCAGGAGATCGGCATTAATTAAAATGCCTCTAGGAGTAATTTCGTGGTTTCGGATCAATGTTGAATGGACAGTTTTGGTTTGTTAAGGTGTTCATGTCGATTCGAGACCCAGCAAGGGTCCACCAATGGAAGAACCAAGTGCATATGGACTTGTCTGCGGTTATGGTGTAGAATTAGTGCGACCTCGCAAAGTTTGGAGGCATTTGGCGAAGTTTTGCGTTCTCGGTCCGGACCGACTCAAACGTTTGCAGTGTCAAAGGAAAGTCATATCCACATTGACGTCCTATGAGCTCGGCGATACTATGTGTATTAGAGAAACAGAGCCTTAATGCTACCTTGACCTAAAACACAGCCTTCAGGTGCCCAATGATGAATTA
This sequence comes from Bactrocera zonata, assembly GCA_037783105.1. Taxonomy (NCBI): domain Eukaryota; kingdom Metazoa; phylum Arthropoda; class Insecta; order Diptera; family Tephritidae; genus Bactrocera; species Bactrocera zonata. The sequence goes on from JBAWJQ010001700.1 coordinate 769,452, forward strand.
TTTATTATTTTTTCTTTTATATAATTTTTTTAAATATTTTGCAAACTTTTCGGGGTTTTGTTGTACACTCACGCACAATCCGTTTAGTTACCGTTGTTGTGATTGTTGCAACTACGGCATTTATTGTGGTCTTGTTGAGGACATTAATTAAAATGCCGCTCTCTCGGTGGCTTTCAAATATTTTCCTACTAAAATTGCGCGCCAGTTTTCCAGCTAAAATGCTGCACGCGTGTTCACGTTGCGGTGAGTGTCATCGCGTCGCGTGCATGGCCGTGCGTATGTGTGTTGCATGCCACAGTGGCTACTGTGTCGAAATTAGTCTTTCGGCGGCGCTGGCCGGCGTGTAAATGCGTAAATTTCCATCAAAATTTGTTAACTCACCACAAAATTTGCTGTGATCAACCGAATTGACTAATAGCCAGGCGGGAATTTAACGGTGCAGAGGCACTTGTGAGCGCTGCAAATGCAATTTGTTGTGCCGTTGCTGATGGGAAGGTAGTTTTTGGTGATTTTTTGGGTGGCATTGGCGAAAACTTACCTTCACAGTTTGGTATATGAAAGTTTTAAAATTTCTGAAATGAAAGGGACAAAATTTAGCGAAAAGTTATTGCTTGTTTCGTACCAAATGTGGTTTAGTAAGCCCTAGGATGCATTGAAATATAATTTAAGAAATATATATGTGCTTTTAAAGCTTTCAGAAGCTCTTAGAAAGCTCCTTCTTATATTTCAAACATTCGTAATGGTATCGAAATCATCAAAAGCTCTTATAACTTGCCAGAAAGTATGAAAAGCTTTCCTCGAAAGCTGCGTACTTACTTTAAATCTTATAACTTTCGCGAGAAAGTGAGAAAAGCTCACTGCGAAACTTAGACATTTTTACCGAGATATAGACATCTCTTATATCGGACTTTTAGAAAGAATTCGACTAACGGCATTACTAGATTTCCGCAGCATTTAGCACGACAGTCATCTCTACTCCACGAATTGATTCGAATTTGAGTCGTTCAACTGCTTCGAATCGACCGGAATACCACATCAGCTTAGATTTATATGTTCCTTAAAACAACTTCCTATTCAAGAATTATATTTTCCTCAATATTTAGTCGAATCCTTAGATATTTTCTTTATCTCTGCACTCTCTTTCTTTCTTTAGTTTTCATCTAATTGTCCTCAACTGAACTTTTGTGCACCTTGTTGCACACACTTACCACAAACTTTACCGCGCATAATTTCTCATATTCTTTTCTTAGCTCGAGCTCGAGCATCCATTAAGCCTGTAAAATATCACTGTAAAGCTGTCAGACAAACAATATTGACCGGAAAACTAATCGCATTATCAGAATTGTGCCAGCGTCAGCCAGTTATCGAAAGTGAGTGTGCGTTGTTACAATGCTTACAAAAATAAAATGCCACAGAATTTGCTACTCATGAAAAAATAGAGATAAAAATGCGTCAGGAAGAGTGTCACAAAATCGCTTCCGTGCTTCATTGCCCTCGAAAACGCTGACAAATTTATTGAAATTCGTGCCATAAAAATTCTTGGAAAATTTGTCTGCAAACATGTAAATTTTGTGAATTTGTAGAAAGTTGATTTTCGCTTTCCTTTCAGGGAGATCCGGCTTAGCTTCGCCTGAATGCGGCATTTCTATTAAGCTGTCAGGCGTAGTACGCCAGTGCGGTTGGCGGAAATATTTAAAATGTTGACGCAATTCACTAAACTTTTGCCTCAGGATGTTTTGGACAATATTTTTTTATTTTTTTTTTGTAAAGAATCTTGCAAGAAGGTATTGTAATATACTATGTAATCATTTTTAACAGAATATGCGCACTTTCATAAAATAATTCTCCTTTTAAATATGCGTCGTTGAACTTGTGGAACACTTGTTACTTGAAGGATATTCAGTTAATTCTCGTATGAGTTTAGTAGCTCAAAATATTGCAGGGATGTTTGCTCTTCACAATTCCTATATGCTGTCATTAGTATTTAAACAAAGCATCGTTGAACTTGTGGAACACATTTTGAGATTTTTAAGGCTTTTTGCTTTTGTAAATAGTACGCTATAAACACCGTTATGATCTATTGACTTCATTGGTTACGTTTCTTAACACTCTATTTAATAATTTTTATTGAACAAAAATGCATTTTTATCAGATAATTTCCGCTGCAAGTGCTATTGTACTTTTGGAACACTTTTTTAGAAATTTTGAGAGCTGTTTATTTTGTTTAAACAGAGTGCTATAAAGTCCATTAAGATCTATTGACTTCATTGCTTACTTATCTAACAGCTTTTACAAAATTTTTACCAAAATAGATCCGCTTTTCTATAAGCTAATTCCAGTTTTAAAAGCTGTTGAACTTGTGGAACACTTTTTGCTTGCATTGTGAGGGTTTCTTGTATAAGTTTAGCATCTCAAAATATTGTAGGCATATTTGCTTTTTACGTTTCTTCTTTGCTGTGCTTTGTATTTAAATTAAGCGTTATTAAACTTGTGAAACAATTTTGGATATTTTTAGATACCCTGTGCTGTGTTTTTTTAGCTATAACACAAGCGGCGCTGTTATGTTCCAATATTTGCCTTGTTTATAACATAAATTATTATATTTATAAAATTTAATATTCTGTTTAACATTTTCAATCAAAAAAATCCGCACTTGTTTTAGACAATGTTGTTAGAAAGTTCAGTTGAACTTGTGAAACACTTTTGACCTTGTAGTGGTATTCTAACAGTCAATTTTTTAAGTTGTTTAGTGGCTTGTAATAAACTAGATGTATTTTGTTCTCAAAGTTGCTTTATAATATTGGCAGTGTCTATACGAAACTTCACTGAACTTGTGGAACACCTTTTGCATTTTTCTTAATTTTATCTTCCTATAACTTGTATATTTACGCTTTCTTAGGATAATGTTGACATTGCAACCTCTAATATATTGTTCTGAACTTCTGAAACACTTGCGTACAATTTTAGCTCACATTTAAAAAATACTTAGTTTTAGAATTACTTGAAATTGTATTTTTAGTTCATTTTTTTAATAACAATATTACTAATTATTTAACTTTTATTCACTAATATAATTGCCAATCGCCAAAAGGTCGCTTTTGCTTCGTAAAGTCTACAAAAATTCATTTTCTTGTGGCACACTTTTAAGAGAACTTAAGTTGCAAGTTAAAATAAGCTTAGCTTCTTCAATTATTCAAAGGCACTGCAAGTGAGTGTACCAATCATCAAATGTCTGTTTGAGCGTATTTTCGTGAATAAAAATTAGAAATTTATGCACAAGCTCAAATACATTGATGGCAATTTTCAGTTGCGCACAAAAGAGTCTGCCAAAAATAGTGGCAATAACCAGACAGACATTCAATGTTTTCTAATAAAACCTGCCAGCTGAGACCATAAATTCATCCGTAGTAGAACTTTGCCAGTGGAGAGATTTTTCGTTTGCATTTGTCAAGCTGCTCGCACATTGCCATGCGTCCAAGCCAGGTGGCCACACATGCTATTTCTCAGCGTTCTTGCCTGTTTTTCTTCAGCTTTTTGCCGCACTCAAGCATGTGACATGCACCTCGCACCTACACGTCCGCCCGTAGCACAAAGTGACGGCCGCGCAGCGGGGACTGTGCAACAAGCACAGTCACTCGCCACACTTTGTGGACAGCTCTATGGCGCATTGCATTTCAGCAGCTGTCCAGCGCGTTGCCTGTACGCCAGCTTGGCTGCGCGCTAGCAACAGTTCGAAGATAATAAATTTTGTAGCTCGTTTACCGTAAAATGGCATATATGCATATCCTGTTTGAAATTTGCTAGTTTGTTTGTGTGTGTGTCGGTGTTTGTGGCGCAGTGACAGTCTTAGTGGCGCATTTGGCTCACCTACTTGCCTGGCTGTTTGGCCGCTTGACTGCCGGTGTGGTCCATTCCGTTTCGCTTCATATGGCCCGGTACTCCCTCGAATGCTGCTGTGGGGCTCCCTCCACTTTTGCTGTGCTGCATTATGTTTTAACTAATACACTTGCATATGTTTGCAGGTTTATGCGACCGTTAACTGTTGGCTTGGCCAAACAACGTTTGCCAGACTCCATTAGAAGTTGGATAACGATGCCGTCTGGACACATTTGCCTTCGTCATCGCCAGTGCTTTGCCTTTGCTGTTACGTTGACGCGGCGCCGGGGAGAAAACCATTTAATGCACTTCATTTGGCACGGAGACGCGTTGAGCGGCAGTTGGCGCTGCGATAATGCACATGGGCGGAACTGGAAGCGAGCAGAAGCATGCTAATACGAGCAGAAAGCCTGCTGGAGAAATATATGGCTACAACAACTATGAATATGTGAGTATACAGAGACATTCAGAGAAGTCAACAGCATCACGTGAATTGTGAAGATGAAGAAATTAAAAAAGGAAATTTTTGATTTTGAATATGTTTTTACGTACTATCTTAATACATGTACGTCATAAAAAACTAAAAAAAATTTAATTGAAACAAAAAACTTAAAACTTATTACTAACAAAATAGTTATCAAACAGATTTCATTAAAAAATTTTATAAAAGAAAATTATTTTAAGGCAACATTTCTATTTTTTCGTTTCTAAACTTCCAACTTCCCTTTTTTGAGGAAGATTTATTTTTAATATTTTTGAAAAAAAACTTTTTGATGAAATTCATTTGAAAAAAAACTTTTTGATGAAATTCATTTGAAAAAAAATATATATTTTTTTGAATAATAACGATGAGGTAAGACATTATACATTTTTGTTTTTAATTTAAAAGAAAAAAAAATAAATCTTTCTCAATTTTTTGTTTTTAAAAATTTTTATTTATTTTAAAAACTTTGATTTTCACAAAATATTTTTCTAAAAAAAAGTTATGAAAAATTAAGACATTCCAAAAGTTTTTTTTTCAAAATTGGGAAATTGAGAACTCGGATGCGGGCATATCAATGCATACGCAAAGCGGCGAAATGGGGAGCACGGATGAGAATATACAACGCCCGAAAATGGTAACAGAACCTCTACCGGAAATGGTATAACGGTACCATACGCTCGGTTCGAACCACCAACCGGAAACGGAAGTTCAGACCGGAAGCCGGCAAACCACTTCCGGCCAACAACTTCCGTTTCCGGGTTTCAACTTCCGGTTGAGGTCCTGAACCGGAAGTGACAAACCGGAAACGGGGTTCAGACCGGAAGTGAGATGTCGCCCGGAGAACATCCGTTTCCGGGTTTTATTTCCTGTTGGAGTTCGGCCGGAAGTCTCAGGCCGGAAACGGCTTGTACCGTTTCCGGTGCGGAAGTAGATGTTATTTCCATTTCCGGTGTGTGGTTATGGAAGCAATAGTTATCGACCGGGAAAAAATAACGGTACTATATTTCCGTTTACGTCAAGATCATCCGTTTCTGGTTTTACAAAATATTTTTCTAAAATTTTTTTTCTAAAAATAGTTATTTTTAATTTTTATTTGATTTAATTTAAAATTTATTTTTAATTTTTTTTGGAAGAAGAAAAATATTTTTTTTAATTTAAAAATTTAAAGAAAATGTGTGTTTTTAGTTTTAAAAATTTTTTTTAGAATATTTCTTTAATATTTTAAGCATAGAAACCTTTGTCGAAAACCCATTTTTTAATAAAAAAATAAAAAAAGAAAACTCAAATATTTTGGTTGTTTTAATTTTTCTTTATTATTAAATAATATTTTTTTATTATATTCGTAAAAATAAATATAATGCTGAAAATATATTTTTAAAAACAATAATTTGCATTTAAAATTAAAATATGCGCATTTTTGCATAAATTAGATACATTGCAGCAGCTCTGCACTGTAGCATTGCAGTAACACTGATATTAACATTCCACTGGCCGCTAACATAACAGCCTGCAACTTACCAGTACATTACGCTGTCAGTTAACATTACAGTCTGCACATTAACAGTGCGTTAACAGTACCAGGCAGAATCCACCTGCTATCATTTCTGGGTGCCTGGTGCATTTTGGCGAAATTTGAGTTGCGCGGCCAAAGTTTTTGTGCAGGGTGACTCCGGTGAACAGATATGAGTTATAATGTGAGTGGGAGAGGTGTTGCATACTTTCAGGCGTATTTTGACAAAAGTGCAAGTGCATTCAGGGGATTGAAGAAAAACATTTTTAATAATTCGAAATTAATTTTATTTATTAAAAATCATTGTGAGAAGTAAAAATTACAATTTAAAAATATTTTTACACAATAAATATACAGAAAAAGCTAAAAATAGTTATTTATAATTAATTTATGAAAATATGTAATAAGAAAATATGTACAAGTATTAAACAAAACTTTTTGAATAAAAAATTAAGTTATTAAAAAACTAGTAAATAATTGAATATTTTTGTTCTTTTTGGGCCTTTAGTACTTCCAACTGCTTGCTCAATGTTTGTTCATAAGAAATGGAATTGCGTTTTTGCTCATTCATATGCGCGCATATACATAAACATGTGCATATATACACATATATATGTACATATATTCATTTTGGTGTGCTAAATCCTTTAACCAGCATTGCTACATCTGTTAGATGAGTCAGCTTTGGGCAGAAAAGACTGAAAATAAAAGAAAATAAATAAAATTAAAATTTATTTTGTATTTTTCGCGTCATTTTATCAATATGAGTACGAATTGAAAAATTTTAAAATAGAAATAGGAACATTTAAAAGTAAACAAAGCTGAGACATATTGTGACCATCATAGGATGACTGGACGAGCACTTCAATGGCGATTCACCGGCCGCCGTTGGCGCCGTGATAACGTAGGAACTTCAAAGTGCGACAAGTTGTGATGGTGGCAGCGAATTTAATACTTTTTAACCTTTTTATGTAGCTGTTTAGATTGTAGTGAGGAAGCTTTAATGATAAGTGAGAATGCGATGAGTTGGCGAACGCGGTTCTTAAGCGCATAAGAGAAGAATTAGAACGTTATGACTTACTTGGCTTCAGCATTACAGTTTTAAAGTTTCGACTTGATTGTAATAAAAATAAAAATTACAGGCGCACAGTGGGCTGCTCTAACAAACTTTTGAATGATTTTTTTTTTAATTTTTTAAAAATTCAAATTATATGGAAGTTATAAGACAAAATCAATAAAAAATTAAAAAATATAAAAATAAAAGATTATAAAAATAGAGGGAATAATAAAAATAAAATAAATAAAAAATAGGATAAAATAAAAATTAAATAAGAAAACAAATTACATATAAAAAATGTTTGATATAAAAATAACAAAAAATAAATAAAATAAGAATATATGTATGATAAAAGAAAATTTAATAAGAGCAAAAATTTAAAAAATCATGAAAATTAAAATATCAAAATTAAAAAAAATAATAAAACGAAAATAATTAAAAAGTAATAAAAATAAGATAAAAGAAAATCAAAAAGGAAAATATACTTAAAAATTTTTGATACAATTCTGAATTAAAATATATAAAAACAAAAAAATAAATAAAAATATTTAAGAAAATGTAAAAAAAATAATAAAAAAAATAAGCAGTAATGTAAATACAATAAATACAAAAATTAAGACAAAATAGAAATTAAATAATTAAAAAACAATAAAAAATATGAAAGAGAAAATAATAATAAAAAAAAGAAATATTTTAATAAATAATAAAATAATAACAAAAAGTAAAAAAAATATGAAAAATGAAATAAATGAAAAAATAATAAAATAAAATAAAATAAATAATGAGAAGAAATCAAACAAGAAAATATAATTTAAAAAAATCACAAACAAATTTAAAAAAATCTTAAATAAAAAAACAATAAAGAGAATAATCCTTCTTCATTTCTTATTCTGACAAAGCTGGCTATATTATTAAACTATTTTTGTGGAACCATTCATATTTCTCAGCCAAAAGCAGAGTTTCAAAGGCGCCAGTATTTCTAATTGTCTGAAGCGATTCTTAAAACTACAAAAAGTGTTGAGCTCTGCAAATATTTTCCAGAATGCGACGCAACGAATATTTCTGCCAATTCTCCTCCGACATTGATTGGGTCTCAATAGTTTATTGACCGTAAGTTTAATCTCTTCGGAAATCATCTTTAAGTTTTTTTAATAGAAAGATGTCTAAACCAACGATAGTAGACGCTGACGGTGGTGTAGTTTAAATGCTTATGGATCGGGCAGTGTTCCCCCGAACTTAGTCTTAATGGAGAGACAGAGCTTAATGTCAACAGTTGAAATAATAAGTCCATAGATTTTTGGATCTCTGTAGCTCTTCGGTAGCTGTATTATCGTACTTACTCGGTCAGTGGAATCGCGTAGACCGGATTAATCAGCTTTGCTGATTTCCTAGGGTATCTTGGCTCAGTTTAAAGTATCCCACTCTCAATACTAACGTGGGGCTCGTGTACTAGGCTAATTTAATACTGAAGGCAGCGCCTGTTCTCAACGTCGACTTTCGAAGTCATATTATTATCTGCTTTTCTAATTAACTGGTTCGCTAGTTTGAAAAGAAAGGGCATGTTAAATTGGACCACCTCACATTCTGACAAACTATTCGTCGAAAGTCTCCCACTGTGCGGCCGCTTGAACTAGCGAGGCGTACGCCTTTTAAGTGACCCTTGTTGCGTTCATTAATTTGCCACAGACGCCAGTGAAGATGACGTTGCGCTTGATGGTTAAAACGCTTCGCTGCCGCCACAAGCAGCCATAACAAGAAGCTCAACTCAACTACACTTCTCTTGCGCTTTTCAGTCACTTCGGCCACTTTGACCACTATTATGCGGGCCAATTTGGGAATTCCGTAAACTTGCTGAAAAAATAGAAACAGAAACAAAAACAAAAGCAACAGCAAAAATTAAAAATTTTCATTGAAATCTCGCTGTTGACCACTTTTGGAAGCAGCTGACCGTTAAGCTGTCGAAGAAGCCGAAGAAGAAGCAGCGCTTGACGAGGCTACCAAGTCGACAAGTGGCTGTGGATTGTCGGCGAAGGATTTTTATGAGTGCTATTGACACGGATGAAGGTAATGGCTGCGTGTGTGAGACTGGGTCTGAGTGCTGAGTGCACGAGGCGGCGAAAAGACGAAGAGGTGCGGTTTGTCGAGGTGGAGATGGATGGAAGTAGCGGACCGTGATCTGCGCTGCTGGAGAGCAAAAGTATTTTGTTAAAATTTTAACAAAACAAGTGCAACAAAAACAATTACGACCAATTTTTTTCAACTAATTAAAAATGTTCCAAACTCTGCCAACAACAGAGCAAATAGTAACCACAGCATAACCCACAGTATTGAAGTAATTTAAATTTACACTTCGTTTCGTAGAGAGTGAGGCACATTTAGGCAAAGTGTTGTTTCAGTTTATGGGTCCACTAAGGTGTTTCTTAATAAACATTTTCTAAATTTCCTGAAAAATTTCGGGATCCCGAAATATAAGCTCCAGAATCTCAAAATCCTACCGCATGAATTACAAAAATATTAAAATTTGAGACTTAGGGTTCATTAAATACTTCGGATTTCGAAGTTTATCATTTCGGTACCCTCAAAATATTTTCGGGATCCGAAAATTGCGGTTTAAATCTCGATATCTGTCAATAACAATGATTACAAAAATATCAAATTTTAAGATTTAGTTCTCATTAAATATATTAATATGTTAAGATCACGAAACTTATAATTTCGAAATCCTTAGAATGTTTTCGGAATCCCGAAATAGATGTTTTGAAATCCAGAAATCTGTCAACTCCGAAATCTGAAACATTTAATATCAAAACCTTCAAAATGTTTTCGGGATCCCGAACTTGCCGTTTCGAAATCCCGAAATCTGTCAATACCATTAATTCTTAAAATTATTAAATTTTAAATCTTAGTCTTTACTAAATGTTCGGGATCCCGAAACCCTCTTTTTCTAAACCCGAAACTCGGAAACTCGAAAATGTTTTACTATTTCGAGATGGAGTATTTGTCCACACGCTCACGCATAATTTTCCAAACAAAACTCATTGCACCTCAACGTATGCAACGATATGTGCAGCACAGAGTTGCATTTCCACACAACTGCGGCTGGCAGCTTTGCACTTTTCGCTGGCTGTGACTGCCGAAATTATGTAGCGTAAAAATTAATTGCCCGCATACACCAACGCATAAACCAAAGCGAAATGAAACAGAAAACAACAAAAGCGAAAGTACAAAAACAACGCATAAATTCGGTAAATAGCAACAACAGCAATAAATGCCACTAATAAATTCACACAGTTAACGGCGTAACAAGCGCGTCGATTTGGAGCGAATCTGTGCGCGATTTTCGCCAAATCAGAGTGCTCTGCGTCTTTTTTATGGTGTTGAGAGGCGCCTAAATGTAGGCAACAAGCGAAATTAATTGCATCAACCAGTTACCGAGCGGCGAGTGCCGACGACGACAAAACAATTTTCGCGCCAGCGCTCGACGTGAATGAAAGTGCAAAAATCGCACATCCATCTAACTGTACAATCACAACAGTTTCGTGACCCGTCGCTTCGGTGCAGCCTCCTCTCAACGTGTACCCGTCGTCTTAAAAGTCTTAAAATAGCGCTGTCGGCATATAAATTTCGCACTTAAAAAGAGTTTACAACGACATTTGTTAACGGCTTTCTGTTTTGCTCTCGTCAGCTTTATTGCACTTTGCTGGGTTCCGCGTGATTTTCCGTTTCTTCTTCTTCTTGTGCTCTCGTTTATTTGTGCTTTGAACCCCAGGACGAAAGTGTACCGAAACTTTCTGAAGTTGTTTTCATTTAAGGGTAAACCAAAACTAGATATCGGTTATAAATCCTACCTTTCCGAAACAACATTCATCCTAATATTGTGAAATAATCCATCGAAAGAGTCTGCGCATGTCCTTCCAATTCAAATGGGTACTTAAAAACTGACCCGACAGGGTTTCAAGCCTTCGAAGTCCAAGTAAGATTCTTTTACTTTACTAAAAATGTTTAAAAACTCGACAAATCTAGCCAAGGAACTATTTCGCATTGAATCTGCCATGTCTTCTAGACGACATTTACAGTCAAAAGAGCGAAGAACTCATGTTTACTTTACGCGTTGCAGTACAGACTGTTCTTAAATCCAAACTTGAGACAATGGCATGTCCGGAAACCACATAAAGATTCGATGGTTTTGATAAAAACTCGAAGAACTACCCTAAGATGCAGTGCTGGAATAAAATTTGCCACAAAATCAGATTGGATTGGAAATGATATATTCGGATACGAAACCGTCGTGGGACCGTGTCCTGACATCGTAAGTAATTCAGCTTAAAACGCTGGTCGAGTGTTCTGAATTGCCGATACCAAAATCAAGGCTATAAAAAACTGGAACTGCTACTCCAATCTCTGTGGTCCTGACTTAGATCGTAGCTTTGCTGAGCTTCAGTTCCCACCAACTACACTCATTGATTACCAAAAGCTTGCTTCATTCGTTTATTTTTGCAGCTGCGCTGCACTGACACTTAACTTTTGAACAGTCATAAAAGTCGGTAAGCGCTTTAGTCTCTGGTGCAAACACGAATTTCCACGCTCTGTCCTTGTAATGTCATCACTCGGTATTCCTCGCCGCCACTCATCTTCGAACATCAAAACCTTTTACATCACTCCTCGCTTTCCCTGTTTAGGCTGTTCGCCATCTCTATTTGACCAGCAGCTGACTCGTGCTCCGCTGGGCATACAACTTTTCGTGTTGAGTTGCCACAGCAGCTGTGCCAGACAAATTCTCATTTTCGCATTCGTACGTGTCCGGCGGGCTGGACTGCCGGCGCCGCTGCTGCCTCAACTGCTGGTGCGATATCGGTCCCAGCACATCAACACTTCAAGTGACAGCAATACTCAGTTTTTTCACTTTCTGCTTTCTTTTTTTTCCGGTATTGAGACTGTGTATTAGCGGACAAATGGCCTCATCACTTCCGGTCACGTATAACGGATTCACTTGCGTTGCAAGTGAAGGCCAACAAGCACGTGCGGATAGTTGTTTGCGGACAAATATTCTAGTGGATGGCGAGTGTGTTAACGGCCGAAGAAGAACGGAAAATGCATTGAAGGCAAACGAGAAAAGTAATAAAAATATTTATGAAACTATGCAAAGTTACCAAAAATTTGGTTTCCTCTTTAAGTCGAGGGATTTTGAGTAAACCTCAGTTTCATTTAATAGCACTAGGATCAACGAGAATCTTCATTACTGGCCAGTTGTCACAGAATTTTATGCGCTCAATGTGCTTTCAGTTCTTCCAGCCTTTTATCGAAGAAACAATCAACGAGTAAAAGCTACTGGCACACAGGGAGTGGAAACCGGATGGCAATGTCGTCTAGCTTAGACAACTTCCAAAGTTGTATTTAACCACTAAACGAACTCGATTCTATGTCGGATATGTGCTAAGGCTTGAAATTGACCAGTCTCCTTGGAGATAATAATGAAGTTACAAGTTGTGGTTTGAGTATTGCTCGGAAAGGTTCCAAAAATTTCAATATCCATTAAGGAACTGCTTGACTATTCAGTTAGCAAGTCGCTGTCGAGAATATCTTAAAGGCTCTCGAGAGTCAGAACTAAAAAAGACTGCACGACGCTTTCTTGCTCCAAAATTTAGATAATATTTGTTGGAATTTCGGCGGATCCAATATGTAACTGATTTTTTGAGCATGTAACATGTCTACATTAGTAATATGCTCAGTTTTTAAATCGTCCACCGATTTCTGTGAAATACGAATTTAGCAATGTAGCCGGCCTTCAATCACGGTGTTAAGTCTCAGATGTCATAACCAAGGATCTTTTGTTAGCTATTTCTGAGCTTTAGGTCTACTAAATTTGTATTGTGCTTCGAACTAGATATATTAACTCAGTGAGCTAAGCCAAAATTGTACCAATCATGTGTTTTTCATGTCCAAGGCAGCAGTTTCGGACGTATAACTTAATTTAGTAATTTTCGTCGAACAGATTCAGCTATTTTGGCGTTAGAAAGCGTCCAAGCCATACTGAATTTGTCAGCAACCTTTAGACCTACCTACTTACTAATTAATGGCTTTGCTGATGCAAAATAATAATTAATTAAATTAGAAGGGAACTCTTAACCTCACTTCCTAACTAATTACTTAAGTTTTAAATATTCTGAACCTCATAAATACTTAAAATTAAAAAATTTACAAATATACTTCCAAGGCACAAAATCTTAGACTAAACTATCCTAAAATATAAAAATAAGAATTCTACTCACATACCTTCCTCTCTCGGCAGTCATAAACACTTCCTCGCTGCACTCATTACCGGATGCACCCATACATACGCATAGTCACATAAATCAACTTAAAACACTTCATGCCGTTATAGTCAGTTGTACCATTAATGAAGTAGTTTTTTGCCAAATTAGTCAGCTTCTGCTTCGAACCTGCTTCGCTACTCATAATCACCTTTTGCTTCTTGCAAGACTTCTAAGTGTGTCTAGCATGCTTTGGGTACATATTTTGCCGTCGTGCGCCAAGTGCCGAGTGTCGTGCAAAACTTTGCTTGACTTATTGCATTTTCGACTCACTTTTAATTGCATTTGTCGTACAAGAACGGTGTGATAAACAGCCTGCAAACAAAAACGGAATCAAAAAATAACATTAAAATGTGCAGTTGCAAGAAAAGTGAAGAAATGGCGGGTTATAAAGTGCAACAAACAAGCTTGTAAGTGAATTCGTATTTATAGTACATTGCTACAGTTATCTAAGTTTTGTTGCACAAATGGCAGTTGCGCCGTAATTTGTATTTAATGAGCGGTAAAAACGGCAGCAGTTGAAGCGAACACTCGTTAAATCGTTTTTACTACCAGAGCGGTCCAGCTAATGGCGTGTAAGAGATACCGGGAGAAGTGATAAGTGGCGCAGACTAAGTGAATGCCGCATGTGGCAAGTGGAGTGCAATTAGGCGGTTAGTGGCTGCTTTCAAAAGAGTAATGGAAAGGCTTTACATTTGCAAAAAAAATGTTAATAAAGAAAATTTTTTGTAACTAAAGAAATTATTATAATTAAAATAATTTTGGAAATGAAAACAGTTTTGAAAATAAATGAATTTTGAAAATAAAAATTTTTGATAATAAAAAAATTTTGAAAATAAAAGAGTTTTGAAAATAAAATATTTTTGAAAATAAAAAAGTTTTGAAATTAAAAAAATTTTGAAAATAAAAAATATTGAAAATACAAAAAAAAAATTTAAAATAAAAGAGTTTTGAAATTTTTTTTTTATTTTAAAAAATTTTATTTTAAAAAATTTTTGGAAATAATAAAGTTTTGAAAATAAAAAATTTTGAAAATAAAAAATTTTTGAAAATAAAAAAGGTTTGAAAATAAAAAATTTTGAAATTAAAAAAGTTTTGAAAATAAAAAAATTTTGAAAATAAAAAATATTGAAAATACAAAAAAAAATTGAAAATAAAAAAATTGAAAAAAAATTTGAAAATAAAAAGATATTGAAAACAAAAAATTTTGGAGATAACAAATTTTTTAAATTATAAATCTTGTTTTCTCTCCTCTTTCTCCTTCAAACGGAAACATTTTTTAAGCGAGCTCAAGCTAGAGCAAAAGTAGTCAAGCCAAGTTCCAGGCGAGAAAAAGCTAGGGATTAAGCGAGGAGTTAATCTGCCTGGCAAGGCACTGAGGTCCTCATATTCAATATCTCTAATTTGAGGAGATATAGATAGATTTCAACCATTTTTATATAAGTTTTGAGTCACTTTTAAATAAAAAAGTTTTTGTATTCAAAAATTTGCAAGCTGTAAACCTTTCGTACTCGTGGCCGACTTCTTGCCTTTCTAATATCAATATTTTCCCTTAAACTGTTTGCCATCAACCTATTTGTCTAATATATTCGATTTTTCATTCAATTTGCATCTTTGTTGATAGCCTTTCAAACCCAGCACTTCTAGTTAGAAAAATTATTTGCATAGCGGAAAACTTTAATTGCTTTCTTATGATGTCTGAATCTTTGACAAACAAAACTCTCTTTTTTTTGGAAATGAAAAGGATTTTTATGCGGCTGCTGGTAGCAGAAAGTTAAAAAACTAATCAAGAAGCACAATTAGGGGCTTGAAGCTCGGAATTTAGAAATGTAAAAGAAAGTATAAAATATATATTATATTTGGAAAAATATATAAAAATTTTTTATAAAAAATATAAAAAAAAATTCAAAAAATTATTCAAGAAGAGATAGCTGAAGAGGCTCTAATAAAACAACGCACTGACCTCAAACAGTCGCCCGTAGACTAGATACGGTATCTGCGTTCTTCTTATAGACTTACATAGCTGTTTGCAAAATCGTCTTAAGGTTCCAAGATCAAAGCACTTCAAGGCTCACTTTTTTACAAGATCCCTCAAGTGGTTTAGATCACATCACTTTAAACTTTGATAGTCTCTTAGTCATTGACAAGATCCAGTTTTATTTACTATACATACTGCCTACAGTTCATCTTAAGGCTTCAAGACCACATCACTTCAAGCAAGCTTTATTTATATAGAGCTAGCTCCCACCACCCACAAGATAACTCTCAGGTCAAAACACTTCAACCCTTGATAGTTACCTAAGCACTGGTCAAAGAGGCTCCTGCTTTACTTATATAGAGCTAGCCTCCCACAAGATCTTCTTCAGGTATTAAAACTCGATCATCCGAGTAATGAAGAGGTAAAATTTATATTTTTCTTTAAAAAAAAAGTTACACTATTTTATAGTTAAATTATTGGGTAGTCGAAAAAGTCTTTTCGTATTTCTAATCCAACTTCAACTTATTTAAAAAAAAAATATTGCATGAAAAATCCCGCGTACATGCTTGTTTAAAAAATATGGAAGAAAGGATGAAAAACATTTATCTGTTTTCATATTTTTAAAACAACAAATTTTTTTAAATAAATGAAACAAGCTGTGTCCGTTCGTCTGTCCTTCGTTCGTTTGAAGTCTTTATTGGAAACCAACGATTTTTTACAAGTTTCATTAACGTTCAATATACATATTATAATAATTTGATTAAAAATAAATAAATTGCATAATTTTTGATTTTTTTTTTACAAATTAGCACACAAAAGTTTTTTAAAAATATTTTATACAATAAAAAACACATTTTATACAATTATTTCCACATAAAAACAACACAAAAAAGGTTTCCATGCACTCCGCTAAAAATAAATATTCAATTTAAATATTTTTTCTTCAATTATTTAGTTGCTTTTGCGGATAATATACAATATTTCTTTTAAATTTTATAAACACAATAATATTTTTTCACGGTTTTCCGTCTACGCTAAACTTTTTAATAACTGTCTAAGGCTAAGCACATATTGAAGACCAAGCAAAGTAAAGAAAACTTCAATGGCGAGGCCACACAACATTGCGTGGGTTGAATGGCTTATATTTAGCCCCTGCTCGTTAATTTTTTCCGTTACTCAGCAATCCATACCGCTATGTGCCTAGCTTTAATGATCACTACTTACTGCTCCCCTTATAGAACACTCAATATACGTTTTTTCGTCCGTCATTTTGCACCGCTAGCGACTCTACGCAAGCGTTGAGTTCAATTTCAGTGCGTCAAGTCCATTTGTCAAGACCTACTACTCTTTCGTGTAACTGTATAAGTGTGTAGTAGTGTTACTACCGTCCGTACTGTCTAGCGTTTGCGTCGTCCTGCGATTTTTCGCTGACGTGCCGTTTTCACGGGCACCACTCTCGGCGCACCCGGATCTTTAACAATCTGAGGACGTATTTGACATTCACGCGCCGCATCCACCACAGCTTTATCGTAACGTATGTTTGAATATTTTTCTATCACTATCTCGTAATCGATTCCAAAAAGATGTTTACGCAGGAATTTATGAATCTTGCCAAACATACGACCGGTTAGGCAATCCCATAAGAAACCGCGAAACTTCCAGATCAGAAATATGGTAGAAAAAGTAAAAATAATCAAATCGAGTCCGAGCATTTGTAGTTGTGTCATTTCGGCGGCCGGCGAACGCATATGTGGCGTACCTCCGTAGCGCAGCACATAGTTCACCCAATAGAGTGCTGTTTCGCGCGGCGTCAACTGGCGATCGCGATATAGGAGCGAGTAAAGGGCCGCACCCTCCTGATATGACCGATCGTTGAGCATGCTAAAGAGCTTGCGTCGAATTTCATCCTTATTTGTGTTGTAGGCGTCAATGCGTTCTACGAGCTTGAATTGTGCTAGAAACTCGACGTTACCTACTAGTTCGCTCGAGTAGGTCACGCCCAGCATGGGCACAGCATGATATTGGCCCTCACCTAAGCTGCTCAAACTGCCGTGTGTTATGAAGAGCTTCACTTTCTTCTGCGCTAAAATATCGTTCTGCGGCATCCAGCGCGTGTAAAGTATTTTCGATCCCTGTAGCGGCTTGCTACAATGCGACCAACGCCATAGTACGTAGCGTTGTGATTCGACGAGCACTTCGTGCAATGAATCGAGCAGCTCTCTTGGCAAGTCAGTGCAATTGGCACCCTTACCGAGATTGATATAAATAACACCGTGTTGGGCTTTGTTTATATGATCGGCTATGTGTTGCGGCAAAGGAATGCGACGTTCCGGTATTTGTATGCCACCAATCTCCACCATCGTCGGCACATTCGGGCGTATGGGCCCCTGCGTGAAATGATTATTGGTGAAAACCAACGAAATATTGCGACGCACATCGGACATTCTGATATTCCGGCAGTTGAAGTGTAAGCTGAAATGTAGAAGAATTCATAAGGAAAATTGTAATAAGAAAGTTGTAAACGCGAATTGTCTAGGAAGCAGCAGGAACACATACTTCGAACTACTATGTAGGCGGAAAACTTCATATGCGACGCCGATTAATCCCTCAATAAACTTATCCATAATCATATATATTAAACGTTTCACATATGAATTCGATATTATCCGGCTCTCGACGAATTCGGATGTCAAGTAGCCCTCCTCACGCGGATTACCCACCTCCCAATTGGTAATGAACGAGGGAGGCGTTTCGGTGGTCAATATAATGGGCGCTTTAAAGCAGCCGGCAAGCAACAAGTGTCCGAGATTGAAGTAATACGCCACAATGACCAAATTGAATGTGCCTGGTGGATGTGCGTCCAAAAGCCCTCTGTAATATCTCTCCAGTTCGGCAAACTGCTGCCACTGATAGTACATTTTCATAAACCGATACGAGGGCTCGTATGCTTCAGCCGATGACTCGGTGTAAGCCAAGCGTACGTATTTAAAATTGGAATATTGATAGGGTGCGGGTACCGGCAAGACACCAACGACCGTAACGTCGTGAGACCGCGCGAGAAAGTCCGCCAAGCGTAGGTGATAGCGAAATGAATCCAAATTGTAGGTCGCAAAGAGGCACAAGATGCTTCCATGAACAGTCGACGTGTGGCGTTGGAAGGCGTTGCACCTACTCAGCAGCACAGTCAGCAGTAGGCCGAGCTGCCAGTATAAGAGGCGTGTACGCATTTTTGTAACAAACTTTGCGCGTTTAAAGTAACACGAAAGATTTGCGAAAATATTTGTGAAAATACAGCGCGAATTGCAGATAAAACTAAATTGAAGCGAAGCTGGCAGAGTTCTGTAGAATACAGTTAATTGGGAAGAGAGGCTTCACAGTTATAGCAGTATGACTACGTTTGAGCTGAGAGCTTATTCCAAAAACAGAGTCGTCCGTACAAAGAAGCACAGAGAACGAGAGAGGGTTCAGCGAATCCTACATTGAGCTGAATGAGGTTTACTTCTCTCCGCGCTTAATAACTGACGAAGTAGGGAAGGTTTAATGGTGGCTGAAACAATCGATAACAATCTACCAGGTAAAGCAAATTCTACGAAAAACGTCGTCACTTAAGCTAGCACTTAGCCCACTGTACGCGGGAAAATGACAAGCGACTTCAATCTAACGTTTACACTTTTTCTTAATTACAACTTTGACTCACCAAAAATATCCCTCATTTTCTTGGTTCAATACGCGCGAAAAATACGTACGCTCCCAAAGAACAATCCAAAAATTAAACCAACTCTCAAAAAAATTCATTGGCTGTATGAATGGCGTTAGCGCTGATGGCACATAGCTGCCCTCTGCGGGATTGCCGACCAAGCGATTGATCCAAAAAGCCGGCCCCGTCGTTGTCAAAATGATTATCGGGCACTTGTATAGCGATGCAAGTCCCATTTGGAAATCGTTTAGGAAATAACCGAATATCAAAAGATCAAAATCACTTTCTTTCGCGTTTTTTATCCAATCTTTCATCAGCGGTTGCGACATTGTCATATCAGACAACAGCAGCGTATTACTCAGCATCTGAAGAAAGTCCCAGTATGCCGTACGATTTCTCCATTCGAACGGTGGCAACTTTTCCAATTTCTCGCTAGGATGTTCGATTTGTATGTAGCGATATGGCGCTGTCGGTCTGGCATTCGGTATCGTACCGATGACCGTCACATTGTGGCCATTTTCGGCGATCACTTCAGCGATGCGACATTGGAGGTAGAGCGTCGACGTAGACAATGTTGGAAAGAAGCCGAGTATGTTTGCGGAGCTGATAAGCGTGGGCAGACAGCAAGCGGTCAGAAGCAGGAAAGCGTATGTGAAGACTTTAGCGGTGTGTGGTGTGTTGTTGTCAAGCACAGACATTTCTTTGTTTTTCTTTTTACAGCTGCGCTTAATTAGTTCTTAGCGAGTACTGAATATTTAGTTGAATGCTGTGGCGATCCTGCTGTTTATAGTCCGTGTGTGAGGTGAGAGCAGAATAGCGCAGAGAGATGCAGTTGAGCTCAGTCGCAAGCTGAGTTGGCGCTGAAGAGCATATGTACATTGATCATGTAGGGTTTATTGACGGTGTGTCTGTGCACGCGAAGAATTTATTGATCCTCTGTAGCACTTTATGTCACAAGTTTTGCCGATATTTCACCAAAATAACGATAAATTAATGGTAGCACAAAAAAAAATTTATAAAGCCAAGAGCTTCAAATGAGCTGTGGTTTAACAAACTTTTACAAGTTGCTTCAAAAACAGAGTACGAGCATGTATTGAGTATGTGCTTTTTCTTTCCCTCCCTTTAGAGCTATCATTTTCGGTTAGTTTTTCTCAAGCAGAGTTGCCAGATATTGTGATCGTCGGAAGTTGAGACAATAATCGAGAATAATAATACTGCAGCTTTCGACTCTCAGCTAAATCAAGAATATTGGAACACAGCTTCTTGTCCAGCGTGTATACGAAGCCTATACTATTTAGGGTAGTCGAAAAAGTCTTTTCGTATTTCTAATCAAACTTCAACTTATTTTTTTTTATACTTGTAATGAACTTTAATGAACCAAATATGTACCATTTTGGTCGACCGTTTTTTGCCATTTTTCCGCTAGAGACATTATTCTATCAGCGTAAAACTTTTCTGGTTTCTCGGTGAAAAAGTGCGACAAGTAATTTTCACAGGCTTCTCATAGTGGATGATTTTTTTCCAATCCCACCAAACGCTCAGCATAACCTTTCCGAGTCGTCAATTTTGGCTTTGCGAGCATTTGCTGAGCTTCGCCACGCTTGGACCATGATCTTTTTCGCACATTATTGTCGTATTTGCAAAGACATTTATTGACAAAATACGAAAGGACTTTCTCGACTACCAAATATTATATTTTAAAATTGTTTAACTATTCTGTTTTCGTTTTCCAAAACCCAGCTATATTTTTTTAATTAATTTTTTATCTCAAAATGCAACATTGTCCGGTCAACAGAAACAACATTCATTTTCACAAGGATTAAGTCAAGAAGTGCGGCTTCTAAACAGTAAACAAAGAGTATAAAAAATAAAACAAAAAAATTAAGCAAAAATAACCGTTAGACAGCAGCCATCTGCATTAGCCGCTGAGAGCAGCGCAAGAAGGCAAGTGTCATCAATCAGACTGGAAAAGTAATGCAGCTACACGGGCACTTTAAGAGACCAATAAAGCAGAGAAAGAGAAATGCAGAAGGACAACAGATGCGAGAGAAATATGAAAAGGTGATAATTTCCTAGAGATCCAACTAAAAAGTGTGAAAAACACAGAAATATGCAAAGCGTACGATGAGAGTCCAAGCAAAGTCAGCTGGGAGCTGGGCGCTGCGGCGACCGAGTCAAAGCGGCTTGACTTTGCGATTGAAATTGAATTGTGCACGAAAGTGAGGAATAGAAAAAAGAAAAATAATGAAAAAAACACAAGAATGTAACAAATGACAAGAGAACAGAAACAACAAGAAAAACTATGTACGGACAGCCAACAATGCTGAAAGCGATAAGCGCACAAGACAAAGCGCTGAGTGGACAGCAGCTGTCAGGCAGTGGCAATTTGAGGCCGCACACCTGCTGTGCACACACGAGCATACAAAAAAGCTATATATGGAAAAGCACATGTGCGGTTAGACGACTACAGGCGAGAAGTTACAAAAAAAAAAAATGGAAAACAAAATCGCAAATGCAAAAGGTTTTAAAATAAAAATTGCCAAAAAAATTTGAAAGTAAAAAATGCCAAAAAAATTTTGAAATAAAAATTGTAAAAAAAAAATTAAAATAAAAGTTGCAAAGTAAAAAATGCAGAAAAATTTCATAATAAAAATTGAAAACAAAATAAAATAAAATAAAAAATTAAAATAAAAATTAAAAAAAAAAAATTAAATAAAAATTGCAAAGTAAAAATGCAAAACATTTTGAAATTAATAATTTGAAAATAAAAATTTTAAAAATTTGAAAGTAAAAATGCAAAAAAATTTTGAAATAAAAATTTTAAAAGTATGAAAATAAAAATTGCAGAGTAAAAAATTCAGAAAAATTGGATAATAAAAATTGCAAAAAAAAATAAAATAAAATAAAAAATTAAAAAAAGTTAAAATAAAATTAAAATAAAAATTAAAAAAAAATTTAAAAAAAAATTTAAATAAAAATTGCAAAGTAAAAATGCAAAACATTTTGAAATTAATAATTTGAAAATAAAAATTTTAAAAAATTTGAAAGTAAAAAATGCAAAAAAAAAATTGCAAGGTGAAAAATTCAGAAAAATTTTAAAATAAAAAATTACAAACAATTTTGATATAAAAAATGCAAAATAAAAAATGCAAAATATTGTTAAAATAAAAATAGCAAAGGCAACTTTAAAACTTCAACGAAATCAAATAACGCTGAGAAAAAGAGTTAAAGCGGCAAATCCTGTTTGGAGCGCACTTTTTTAGTTTTTATTTCTCAAAAAACTACAACAGTGTAGCTCGGCGTCTAACGGTTTTTGCTTCAATAGCAAATGTGAGAAAAGTGAAAATAAAAAAAATCACATAGCAATGGTCTGTGGGGAGCAGGCGGCGCTTAGGAGCCCGCTAGCATGCGTTTGCAGCAAATGTTGCATGCCGCAGTGAAACTGGTGACAGTAGCAATTGATGTTGCTGTTTAGGCGAGTACAAGTTGTATGGCATTCCATAAAAAGTGACATTGACCATATATGAAGGCAATGGCATGGCAGAAACCAGTAAGCTATTCGCAGAGAAAAAATATGGAAGTTGTTATTTTTTACGAAGCAAAACACTATTAAAAAGCGTGTGCGCAGTGCTTCTGGCAAATGGAAAAAAGAAAGAAAATATTACTGAGAAAAATTGTAAAAAAAAATGTTCAGCAATTGAAGAAATTTTTTTCAAATAAACAAGTTTTTCATACATAAACTTTATTTTGATTGAACAGTTTGATATGGTAGCTGCATGGCAATTTCAGATCGATATCTCAAAAATTGAGGGACTAGTTCGCTTATATAAAGACGGACGGACCGAGAGACTTCGTAAATTAGGTCACAGCGCTCATTAAAAACCCTCAGAAAATAGCATTTGAGATCAAACCGACTGATTAGAAGCATGTATTACTAACATTAGCCTGTAAAGATCTTTAATTATACTAGTTAGTAAGTCACCTTGACAGCTGGAAATAAATAACTATCCATTAAAGACATATTTGGTACTTCGAGGCTTTTGGAGCGAGTTTGACCAATACCTACTACTTTTTTTCAAGATATTATTATAGTTTATAGTTGCAAAGCAATTTTAATCCGCTTACGAGCTTTTTGGGTATTAAAAACTGATTCCGGTAATAGCCATAAAACTCTCTGAAACTCAAATGATTTTCATTTTCATGAACAACGAAAACTCTTCTAGAACTTATCTAATAGTTTTCCAACACCACTTCCTTGAGCTGAAGTCGCAGTTTGAAATCGAGAGCACACGACTCCTTTTTGTACGTTAGAATGCACCACTCATAACTCTAAAATAGTCTAATCCTTAGCAGAAGGCATCAATCTAATGATCCTCAGCTAATACGACACACACCTGTCTCATTCCGCTAAGAAACCTCATCACACACTTGAAGCTACAAAACAATTTGTCTTTCCTCTTGACACCATTATCTCTCATGCGTGCGATTAGATGAATACGTATAGAAGACGCAAAAAACTTTCAATGGAAACGCACATAACTTCACATACCACGCATAGCTGGTGCGCATTGCGCGCCCGGTCATTTGGAGTGAAATTGCGAAAGCAGTCGTAAATCTTAATAAAGTCGCTGTGAGCCAACGATGTGTAGCAGCAAATGTGGCGCGGCGTCGCCGGTGCTTGTGGTGGCCAGTAAGGCAAGACGGGTGGACAATTTAGTAAAGCGAGAAAGCGACGGAGCGCACTTGACAAAGGGAGCGACAAAAATCGTAGCTGAACAGAGCAGTTAGACTTGGCGACGGCAACGACAGCGATGCTGCCCCAAAGGCAATTGTGGTTTGGCGGTTTGTTATCAGCGTGGCGCCAAAGCAGCCAAGCGCACAGATTGGCTACGAAGACTGTGGCAAAAGAGAGTAGGTGGAAGACACAGCGCGTCAAGTTGGCCACCGCTAAGCAAAGCCGGTCAAGCAGGTCGGACCATGCGGTGGCTTAATGTTTTTTGCCAACGGTGTATGTGAGCTTCTAAGCAGCCAACAAGCCTACCAGACGGCTTCTTCAACAACAAAAGCAATGTGTGGTATGGCCTAGTAGCTGCGGAGCGTGACAGATTCAAAGTTTTTAATCGCATTAGAAATGCTTAATATTGAATAGATACTATGTTTAAAGTTGTGGATCTAGCCAAGCATATACAAGGCGAGCCACTTCTGGCGCTGTCGCCAGTCATGAAAGCTCGTAATTCACAAATTTGTAATTTCACACTTCTACGCCTCAACGCACGGCCGTGAAGAGCACATTCACTCAAACAAGCTTAGCAGTGCGTACTTGGGCGCTTATGAACTTATGGCTTAACAAGTTTATGGCTAGCTGAGCTTAGTGTACGGCTGGCGTGTACGCGGCTTTGCTAAGAACCGTTTATTATTGCCAACTTCTTACTTTAAATGGCGGCAGACGAGCGCTTTGCTTAAGCGATAAACTGAAAGTTGTATTTAATGAGACGTGGATGAGTGGCTTAGGGTGGCGGACGCCAAAGAAGCCAAAATGAAGACCGCACACAGCTGTGTGACGCAGCAAAGCTATATACAAAGACGAAACAAAACCTAAAAGCACGCCACAGCAATAAAAACAAGCCGAACTGTGGTGTCGACTTCGCTTTGGACTTGTGTATGCATGTGGTGGGCCCTCGAAAAGCCGGCTACCAATTTTGTTTTGCTCACGTCGTTCCGCTGTTTTGGCAAACAAACAACAAATGACGCAGACGCAGAAACCGAGCAGACATCGGCGGTCACTAGCTGCACAATGTGTGTGGGTTAAGTGCCACGAGGGTTGGGCTGAGGTGAATTATGAAAGTTAAAACAGAGCTGCAAAGGCAGACAGGCATATCGTGCCTCACACTTAAGGGTGATATGGAAAGGAATATGTATTTGTAAGGAGATAGAAAGCAAAGGACGTAAAGGGACCTCGGTATACTGAGTATTTGGCTACTACTAGGCGAGCCACAGTTCCAAACTTGACATATGCACGAAATATAGATATTTTTTTTAGATGAGAGAGACATAGAGGTTCTTAAGGCTCCGAATATATTATTGTGATAAAAAGTGTAAACGCTTACTTCTTCCGCAGATGATTTAAAATTAGAAGAAGCCCTTAATTGTCGAATACTTTTTTGTAAAATGGGGAAGAAGCTGAACAAAACTTTTAGCAGAGACGTAAGCGTCTTTTATATAGATTTTTCCAGTTATTAGAGCTCTGCGGCAAAACACAAACAGTCCTTAGAAGTGAATGGCATGTACCGGTTCAAATCCGATCCAACAAAACTAGTTTAGAATGGCCCAGTTATATTCTCCAACCTTTCCAAAACCCAATCAAATCGATAAGTACTTCCCATTTCTGTAAATAATTTGCTGTTCAGCTTCTAAACTTTATCTGAAACTCTGGATTGGCAGAAGATCCAATGAAGCTTTGTAGTCTTAATTGATCAATTAACTCCTCTGAGAAAAGATCTAAAGTCCATAGTCTCGAGATAGACATGATATTTTCTGAAGATACTTCAAAAAATCTACGATTCAACAAGGTAATTTGTACATTTTCAGTTAAAGAATTGCGACTTCTGATAGGAAGAATCGCACTTTTGAGGGAAACATAATGGACGAGTCCTTGTAGTCAACTCAATTCTTAACCGCAGAACGACTGTTAATGGTTATGTTAACCCTAAAACGAGACTCTAGCGCTTAAAGTGAGTTTTTAAACCGTTTATGTGAGATAAACCAACAACACTATTTCGCTACTACCCTAGTCTACATGTATGTATGTATTTGCGAGCAGCTTTACCAACACGTCCCACCTTTCGCCAGTGGATCACCCACCCATTACTTCCTTCCTGCTTTAATCCCTTCCATTCACCAGTTCGACATATGGAACATGCCTCGGCCGAAACTCCGGCCGCCGCTACGCTTGTTTGTTTGCCGTTGTCATCGATGCTTGTAAAATTGCGGTAGGACAAGAGCGTAAACAATTGTGTGCGTGTGTGGTGAATTGCTGAGCAACCCCAACCCCAACCATCGAAAAAGCAGGCGTGCAGCAGCAAATAGGCGAGCAAAACAGAACGCATAACATTGCAATTTGCAGCCAAGCCCACGAAATGAAATGTCAAACTTCGTGTCGGCAGGCGCGTGTGGTGTGTTT
This sequence comes from Bactrocera zonata, assembly GCA_037783105.1. Classification (NCBI taxonomy): domain Eukaryota; kingdom Metazoa; phylum Arthropoda; class Insecta; order Diptera; family Tephritidae; genus Bactrocera; species Bactrocera zonata. The sequence goes on from JBAWJQ010001700.1 coordinate 795,545, forward strand.
TGTTCGTAATGCAGTGGTGAGTTTTCACTATCAGTAAATGAAAAGCATGCTAGCGTCTAGCGCGTCCTACTACAGTTACCGTTGTGATGGCGCAGGAAAAGTGGAAAAACGTGCAGCAGCAACACGCGTTCGGCCAGTTGGAATCAGTTGTGCGGCAGCTTGCGAGCGTTACGGTTATGCGAAGCGCGAAAAGCGGTGGAAAATTCGTTGAATCATAGCCAATATTGTATTAAGTATTTGCGGTGCGGCGTACACGCGTCGCGTAAAGTGTTTAAAGGTGCGTGCTATTGTCAACACAACGGCAGCACTTGTGCGGCAAGTTCGCAGGCAAGTCGGTTGTGTGGTTAGTGGCACAAGTGGAAGTGCGTTTATACAAGTGTCTATGAGTGAGTTGGCAACTTTGAGGCGGCAGCGGAACGCAATGCGTTTTTTATTACAATCACATTTTTTGTTTTTGTTGTAATTTCATTTGACGACTTTTTTATGGCGAAACAGCAGCGGGAATTTTTTCATGACATTGCAACTTTGACAAGCGAAAGTTGTTTGGTGCATAAAACAATTATAATTTTTTTGTATCAGCCTGAGTTACATGCAGGCGGTTTAAAAATATTGTGACAGCGTTTCCTTTCGATTTTCAATATTTAAATTCAAATTAATTTCGATTTTACTTAATAATATATAAGCAAGTCTTGATATTCAATATTTTTGTTTTTGTATAAGAAATTAATGATTTCGCATACTAGGCATATACATTAAAAAAAAATTTTATTATAAAAAATATATAAAATAAAAAAATAGAAAGAAAATAGAAAGATAACAAATGAAATCTGAATAATTCTGAAAAAACAATTGATTTTTTGAAAATATAATTTTTTATGAATTATTATTCATAATTATTAATCCGTTAGTCTGTTTTATTATTTTCAGTTTTTAGACTAAAATTTTAATATTGTTATTGAAATTGAAATTTTAATATTTTATGGTATTCAAATTTTGATTTTTTTAATGACTTTTTCCGAAAAAAATTAATTTATTTATTCAAATCTTTAAATTGTATTTGAAATAAATTTTTTAGATTTATAAAAAGTTTTTTGTCGAAAAAAATTCAAATTTTGAAAATATTATAAAAAATTATTTTTGATTAAAAACAGCCACAAAATGTTTGATCTGTATTAGAAGTTTGTAGTTTCCAGCTATTAGCTTTGGAAAGACAATTTCAATGGAAAAAATTTCACAATATTGGAATTTCATTTGCAAAACTGGCATTTGTTTAACTTAACTGCCGCTTAAAGCGGACATGAATTGTTTATTCGACTTTAAATTTTTATTGTTCTAAAATTTTAGGCAAAAATTAATTAATTTTAATTTTGAAAACCTAGAAAATTTTAAATATTTAATTGGATTATTGTTTTTTGTATTTTTCAAAACTTTTCTCCAGTTGTACAAAATTGTTTGAACAATTTTATTGAAATTATTTTGTATATTTCAAACTCTTTAATTTTTAACAGTTTTGTAACAGTAAACATTTTTCTTCTTCTTCTTCTTTTTAAACAAAAATATTTCGGTTTGAAATTGTTTTGGCTTTTTTTTTTAATTTTTATAACTTTTATAACAATTTTTTCAAAAATTTTTCTATCAAGTGTTTGAAAATGATATATTTTTCAACCTTATTAATTTCTTAAAAATTTTTATTTTCGAAAATTTTCCAAAAAAAAGTTAAAAATCTCTTTCAGAATTTCCAAAAAAATTTATAGATTTTTTTCGCATTTTTTTTTTTCCAAAAATTAATTAACTAATTTTTTTTGTCAGTATTTTATATATTTCAATTTGTAAAAAATTTTTTATAATTTTTATTTTAAAAATTCTTTCCTAAAACAAATTTTCAGAATGTTTCAGCCTTTCCAAAAGATTTTTTAAAATTTATTTTATATGTTTTAACTTCTTTAATATATAAAAGATTTCGAAAGTTTTGAATTTTTTTGATTTATTAATCTGTTTTATTATTATTGCTTTTTTCATTTTTATAATTATTTTTCTTTTTCGAAATTTTTGTCACAGATGTGTTTGCTTCCCAGTTAAAGACTCTTACTTTAAAGCCTAAATAATTTATTTTTATTTGTTTGAAAATGCTGCAGTGAAATATAGTAATAATTACATAGATGTTGCCACACAATCTGCATTCGCAAAAATCTTTAAGCTTCTTTAATTAATATTTTTGTGTCTGCGGTGTTGGTTTAATAAGTGGTTCGTCAAACGTGACGTTGTGTCGTGCAGAATTTTCGCGCACGGCAGTAAACCGCTGCAAAGCAACAATAACGGCAAAGAAGGAATTGATGTAAGAAGGTAAATAGTCAATAATTGTATTTTATAGATAATTTCAGATTTAAGGAAGTTTAAGTCATAAGTGATAAGTAATAAGAAAACTTCTGTAAAAAAATTAATAAGTTTGAAATAATTTTCGAAAACTTGTTTGATAAAAAAATAATAACAGATAATAAAAAAATCAGTAATAAATAAAATTATTGTAAAAAAAAAAATATTTAAATAATTAATGAAACCTTTTTTAATTAGAAATCTTAAAATAATATAGACAAATAAAAACATAAAACACTTAACAATACTCCAAAGCAACGAAATTATAAGTTAAGTAATCGCTTCAAAAGAAAAAAAATATTTTTAAAATATATTAACATTTCAAAATTGATTTTTTTATTAAAAAAAATTTTGAATAAAAAAATTAATTATTAACACAAAAAGTTTTCAAATAAAAAAATTTAAATAACTGGTTATGTACATATTAAATTAAATTTTTTTGAAAAATTCAAATATTCAAATATTTTTAAAACATATAACCTTTTCAAAATCGAATTTTTTACAAAAAAATATCAAATAAAAAATTAAATTATTAAAACAAACAAATCGAATAAAAATTTCAAATAATTAGTTATGCATATATTAAATTAATTTTTTTTTTTGAAAAATTAAAAAGTTAAAAATGCAAATGTGAAATGAAAATGAAATAATTATATATTAAATTTAAAACTTTTTATTTTAAAATTAAAATAATTAAAAATTCAAATGGTCAAATATTAATTTGAAAAAAAGTCAATTGAACAAATTAAAAAGTAATAAAATGTAAAAGAAAATTACAAATTACTTACAAACACTTAAATATTTGAATTTTACCCCCTCAGCTAAAAATTTACCATACAAACATCAGCCGTTATTTCTCTGAGGCATTTGCTGTGTAATCCAAAAGTAAAAATATTAAATATTTTCCACATTTTCACTAAAAATTGCAGAATTGTAAATTTGCATTTTTGTTGTTGTAATTTTTCGCACATTTCACTCAAATCTCAAATCTGTGGCCAGCTGCCGCTTGGTCAAGCGCATCTTCGGCAAAAGCAGCCAATTAACCAGTCAGGCAGGCAGTTAGCATACACACACACACACAGGTGGGCAAATGCAGTTAGTTATTGTTGTTAGTTTATTGTTGTTGTTGTTGTGGTGAGTACTGCAGTTGCATCTGCAATAACTTTCACAGCGTACAGCGTGCACAGATACGCTTATGAATGCAATCAAAACACAAATGAACGAAACGAATGAATGGAGAGGCTTTGAATGCGAGCAAAAAAGAAATGTGAATGACGCTTTGCGAATTTTTAAAAATTTTTCGCAAATTTATTTATTTCTAACACGCTTTTTTACTTATTTTGATATTTTGCCTCCATGCTTTGGCTTTGTAGCGGAGTAAAGTGCTTTAAACTTGCTTTTATTGATTTGCTTTTGTTGGACGAATGTGTCAATTAGAGGATTTATCGTTGAAAAATTAAAAAAAAAAATTAAATATTTTTTTCTGAATTTTTGGTTATGCGCGAATTAGCAAAGTATCTACTACTAAAAATATGAAATTCGCAAAATGAATTTTTATATGCACAAAACTAGAATTTTTCGAACTTTTCGGAAAAATAAAAATTTAAATTAAAGGGAAATTGTAATCGATGAGCGCAATATTTGTCTTTTCTGGTAATTTAGGTCAACGAATATATGATTGTTGTTGGCAACTGAGAAATTGTATATTTAAAAAGCACAAAATTTTTAGAAATTTGTTATTGCGGTAATATAGAAACTTTTACAAATTTTCGAATTTAAAATTTTGAAAAAATGCTCAAAAATGTGCTTTGCCAGAAAGATGGGAAAAAGTTGAGACTACGGACAGACAATACTTCAAGTAATTCACTTTGAACAATTTCCTTATAAAAAATTGCATTTTCTTAAAAAAAAAAACAGCGAGAACTTAGTCGTCTAAAAACAAATTAATTATTATTTCCTTTTCAATTTCAAATCAATAAATGTAAGCTTTAAATATTTTTAAATTTCACCAAAAATGTTGGTACATTTTTCAACAGAATTTCTCTAAATTATATGTATATAGTATATGTATGTATATACATGAATGCTGAAGGATGCGAACAACGAGTAGTTTATTTGAAAAAAAAAACTACAATTTAGCACTCGAGAAGCCATTTCGAAGAAAATTTCTTGCTCACAAGTATCTCCTCAATGTATTTCCGCTGCATTAACTTCAAAGTCTATGTACTGTTGTTCACCGAAATGTAGTTACTGCCACTTTTACTTGCAACTTAAACTTCAGCACCTACATAAAACAATGAGCAGACAGCTCCTACGCTGAGACACATACATATGTGCGCACAGCCACACATGCGAGAACTTCCCCACATAAAAACAAAATTAAAAAAAAAAAACACAAGAGAGCGAACAGAAAGGAAACTTGTCTCCATTTCACAATTTAGAAAGAAAATAACTTAGTCATTTCGGACTTAAATTGCTTTTCGCATAACAAACTGCAAAGTTTGCGAGCTTAACTCAAATCAGTGTGGCACGACACGGACCTGTACAACGTCTAAATTTGGCGCTATATGGTAGGTGTGTGTGCGTGTGTGTAGACTTCTAGCAAGCTTACAGTCTATATTATACACATGCGCCAGCGTCTGTGTGTGGGCGCACTTCAACTACCGACTATGCCACTCATATCAATTGTTGAACTTGTGGAACACTGCTTGCCACCGAAACGTTTAAGCAGTTGGAGCTAAAATTTCAACTAGATTACAAGCATGTATGTATGTACTTTGTGACTGCCTGTGAAGCCCATGTGCCTGCTGGTTATATATATATAAATATATAGCTTCGACTACCAACATTCTCAAACTCATTTGGCACTTTTACATACATAAGTGACACAGACTTTTCCGAGCTCACACGCGCCACCAACACTCAGCATTTGCTGGTTGCTGTGTTTTGTAGTAATGTTAAAGTTGACGACATTCGACCTTTTGCGGTTACGGAATTTCAAGGTTGTAATTGAGCTTTGCTGCACATTTAGTATGAAAATACAACTCTGCATTGGATAATAGTTTGTTGAATTCCTTAATTTGTTTCAAAAATTTGCTAAACATTTATGGCGTTAATTGGCTGTAAACAGACTCTTCTCAGAGCATGGTACTTTTAGCAGATGAGTGGGCGGTTATGTGTGTTAAGGAAGCATGTCCCCGCGTAGCAAATACTCGAAAGTTGTAAATTGTTAAATTATGGGGTTTAAAAGTTTTCGGTTGGCTCAAGTTTGCACTCCATTGCGGATAAAGGTTGCATACTTCGAGAGAATTAGTGGATATCTGCATATACTTATAGATTCGGAGTTGCAGTGATTTTGCACTCAGCACATACACGTTTTTTGGGTATGATGGAGAAAGTAAATTGCTTGAAATACTTCTGAAATATCCGAAACTTGATTCAATATCTTCTAAAAATACCTGATTATGCAGTATTGAGTTCATCTTTTGAAAATTCCACGAAAACTGCCTACTCGTACATGAGATTGGGTCGTCTCAGCCCCAAAACTTGTACGAGTGACCTACATATTTCTCCTCCCGAAAAAACGAAATGAATATCTATTAATATTTATTTTGTAGCTTTTAACTTCCCTTTAATTTCATTTTTTATCCACTGCTTGCCCTATTTAAATATGCGCATTTATTATATTATATCCCTTCATTCCACTACTCCATTCGAATTTCGCTTTATCCGTGTTAACCAAATTAAATTGAAATAATAAAATATTCACCGCTCACTGTCTTTTCACTAGTCGAATTAAGGCAACACGTGCGCTCACACAGCGACCGTAATACAGACATAACCGTTACCTCAGTACGTGTGCCGTGACAACCCTTTTAAACAATTAAATTAGTGGGAAAAACTCGAGAAAAATGGAAAATTTTGTAAAATTTATTTATAATACAGCAAACGTAGAGAAATGAAGAACAGAATAACATTTTTTCGAGTGATTGTTTGCGTGTATGCCAGCAGGTCAAAAGCTAATGTGACGATTGCTGGGTCGCTAAGCTTTTCTTGAAACATAAATCGGTTTCTGAAAAACAAGTTCCTGTTGAACTGAAGTGGCTATTTTCAAACAAAACATGAAAAGATCAGTGCAATATGAGTTTCATACAGAAGATATGCTTAAAAACTACAATTTAAATCTATTTTTAAACAGAGTTGCCACCTTATAAATATTCTTAAGTATACTTGTCCCCTAATAAAAACATAACCAATGATAAAATATGTTTAAAATAGGCTTTTAACTTAAAACTGTCCACAATTTTAGAATAGGGTTGCCACCTGAGGTGACTATTTGCGAACCAAACATGAAGCAATATGGGTATCAAATAAAAGGTATGGTTAAAACCTTAAGTTTAGAAATATTTTTAAAAAGAGTTGCCACTCAATCAAAATAATAAAACTGGTTTTTTTACAAACTATGTTTTGAAATAGATTTTCAAGTAGACTTGTCAAAAACTTTCCACAATTTAGGAATATTTTGGAACAGAGTTGCCATATGAAGTGCTTATTTTCGAACAAAATATGAAATAAGAAGGCAATGATAGGTATCAAATAAAAGTTATGCTTAAAACCTTTATTTAAGACAAAATTTTAAACAGAGTTGCCACCTAATAAAAATATGAATACTGATTTTTTTCACGGTTTCAAGAAAATTTTCAAACATTTGCGCGTTATCTTCAATTTTAGAATATTTCAGCAACAAAGTTGCCACTTAACGAAATAAGAATATGGAAAATTAAATACAAATATTGTGAAATATAGCTTATTTGAGAAAATATTTTGATGAACTTTTATGAAGTCTTTAATTTAGACATATTACGGCATGGTGTTGCCACCAAACAAAAAAAATAATAGTTAATCTATGCGAGATAGTCAAAAAGTTTGCTAAAATACGCATTTTTATAAAAGCTTTTTGAAAAATATTCTAGCATTCTTTCATGAAGCATTTGGTTTGGCTAGAGTTGCCAAATAACAAAAAAAAGTAAAAGTGAACCAAATATTATAAAATTTGTGTCAACCTTAAACAAGCCTTTCGAAAAAATCACTTGAAAATAATATTTAGAAATTTTGTAATATTCGTTTAGAGTTGCCAGCTTTTAAAAAATCTTTGCTCAAAACTGAACATGATGTTTTGCATTGAAATTCAGAAGCATATATGAATCTATTTCAAATGCGAGTTAAGATAATCTTATGGTAAACAAAATTTTTTCAAAAAATATTCTATAATATCTAGGGAAAGACTACTCTCCAAAACATATTCCTTTCAAATAATGAAATTTACGCTAATTGCTCCCTTCACTTCACGGTCTTCGCACATGTTTTTATGCCACACGCGTACGCTGCATATGAAATGCGCTGCCACGCAGTTAAATAGCGTTGCTTGCACAAAAAGCGCTCGCTGCGTAATAAAGTTGCATTAGGCGAGCAGCGTAAAACAATGTGCGAATCAGCATTAAAACTAAAGTGTTGCTCATATGTAAATTGACTATAAACGGGAGACACTTTGATTATGGTTTACGATCCAGATTTAATGGTTACGAACATTTATGCGCCGTGATAAAATGAAAAAATATTTGGATTTGCAATTATGCAACGAAATGCGTGCACGCTTACGACATTGGAGAATTTTTATTTGACTTTATTACGCCATAAAGCGGGTTGCGGTAATATTAAGTGAAAGCCGTGGTTTCTTTGAAGAATTCGACGTAATGAATACAATAGGGAGTATATAGTTTTTGAGCAAAAATATCGCTTACTTAATACATAGAAAATATTTATAAATCGACTCTAAAAAATATTTCGTGGGAACCTCTGAAGTAATAATCAAGCTACTGGTCTAACACGTTCTCTTTAATGCTTAAGAAATATTGTCCGTATAATTGGCTTTAATCTGTTCAAAGGCCTGCTTCGAATCTTAGCTCAAGAGCATGCTATACCATATACATACATTGAATAAAATTCAACAGTCTGCATTAAAAAAAGGCACTAAATAGTAACTGAAATCCGAATATTTTTATTCGCATGCGATTGGATCGACAAGTTTTGACGGACAGATCGACAAGTTTTAGGGCGCGCGCTATGTTAGAAGAAAAATATTCTTTACAGATGCCCCAAAATCATAAATTTAGAGTTAGAAATCCAGTTTGGTGGAACAGAATTAAGCACTAAACAAATCGGATTGATTGTTGAGATTTTCTTTATGCCTACCATGAGACCAATGGTAATAGAAAAAAGCAAAGTTTCAGCTGCAAGTTCACCTGGCACTGTGAACTGTGGCCTAGCTGTGACCCCAGCGTTTGAAATCTCCAACCTCAACTACTAGAAAAATAGTCACACAGCCTCGCAACAGCGACGCTTCCACAATTTAATTATAAATTGTAAGAATAAATGTCGCCACACTCGAACTCGCCAACTAACACAGTTAGTTTTGCTCGGACGGCGCGCAATTTTCTCCTGCGTCCTTTCCAAAAAAGACGAAAAGATTTTGTTTACTTTCAAGGACTTTCGTTTTGGCCGATTTTGTGCTGCCAGCCAGTTAACCGGCGCAGCCGCTGCATAACCTACCGAAAGTCAACGAACTTAGCTGTGGTGCTCGGCATTGTGCATTCAATTTGGATTTTCCCCAAAAACTTTCGTTTACTTGAAATGGTCCATTTTACTTTTCTGTTCTGGCATTTTGGGGCAACTGGATTTTTGCTGTGCTGTGCTCATGGCAGCAGAAAAATGTTCATAAATTAATGAGCCCATGCAAACAGGTTGAATGCAGCTATGCATATGTATACCGTATACCTATGTACATATGTATATATGTATATCTAGGTGCATGCCAATATGGTTATGACAAGTGTGAGCAGAACACATACATATGCATTTAAGGCTATGCACCGGGAAATGCCAGTTGCTCCATTTACTTTATTTTATTTTTCTCATTTTCGTTGTTTGCCTATTTTCCTCTATAATTATTCATACACAGTCTCAGATTTTATATAAACAATTGTGTGTAAGAAAATCAAGCGATTATATGTTATACGAGTATGTATGCACTATCTATCAGAGCAATACGACTAAATATTATTGAAAATATTGCTACATATTGTGTTTAATTGCTTAAAAACTTCAAAAATTATAGAGCGTAGAAGAAGAAATTTTTAGTTCTTATTCGGGATCCCGAATAGATAAGACTCGAAGTTCGGGATCCCGAAATGCAGTTTCATTACTAATTACTTGAACAAATATGGAACTTTAAAAATAATGGAGCACCATAGAATACGAAATGTTTAGTATTTTCTGGGATCTAGAATATATAGACCCGAGTTTTGGAATCCCGAAATTCAATTAACAGAGCACAGGAGAATTTTTTAGTTTTTTTTCGGGATCCCGAATAGATAGACTCGAAGTTCGGGATCCCGAAATGCAATTTCATTATTAATTATTTGCGAAATTTGGAACAGCAAAAATAATGTAGCATTGAATACGAAATATTTTGTATTTTCTGGGATCTAGAATATATAGATCCGAGTTTTGGAATCCCGAAATTCAATTAATAGAGCACAGGAGAAATTTTTCGTTTTTTTCGGAATCCCGAAAAAGATGGACTGATATTATCTTATTCATCACTAATTTTCAGTAGTTACATACGCATTTCTCCATATGCGCTTATCCTTTTTTGTCACAGTCAGCCTTCCTGCCTTCTGAAGTTTTCATTTCATTTCCGTTCGCTGACTTCCTGTTTTTGTCTGCCATATGCTTGCTTTTTCATTTTTAATTTTTAATATAAGTACATTCCTTTTTCGACGTCTTTTTTGCTTTCGCATTAGCAACTTTTCGTTGCTTGTTTCATTTTTTTATCGTCCTCTTTTACGACTTTTGTTCGTCTTACCAACATGCCATTGTACATATGTAAAGTCCTTCATACATACAATTTTCATATATACTTTTACGCTTTATGCACCTGCTGCTGCTTTTTTAATTCGCTTTAATGCTTAACGTTGTAACTTTGGTTAATCCTTTTTATACTTTTTTCATTTTCTTTTGCATTGTATTATTTCGATGTTTTCTTTTCTTGCTTACCTTCTTTCGATTTCATGAATTTTATGTGTGATTTTTTCCTGAAATTTAATCGCCTTTAAAGCTGATGAATTGCTCATTCTTTCAGGATAATTTTGTGATTATCCAAAGAAATCTCCAAACTTTTCTGTTCTTAGTTTTCTGATTGTACGTTTTTGTTCTTTTCGTCTCACTTTTAATTAAAATTATTTCCTTTCCTTTATGAAGAAAATTTGAAATTTTGAGGTTAGGGAAACGTTCTGTAGCCTTAGTAATCTTGACAATATTTAATTTCGAAATGTTTTGGTTTGTCAAATCATTTTGAAAGCCTTTTAACACCATGTTCCGAATAAAAGTTTGAAATGATTAGACCTCAGTGACGAGATTAACAAGCGTCATTTTTGTATGGCGAAATCTTGCTAAATCTAATAGATTAGTAAGAAAATATACTTAACAACCTAAATTTCGTATGCAAGTGTGAGTCGGAACATGGTGTAATGGTACATCAAAAACATAAAATACTAGGCAATTTTCAAAGCAAGGCATATCTCAGTAGGATCGCTCCAACAGAAATAACTATTTCCCACAGACCAGTATTTTCTAATAATAAAATACTTTATTAAAAGTTCTAAACTAAAAGATAGAGAGAGTTACTTTTCCCCGGCTAAGATATGAAAGATATATAAATGACGGGTCGAAACTTAAACTGGACGAAAGTAGAAGTAATAACAATTCCCTTATTTCTGAGCATATCCGTTAGCGAAGAACAATAAAGTCAATATAGTCTTTGAATGGAATGGTCGAGGTCTGAGTATTCCCCTACTCAGTTTCCGGATTAATCTATGTAATGTTAATAAGAGATTAATCGACGGGTCGAGACGGGTCGAAACTTGGACTGAGCGAAAGAATAAGTCATAGCAATTCTACTACTTCTGATCATGTCCGCCAGGGAAGAGAAAAATCATTAAGTTTGCTAAATAAGTATGAATAAAGACTACGAAAAATAAGGAAAGTTGAAAAATTTTAGCTCTAACAGTTCGGAATGTTAAAACTGGACGCAAACATCAAATACAACGTCATTTGCGTGAGTGGAACTAGTATTGATTTGCATCGAGGACACGTTTCATAATATCAGATGGGAATTAACAAGTAATGGAGTCAGCGTTAACAACTGTAATGTATAGTATACACATGGAAATTTTCAACAGAAAAACTTGTTCAGGATAGCAATCCAAAATGGTGTTCTCTTTAAATTGTAGTTCCAATAAAAGAATACATTTAGGCTCGAAACATATTACAATGGCTAGATTATGTCGTTCGAATCAAGGAAAATCCTCCGGCTTTGAAAGTTTTCGACGCAGTACCCGACAGGGGAAGCTGAGGAAAAGAAAGACCTCCACTCCGTTGGAAAGACCAGATAAAGAAGGACCTGGCCACACTTGAAATATTCAATGAGCGTCTAACAGCAAAAAGAAATAACGACTGGTGTGCTGATGTAAACTCGGCTATAACCGAAAAGTAGCATTCTCTTTGATTTGTAGTTCACATAAAAGCATACATTGAGGCTGAATACTTATTGTAACAAAACAGATGCTTTGAGGAGAGTTTTTAGTACAAAATTTTACCAAAATAAAGTCGCCTCAGACAGATTTGTGTAAAAAATATATTTTTGTGAGGTGTGGTATAAAAGTCAAAAGCAGATTTACAATATTTATTTTATGAAATTTCTTGAATATTATGCAAAATATATTGATTTTAGCCTTCTTTTAAGTTGCATTGGTGATAACAAATGAAGTCTTTCGACGATTTATTATTTACTCCTTTGAAACATATCATCAAAGCATGTGCTTAAGGAACTGGCACTCCTCTTTTGTAACAAAAACATTTAAAAAATTGTTTCTCTTGCACACACATAATTCTTTTGCGTCACCCCGTTTTTTGCTTGTCGAGAGTGCTACGCAGATTATCTTATCACTTAAACGCTCATTAATTCTTGTCCATGTGTGTTGCCACATCTTCCATTATTCATAAAATTTTTGTTTTGTTCTCATTTTCAAGCGCCCACATAATCAAAAGGCGCTGCTGCTTAACCTCAATAATGCTAGTATTTTTATTTTTTATTTTTAAGCTCGCAAACAATTTTTTAGTGTGTTCTTGTTGCAGTACGCTCCGCTTGTTCGCTTTGACGTTTTAAGTTCGTATTTATTTGAAATATTTATTTGATTAATGTACTTGGCTTGCCACATTTGAAGGGTTCGTATGGGTGGGGTTGTGTGAAGGCGTGTGTGTGTGCCTGTCTACATATGCAAGTACGCAGTAGCTGACTGCTTAGTTTATTCGTGTGTTATTGTTGGTTGTTTGTTGTTGCTTCTTCCTTGCAATATACCCTGAAAAAGTATATTAAGTTTTCCACGAAGTATATACATATATAATTGAGCAGCGGGATGAGCTGAGTCGATTTAGGTACATAGTACATATGGGAACTAGTCCCTCAGTTTTGAGATATCGACTGAAACTTTTGTACCCGTCTTTTTCTCCCCAAAAGGCCGCTCAGTTCCCGGAGTCGTTGATATTGAACCATTATAGCATTTAGCTGTCGTACAAACTGAAGGATCAAAATGAAGTCCTTTACGGAAAACTCTTTTATTCCACAAAATATATTCACGAAATTTGGAATAGATTATAGTCCAAAGCAACGCTACGATCTACGAAGAATTGTTCAGGTCGGAGCACTATAGCATATAGTTGCCGTACAAACTGACCGATCATAATCGAGGTACCCTATATCCTTTTATGCTATAACAAATGCAGCTGTGAAGGATATTATATAATAGCTTCAGTGCAGCTGAAGTTAAGAATTTTTCTTGTTTTTACTGTTGCCTGCTCCTCCCTTCGCTGCAGCCGAGCAGTCACATATGAACTATGGTTTATTAATGCAGCTTGAGTCAATGGCATATACTGCCATCTTTCACAACAACAACAATAACAGCATCAACTACAGCTATGTAGACTGGCTCGAGTGGCAGCTTAATAAACAGACTCAAACTGAGGCGCCTCGAAACAACTAAACTTTACCAGGAAGCAGCAGCTGCTGCCACTGTTAACCCTCTACTGCTAAAATACCAAAAACAGAAGCATATGGTTGCAAGAATACGTAAGTGTGTGCGTGTGTGAGCAAAGAACTTCGCCAGCGGAAAAGGAAAGCAAGAATGACAGCAGAAAAACAGGAAAAATGAAAAAAAGGTAAAAAAGCAGACGAGTACGCAAAAGCAACGAATTGTGAAGGAATGCTACAGAACGCTTTGATGTGCCACATTTTCAGTTGCTGCCACTGCCATGCGTGTCTTTGCTCCACTCGCATGTGTGTGAATGTGTATGTGTTTAGGCTGTAATGAAGCACTTTTTTGCCAGTCTCTTTGCCTGTCTGTCTCTCTATAAGCTTTGCCTGGCATTATACGCTTTTACTTGGGCCCTAAAAGGGTTAATGTGCGAGCACTCGCTTACTTATGTACTCAACTCCTTACAAAAGGCAGCTATTTTTTATGAAGTCTTTGAGCCAAAGGCATTTTCTACACGTATGTCATTAATTACATTTATGCATGAAAGGCGAAAAAAGAAATTTTACAGCAGCACAACGGCATTTAAAGCAAAACACAGAGCCGTGGCGTGAAGAGAAGTGGAGTTCGACTCACTACATTTTCCTGTTGGGAAATCCTTAAAGGCACGCTTTGTGCTTGTAATGAATAGGAGTATCAAACTGCAATTACAGAACGAACTTGAGACGCTTTCACAAAACTGAGTGTTGCAATTTGTAAGGCGAAGACTGTGCGACTAACACTAGACAGATTGTCGGTTCAAACGTCAAATATTTGTCAACCGACTGTACTTCAGTAAACAGAACAGAGTAAATCTTTCTATTTATCAATGAATGTCAGTGCAGCTCAAAATGTTGCGAGTTATCTCGAATGTGGGTAAAACTAACTCAAATATAGGTTAGTCGCAAAAGTCTCTTCGTATTTCTAATCAAACTTCAGCTCAATTTTGTTTACTTTTATAATAATAAATGAATAAACAAATATGTACCATTTTGATGGACCACTTTTTGCCAATTTTCTGCTAGAGACATTATTCCATCAGAGTAAATCAAAATTTCCAGAAAGGAAGCGAGCGAACCATTGTTGTGCTACACGATCTGATACAGCATTGTCTCCATAAACTTCACGAATTTCATTGGTGGCTTGCATGGCATTCTTCCTATTTTTAAACCAAAATTTTAAAACAGCGAATCTATTGACAAATACGAAAAGACTTTTTCGACTACCCAATATTGTAGGTTAATGCGGTTTTCGGAGTAGGAGATCCATCCAATTATGTAGAAAGATATACTGTATACTTTTTTCAAAAAATTGTCTACATATAATCCGGTCCTCTTCTTAAAATCTAGTACTCTCTGCTATTTCGTTAAATCATTCAATGCCATTTGACAGGGAGACCTACTTTATCCACAAGAAAACTTTAGGTCGTTGGTTCTGTGACATCCGGTTAAGACTTCTGACGCTAAGCTCAGCTTTACACTCATGTTTATAACCAATCGCGACACTCTGCAAATCTCTCACTCTCTGAAGGTTGCAAATCTCCACCAGAAGAAGCCATGAATAATGCATTTATATTCATACCACTGCGAGATTTTGGAGTCAGAATGGGCTCTGGAAACTAAAATAGATGAAATTACTCCGAATATTGCTGAAAAGAGGCAGACAGAAATAGACCCAGAGGTCAGCATGCCTTCTCGACTTATTACTTTAACGAAGTAATAACCTTGCTGCAGAAAGCTGCGAGATTTTGAAAGAGAGAGAGAGAGAGAAAGATAGAGAGAGAGAAAGAGAACGAGAGCACCATACCTCCGCGACTCTTATTACTTAAACTAACTAATAACTTTCAGTAACTACAGTCAAATATAAGCAGAGAAAAGTCTAGAACTCGATGCTCTGACCTCTTCGACTAATGCCAGACAAAATTCGAAGGCTTTCGATGGCAACTTCGTCCGGAAAACGGCTGGCGAAGCTGTGCGACTTATTTCAGCACAGATTTCTTCCAAGAATTAGATTATCTAGCATTCATTGTAGTTAAGAATCTTGCGAAACTCTTGGGTCATAACACATTTCCTTTCAATATGCTTCATGCTCACAACGGAACCTAATCTAACTTATGCTGGCGATATCTACTTTCAACAGTAAAGCTTATTTGTTTGATAAACAGAACAAAAATCGATCAAAGCAATCTTCTTAGGGTAATAAGAATGTGTTCTAAGATCAAACTCCCTCTGGATGTGCAGAAGATTGGATGCTGAAACTTAAAGGAGCTTTTATGAAGAGTCCGCCATTTCTATGAGCGCTCAATTTATACAGTAGATCTCACAGAGTTGGCGTCAGGATCAGATAGAGTCTCAGACTTCATTGAACATAGACGTCTTAAGGAAAATCTGACTTTTTGTGTTCAACCGCAGAAGAAACCCAGAATAAACACATAATCAATAACAAAAAAAATCAGGAACACAGTTTTCCTTATGTAACCTCGTACAACAGACTAGGAAGAGTCTGACTCTAGGCAGAGCTTAATTTTTGCTGCGGTCATGCAACCAGGCAGCTCATATAGGAAATGTGCTATTTTCGCTGCGGAAGCCGAAAATATTTATAAAACAATGAGCGGAAAAAACACAAAGCAAAAAACAAAAAAAAACAAAAACAAACAACAAAAAACCGCTAGGCAGCAAATAACTGTAAAATGAGCGTGCATAGGAAGAAACTTATTAAAAATTGTAATATGTAAATAAAAATGCTTGCATGTCTGCATATGAACATGTGAGTATGTATACATATGTGTGTGTGCATGTGTTTGTGTGAAAAAGCCAATCTCGCTGTGTTTTTGCATAAATATTTATTAGTTTTTAGCACACGATGAATTTGAAAATACGAATTTATGCAAATAAGCGAAGCAAAAATGGAAAAAACAACAACAACACTAACAACGCTGAGCACGAAAAACGCGGCAGCAAACAAAAGCATAATTGCAGTCATGCAAGCACTTTGTTGCTGTTGTCGGCTGCCAGCGCCATCAGCGCTTGCACTTGCAGCTTCGCGGCTGCCAAAGCGTAACAAAACGCGTGTGCGCATGTGTGCGTGTGTGTGTGCACACGTACGAGCAAGTTTCACTTTTGTTACAAGGCACGCGCGCAAATTTCAGAAAAAAAAAACAACCAAAAGGCAGGTAAATTAAAATCGAGAAAATAGTAAAATGGAAAACAAAGCAAGCCAAGTACAATAACAACAACAGCTGCTATACAAATCATCTATGCACAGCCTCACTGCAGCCGCTTGGCTATTATTTTTGTAAATTTTGCTTATTCGCCCGCTTTTTGCTTGACTTTTTCGGCGTAAGCAATTTTCACGCATGCGCGCGCTTATTAGCCACTGCTAATACAATCAAAACGGCCAACACAGTGCAACAGAAGCCATTGTTGCAGCTGCAACAAGCAGCAGTGCTACCGTGTGGCATGAATGGCCAAGCATGCTGCATATTAGTTGTAATTGTGGATTACAAAAGCGCATTAATTCATTTTGCCAGCAACAACAACAATAGCAACAATGACAGCAACAGTAATCATAAACGTTTCGAACGGAGCGGATGGTGCAACTTTACAAGGTAACGCACTGGAGGACACACTTACACACATAGATTTATACATATGTATATCAACTTCTAAATTGTATAAAACTCACTTTAGGTTAGAAATCACGACTCTGTTGCTATTATTTTTTTTTTGTACATATTGTCTTGAATAAGACTGCCTAATTTCGTGAATATATCTTGTCAAACCAAAGAGTTTTCCATGCAAGAACTTGATTTGGATCGAACAGTCTGTATGGCTGCTTTATGCAAGATTCGGGCGATATTTTCGGTTCCAACAAATATGTGGCTTCTTAAGGAGATAAGAACGTCTGAACGTTTAGATCGATGCTATATATCAATCTCATGCTCTCGTACGGACAAGGCTAAATCGACTTCACACTTCTGATGGAAGACGAATCCTTTGCTGTAGATCAGATCTGGGCGATTTTTTCTATGTGGTACCCAAGCATCGACCTTTTTTTGTAGCCAACCTTTTTTAAATAGTTCAAAACCGTTTGATGACGAATATTAAGTTCCTTAACGATGTCATGGCGGCTTATGTGACGATCCTGGTCAATATTTGCCATAATTTTATCGAATATTTCAAGAATAGATCGACAGAACGAGGTGCATCTTTCACATCGAAATTTCCACGAATCATTGTTGTACTACACGAACTGATATGGCATCGTCTCCGTAAACTTTATAAACAAATATTTCATTAGTGGCTTGCGTGCTATTCTTCCCTTTTTTGCACAAAAATTTCCAAATATAGCGAATTTCTTTATTATTTTCACTCATTTTTTTCAACTTCACCGAATTTAATTTTTTTTTTGGTTAAATGAAGCTTAGAATCTCACCATTCCAACACTATGACACAATGTGATTGGTAGCACTGGAGATATGTAGTCGTAGTAGACAACTATTGACAAAATACGAAAAGACTTTTTCGACTACCTAATATTTTATACAAGAATATATCTAAAAAAAAATTTATATCATATATATATTGAATGTTTTTTGAGCAACATTATTTGAATAAAATATCAAAATTTCAATAAACAAAATTTAATTTCAAAATATTTGCATAATAAATATTTTGAATATATAAGCAGCAATATTAGCAAGCAACTACAAATAATTTTCGTGCTCATTCATAATAACATAATAATTTATTAACATATGCATGAAATTTTGGCTCTTGAATGGCAACATAATATTTAAAAAACTCAAATTTATGGCAAAAAATACAATTTTTTCTAACAACAACAAATTATGTGACTAATTTATGCATAATTAAAATGCCCTACTGTGTGGCAAAAAATTTCAAATTTTTCCTGAAATGTTTAGCTTATTTTATCCTGCATTTTTTTTGTTGTTTTTCTTTTTTTTTTGGTATTTGGTTATTTTTTCGTAATTTACGTTTGTTGGCTTTTATTTTAAAATCACACTTCATATTTGTATTTATTTAATACAAGCTTTTGTAGTTATTTAAGTAACAACAGACGTTTAAATTTGCATAATACGGTTTAAAATATTTTTTAATAATTTTTTTTTTTAATTTTCATATATAGCTCGTGCACAATTTTCATGCACAAAAATCGGCAACAAAACTTTTTATCAAAATTTTTTCGCGTTTCCTTAATAATCTTTTTTCGAATATTTCAATTTGACTTTTTTCAACTTCGCTGTTGGCGCTTTTGTTGTTGTTTTTTGCACACATATTTGCTGGTCATAAAGCGATTTCAATTCGTTTTGGCTCTGGCAGCACTTGCCACAAAAATGTTGTTGCTTTATTGCTCTTGCGCTTTTGTTTGACTTGTTGTTGTTTCGGTGTAAATAAAGAAGAAAAAACGCAATTTTTAACGCTTTAACAATTTCCATTGCATGTTTGCCGCGGCATTTTTGCTTTATTTGCGCATATGTATGTATGTGGGTGTGCAATTTTAAGTTTTTCTGCTGCGGCGCGTTCTGCCTTCGTGCCTTGGTCTGCCCGGCTGCGAGTTGAATTTTTCATGACTCTGATTACATTTCTGGCGCTTTTTTGTTGCACTTGTGTGGAGTTTTTAATTTAAAATGTTGTTGGCTGTTGTTTTTATATCGCGTCGTTGGATTCTCCATTTGTATTTATTTTTCAATTTCCAATGCCAATTAATGCATTAATCGCTGCGGATTACGTTTTGAGCTGCAGATTATTTTGATTGCCACTTGTTATGTGAAATCATTTGACTGTTCAAGGCCATTTCGCCAACTTTCAATTTTTTATCGCTAATTAGCGATTTTCGCATGCTTCGCTGCGGATGGCTGCGGTGAAACTTTAAGGGCTGTGCAGTGGAGGGTGTGTGAAAAACATACATGCGCATGCACACATGGCTGCATTTGCGTCAAATATACGAAAAGTATTCAAATCAACAATAAAACATTTTTTTTTAATTCGGAATATTTCAAACAAGAATACATTGGAAAACAACCAGTCAAAAAGTAAAAAATAGAACCTACCTATCTAGTCATTGAAATTTTTTTTGTAATTGTAGAAAATTAAAAAAAAAATATTAAAAATTTAAAAATGAAAAAACAAAAATCCGAAAATGTATACTTAAATAAATAATTAAATCCAAAGAAAAATATTTTTAATTTTAATAAAAAAATATTTTTAATTTTAATAAATACATTTTAATTCAAAAATTTTATTATATTTTACCACAAAATTTAAAAATTTCTATCCAAAGAAACAAATTTTTAGTTTAAATAAAAATGATTATTTAATTACATTTAATATCACAATTTGAGAAAGAAATTTTAACACTTAAAAATGTATTAAAAGAAATTTTACTTGAAAAAAAATTATTTTTTTTTCACAATTTTTTTATCACATCTTTTTAAATTAGAAAATTTTGAAAAAGTAAAAATTGTAATTTTTTGATAATTTTTATTTTAATTAAAAAAAATATTCAACAGTAAACATTTATTTGTTTTGAAAACAAAAAAGTTCATAAAAATAGAAAAAATATTATGTAATTATTTTATTTATTTTGAAAAAAATAAGTAAATATAAAAATTACTTATGTATATGATTATTTTACTTTTTGATAAATTTTTATAATTTTTTTAACTAGAAATTTTGAAATTATTCAGTTCTTTGCTTCATTTTTTTAAATTTTTAAATATTTTTTTTTAGTTCTAATAATTTTTTTTGTAATTATTAATTAATTGAACTGAAATAATATCTATTTTTTTAATTTTCAATAAATTTTCTTAATTTTTTTCTAATTTTTTGGGAACAAAAACTTAAAAACAAACAAAATCCAACATTTTAAATCGATTTTTAAATTTGAGATTTTTTCGCATTTAATTGTCTATTTGAAACTAGATATATCAATTGTACAACATACACATATTCAATGAGAGCAATAATTTTTCTAAAACGCCACCATGTGTTGTATTTTTCAGTGCAAAGGCGTTTCTGCGAATCGAACAAGTGAAAGCAATTTCAAAGAAAAATCGTCAAAATGCTTTAACTCGCAATAAAAACACAAAAACAACAACAGTGATATGGAGTGAAAAGAGCAATTGGAAAGTGCAATAAAATAGATGAATGTAAAATATTGACACACAAATAACAATAACAACGATCGAACACGCAAAGTGCACAACAATAAAAACAAGCGAGAAGAAAGCAAAAACAAAAAATAAATAAAAAACAACAACAAAGTTATTGCGCACAAACGCAGAAGGCGGAGAGCACGCGTTGCGTCATTGAGAAGAAGGCGAAGGAAGAGGGGCAAAATTCCAAGAATTGCAAGAAAAATGGCGACCGCAACAAAATTCGCCATCGCGGTTGGCAACATTCTCACAATATTTATGGCAATGACAATGTGTTGTTGCCAAGTGGCTGGCCATCCGCAGCCACAGCCATGGCCGCAACACCAATCCGAAGCGCAACAACAGCAGCAGCACGTGCTGGCAACGCCACAGGCGACACCACATAAATACCAGCAATTGCAATATCAATTGCAACAACAACAGCAACAGCAATATGAATATCAGCAACAGCTGCATCAGCAATTGCAAAAACAGCAGCAGCAACAACAACAGCAGCAGGAAAAATTGCTTTATCAACAACAACAACAACAACAGCAGCAGGAAAAATTGCTCTATCAACAACAACAGCAGCAACAGCAGGAAAAATTGCTTTATCAACAACAACAACACCAGCAACAGCATAAATACCAACAACAACAGCAACAAATTGAGCAAAAGCACGATAAGGGCAGTTATGCGCAGGAGACGGAGCGTGAGCTACAAAAACAACAGCAGCGTGCAGCACCCACACAGGTTAGTGTTGTTGTGCAGTTGTTCTGATTAAATTCCAACAATATTTTCTTAACTTTGTTGCACTTATGATGTTGTGGGCACATGCAATCGCGTGGAAAGTGTCGTGTGGAAGAAGAGGTGGATAAAACAGAAAGAAAATAGCTGTATGCACTTTCTGAAATTCCAGAAATATTATGAGCAGTCTAAGACTTATTTCATTAAAGCGTAGCGAATGCAATCAATTTTGCTTGGAAAATTCCTGAGTGATTTTAGAAAAAATATAGTCCGTTGACCATATTTCAATATTTCTTTTAAAATAAAAATATACAGAATAATCATAAGTATTCCAAAATTAAATAATGTTTTGGAAATAAGGCATAATTTTTAAAAATCTACACAAAAATTTGAAATCTTCTTTTTTTGAAAAATTTAATTTTTCTTTTAATAAAAATAAATCTCGACCTGAGATTTTTTTTCAAAAAATATAAAGTTGAAAGATTTTGAAATTTTTTCGAAATGAAAATAGTTTGGAATCGATCATTTTTTTTTGAAAGATTTAAAATTTTTTCGAAAAAAACATAGTTTGGAATAAAATGTACTTTTAAACTTTTTTTAAAAACTAAAATTTTTTTGAAATTAATTAAAAATTTTTTGAAAAAATTGTGAAATTTTTTCCAATTAAAAATAATTTTGGAACGGGAAGATATTTTTTAAAAATTTTATAACATATTTGAAAACTTAAAAAAAAAATTTAAAAACATTTCAAAATACTACAAAAACTCTTTTCAATATTTTTTTATATAAAAAAAAAAAATTAAATTTTTTAAAAAAGTTTTTAGTTTTTTTTTCCAAATTCAATTAATTTAATGATTGTATGTTTTGCATTAAATATTCCCAGGAGATTATTTATATCTTTAAAAATATATGTTTAATATTTTATATTTAAAGAAAAATTTCATATTTTTTCACTTACCCTTGAATCTGCCACTGTGACCAAAACGCTTCCAAAATTTGACCTAAAAATAAAAAGAGCAGAATAAAATATGATATAAATAAAAACTATTTACAGAATATTTGGGTTGCCAATCAATTAAAACCAATGAAAATTAATAATATATACTGTTAAAAATTCCAGATAATTTTGTTTAAAAATAAGTCAAATGGTTGTCAAGCCAACTACATAGAATATATTGTTCATTCTACTTAATTTCCACAAAATATCAGTTATTCGCCTAAAAGTATGCATTAATTTTAATTTCACATGCTTACTTCATATGTGATTGCCTACAGCAAAATTGCACAATAAGTATGCGCTTAAAAAATTAAAATAAATAGATATGAAATTATACCGAAAATGTCCCGAAATTCTCTAAATATACCAAAGCTTCCCTTCAGAGCAGTTTAAAGTATATAAATAACTTTTATCTAAATCTGCCTAAAACTAATTTTTTTTGTTTAATACCCAAACTGCGCTACAAAAAGTCCCCAACGTTTTCACGCACACTCATATAGTATATAAATATATACTCATACATACATACATCCATTTACATGCATAAATTTTTATCGCTCGCAGCCACCCCTGCTATCAACAACTATATAGTTGTTATTCAAGGAAATTTGTATTTATTTTTATTTGCCATTTTATTGTCTGCGCTCAGGGCCAGCCTACGATGGTTTGCACACTAACACACACACACTAGTATATACGAGTACCCATGCGAACAAGCTGTAGCAGAGCGGCATATGTGTGCTATGCCACCTTCCGCCGCCACCACTGACCTCAACCGTACCGTTATTGTGCGCCATTGTTGCCAACTTCATTTATAACAAACCTGCGCGGCAACCCGCGTCCCTGCGCTCATCGTGTTGGCTACCTTACAGCGCTTTGTCGTCGTGGTCGCTCGGCGCCGCAACCTGGCGTTACACATTTACCCATTTTAGTTGGGATTTATTGATTTTTGTGGCCGTAAATTTTTTGCTCATACAAATAATAAAAGTCACACGTGGGCGGATAAGGCGGACCAGGCTGCCAATAAAGCTTACTTTTTTGCAAAAAATAAAACAAAATATAAAAAAAAAATACCGCGTTTGAAATAAATGATCTTTATAGGGAGGAGAGTAGGTGAGGAATGTGCAGAAAAGACATAAATAAATAAATAGCTAAACTGAATAAGTGTTATAAATAAAAATATAAATGAATACATACATATTTTTTTCTAATTTTGTATTAGACGAAATTGAAAAAAATTAATAAATTTATTGAATAATTTGTAATAAATTTAATCAATTTTGTTTTCAAAAATTGTGAAAGTTTTTTTTTTAATTTTTTTGAAATTTCTATTTTTGTATCGCATAAAATTAAAAAATATAAATTTATTTAAATAAAAAATTTATTATTTTTTAGAATTGTTGTTTAAATATTTTAAATTTTTTTTTGTTTCTTAATTTATAAAACTTCTATTTATATCAATTAATCAAACTTTTCGTTTTTAAAATTTTCCACTTTTCCAATTTTAAAAATATTTAAATTTTATAATCTTTTCAATTTCTAAAATTTTCCATTTTTTCAAATTTTTAATTTTTTAATAAAATAAATAATTACAAAAAAAAAATATACAAAATACATTTTTTTAATCTTTAAAGTATTAATATTTTACTTTATCACCTTTTTTTAATTTTTCCATTTTTTAACTTTTTACTTATCACCTTTTTAAATTTCTTTTAAATTTTGCATTTTTATTTATTAAATACTTCAAATTTAAATTTTTTTATGTTTTTAAAATTTTATTTCTAAAATTTTCAGATTCTCAAGTTTTTTATTATTCAAAACTTTTTTTTCTTTTAAGTTTTAAAATTTAAATCTCTAAATCTTTAAATTTTTGCAATTTTCAAATTACAATAAACAAATTTTAAAAAAATTTCTGTTTAAATTTTTAATACAGAAATAATTTTTCTAATGATTTCTCTTCAACAAAAGTTGCTGAACCCAATATGCCCATTCATTCATTCACACTGTTCCACTTGTCACTTTAAATAGCTTTGTGCCCGCTCTAAAGTATTTATGTAATTTTAATAGTTTGCCGCTTGTCAAACTCACGTGTTCTGCTTTCACAACCCTCCACTGCTGTGAGCTTTTGATATCCTTATGAGCACCATAAAATTTTACGTTTATTGCGGCAATTGTGTAAAAATTTATGATTTTTCAATTTCTGATTGCCGTTTACAAAAGTGTGGCATCTGCAGCAAATTCGTGCTCACATAAATTTCAATGGGCTTTTATGTATTTTAAAAGGTTTTCCAGTGCAAATGGCAGCGAAAATAATTTCGTGATAATTTTTAGTACATTCTTTGACGGTATTTTATGGAATAATACCTCTAAGTAAAAAACTGAAGAGAAAAACAATATTTTGTATAGACAGTTTTAACATATTTTATAATAGCATTTTTCTTGACTCGAAAACTTCTCAAAAAGCTCTGAATATTAATGAAATTAAAATATATTTTTTAAAATATGTTTTTAAAATTTTGTTACATTTTTTTCTTGCTATCAAATGGATCTGCTTGCTTTTGTCGTACTTTGAAGTCACATTAGCCTTTAACCTTCAACTCAAAGCGCCGCTCAACCCATTTCCTTCTTTTTTTAATACATTAAAAGCAAATATTGCTGCGAGTATACTTTGAGTAGCCTCTGCTATAGAAATGCAAATTGTGTGCGAATTCGCTTGTTGTTGCGCTGAGATGCAAAACAAGAGGCAAACAGTCAAAGGCGATTGTTCCACCTCAATGCAGACGTGGCCACAAACAAAGGAATTTTGAAAGAGCAAAAAAGACAGCAACAAAACAAAACGGGATATACTACATGCGCCAAGGTGTAAAAATATTACCTCAAATATTAAAAATAAATATATTTGAAATTTACAGAATAAATAATAATTAAAAATGTAATTTTATTATAAAAAAAATATTTCATAATTTTATAAAGAACAAATTCTTTAAATTATTCAACCAAAAACGCATTAAAACATTTTTGGCTTAAAGCAGTAGGTGCAGCATACACTTGTGCACCCCTAAAAGCAGGCAACGTTAAAAACAATATCAAATGCAGATGCAAACCAACACACACACCCTCAGCAAAGCATTTGAGTGCAGTAGGCGTACGGAGCAGGGTTGATGCATAAGCTGAAGGTGAAATATTGTTGCACTTGGACTCAAGTCATGCTTGTTGCATCACAACAATAACACTAGGCACAGCAACAAAAGCACTAATGTTATTTAGAGCAACAATGAAACAACAGTGCCGAACGCTGAATTCACAGCAAGCGGATTAGCAAGGTATGCTGGTGGAAAAAGAGCGAAGGGGAAAAAGGGGGTTAAACGCTAACAACAAAAATACAAACAAACACACTAACCAACAACGAAACTGCATTAATAACAAAGCAACAATATGATGAACAGCTGTATGCAGTTATAACGGCACAGCGCAGTGGTGGCAGACGCGGAGACAAACAGCGCATTAATAACACACAACATGGAAGCCGAACAATGGCGATAACACGCGACACGCTGCCAAAACGCGAAGCAGGCTTATCGTTGTTGCAACAGACGGCAGCAAGCAGGCGGAGGGCAGCCGCTTTGGCAGTTGTCATGCTAATGAAAGTGCTCGTTCGCGGCGGAGGCTGACTTAAGGAAAAATCTCGGCGGTTTTCAGCAAACTAAGAAAGCAAAACAGGAAGAATAGCGAAGAAGGTAGGCTAAAGGAAGCGGCGTGCCGTTTGCAAGTCAAGTTCTGGTAGTTGGGGACCAGCGGAAATTACCGCGTCGACGAACAATTACGACAACAGCAACAGAAAAAGAGACAAAAAAGCGCAGTAAAAAGCGGAAATTAGAGAGAGAGTGGAAAATGAAGGAATGCGAAAAAAAATTAAAATGTGAAAAAAATGGAAGAAATGAAAAAGCGTAACTCACAACAACAAAGACATTCACAGCCATTGTCCGTAGACTAACACGGGCGTTTATTGCACAGAAAACGCAACAAAAAGGCGCATGACAAGGCAAAACAAGCGGTGGAAAGCTGCGCATGAGTTGTGACTGCGCATTGTTGCTGTCACAAAAAATTGCCAAGTGCATGCGGTTGGCTGGCTTGTAATTTGGTATTTATGCTGTGCTGCTTTGCATACTTTTAGGCGCTTAGACGCATTATATAGCACTCAAGCGCTCTAAAAACAAGCGAAATGTAATAATAAGCATAAACAAGCGGTAATGCGCGCTTTGTCGTTGTGGAGTAGGTGGCTTGCAGCACAAATAATGATTATAGGGATGATTTGTTGAGAATTTTTCATGAAAAAATTTTCTCACAAAGCGCAAAAATGGAGTAAGACTAAATAATGTCGGAGCAAATATTTTGCTTTGAACAAATGTAATAATATTTGGAATTTTTTGCCTGGTAAAAGTTATTATAATAATACAGTATATTTATAAAATTATTTTTTTTAGTAAATGGGTGAATTTCTCATACTGAGCTAAGTAGGGGAGCTCTTTGGAGTTTAGAGATTTTGTTGTATGCCTAATTTTAAATAAAAAAATATATAAATCAATACATTTATATAAATATGTATGTATATACAAATATTTTTTTTCTGAATAACAAGTATTAGCAAACAAGGCTTAAGAAAGATTATTTAATAAAATTGACTATAATATGAAATTTTAAACTTCCTAAACCAATTCGATGATATTTCAAAATTATTATGTGGAAAACTTTAAATATTAATTACTATTTTTTATGCCTAAGTTGTTGAGAAAAAATATATAAAAAGTTGGTTTTGTTGTTTTGTGGGAATTAATGCAGCAATAGTTTAGGAAAATGTCATTTAAAATTTTTTGCTGACATTTTTTTTATATATTTAAATTAATTTGGACATATTTCGTCATTTACAATTTGTTATTGAAAAAAATTAAAAAAATTCAGAAAAGAAAGTTAATAAATTAACTAATTTAGTATATTTACTTGAAAGCTTCGAAATTTTTCGGCCTTTTAACACTCGATGAATTTGTTTATATTTCTTTACATAATTATTTATAACACGCATAATTTAGAGTTTTAAAGATAATTTTCTAGTTATAAAATATTTTAAATTATTTTCCAAAACAAATTTTATTTAAATTTTGTGAAAATTTCGTAAATATAATCACAACAAAATTTTTTAAAGCATATCTGCAATATTTGCTGGTCGCTGTAGCGTATGAGCAACATTACTATCCTAATAATGCAAAAAAATGCAATCAATATTGGGATAAAATGTTACTCATACGCCACAGAGACCAACAAATATGCTATCATTATGGGGATAGTAATGTTACTCATACGCCATAGCGTAATATTGCATATGCATATGCTCTAAAAAATTTGTTTTCATTATATTTACCAAATTTTGACAAAATTTAAGTAAAAACACTGCGGCGTATGAGTTACAGAATGAAAACAGCGATACCAACGGTGAACGGAGCGTATGAGTAACTTTATTTTGCAAAGTAAAACAAGAAATAAAACAATCTCTCTCTTTTGCTTATTACTTTTCACTCTGCTCTTCT
The DNA here is from genome assembly GCA_037783105.1 of Bactrocera zonata. Taxonomy (NCBI): domain Eukaryota; kingdom Metazoa; phylum Arthropoda; class Insecta; order Diptera; family Tephritidae; genus Bactrocera; species Bactrocera zonata. Next base: position 823,586 of record JBAWJQ010001700.1, read on the forward strand.
CCTTTGCGCTCCATTCACACTTTTTCTTGAATTTTGCTTCTTAGCTACTTAATTGGCTTATTTATCACTCGGCAAATTAGTCGCTTTCGCCCAACAATCCAGCGTACCACATTTTACCAACCGCTTGTAATATTAATATATCAATTTTGTGACTACTGCTTACACCGCCACTTAACCGCACACTCACCCAAAGTTTGCTGCGTGTCATTTTACTGCAAGTTTTTCGCATTGCCTTTATTCATGCTTGAGTTGTGTGTCAGCTACACCGTTTATTTCTGCTTGGTAGACCCTTAAAATTGCCGAGCGCTTAATTTGCTTGCCAGCACGTCACTTGAGCTATCAGCGCTTATGGTTTTCTACTTTTCTTTCACCGCTTTACCTTCCAAAGCAGCTTTCTATCACTTGGCGTCTAATATGACACCGCAGACTGTCTCTTATACCAATTTATATATAGATTTTCATACTATACATATATTTCTTCTCCCAGCTGTCCGCACTACCTTTCAGACGCCACAATTGCGCGCTTAATTTCATTCTACTCTCACTAATGATGCACAATTTTTTGCTTCATTAATCTTCCTCGCATTTGCCGCTCCATTATTGGTGGCGCACACTCTGCCCACCACCCTTACACGCCAGTTAGCATCGCACTACGTGGCTTCCTTGCTGTTTGCTCTATGGCCCAACTAATTGTTGGTTGCTTATCTATCACACTCCTGGCCGCACCGCCGTCGCCGCCTGCAGTTATGCAAGTACATATGTCTCGCGCCACTAGTTTGCTTCCAGCTCAACGCCCAATCGCAATTAATATTCGCAAATTGCTTTAATAATCACCAAGTTGCTGATTTTGTTTGTGATTCTCCAGCTGCTTACGGTCTGATGATTCCGATTTCATATTGGTTTTGGCATTAGCCGCAGCGGAGCGACTCGCACTCGCACTCACACTCGCTTATGATTTTGCTATTTTCTCCCCCGCATATACGTTTCAACTTCTACCATTTCCTTACTACATTCGCATTCTTGCTTTTTATTCGCTTTTTTTGCTGTTTCTGTTCTATTGCTGCTTCGATTTTAGTCTACCTCGGCCCGTTGCTGCGCTCTTTTGCTTTACGCCACTTTCTCATTTTAATTGCTTTCGATGTCAATTACGTTTTTTCCTTCTTGTCTCCGCATATGCCATAGATATTCTTTCCTTACTCCTTCTGCTTTGCTGTGGAAATTCGTGCTTTTTGCTAGGTGCAACTACTGCCATCCCGTTATACTCCCTTGTCATTGTTTCTTTTCACTTTTTTGGTGTTGCTCTTGCTTTCTCTTTTGCATTTTTCTGCTCTAGCCTCCTTCCTCGTTGACCAGCTGCTGTTATAATGCTTGCAGCATACCAACAACAATCATAGCAACAACAAAAGCCCATTGAAATGAATTACCAAAGTATCACTTGCATCGAATTTTAATTTGCACGCTCCAACAGCACAAGCAGTCACTATGCTCTACCTCACTTTTCCATTTTTTTTCCCCCGCTATTCTCGGTTTGCTACAGCTGCCAGTCATTTTGTATCACTTTAGAACTTTCACTTCACGCAAAAGCGGCTTAAAGTGTATTAAAGTGACGCAGTGTATTATTGTTACGTAAGCACAAGGTTCTATATTTAAGTGTAATTAATCACTTTGTTGTTGCTGCAATTTTTTATCGTAATGGAAAAAAAACAATAAATTAAAAATTTCAACAGGTCTAGGCCCAGCTTTTCAATTACAAATTTAAGTCTAATTTAGTTTAAGACTTTTATGCAAATTAATGAATTTTATTAAAAAATTTGTATTGAAAAATTAAAAAAAAAATCAATAAAAAACGAACAAGCTGGCACAAAAAGCTTATTATTTGCATAATATTTTGTTAATATCAGCCTCAAATTATCAATGATTTTCGATATTTCGCATGTTAGCCTTCTAAAGCTTTCTTTGAGCGAAAAATTTGCTACAGAGTTGCCATATAGTATAACCAACGGCCAAAAAATTGCAAAACAAATGTTGCGTATGGGAATTAGCATTTTTTCTGTGTTTTTACTACACCAAGAAGATTTTTTTTAAATGACGTTTCATATCTAGTGTTGCCATATTTTCATAAAATGAAAAATTTTCTACAAAAATTTGAATTTTTCCTGTGCATTTTTACTATGAATTAAAAACAAATATTTTCTTTATAATTTTTGATACCTTAGAGTTGCCAAAAATTTGATGTAGAGTTGCCATATAGTTCAAGCATAGACCAAAAAATGCAAAAAAAAAGTTTCTTACATAAATTAGCGCTTGTTCTGTGTGTTGTTACTATAGCACACCAAGAAGAAAACATTTTTAAATAACTTTTCATATACAGTGTTGCCATATTTTCATATAATAAAAGAAATTTTCTACAAAAGTTTGTATTTTTCCTGTGTATTTTTACTATGAATACAAACACATAGCCATATTTTCATATAAATACATAAATTTTCCACAAAAATTTTGGTATTTCCTGTGAATTTTTAATATGTAGGTATAATTAACTATGGTGTTTATGGTTTTTAATAATTTTTGATGTGTAGACTTGCCATATTTGTCTGAATCCACAAAAAAACAAAAAAAAAACTCTGACGTTGGAAAGTATTTTTTGATTGATTGTTTTGAATTTGCAACAACTTTTACAAAATTAGGCTGCAGAGTTGCCATACTTTTAATTGATGAAAGAAAATTATAAAAATAATTTAAAACAAATATGTATGTATATAAAAATTTTAAATTTTAAATTAAAGTAGCAAAAAGCTGTATAACAGCATACAACATATTTGTCCGAATTTAAATAACAAAATTTTAAAATTGTCAAAAATTTTAAATTTGGAAATATTTTGCAAACAATTTCGACTTTTTAATTATTATAAAAAATTGGCAACTCTTTACATACAAATACATATATGTGTACACCGAAAAAGTATTTGAAATGTTAAAAAATTTCTTTCCTTATTTGCTTTCAAAAAATTATTGATATTATTGATAAATAAAAAATATTAATTTGATCAAAAATGTTTTTAAATAATTTCACTTATCAAAAATACACATGTATCAGCTGAAAAAAATTGTTTCGTTACTATTATTTTATTTGGAATCACATCAAAAATTTCAGTCCAATTGAGCATTCACTTCCAACACAAATTATTTTAGTAAATTGTCCATACGCATTTTTCCATAAAAGTAGCTCATAAAAAAAACACAAAATCCGTAAATGACTCGTAAAAAAAATCAATTAAATGAAGCTAATTGAATGTTAATAAATTCAATGGCCTTACAAGGGCGCTTACGGAAACGCAGATAATATAAAGTTGCGCAGATTTTTACACTTCCAGGATATATAAATAATACATACATATATCGTATGTATTAGCGGCATTAAGCAAATTAATAATTCATTAATTTTTTGCTCGCGGTTGCACATTTTTTAAATAAATTTTAATTAGCAGGCACAATTTGCCGCGAAGGATAAATCACGCCATGAAATGGGCGAATGCGATATGAATTTCATTAATACGATATGTGAAAATGTTTTATTTATTTTACATATGTATTCAAGCATATGTTTGTGTAAAAATAATCTGTTAAGGCAATAAAAAATACTTTGTAAGTAACCGAGTTAATGAAAAAGTCAACAATAATGCTATAATGTGGGGATAAGGACAAGTTTCTGCTAAGCCAACTACTTCTACTTTAATTCAAAATTTCATAAGACACCTTAGAATTACAGACGAGCTTACAAGACGAACGAAATAATATGTAAATGATTAAAGTAATAAGACATTCGAAAAAGAGGTTCTTAAACTTATTCTTTTACTACTGAATTGTTTTTTGAAAAGTCATGCGATGACTTATTATTTTAGAGCGGAATCTGTGCAGTTGAGAAAACAATCTGATACCCAAGATTACGAGGAAAATTGAGTCCCTTTTGTATAATTGAAAGACGAATATTTTTTTTAGGTCTTCAGCTTCTTCAGCTGAGCCTTTCTGGTGAAAATTGTTGTATTTAAATTCAATGAAACTCTTCGTGTCGTTTAGGGAGTTTCTCATGACAAAGATAAGACAAGAGTAGACAACAGAACAAAATCTTGTGGCTCGAACTCTTGATATTTTGTACTTTTGTTTAGTATTTCGCCATGCTCACCCATCATCCTGTATGAATATAGTTGGATATATCATCGAAAAAGGTCTAACGTTGTCTTCGTTGTTTAAAAAAGGTATAGCCTTATTATTCAACCAGAAATTTTCTTAAATTTCGAGACCCATCAAGTCCCCTAAGCAAGCCTTCTGCCACGCAAGCGAGCGATTACAGTCTCATTTAAATGTTAGAAATTTTAAAGCGCCGATCATTAAAGTATACGATTCTCGCAGTAGTACCATACTTAGCTTAAGATTTGCAGATATTTTGACAAAATATGTGTATGTATGCGTAATGAAGGTGTTTGTGTAGAAAGTGATTGCTTTACGCGTACAGGCAAGCCTCGCTTTATGAACAGAACTGACATATAAAGAGTAATATTCGCACCAAAAAAAAATATACCGATATTTATGTTAGTATATAGTATGTATCAATATACACCCTCACACTTGTACAGAATTTCGTCTTAAATGGATCCAGCTGGCAGCCTTGCGCTTGCCAGGGCAGCCATGCAATTTAAAAGTTTAAATATTTACACAGACAGCGAAATTGCTGTGCAACGTGAGACGGAGCAATTTCAGCCATGAACGGCAATAGCAGCAGCGTAACCTACGGGCAACACCCACACACACGCACGCCGAATAGCAAAGCCATTTTCAACGCGCTGTCCACAGCGGCACAACTACCTATACACATGCATACAACTGTGCCTTTCACCTATTTTCCATTTTCTTGCGCCTCCCCTGCCCTCAACGCGCCATTAGTGCTGGATCTCATTCAATTACACACACACATACATTTGCATGCATTTTTAATTTGCCTATGTGTATTCATTTAACTTGCGCTGCTACGTCATAATATTCTGTGCTCTGCCTGCGGATGCGGATGCCCAACGCTGGCTGATTTCATTTCCGCTTTGTGCGCCATTCAGCGTTGCAATCGATGGAATTTTTCAGTGTCAGTCAGTGACAATGATTTCGCTGGAGATGAGCGCTGTTGAGGATGGTTTTAGCGAAGGTTTGGGCATACGTTTGCATGCATAGCTGTATACGTGCAAATAAATTGGCACCTATAGTAGAACCGTACAGCTGGAATGACCGGCGGCAGTGAGTGAGTCGGTTTTATGGATTTTAAGAGCTATTCGATACAGTCCTCAAACGCCTTTTGCTGAAGTACTTTCGGCGCAAAAAGTGAAAAAAAACAGTAAACAATAATTCATACAAAAAAGAAATCATAATCTTTTTAAATTAAAATTAAAAAAAATTAAAATGTTAAATAATTAAAAAATTTTTAAATTTAAAAAAAGAAATCAAAAACATTTAAAATTAAATAAATTTCGAAATTTGTTTAAAAAACGGAAAATTAGAATGTAAATAAAAAATGGAAATATACGAGCGAAAGCCAATACATTTAAAACTAAAAAAACTTAATAATGAAAATAATTTTGTATTTATTTAAAAATTAAAACCAGTAGTAAAAATCCAAAAAAATATTATTTTAGGACTTGAAAAATCAAAACTTAAAAATAAGGATAAAAATTATAAAAAAATATTATGCTAAACTAAATATTTGACTTTTAATTTTCTAAAAAAAATTGAAAAAAATATAAAAACTGAAGTAAAAATTAAAAAAAAAATATTTAAATCCAAAAATCTAAATATGATTTGAAATTCGAAAATATGTTATTTTTTATTTACACTTACATTTTATGATTTTTTTTTCCAATATTTTTTTTAGAAAATTAAAAACCAAATAGCCTTAAGAAATTCTACAAAACCGAAACTGTTTATCAGTTTTTTTTACTTTCCTAATTAATAATTCAATTTGAAGAATTTAGTGCTCAAATATTCTATGAACACGCTGCGGTTAATTTAAAGTTTTTAATGCGCTTATCGCCTTCAGCCAACACAGTTTTCCCATTTTATTTATTTTCAATTAAACTTTAAACGCGTTTTCCCTTTATCGCTTTTTTATCGCCTCCAGCATAATTTGTGAATTTTTCAATTCCAACTTGCAGTGTCGACACTCCTTTCAATTTAATTTGATGCACTGAGCTGTCAGTGTCAGTGCGATTAACGCCAGCCATGGCCACAAAGCGCACGCACAAGCGTGTAAATTACACACGCACCACACACACACATGCATACAAACGCACACACATACAAGTGCACAGTGAGCATATCTCATTATTTGTATGATGAATGTTGTTACTAAATTAAATTACGCCAAAATGCATTGTTGCCAACAATGTGCAACCGCAGCAACAACAACTAGCGACTACAACAACCAAAACGTTGGGAAAGTGCGGGGGTAACAACTAAATAAAAACACAAACAAGAGTGAGAAAAAAGCGCACAAACAATGCATGTGGAATGCATATGTGTGTGGGTGTGTGTGTGCGGCGAAGTGCGAGCGAGTAAACAACAATTGCTGCCATGGCAGCCGCAGCAACAGTATATATTATATAATAAAAGCAACAATCGCATCAACTGCAACGCAATGATAATGCCAAATTGTGGCACCCGCTGCGCTGCCGGCACGCCGAGCGTATGAAAATCAAACAACAACAACTACTACAACAATAATAACAGCGCACAATCATGGCAATAACAATGGCCGCCCGCTGGTGCTTTTATAAAGTTGTTAGTCTCGTCTCGACGTGCCACGAATTGTTGCCACTTGCCGCTTGACTTGCAACACTGACGTGAAGGGCATATGCAAGCAGGTCGGTGGTACACAATCATGTTGCCAGCTGATGCAGGCACTCCGCTCAACACACAAGCACACACACGCGCCCACAAACACTCAAGCGGGTGAAAACATAAACAAAAACAAAATGGCGCATAAAAGTAGATAAATATCTATGTGCATGAAATACAGCTGCCACATATTATGTAGCAGCTTGTTGTTGCTTATATGCTGAGGCTAATGCCTGCTAGTGTGGGTGGCAGCAGCAGCTAGACACGTTTTATAGCTGCTTGCGTCTCTGCAGAGCGAAGGAAGATTAGGTGGAAGTCAAGGAGAAATTGTTATAGATAGAGAAATGGTGAGGTTGGGGCTATAATAAAATTATTTTGATATATGCCACATATGCGTTATATTTTTTTGGTAAAGCAACAACTAGTCACAGGGTAATGAGTTTAAGACCAATTGATGAAAGTTCAAAAATTACTTAAAAAGAGTTTCGGAAATAATTTTTAAGAAGCAAATTTAATATTTTGAATTTATATCGCACAAAAAATATGTAATTATTATTTAAAAAAAATTATTGAAAATTAATTGCTTCAAATAGCTTTTTTGGCACTAGTTGGCAGTTAATAGAAAAGAGATAAATTTTAATTAATTGAATGTTTGGAAAAATATTTTTTTTTTAAATAATTGTTCGAAACTAGTTTCTTTGGGACTAGTTAGTTATTAGGTCGCAAAAAGATGGATTTAAGACATTAATGAAATTTTAAAATTATTTCCAACAGAAATTTCCAAAACCTTACATAAATAATTTACTTTTTATTATTAGTTTATATTGCTTATATGTTACAGAAACTAAATTTTTTTCAATTTACTTGCAGGGCATTTTGAAAAATTTCCAATATTTGAAAACAACAGAATTTTGCAAAATATTTTTTCTTTTTTTCTTTATTTTTAGTTTATGTTTTAAAAAAATTTAATTTTTAATTTTCTTTCAATTTGAAAATTTTATAAAAATTACAGCAGAAGTTTTTAAATTTTTAATAAAGAATTAAGTAATTTTTTATTCTATTTTATAATTAAATTTTTTTTAGTTTTTTGAATTATTTGGCAAAAATATTTAAATAATTATTAAATAATTAAATGCACAAAATTGCCAACCAATCCTTTAGTACTCAATTGAAATTAGTCAAACTATACCGTTATTGCACAAAATTCATTAGGAACTAGTCAATATTTTTAAAGCTGATAGATTTGTAATATTAGTTTTTTAACTTTGTTTTACATTAGTAATCAATAATACATTTCTAACTTATAATCAACTCAACATAATTTTTTGCCCACGAACTAGTTCTGCAACTGGTTTTAAAAGCACTAGTTCGCTAACTTTTTTCTTAAATGCAATGTAACTTTACTATAATATGGGTTTTAAGTAGTTTACTATAAACTACTTCACAACTAGTTCGGTTCTGAACTAGTTTCTGATTAACTAGTTGCGAAATAAGCGACTGCTATCTGCCTATGCAAAATTTTTGCTCAAACCACAGCTTCTGAATATTATAGCTTGCTTTATTATACACCTATACAGTTAGAAAAGCGAAGTGCATCACACACGCACACTTAGGTATTTTCACATGCATTCATACAAACATATGCACATATATTTACTGTGCGCCTGTGACCCTAATGCAGGTTTAGTTATCCTTTCCGTTGTCTGCTTAGTTATTTATACAATTGCGTTTAGTTGTGGTTTTTTGTTTTTGTTGTTGTGGTTTTGTTTGTTTTCTCTATTTTTCCTATTCACTGCTTTTGCTTGCTGTTAGTCTTTAGTTCATTTTATTATTATTTACACTGCCTCACTCCAGCTCTGTCACTCTTGTTGCGCCCAAAACTAATACATACACACACCACCCACTGCCACACACCAACAGCCCCAAGCTGGATCAGTTTCATTGTCAAATACGCCATAGATCAGATTTGTTGCAACCACAACATGCGTCTCTATGTACGTGCAACAGAACGTGCAACGCCGGCAAAATTCCAACCAAATGTGTGTTGACACCTTTTAGACTCGGCTCTTGTGCTTAGCTAACTGTTCATGGCTGTTGGTTTAATTTAATAGAATCGCTGACAGTGACCAAGAATGTCTACTCGACTCGGCGAGGGGCATGTGTGGGCGCATATTATTGTATGAATTGCAATGGTGAAACTAACAGGGACAGGGAGGATTGTTTTGTTCTACTCTGAAGCGGGGAACTATGAAGAAGAATTTGTTTTGGTGTCTTAAAACAATAATAACTGCAGTTGGTGAGGGTTTTTGGAGTAATCTCAAAACCGCAGAAAACTAAGTCAGGATATCTTTGTGCCACATTTTCCAATAATCGATCGTCAAAGATCAGTTTGTCCAAGAACTTTCTTTCTGATTAGAAATCCCTAGAAATGGAAGTTAAAGCAGCACGACAGATAGTATTTAAGAATATATAAACTCAGTTTGAAATTAACACATAGAGCTTTCACTAAGCCTAACCAAAGCACAATATCCTAATCGGCAAAATCCCGATTCGTTCCGGTCCGATACTAGACTGTCTTGGAAGATCTCCTTAGATCCGTGTTCTCCATTTTTCAAGCAAAGTCTTTAACTTCCATCTAGTAGCCCTCTAAACATTTAGGCAAACACATTTGTGTATTGCACGTCGTCATATTAGAACTTATTTGGTTGGATTGTACCAACTATCTAAATTTTAAGCGAGGTCACCTTCAAAATAATAAACATACTTCACTAAAAACATTGTTCGAAGTAAAAACTGAAGCACCGGGTCGTCACCGTCTATTTGATTTCACTTTTCCTCAAGTAACCGGCGTTTTTTCAAGGCACGTCCAAAGCAGACGCTGTCGCAATATAAAAAAGGTAGCGGATTTGTATTAGTTTCACTCTTGAAATACTTCAAAACCTCAAGCTGAGTCAGGAATCGCTTCTTTGCAATGTCTTCTGTCATGCAACTTCAATTATTCGATCAAGAAATCAACCGAAACGTAAGAACTTTGAAACCACACTCAGTTACCAATAACCAAAGCAGACATTAGATATCCGAAACTTACATTTAGAGTGCAGATATTCCGCTAAATATATGTTCTGAATATGTGATCTTCAGCTGACTTCAAAGAGAGAGAGAGAGCTGACAGAAAAGCTGTGACAGAGACATAAAGGAAGGAATACACCTAAGAAAGAGTACTGAAGTTTTAAAAATTTAAGTACAAATAAATATAATTAATTTCAAGAGAGCTGAGAAGGAGGAGAAAACAAACACTACAACTTATAGTATTTCTAAATATACATAAGTAAATACATAAGCATAATCTCCACAAAGGCATCGAACAGTTTAACCCATAAATAATCATTAGCTTAAGCTTATAAAAGATATGGCTTCACATGCCAAATACAATGAATTAGAAAACAGACACTTATAAACGCACTTTAGGTCAACTGGTCAATGGATTAAATTTGGTCAAATTTGTGCAAATGCAACGCTGGCTTTCAACTAATTGTCAGCAAGTGACATTTTGAGTGGCGCATTAATTATATGGAGCATTATATAAATATTTGTATTTGCTTTTAAAGTGGGCATTAATTGCTGCAATTTGTGAGGTGAAAAAATGCAGTAAAATAATTGTTGGAAGTGCAATAAATTACAGTCATATAACGAAACCGCAATCCGTTGAGTTCACACATAAATGCATACAAACATGCTTATACATACATACATACATATGTCGAAAAAGAGCTTTCAAATTGAAGTGGGCAGCGAGAAAATAAACGAAAATTATATACAAAATTTAATTCGACTAAAATTTTTACAGTCATGTAAACTGTTAAAAAAAAATTTAAAATATAAAATAAAATTAAACAAAAAAAATGCATCAAAAAATATTAAAAAAGTAACAAAAAAATTTAAAAATATTGGGTGGTCGAAAAAGTCTTTTCGTATTCCTAATCAAACTTTTAACTTATTTTTTATATTTATTATGAACTTTAATGAACCAAATATGTACCATTTTGGTCGACCACTTTTTGCCATTTTTCCGCTAGAGACAATATTTCATCAGTGTAAAACTTTTCTGGTTTCTCGACGCAAAACTGCGACAGGTGATTTTCACAGGCTTCTCTTGAAGCCAACTTTACCCCATTAAAGGAGTTCTGCATTGACCGAAATAAATGGTAGTCCGACGGTGCAAGGTCAGGACTATTTGATGGATGCTTCAAAACTTCCCAGCCAAGCTCTCTAGTTTTTGCCGATCCATCAAAGAGGTGTGTGTGGTCTAGCGTTGTCCTGATGGAAGACGAAGCTCTTTCTGTTGATCAGTTCTGGCCGTTTTGCTGCGATTGCTTGCTTCAATGGCATCTTATCAGCTGTTGACAGTAAAATGTAGAATCAATTGTTCCACCAGACTGGAGCAACTCATAGTGAATGATTCCTTTCCAATCCCACCAAACGCTCAGCATAACCTTTCGAGGCGTCAATACTGGCTTTGCGACCATTTGTTGAGCTCCACCACGCTTGGACCATGATCCTTTTCGCACATTATTGCCGTATTTGATCCACTTTTCGTCTTCTGTTACCATTCGCTTCAGAAATGGTACGATTTCATTTCGTTTCAGCAAAGAATCGTAGTTAATTCGGTCCAACAAATTTTTCACAGACAATTCATGTCGTATCCAAACATCGAGTTTGCTTTTGTAGCCAGCCTTTTTTAAATGGTTCAAAACCATTTTATGATGAATGTTAAGTTCCTGTTTGTGACGGTCCTGGTCATATATGGTATGACACAATGTGATTATTAGCATTGGAGATAAACATCTATTGGCAAAATACGAAAATACTTTTTCGACTACCAAATATTATCATGCTTTTCGGCGTTTTCAGTTAAATATAGCACCATCAAATGCAAATTCTCTCTTGTTGTTTCAGTATATGAACTCAGATGTTTAATAATGCTGCCAGATATTAAAATGCATAATTGTGGCACATGCCATCAATAATTTGTAATTCGTAATTTTTAACACGACCAATGGACGTTTCCAAACAAGCATTAAACACCGCCATAAAAGCCTATTCAAGCATTGCCTATGCCGTCGGCTTAAATAAAATGTATTTGAAATTTTAATGGCATTTAGAAATTGCGCAGAGTTGCACAAATATTTCGAATTGCCTATAAATTTCAAATTTCCATTAGCAAATTAATGTGCAATGAAATAGTATTGATAACTGTAATGCCGAAGCGCACAATTTCACCAATACGTCATTAAATAAATGAAATTTGTATGCGCCTAAAAGTAGGCAGCATTTAAAATACGAGCCAATGTAGCTTGCTAATTTAAGCCAGAGCAAATTGAAACCAAATAATTGTTTTCATAAATAATACGAATTATAATGGCGCTCTAATGCATGTCAAGCGGCAATATGAGGAATTTAAGTGCATAGGCAATTGTCAGAAAGTAGCGCGGAAATGTAGGCAACATTAATGTAAAATTTATTCAAATTTATATTTGAACGCGGCAAGTCAATGTGCAAAAATTATTGCGAAATTAACTGCGTCGAGGATATCCACTTACCACACGTACGGTTTCATACCCAACACATACCTTTCTGACACTTTTCAGGTTTGGATTTTAAAGCATACTTTTGGGTACGACTTTTTATGGCCGCTCAACTCTCACACAATATATTTCATGTGATTTACTAACTGCCGAAAGACGCTACAACTATTTTGCATGATAGTTTATTATTTCACTTTTATCGCAGCCTTCTTTTAGTGGGTGCCGAGATTCGGAGAGAAGTGTTTATGCCTGTGTGGGGTTTTAAGGCCATTTACCGAAATTGCACTTGAGGTCAAAGCCCAGCAAACAGTTGCGCAGGTTTGAAAATGGTGGAAAAGCGGAAGAAGAGGATAGTAAAAGTGGGTAGAATGGGGAAGGATGAAGTTGGAAGATTATGTGAGTGGAAATATTGGCGAGTTTGTTTGGCAGACTGGGTTGAGTGGCAGTGAAACCGCTGCAAGTGTGAGCGTGTATGAACATATACACGAAGCCACCCACATTTATTTTCACGTTAATGTGGCAACCAGTGTAAAATACAGCGATTCACTTTACTGCCCCAAATTCACGCCATGAAATTCACTCAACGAGTTCATTGCACTCGTTTGCGCTTCACTATTTAGTTGGTAAGCCGTGGCGCTGTCGGCGTGGTCGACGTGGTGGTCGGGGCTGCCATGTAAATAATGTCCTTTTTATAGTGAAATGCATTTGCACAGCCCACTTCAGGCGGTCTTCTGCTTTTTTTCGTGCACAATTCACCTCAATAAAAATGCCAGGCTGTGTGCTTTTAGCGGAGCGGCAGCTCGACAGCTCAGCGGGCACACCGCGATTTGTAGGTGAAAAGTAAGAAAATGTGTCAGGATTACAGCTGAAAATGAGGTTATGAAACGACAGCAAGCAGACGATGGGTAAAAGCAGACAGGAGAGAACGATGTAGTAGGTAAAGTGGTTTGTGGACGAGAACGGCGAATGGAATGAAAAAAAAGGAATTTTGGAAAAGTTTAGAAGAAGTAAGCTAGTCAGGAAGCTTTGGAAGCCATTTTTTGTAGAACTCCTTGAAACCTTGAATATACAGGGTTTTGTAAAACTTCGTAGTGGCTCATTAAATTGGGCTCCCTGCATTGTCAGACCCTTAAATGGGATTTGGAAATTCTTAAAAGATTGTAAAAATTAGTAACATTCACGATTAACTAAGCTTGGCTTCCGGCGCTTGTATTTGGACTCAGTTCTTTCATTTTCTATAACAGCATTTTGTCCGCGGGCAATACCAGTCGATATGGTAAATCAAATTTGAAGACCGAAGATTCGTTCCTTTCCCACGGCAGTCGGGTATACGTAATCGGAACGGACCCGGAGTTTTATCCGGCCAAAGACTGTCAATTCGGCATAATTCTGCCGCTGCAACAACAACAGCAACAACCGAAATTCCGTTTACACGACAGTTGGGTCTACGTAACAATGGATTCGTATTTTTATCCGTTCTCTTCTTCTCAGAATTAGAAAAGCTAAGGTCCGTTCACAAAACAGTCCGGTTTACGTAAAAAAACATTAACCGTTTAAGAGTTGTCAATTCGGTTATTACCCTTACTTCGACATCACACTGTTCACGGACAATAGAAGTCGCTAGAAAAGACCGAAGTAGAAGACCGAAGATCAATTCCCACGATAGTGGCGTCAACGTAACTGAAATGAACAGGTATTTTTATCTGCCTAAGGATTGCTAAAGTCCTCTCTCGACAAACAAAAACCAAACTCTATAAGTCGCTCATAGTTCCCGTCCTGACGACAATGACAACAACCGATGAGTCGACCTTAATAGTTTTCGAGAGAAAGGTTCTGCGAAAGATTTACGGTCCTTTGCGCATTGCCACGGCGAATATCGCATTCGATGGAACGATGAGCTGTACGAGATATACGACGACATTGACATAGTTCAGCCAATTAAAGACAACGGTTACGCTGGCTAGGTCATGTTGCCCGGATGGACGAAAACTCCAGCTCTGAAAGTATTCGACGCTGTACCCGCCGGGGGAAGCAGAGGAGGAGGAAGACCTCCACTCCGTTGGAAGGACCAAGTGGAGAAGGACCTGGCTTCGCTTGAGATATCCAGTTGGCGCCACGTAGCGAAAAGAAGAAACGACTGGCGCGCTGTTGTTGACTCGGCTATAATCGCGTAAGCGGTACCAGCGCCAATTAAGAAGAAGAAGGATTGCTACTTCGGTTCTTTCACTTACTATGACACCTTTCAGGTCGTGAACAATACCAGCCGATAGAGAAGACCGAAATCACTTTAGACAACAGTCGGTTCCAACCAACCAGACCAGCTCTCATTTTTATCCGAATGTCCTCAAAATTGACCTCAAAATTATTTGCGAAATTTTTTCTGGTGCCACAACAAGAACAAAGCAATTAGCAATAGTTCCTTCAAAGGTCTCTAGATACCGACAACATTCGGCTTAGCTTCGCATGAACCAAGATGAGTTACATATACGAATCGAATATTTTTTAGGATTTACTAGTTCCCACGCACTTTTCGTTCACAATTAAGGCAATCAAAGTTTTTAAGTTGTTTTCGATGGAGTAGATAGAAGTTCCAAAGTGAAACCTTTGTATTGCTATTTTGATAGTTTCATTTACCATCCTGTAATGGAAAATTGACAGCAGCCTCAATCAGCGCGCAGTCAAGAACTTTTCGCTGGAAATTTGCGGCTAGTAAAACTTTGGTCCAACCATTAGCAACATTGAATTTTAAATTTCGACAAAAAGTCATAGCTTTCAGCAGAACTACAACTAGACAGCAACAATAACAACAACCACAACAACAATTAATAGAATGCTTCTATGTCGCTCAACAGACATTGCTATCGCCTTCTCCTCCGCACAGCGTTGCATTACGACAGTTTTTCCACCTGCTTATCTATTGTGCTCTTCGCTGTGCCCTCCTCCGACTCGCTTCGCCTCGCCACTCAACACATTAATAAATGGAAGTGCAAATTGTTGTAAATTATATAGCAATTTTAGTGCAATTGCACATTACAGCTACGCCACATCTTAGCAGTGCACGCTGGCCTTGCCGCCCCCCGTGCCAAAATGCAACTTTGTTGGGCTGCACGGTGAGCGCTGCGGAACGTCGGAGAGCGGTTATTGTTGGAAATTTTGTTGCGTCATTATATTGGAGCGTTTGTTTTTTTAATAACTCTATAGAAACTAAGTGGTGACTGTTGTTTTTGTGGCGACCTGCATTGTGCTCGGTTCGTACCGGTGAAATGTCACGTTCGCAAATGTCAGTAAATGGGGCAAATGTCAATTAAATGCTCTGACATTCAAGCACATACACACACATACACAGAACGTCATGTGCATATTTGTTTCTGGGCATTTGTGCAAGATGAAAGTCATACATTTACATATATAAACATATATATAAACATATGTACATATGTATATTTATATGCAGAAACTGTAGCTTATAAATATATTTATGTAATTACAGTTATAAACAGCATAGAGAGATAATACAAAATTATCACGCCATTGAATTAAATATGTGTATGTGTGTGTTTGTTTGTTTGTTTTGGCAGTTCTACAACAAGCCGGCAGCTGACATGCCCACAGACAGTCATAATTACTACAGCAAATACTTAAGTGAGAAAGTTTATGGAAATGAATTAGTTTACTTAAGACAAAGTAGGCAGAGGCAGATGCAAAATAAATGCTATACAAGCAAACATGTACATATGTACATAGATATGTATATGAGTATACATTCATACTTACATACATATATAGAAACGTATTATACAAATATAATTTTGCTTAAGAAACAAGCAAATAGAGTGCGATTTATCTACAAGACGTTTGTAGTGATAGATTTAATTCCTATTTTTTGGATTCGGGATCCCGATATCTCGTGATTGCTTTAAAGTATCTCAATGTAAACTAAATTTCATTTTTAACAAGTTCTTTTTAGTGATCCATTCAATTCCTGAAGTATAGGAATTTGGAATCCCGAAATATTGTTATGGCTTTACGGGATCCCGTTATAGCCAAGTTTTATTTTTACCAAGTTGTTTTTAATGTTCCGTTCAATATCTGAAATATAAGAATTCGGGATCCCGAAATCTCGATATTACTTTCGGGATCGCAATGTAAACAAACTTTATTATTAACAATTTGTTTTTAGTAATCCGTACAATTTCTGAAGTATAGGAATTCGGTATCCCGACATCTCGCTATTGCTTTACGGGATCCCGATATAATCAGGTTTTATTTTTAGCAAGTTGTTTTTGGAGATCCGTTCAATTTCAAAAATATAGGAATTCGGGATCCCGAAATTTCGGTACTGAATCCCGAGATACACGAATTACATTTTTAACAAATTATTTGCGATTCGATTCGAAAGTTTTGTGCACTTGTGCGAGCTATGTACCATTTCAACAACAACAACAAGCCTAATGGAACACATTTTCGAACTTCCCATCATTTTAAGACCTTTTGTAATACTAAAATGATGTAATGAAATATTGAAAAAATATGTATCGAGTGTTTTCTTTAACTTCACAGTTAATCTCAGAAATTTAAGGAATTTACGGAGACATGCGTTAAATACAAAGTTTACTTTTTTCGGGATCCCAAAAAAGAAGAAAAAAATTGTATCACCGAAATATCTTAGATTTTTGGACAGATTACGGTACCTGTATTATCAACTCTGTGAATGGAATTGGTTCAAGGTTTCATGGAAATCAAGAGAAAACGTTTCGGAAAAAACACGGACCGGATCTGTCAAGGTTTCCAATTGCCAATAACTACCGACTTCCCATGCTTTTTAGTCATCGAAGGAAGTTAAATTATCAATGGGTGAAGCTCTTGAGTACTCAACCTTACAAATGAGAACAAACTTTACGCTCCTCTGCTCTCTTTGACAGAGATATAAGTATGTAGATGGATTGGAAATAATTTTTGATATTAAAAAGAGTTTTTGTTTTATGGAATTTAAAGCATTGGAAAGGAATATGATCTCCATATATTTTACTCGTAGGTTGAGATTTTTTTTGTATCTTCAAGTTTCCTCGGAGAACAGCAAACTTTTACGGAATTTATAGTAGAAACCAAGTTCGCGAATATCCATTCAAAAATCGATTTCCTATAGAAAACTGTTAATTATACATATGCAGCATGCTCTCTAGGCGATCCCAAAGTCGGAGATTGGTGAGCTCAACAAGAGGCGCTATCTTGGCATGAATATTCGTATAATGCCTTCAGAACAATTCGAACTAGGTGATTTTTAAGACACCAGCAAATCAGAAGACGAATACTGTAAACACGCATGGGTAATAACATAAGTTTCAGCTATTGGCTTCAAGAGGCTTTAATTAATTAAAATACCAGTACAACTTGTTGTTGTTATGTGCATAGACTCCAACAACAAAATGCAAGCAATTACTTTCGTAATCTAAGCCAAAAGCGAGGTGGTGCAAAAATATTTGCTTACTAATCAAATTCAAAGAAAATGCTTGTAATGCGCCTAGAAGTATGTTAATAAATGTTTGCATTATGCCGAAGCAGCAGGTATACACTGTAACGGTAAATGCATTCGTAATTAGTATAGCGTAAATAATTGCATGAATATTTTAAAGCATATAATTACACACGAATACACACGCACACACTCAAGACATTCAAATTTATATAATCGAGTTGCATAAATTCCACAAGGACACTGTGTTTGTTGGCAGTCGGTTGGCTACATATAATGCACTTATGTATTAAATAAATAAGCTTGCAGTGGTGTTAGTGTAGTGCTGCGGTTCAAGCAGTGTTGGATAACAGATAATTATGGTAGAAAATTAACTTTAATGGGCAGGAATTTGAATACGCTTATGAAGTTATGCAAATAGCTAAGGAGCTAGTAAATGAGGGCACGCAAAAGTCAAAGAAATAAATACTATGTACATATATTCAACATTTAGACAAGCATGAAACTATACTTGGTAGAATGAATGAAAGGGGAAATACTTAATTTATTGAAAGATTTGCTTTCAGTGAACAGACATAGTGCTAATTAAAGGCTTTGACGGATGTGAGTTTGATATGTGAGGTCAATATGGTATTATTAGTCTGCTGAGTTCTTGACATCCACAGACTTCTATGCTGTTTTCTTTGTTGCCGAAAAGCCTGAAATTAAAGGGTCCAGCGGGGTACGTTGTGTAAGCATTTTCAGGATTTTGAAGGTACACCCAACTATATTTTCATCATCACCAAGTGTTTTAAACTATCTATTCCTGAGGTGCTTTAGAGTACCAAATTGGATATCCACACGATTTTCTATAGATAATAGGCTCAAGATTTCGCGTAAATATGGTATGCTTTTGGAAACTATTGCTGAATACCCGCAATATGGTTAGGTAAATATGGCGTCTAGAACAGTCACTTCTGGGTTTGTTGTACGATCCCAAGACGATCTGATTATACAATTGTCAAGAGCTGCTCAAACAAAGGAAGCTTGAGACAAACATTGCTAATGCCTGCTCGACATACTAACCCCTCAGCAGGACCTTCAATGGCTTGATAGCGACTAAGGCCTTAAGCTAGAGGCCTACCACAAGGCAAGTGTTCGCACAACAATTTACAAGATGCCATGCCACTAAAGCTGCCGCGCAACAAGCATACCTAAGGCACTACCACGCTAATACGAGTATCGACATTACAAAGGTAACAATGGAATGCTGTGAAGATATTTTGGGGCACAAACAGGTGCTTAACAATTGAATACCGCCTAGGTCGAGTGAAGTTGAGAGCCGACAAGTCGCTTGGCTCCAATGTTTGAAAACAAGTAAGCCATAACTAACCGACACACACACACATAGACACTGTTAAGCTGAGAAACGAATGGCTTCGCCGAAGTCCAACATCGACGCTTTGTTTATGCTGCCACTTCGAAGAAGCGACCCCACTTGTAAGCTTCATTAGACAAAAGCTGCTGCGTTAATACACATACTTACACATACATATGTATTGTAAATATGTATGTATGTATGTTATTACTAATTGCGACATGCAACATGCAGTACAGGATGCCGCAATTAGCACAAAAGCATAAGCATATCGAAACATCTCAACTCTTGCATGTAATTGTTTGTGACTCAGGCCGTCTGCCTGGCTGCAAAACATTTTGTGAAACCCGGTTTTTCGGGATTTCGATATTTCGGGACCACATAGTTTTACGGGATTAATGATGTTGTTATGTTCACTACAACTATAATAATAATAACTCAAAATTCTGAGATCCCGAAATCGTAGTCCCGAAATTTCAGGATGCAAAAGTGGAAACTTTGACACTTTATAGCGAAATAAATAATACAGCTAAAAAATATAAAACGAAACTCAAAATTCTCGAGATCCCGAAATCGCAGTACCGAATTTTCGGGATGCAAAATGAAATCTTTAATATTTTATAGGGAAATAAATAACAAAACCAAAAAAATATAAAATAAAACTCCAAATATCGAGATCCCGAAATCGCAGTACCGCATTATCGGGATGCACAAATTTTTCAAAATCCCCAAGTATGTCATTGTGTCGTAATAAGAGTTATTTGCCGCCCTTTGCTGATCATAACGGCACTTCAAAGCATGTATGAACATGTAATTCCAGCGTTTTCAAGTGTGCTTGAAGTCAAGCACCCGAAATTGGGAGCGAGTATCGCCGTTAACATGAATGTACAAAGGATGCACATCAAAGGAAGGCGGAGCTAACATATAGCTTAACTTTTCCAACTACAGCAAAACGTTGTCATGTTTAGTGTAATCTATGTTCATGACGGGCGCGTCAACATTCATCAGCTTGCCGTCAGCCATATATCCATGTGTGTTACTTCTATTTTTGGCAGCCACCAAAACAGCCGCCCTCAATCAGGCCGGTAGAGCCCGGCGCCGTCAGCTGTCCAAACGTCCAACCAGCCATATCTTTTCGTCTTCCGCATCCATCACTTCCATCAACCGTCCAGTGCAGCCGCCTTCGTACCTAGCTGCTACGCCAGATAACATTTGAACGGCTCGTCGCGTTCACTCGTCTACGCGGCCACTCATGCACTCATCCCCACGTCATTTCGAGTGTCCACTTCAGCTATTGCACCCTTACCGCTGCACGCGTTTGGAATTTCCTCAGCGATGCTGCTGGTTGCACAAGCGAAAAATATTTCCAAGCCGGCTAAATTGGTGTGGAGCCCGCGGGAGCCAGTGCCAAAGCCTTTGTACGCATGACTATGGTCCGAGTGTGTGTATATGGTATGTGTGAGCCTTTAAGTGCAGTGTGTTGCAATTTGTATGCGTGCAACATTGCAACCTTCAAATTGCTATTGCAAATACTTGAAATGCAACATTCAGCCGCGGGAGCTTCATTAGACGGCTCAACTGGGCATTGACTGCGTGAAGAACCGACGCTTGCTGCACAATAAGCAATACGCAATAATGGACACTGGAGATTAGAGTGCATGTGCTCCTCTCTCTCTCTCCTATTGCAATGCGTATGTAGGTATGTTGCAGCTGCAGCTGGACACTTCATTAGGCCTAAACAATCAGCAACGGCGCTGGCAATCAGTGGTGCATACATTTATGGGCTTTCGAGCTTCTATCACTACCAGCTACAAGTATGCAATCCTCTTACTCATATGTGCATTTACTCTAGTATGTTTACAGTTTAGACTCATCCAGCATGTTAGGCAAAAGTTGTTGAGCTTACGTCTCATTACGCCATTCAAAAGCGAATCCCATGCGGGGTACGTTCGTGATTGGGGGGAAATACCGCGAAATAATCATTATTCTTCATATATTCCGTAAGTCTACGAACATTGGAAGCCCTATATAAAAGACGAAGAGAATAGTTTCCTCAAGGAGTTCGAAATTCAGATGAAAACTGAGCTGCCTGAGAAGAGGATCTCTCCCTATAACAAGTCTTAAGACCCAGGTAATGTCAGTTAAGCGGGATACTATTATGAATTAATAACTCTGTTATGATCAGATTTCCTCCGAGATTTCTGAGGTTTATTTTACGAGACCTCTAAATTAACGATCTCTGTTATGATCGGAATTCCTACTTTTATGTTAAGAAAAGCTTTGTTTTCATTTTAGAGTTCTGCTTTTCTGCCGACTTAGATATGAAACCTACAGGAACAACGTATCAGCCAGTCTCTAATTAAAAGTGAGATCTACATTGGAACACTCTGAATGAAAAACCTCTAATTAAGTGTTTGTGCCCTAGTAGTGCTCATTATGTTACCATGAAACTATTTGCGAGGATTGGATTCGTTTTATAAAGCCCAAAGCTCAGAGCAATCACTTATGATAACGCCAGTATGTAGGAAGATCTGGGTGGTTGGATGAGGGTTCGTCGATCGATTTTTAAGGAATTTCTTTGCATTTGTATTCTAACCTATTCTAATATCAATACCATGACCATCATTTTTAGTATCCGTCAACCTGCATACTACATTTTAAAACCTACTTCCTTGCGCCTAAATATATGTTTCAGTAAATAATTGAATAGGACCAAGAATTCAATTTTCCTTACGTTCTTTAAAAATATTTTTTTTTCACTCAACTGCAAAGCTAACTACATGTTTACAAAAACAAAAAAACAAGTAAGGAAGAGCTAAGTTCGGGTCCAACCAAATATTTTATTCTCTTGTAATTTGCAAGAAACTAAGCAGGGAAATACCTTGAGGTGTAAAAAGTTCAACAAGAAGATAGGAATATACGGACCGACATATGTAATATGTATATGGTGATAGGGGGTAGTATCGACCCTAAGCACTGTTATTAGTAAAACAGAGAGAGAGGGTCCCATTTTTGACACACAGGCATACGTGAGGAAAATATTATCCCTGGAATTCAATTATATATCTCACACATTGACCGATATTTGCGGTAGTAAGTCAACTATAAGTATTGTAATGGGATTCGGTATCTAGAGGCTGCAACTGATTTCTTTGAATTTAGGCAATTTTTGGTCATAAGGTGGCATACTCTAAAAGTAGGTTCTTATAAGATTTATCTTTAACGAATTTTGTTATTTCGGTTTCATTGCAATATCTCAATTTTTACTCAAGTACATAACCTCGACAATTTTTAGGTGATACATACAACCTTTGGGAGAACAAAACTATTACACTCTGCAGCAACATGTTGCAAGAGCATAAAAAAGTGTCGCCCGAAGTAGGTGAAATCACAACAAACAAACACGAAAGGCAAATACCTAAAAGTGTGACTGCAAGTGCGAGCAGTAAGTGCAAGAAATGGTGTGAAGTGTGTTTTTGACCAAGTTAAGACTCTACGGGACTTAGCACACACGTATGCATACATATAGTATACATACTTAGTGCGTGTTGGCGCTAAAATCAACTTTGTATTTGTTTTAGTATTTACTGTGGAATATAGAGGATAAAAACAAGTGCGAAATGGAAAAAATTGGAAAAGTTCAGGCGAAGAAAAACTAAAAGAAATAATCAACTAGTTAATAGTGCAAGGAAAAGCATGCTTACGCAGGTACACAGACATACATAAGTATAAACATACATACTTGCATTATGTAAATAAGTAAGTTTAAGGTGTGTTTATGTGAATATATTAAATAGATGAAAGTTGTAGAAAAAGTTTTAAAAATGACTGCAGGTGGTATTGGTATACTTGTAGTAGTGTTTTAGTGCTAGTAAAAATTGTAGTAGATTTTTGCATACAATTATTTAATGTTATTGCCTGTAATAAATTACACTGCTTAGAATAAAAATACTGTACTGATTTAATGGTATTAGAAAATCGTAGTAGCAAAATTAGTAGTATTTTATAGTTTTTTAACTAATAAATGAATATTAGCAGTAGTAATAGGCTTAGTATTAGCAAAAATAAATTTAAAAAATGTTGGTAATAAAAATATTACAACCGCGGTAGTAGTAGTGAAAAATAGTAGTAGAAAATGTGTTAACAAAATTTTTCATTTAACTTTTTAAACATCTTTTATAGCCTTGATATTAGTCAAAAAATTTTAAAAATGTTTAATATCAGGAATATTACAACGAGGTAGCAGTAGTGAAAAATAGTAGTAGAAAATTTATTAACAAAATTTTCAATTTAACTTTTTAAACAACTTGTATAGCCCTAATATTAGTAAAACATATTAATAAAAATTAAAAAAATGTTTAATACAAAAAATATTACATTACAATAGCGATTTTAGCAAATAGTACTAGATAAACTCTTTATCAAATTTTCAATTTACTTTCTTAAACATTATTTTTGTAGGATTGAAGAAAAAAGATGAATTAGCTTCAATAAATAACAATAATTTTATAAATAGAATTATAAGAAAGGTAAAAAAGTAGTAGCAAAAAAAGTAGTAAAATTTTGTAGTTCATTTGTTAGAAGTCTTATCTTTAGTAAAAGTACAAGTTTTTAAATAAAATTATAAAAAAGTAAATAGTAGTAGCAAAAATAGTAGTAAAATTTTTTATTTCATTTCTTAAAAGTATATAAAAGGTAGCAATAGACTTATCATTAGTAAAATAAAAGTAGAGTACTTAGTTGTAAAAAATTTAAACCATAGCGAAAAATAGTAGTAAACATAAATGCAATAGAATTTAATATTTCAGCAAGAAATGCGATAGCAGCAGTTGTGACGTTTATAATAATAGTTCAAATCTAAAACAGTTAAAGTATTTGGTCAAGAAATTAATAATAGTAGTAGAAATACATATGCTAAGAGTAATGCTATCTAACAGCAAAAATCATATTTGTGGTATATAGTGTTTAAAGCAAATAAAGTTACAGCTGGTAAACTAGTAGTAAAAAAGTAGTAGACAACAGAATTTGTTGGCAAAAAATTAGATAATAATCGAAAAACCAAGTAATAACCTCAACTAATAGTAGCAAATAACACCAGCTATAGGCAGTAACAGAGAAATAAGCAGTAAAAAATTAGTAGTATATTTTAACAAAATTAGTATTAAGTTTGATTTTGATTAAAATCTTTTAAGTTGCAGCATGCAGCAGCAGCATAACTTGCTGTGACGTCGCGTCGACCGAATTTACTTAAAGCATTGCAATTTACATACCTTTTTGGTACTTTTTGCATAAATACACTCTCAAGTACACCTGCATGTGTGTGCTACACAACTCGACTTAAAAGTTTTAAGGCTACAAACACACACGCACACGAACGCAGCAACCAGCTGTGTGGCAAGTTATGAATAGTGCCAACTTAATGTCGCTGGAGTCACTTGAGGAGAAACAGAAACTTAGTAACTACTTTTTTAGAGCGAAATGTGCAGGTCAAGTTGCAAGTGACACATACACGCACCTACACACACACATATATATAAACTTTCGACCTGCACGCAGAAGCACTCGTTCACGTGTATGTAGCTCCAACGGCTGCATTTGAGCGCAAGTGTTGCAGTGAAGCGGGTCACTGAGGCAGTCAGTCAAGCAGCCAGAAGTGAGCTCCGCGTTACACACGCACAACTACACATGTACATGTATACGTAGTACTAACAGTAAGTTGTTCGGGAGTTTTAGCACTTTATTAGTGAGAGGTTTCTTATTTATATTTTTCATAAGGTGACGCAAATACCGTTAATTTTCGTGCTTCACGAAGTTGTTTGAAGATTTGTGGTTCACTTTCCTGTTGTGATTTTCTGGCGCACGCAACTGCAGTTGTAAAGTGTGGCTTAATTAAAGTTGAAGGAGTGATATTTGTTAGAATTTGTAACCATAATGGTCAATTAGTGGCAGAAACTTTAGTAATACCTCACGCTGCAGGCGATGGCCGATGTTTGCGCTGAATTTAGGTGAAACTCTTCTGCAGTTTTAAAGCTTCTTCAACTTAATTTTCCGCAGGGAAAACCAAAATTTTGTTTTGACAAATTTTATTTCAGATTTTAACTTAACTATTTGCATAGTTATCGATTATGTAAATGTTATCGGTTTATTGTTGATCTAATACATGGTATATAATAATAAAATAAATAAAAATTATCGATTTTTGAATGACCACTGAGTGAGTGAATTTCATTAACGCATGATTTTCTGCGATCGATTTTTAAAACATGTTTTCGATAATTTCATTTTATCGAAATTTATCGATTACTTATTTTACTAGATCATAAAAAAATATATAGTGAGTCTTAATTTTGCTATCTCGTGATTTTCTTCGATCGATTTTCAAAATATGTTTTCGATAATTTCATTTTATCGAAATTTATCGATTACTTATTTTTCTAGATCATAAGAAAATATAGTGTAGTGAGTTTTAATTTTGCTATCTCGTGATTTTCTTCGATACGATTTTCAAAATATGTTTTCGATAATTTCATTTATATTATGGACTATTTATTTTTCTAGATCATAAGAAAATATTTTTCTACCTCATATAATCGCTTATACCTTTTTCTAGATTATATCAAATTATAGATAAAAGTCGAAATATATGGTTTCTATCGGTCTCTATCTTATTTAAATTCAGTTTATCAATAATAATCGATTTTATACTAATGAGATTAGACAAATACAAACATAAATTCTCACTATAATCACAAGTATTTGGCATTTATCGTTAACTCATTACGTTTTGATATGAGCAGCGCTTATATAATTTCAATATAAATTCACAAAAATCCCCTGTTCTATATTTATTTTGTATTTAATAATTTTAAACTTCCCTTTTCATCATTTCTTGCTGAACATCACTCAGTAAATACACTTTTTATTTGTAAACCTTTTTTCTACTCTTTCCTTCCACTGCGCTTTCACTAAGTAATTAATTTCCAGAACAAATAAAAGCAGGAAAGCCAAATATGTTTTTAAAATGTTTACCCCCCACGTTAACGGCCTACAATTCTTGCTAAAGACAGCCATAACAGCAATCAGCAAAATTCTGTCGTTAATATTTCTTTAATTTCTCTTTTTCCCCCGCCCGCGCGACCTACATGTAACGCCAGCTGCCGGGCGGTTGAGGCACTTCAGCGCCGCGCCATTAGTGCGTTTGACAAGTTCTAGCGCGCGCGAAATATCGTATCTGCTTCATAAATTTCGAAAGCGCTACACGAAATTCCACTTCATCACTCGGCACAGTTTGTTGTTGGGCAAAACAGGCGCTGAGTTCAGTGTTCCACTTGCTGAGAGGGGAAATTTCAAATTTCACTTATCATTTACAAATAAAATGAATTATGCACGCCTCTCAACTAACACCCCTCTCACGCTCCTCCTCCCCCTCCTCCAACGCCGCATGCATGCTCAAGGCAATGCATCATTAAGCAACTGTAAGAACGTTGCACGCTCGAGTGGGTCGACAACACCGTTGTACCGTTACGATTGCTGCAACTGCTGTTGGCATTTTAACTATCTCTGCCTGCTGCGCGCTCCACTCTGCTCTCTTTCGCCTGTTGCCGCCGTTCCACCGCTGTATTGCATCTCATTCGGCGATCTTGCAATTATCCTAGATCTCGCTGTGTGGGATGCAAATTTTTGCAGCTAATTGCAGCACTTGAAAAGCCAGATACAGGGGAAAGCGTGCAAGGGGGAGCGCGTGCAAAGGAAATAGCGTAAATGCAAATTTCACAGAAGTTCTTCGGGCTAGCAAGAAGAAGAGTCAAGCAAAATTTCACAAAAAAAAACACATCAACAACAACTGCTTACACTAGCAATTATCATCAGGCTGCCAGTGCAGGGCATAACTGTGTTGCAAATTAAACAATTCAAACTACTACCGTGCATGCGTATGTATGCAAAACGCCTGAAAGTATGCTAACAGCAGGCGCACGAAGAAGCGCCGCTCGCTGTGCAGCGCAGAAAAGTTGTTGCTTGGCGTGTTTGCTTTGCAACTCTTTTAGTGGCATATTTTTATAGCATTTCTTTGCAGCTTTTCTTCAAGCTGTTTTTGTTATTGCTATGCCACTGCTCGTTCGAACTCAAGTCGAGTCAATGTAAATGCTGATTAAGGCGAACTACAAGTGGTAGTTGCTTCATTTGCATTAGTTGTTGTTGTCAATCTGGGTGTTGCTGTTATAATAATTATTATTATATTATGTACAGTTGTTTTTGTAGCGTTGCAATCACTTTAAATGGCATTAGCGAATTAAACGCCTGAAGATATGCTACAGAAAGCATATTACAACGGAAAATCTTCATTTTTTTAAATTTATTTAAATTAAAAGTGCCAACAGTTAACTGTGTAAGTGGAAATGAAAAGTTAAGCGCTAAACGAAATTCTTGGATATAATCAGCATCTCAAGTGCGATTGAGTGAGTTTGTACTAAGTATGTACGCATTAGCAGTGGACAAAAACTGTGTTGCGTTCAAGGTAGCAACTTTCGTTGTTTTTGTGTGTTTCGTGGTTGAAACCAAAAAATTACAAATTTAAAAACAAACCAACTTAAAAATTTTCGAAATCTTCGAAATTCTAAATTTTGACAAAATTGTATGCTTAGAGTTTGCAAAAAATTTTAAATTCAACATTCAAGAATAAAAAATTAAAAATAGAACTATATCAAGAATTTTGAAAAAAAACTCCAAGCCAAAAATTAAAAAAATATTAAAAATTTTCAAGACAATTGTTAAAACTCAAAAAAACGAAATCGAAAATTTTTAAAAAGTATAAGATTTTAATAAAATCAAAAACTGAAAAAATGTCAAAGTAAAAATTTTCAAAATAAAAATTCAAAACTGAAAAAATGTCAAAGTAAAAATTTTCAAAATAAAAAAGTCAATGATGTCCATAAAGTCTAAATTTACGAATTTAAGAAACAAAACTAAAAAAAGGAATTAAAACAAGAATTTTCAAAAAAAAAGTTTCAAAATCAAAAATTTAAAAAAATTTTAAAACAAAATTTAGAATTAAAAAAACGAAATTAAAACTTCTTAAAAAGTCAAAGATTTTCACAAAATTTAAATTCGCGAATTAAAAAAAATATAAAAAAATTTTCAAAAATAATAAAAAATAATCAAAACTCAAACAATCTTAAAGTAAATAAAGTCAAAGGTGTTCATAAAATCTAAATTACCAAATTTTCAAAAAAATTAAAATCTTTCATAAAATTTAGTTTAAGAATTTTCAAAAAAAAATCAAAGAATTTTAAAGTATAAATTGAAAATTTGAAATAATAACATTAAAAAATCTCAGATTTTTTACGAATTTTCAAAAAAAAAATTCAAAGAAAAAAAATGCAAAGTATAAATTTTCAAAAATAATAAAATTAAAAAATTTCAGATTTTTTAGAATTATCACCACTATCTTCATAAATAAATTTTCAAATTATTTAAGATATTATAAAATTTTTTTCGGATATTTAATTTTTAGTGTTCTAATTTTTTTGTGAACAGCGCATTAATCGAATAAAATTTAGTAAAATTATGAAAGTATTATAAAAATTATCGGAAATAATATTTTGCCAGAAATCTCTAAGAATTCGCTATAATAAGGAAGAGAGATATTACTACTAGTAATGTAGGGAAGCAACAATAAATATTTTCACTAAATGGAATTGCATAAGCAATTTGAAGATAATCGTATTATTTCAGAATAAAAAAAAAAGAAAATTAAAAAAAATTAAATTTAAAGATTTAAATAAAAAATAAACAAAAAATTATTTTTTAAAAATTTAAAATTTGTACTCACTTAAAAAATCACAGATATATGATTCACACGATGACAGTTTTGGTGATGATGAATGATAAAAAGTCTGCAACAAAAAAATAACAATAAATAAAGTTTTTTTTTGAAACAAGGCCAATAGACCTACAGACTAGTACCGTTTGGCTCATAAATAATAGTAGAGGTCTAAATTTTCTTTATAAAACCACTTAGCAACTAATTATTCAACTAGTCTACTAGTTATGTAACTACTACCAAATGTAACCACACACTTTCTATAAAAAAAAGAGCCATTAAGCGTTGTTATAGCATTATTATTTATTTTATTGTATCATTTATTCGTTTATACATACTAGTACCATTTGGGCTAAGACTGTAACTAGTGATGGATTTCAAAAATTAAAAACGCATTTTGCCTTCACCATTGCTCGCCATTCTACACGGTACAGACCGGTTTTATTCGATTCAAAAAGTTGTACTAGTTGTGTAACTACTTTCAAAAGTAACTACATACTCTCCATCAAACATTGCTGCATTTTGCTGCTGCCATTATTTATATCCATTACTAATGTATGAGCGGCCAAGCAACTGTGTAGTGGTTTTACCCACATGTTTACGACTTGAGCAGCAGACACACGCACGCACGCGCTGCCACTTGAGTGCAGCTCACTTGTGTGGTTTAAGTACAAAATGTGTTTATTAAAAATTCTTGACGAAGACAACATTGCAATGGTGAAGACAAAAAACACATAACAGTAAATGTGTGTTAGGAAGATTTATGTTGCAAGGATTATAAGCTTACAGCATTGTGTTTGTCTGCTTGTGTACCGCCAGCCAGCGTTAGAAAACTCCATGGAAACATAGAGGCGCTCTTTATCTCATTGCAAGCTTTCAAACGCAGCACATGCATTTCCACCAGTTTTTGTTTGCATAAAAACTCATAAAACTCTTATGGAAATGCATGTGTAATTGCATTTATGAATTATTATTTTCCCGACCACTTACACTTACTCACATTTCCATCACACACATCATGGCATGTAAATGCTAAGCACTTTAGGCCACAGTTTTCTGAGCGCAGATAACTGTGTTGCTGCGCTGTGAGGGAAGAGACCTCAAGAACTAAATTAAGCACACGTCATTTAATAATGTGGTTGTTGTTGTTGTCTTGCAAATGAAGTGACTGAAATGTGCGCGCTCAAGGCTCTGGCAAGTTGCATTTATATAAACATTTTTCCATTTAATTTTTTTTTTTGCTGCAAAAGTAATCAAGACTTTTTGTCCTTTGCGAAATGGAAATCTGCTTAGAGGGCCTAACATATAAAGGTACTTCATAAATGAGCACAAACATGAGCGGTTAATGTAGGCTACAAAAATCTGGCAACTATGAAATTAGTGGTTGTTAAATAAAAAAATTTAAATTGTAGAAAACATAAAACAAGAATTATAAAAAAGTATTAAAAATAAAACAATTATAAAAATAAATATAACAATATTGAGTAGTCGAAAACAATCATTTCGTTTTCTAATCAAACTATTAACTATATTTTTCAGACTGGAAACAAGCAAACCATAGTTGTGCTACACGTACTGATAAGCATCGTCTCTATAAACTTACACAGAATTACATTGAGTGACATTACATAAAACAATTAACATTGCACTCATTTTTGAATAGCTGAAATTTTATTTTTAACTTCCCCCAATTTTACTTTTTTTTTGGTTAAATGACGCTTAGAATCTCATCTTTTCAACACTATATAGTATGACACAATGTGGCACAACTGCACACAACTGCAACGACATCTATTGACAAAATACGAAAAGACTTTTTCGACTACCCAATATTTATAGTACTTAAGAGAATTCAACAATTTTGTACTATTTCGCTCGAAACGAAATTACATAAGGAGTTCTCATTCGACTTCATCAAAAAAATATATATTAAGTAGTATCGCAAATATAACCAATAACACAGGGCCTTACATACGTCTATGATTTTTGCTCTTATAAAATATAAAATTTAAATAAAGTGATATGTGATTCACTTAAAAAAAATAGAATTAAATTAAAAAAATCAGTTAAAATTAAAGAAAAAAAGTTTAAAAATCACAAACAAAAATATTAATAATTAAAAAGCAGTATGGAGAATAATAAAAAATATTAAAAATTAAAAAAAAAATTAACAATTAAAAATAAATTTATAGTTAATAAATATAAAAAGTATTGAATTATAAAAAAAAATTTGTTTACAAAAATTTCAAAATTAATTATTTTTATAAGAAAATATTAATTTACAAAATAATGGTTATACAGACATATATACATATGTATGTATGTCTGTCAGGCATAGGGTCATATCTGTATATAATCTATGGTCTATGATAATTTTATTACTGATAAAATCACATATTAAGCAATAGAAATTTAAGAAATTAAGATCTAAGCAAAAAGTTTAAAAATTAAAAAAAAAATATTAAGAATGAAAAAACAAAATTTAAAAACTGAAAAAAAATTTAAACTAAAAATATTTAATTTTTCATAAAACTAAAATTCGTATGTACAAATTTAACTTTTTTTTATAAAAATTTAAAATATAAACATATTTTTTTTTAATATTGACGCCTTTTTTTATTACTACTAAAAACTTCACGTTTTTTTTCAATCAAATCACGTCAATATCAATATGCACTAATTTAAAAGAAATTAATATTTTCCATATCCTTTCCGTGGACGAAGCCTGCTTTCTGCCGCTTCGCCGCTCACCACTCAACGCCAAAACAATGCGTGCGCTGCGCATTCGCTTGCATAATATTGAACCATAATTGCTGCACATTGACCATAATTGACAGTTCATAACGCTGCTGTCAGCTGCAACACCGCGCGCTGAACTGGCCAAGCCACGCCGGTTAACGTGCCACAATTCGCGCTTCACTGACGCCATTCAGCGGCGCCCGGTTGCCGGTCCCTTGAACTGCCAGGAAAAGCAGTTCTTTTATTTTAATTTCATTATGGAGCTCTCAATCTTTTTACTACTTCTTTATGCATGCCGCTTGAGCTATTGGCTGCCAACGCCAGCGACAGCGCACGGCGCACTGAATGCCGCGTAATGGCTGTATTGAAATCGCGCGCTTATTGTTGCTATAATTCTGGCTTTGTTTTAAATGCACAGCAAAAAACGCGTTTGCATACAAATTATTGCATTTAAAATACTTATTAAAAACCCAAACAGCGACATAAATTACCGCGGAATTATTATCACAGCGAACGAAGCCATGCCACAAGTGGCCGAACGCTGCGCGGCAAGCGTGCAGTTGAGTGTTGATGAGCACTTGCCACGAGATTATTGCTATTTATTACATAAAATTCCAGATTTAATAACAAAGCGGATGGAGTGGTAACATACACGCACATTCACACGCACAAACGCACTTGCATAAAGACCGGCCGGTGCTGCAGAGCGTATGAGTGATGTTCAAGTCGTCACATGCAGTAATGAAAGGCATTCATGAAAGTATTTAAAAATGTGCCTGCCGTTATATTTATTTATTATATTGCATAATTTTCACATTTACTGCGTGTCCGGTGCCTAGGCGCAGCAACCGTTGTTCACAACGCTTTAATGTGGAACGCAATTTGCATAAATAAACAACTGGGTTTAAATTTAAAGGCTTTAAGAGCACCACAGTCGATTCTATACCATTTTTATTATTATTAAAATTGAGACTTTAATATTATATTTATAATATAATTCTCTTATAAAACTTACATCTGTTGTGTTATCATATAGTTTAAGAGTTGCCACATGAAAAATATTTTTAACTTCGAAAAATCATCAAGTATTCAGGCATATGTTTATATGTGATATTTCAAAAAAAATATATATTTTTAAACACCGAGTTGCCATATTTTTAAAGATATACACCCAAATATAATTATATATCGAATCAAAACATAAATTTAAGGTGTTTCGAAGTAATGTACGAAGTGTATGTACATATGTATAACACTTTTGTTCATTGACAGTGTTGCCACATAAGATATTTTTGCGTAGCATAATTCAGTTAACATTTTTTTGTTGACCATATGCAGATATACGACATATTGACAATTTCTTATAAAAAAGCATTGTGTTATTTCGTGAGCAGAGTTGCCATCTTATCTAGATATTTATTTAAAGCAGAATTTTAAAATTAAGGCAAAATATGCAAAGCCTCATAATACTAAATAAATTATTTGTTTGAAAAACAGCAAAAAACACTCATGAAAAAAATTTTTGGCAGGGTTACCACTTTAGATATTTCTGCATAGAAAAATTCGGTTAGAATTTTTTTTGGTGGGCATATGTATACGAAATATTTTCTTATAAAAAAATATTGTGTTGATTCGAGAGCAGAGTTGCCATCAATACTTCATATTTTTTTAAAGTCAACTAAAAAATAATGTTGGCATAATGTTCGAAGTATCTTAATTTTGAAAACAATATTTGTTTTTTGAGAAAAAAACGCGCTCATAAAAGAAAATTTTTTGTCAGGGCTGCCATTTCGGACAGAAAAACTTATGCACATCTTGAGAGATTACACAAGAGGCAAAATTTTAATAATGGTACATATAAAATTTCTTAGTAGAAGCTTCATTGCAGAGTTTATTTCATAGATAGGGTTGCCATATTCTATTGCTTTATTAATCTGTTTATATTTACAATATTTCTCACACAATTACATTATAATTTTTGCAAATTACTCAAAAGTATTTCTTAAATTGACCAATATCACATCGAAGTTTTGTTTCGTTTTTCGTGCCAATTTTCTTCCTACTCTTATATTTTTCCTATTTTCCCCCAACATGTACACAAAAACTCCACAATTTCTTTTTGATGAGATTTAATATGTATGGGCCACAAATAAGCGGTCATTTATGCAGCATCTGATACTCACATCCTTCACGAAACTGCACGAACCATAAATTGAAGGATTCTCACGCACTGTCAACTCATACGGTCAATTGGCAAATATACGTTGATGATAAATCCGATATGAATGAGGCAAACAAATAAATCAAATATGCAGTACGGAAAAACAAGACAATGAGTGCCAGCAATAACCACAACAACAACAAAATTTATACATTTAGGAGTGAAAGAGAAAGGAGCTAGGAGCAGGCTGCGTTAGAGAGAGACATAGAGAGAAAAATAATGATAAGCAAGCTTTGTTTTTAGAAATTTTTCGGGAAATTTGATTTTCATTTCAAATTCAATAAATAAAATAAGAAAATATTTGAGGCGAGCATGACATAACTCAAAACTCAAACGTGAATCGAGCCATAAGTATGCTAAATGGCTGCTTGAACGTACGTTAGAATACAAAAACGGGTTAAAGAGCAGTAGATGAGTGAGAAAAAATACATAAAATAGCAATATTGCACGAATGTGTTTACTCAATGTCCGAAATTAAACCATATAAACAGATTTGTGGCAGAAAACATACATAAAGCTCCATTTCGAAGAAAAGCCAAGAATAGACGTCGAAGCTGGCAAGTTGAGACAACAAGCGTGCCACACCTGTCACAACGCATACAAACATACTTTCAGCTGCTGCCTGCTGCGGTTTATTGTCACACACTCACATACATATATCAAATGACAATTTGTGGCAAGCAGTTTGTGTCGGCAAACAGCTGCGCTTATGTGTGTTTATGGCTTTTATTAGATTTGTTGCGTTGTGTGCTTTTAATCTGCAGCATCTTGGTCGGACTGTCGCCGCCTCTTTCCTCCTCTCTCCCGTCTTTTCTTGTGTAGACACTTCCGGCTGTAGTTTGCCAGGATAGTGCTGCGTGTTTGTTTACTTTTTCTGCTTGCTATTCTTTTTTCCTCTCTTTATAGCAATTTCTGGTTATTGTTCTTGTTGTTCTTGCTATCATTGTTATCACTGTCGCCGCTCAAATAACTCTATTGTCAGCTTGACGGATATTGAAGTGAATTTTGCTGTCGGCGTTTGCTGTGTTTAAACGCAACAAAGCAAAGCGAGTCAAGTTTAAATGGAATTAGCGAGTAAAGCAGATGAGAAATCGTTGAGCAGAAATGCAATTGAAAAAGTGAAAAGTGGAAATTATAAAAAAGAAAATTTAAAAAAATAAAAAATTATCCAAAGCGAAAAAATAAAAGCAAAGTAACAAACAAAAAAATATAAAATATGAAAAATATTAAAATATATAGTAAAAACATAGTAAAATATAGTAAAAATATTATATTAAAACAAATATTTAACAAAAAATTAATTTTTGCCACTTTTCATTAATGTTTTTTTTTTTTTTGAACAAAATGTTTTCAATAATGTGTAAAACTTTTCAGATTGTTTTTTACAAACAGCTAGTATATTTTTATAAATATTTTTTAAATTTATCATGTTCAAAGCTTTGTCACCAGATCCATTTTAAAATTAACAAACTAAACAATAGTTACTGAAATTTTGCTTTCAGTTATTTTTAAAAATTTCTAATATTTTTCCTATGAAAAAAAAAATAATTATTGTTATTATATAAAAAAATTATATTTTTTCTTTTAACCAAAAAAATATTATGAAAATTATATTAAAAAAAATTCTAACTTTTCTTTTCCTTTTATTCATGAAAAATTAATTTTGAAAATTAAATAAAAAAAATAATTCTAACCTTTTTGCTTTACATGTAAACCATGAATATCATTTCATTTTTTTTAATATCATAAAGTATTTTTCTAAATTTCTAACATTGTTGTTTTTTTTCATTAATTTTTTAGATAGTAATTTTTTCTTTCAATTTCTAAAATTTTTCTTTTTATTAAAAAAAAAATATTAAAATTAAAAATTTAATATTTGTTACACGAAAAAATATTATGAATATTATTTAAAAAAAATTATAATATTTCCTTTCCTTTTATTGATGAAAAATTAATTTTTATACATTTAAAAAAATATAATACTATTTTCATGCAATAAATTAGCCTTAGAAATAGCGCACCAATCGTTTGTGGTGTACCGTTAGTTTTAACTTGTTCAATCAATTTGATTTTGTGGGCAATAAATTCTACAAGCGCGCGATTGCTGTCAAACACGGCGTATGCGCAACATTTTGAGCGCCACTTTAACTGCACAATTACTCATATGCCATGACAGCCCAAAGCAAAACTGATTTTGTTGTGTGTTAATGCATATATCAATTTCGAACGCATATGAATACATAATTTGTAAAATATTTCCTATTTTATTTAAATAAAATGTGTACACTTAAATTTAAACAGAAACTTGCAATAACTTTCAATTTCCAGCATTTTATGCACCTTGAAATTTTAAACGAAAAATAACCAATGGCATGCAAAGAAATAACTGCATACAACAAACAGCAACTGAGTATTAAATTATGATAAAAAAATACCAAAAAGGAAAACATGATTTTTTAGATCTGCGAAAAAATCACTGGATTCATCTTACAAAAATTCAAAATGGATAGAGGAAAAAAGATTAGAATACTAAGAATACTAGAATTGATGTAAAATATTTCTATCTATCAATACTCTGAATTTTAAAATTAAAAATATAAAAATATTGTATATATGTATTTATACAAGAAATTTTAAATTTTTTAATAGCTGAAAAAGCATTGAATAGCCAACATATATTAAATTTCAAGCTAACTAAAAAATTAACAAAATAAGAACAAAAAATTATCACAAAATGCATATTTACATGCACAAATATACTTCCGGCGCAGATTTTTAACGCCAAAAAGAAATTAATTGTGGCTTGCACACCACAAAATGCAGCTAATAAATTATGCAACAGCTTGTAAGGGTAAAAAGTAGGAACTGGACTGCATTTTTCATAATATGAAATAAATAAAAAATATATTTATAAAAACTAGAATTAATAACAGGCTGTGGTTGAACACCAGATTTCAGCGGAAATGCCGAAAATAATGTGTGAACTAAATTCAATGTGAACTTTTGTAGTTTTTAGACATTTTTTACAGTTTTTTCTAACTTTTGGAAAAAATTGCTATTATATTAAATATTTTCGTCTCAATAATATTAAAAACTAAAATTCTGTGATATTCACAGTCAATACTAAGCATATATGAAATATTATTAAAATATTTTTTGCACACAATTTTTGATCAGCATTATCTTATTTCTATCCGCTTCCATAAATAGGATTTTATTTATCCAAACCAAACACATCAGCATTCAATGTATTATTCATGCTGACTGAATTTCATCACTCATACGCCCTGTTGCACTCATGTATTGCCTCCCTTCATTTCTGATATTATTTATTGCCATTTTGCTGATTTATTTCGACAAACTAATTAATTTCTGTGGTTTTCCAGGCATATAAAGCTTTTTTAATTAATCTATGTTTTATATAAAAATCATTATTAAATTACTAATGAAACAAATTTCTGCGAATTTAGTAACTCGGTGAATTTTCACACGCTAAGCCTGATTAGAAGGAAAGAAATTTTAAATATAGAATAAAAAATAAACAAATAAAATTAATGAAATGAGTAAATTATTAATTTAAAAAAATATATAATAATAAATTTAATTAAAAACAATAATAGCAATACCTCAGAAATGATTATTCAATCAAAATGTTTGTTCCTCTATGCCAATAATCTTCTTTGTCTATAAATCATCTCTCCTCCATTAAATTTGATTTTCAATTACATTTGATTTTGATTTATCTGGGCATCGAAATATGGACTCGTACTGTCTTAAGATTTGGCTTTTCTCCATTATGCTGGCAATAAGCTATTGACTGAAAGGGATTATTTACAGTAATCGAAAAAGTCTTTTCGCATTTCTAATCAAACTTCGACTTATTTTTTTATATTTATAATGAGCTTTAATGAACCAAATATGTACCATTTTTCCGCCAAAGACATTATTCAGCCAGCCAGCTTTTTTAAATGGTTCAAAACCGTTTGATGATGAATTTTACGTTCTTTAGCTATGTCGTGGCTGCTTATGTGACGGTCCAGGCCAATCTTCTTCATAATTTCATAGAATTTTTCAACGATAGGTCGTCCAGAGCGAGGTGCATCTTTCACATCGAAATTTCCAGAACGGAGCTAGCGAACCATTGTTGTGCTACACGAAGTGATACAGCATCGTCTTCGTAAACTTCACACATTTCATTGGTGGCTTGCGTGACATTCTGTCCTTTTTTATTAAAAAAAAATTCAAAATATAGCGAATTTCTTCATTATTTTCACTCATTTTTGCAGCTGTAACTTTTTTTCAACTTCGACGAATTTAATTTTTTGGTTAAATGAAGCTTAAAATCTTCCCTTTTATATACTATATGGTATTACATAATGTGACTGGTAGCACCAGAGACATACGTCTGCAACGACAGCTATTGATAAAATACGAAAAGACTTTTTCGACTACCATAAAACCATTGCACCTCTGCTTGATCTTAGTTTTTACTATGACTGCCACTAAACCTTAGATTCTGCGTCAGTTGCAGCTAATCCTTACCAAACTAAGCTAAGTAAAGTGACGATAAGGAATTTAAATTTGCTTATAACTCAAATTTATTAAATAGCTCTGGCTGGTCAAACTTTGGCTGAGTATTTGCAGATACTGAACATTTTCACTGCTGTGCTTTACTAAACTATTTCCATACTCCGAGTTAGTATAGAAATAAAGCAGTTGAGCATTTCAATATTTCGGTCGAAAGTTTAAGGGTGAAGAGTGGCGGTACGTTTAATCTTTCGTACTAAACGGCACATACTCGTATTATAAAATTTCATGGTGAAAACTTGGTTTCAAGCGATAAACCGAAAACACGGTCTTTACCCAACGATATATGTATATTATAGACACGCATAAATATACAGACATACATGGACTCTAATCTGTGAAATTAAATATGTATATACTCGCACGTTTCTACGGAAGTTCAATTCGAGGAGAAATGAAATGTTTGTTGAAAGTTTTAAGGAGGAAGCCCGTGGCACCTTTAGCTAGCCGGCGTACTCCTTTCAAACCAAAACCATAGCGCCAATAAAGAGCAGAGTATTTTGATATGCAAACCTTCGTTGAATATTGCAAATTTATATTACAGAATTTCAAAATATATTTGAAGGCTGCTTTAAGTCTAATAGTTGCTTTACAGAATATGCTGTATTTCAAGAAGAAAAAGTGTGAATTTTTGTGGTTCTTTAGGCAACAGCTGATTTGTTGCATGCAGCAGGCGGCAAGCGCTTGAGCAGCACAACGCCAAGAGGTGGCTTAAAGTAGAGTACAGCGACAGCAGTGAAGCAGAGTGTGGGCACTACTAAATTGTAGGCGTTGGCGGCAGGTCGAGCAGCTGCTGTGGCAAGAGATAATGGCGCTGCCGACAGCCAAGAGCTTTGGCGTTGACTAGCAAAAGCACTTAATGCTTAATAAAACTTGGCAAGCTTTTGACATGTGCATGTGGCGCTAAGATAAAGCAAACACGCGGCAAAAACAAATTTGTAGTTGCAAACAGTATTTATAGAAGCAAACGCAACAACAAATACACGAGCGCTACTTACAGGAAAAACATGTGAAAAAGGATAAAGGAAAGTACAAAAAATAGTATAACATATATACATACATATATAAGGTTGCCACACACACA
Source organism: Bactrocera zonata (assembly GCA_037783105.1). Lineage (NCBI taxonomy): Eukaryota > Metazoa > Arthropoda > Insecta > Diptera > Tephritidae > Bactrocera > Bactrocera zonata. Next base: position 863,328 of record JBAWJQ010001700.1, read on the forward strand.
CACTGCCAACAGCAGCGCACCCTTTTCCATGCCTGATACCGTTATTTACCACAGCAACACCGCTTTTACCCTTGCACCCGCCTCTTTGCTTGAAAATCTGCACACAACTCGGAAAGTATGCCAGCTATGGCACTCAATCCTTTATCAAACTTATCAATAAAGTGTACAAAAACAACACAACAGGCCCTTGCTATCATCTCCCCACACACACACTTATACATATGAAGGGAGGAAAAACAAAAGTTTGCTATAAACAGCTACTAGTTCAGCTAGCTATTTCCAATAAGAGTGGCAGTTGCTGAAATTGCCTGCATGTGGCATGCAACTACGCCCTCTTAGACTGTAGCCCGCTTTGTCGTTCCCTAACCCGTTCTAAGTAGTTGTCTGTTGTCTTCTCTACACTTGCCACAAAGCTGCGTCATGTAGACTCGCGCTAGCAAGCAAATAGTTGGCAATAAAAAGTTTGCGACGCCAAGCGAGTTGCGAGTTCAAAGGAAAAGCGTATAAGCATGCGTCGCATACTTTAGCTGCTCACCGTGGCAGCTGCGGCACGTCAAAGTAAGTGGTTATTGTCGATGTGTGTCGCTCGAGTGGTGTTGCTACCTTCTCTGAAAGGCATATTCTGCGTCATATCTGTTTTCTAGCTACTCAAGTGTTAAAATCTTCAGTTTTTCCTAGTTCGAAAGTGGCGATCACTTGAAGCAAAATGGTTCATTGGCACTTGGCGACATGTTTTTCAAATATTTAAAAGGAAGAAATGGAAAATGTGCTATATTATATACATATGTATGAAACTACATATAAAGTCAATAAGGAAATATAGATTTTTGTTCACCAATATCGTTGTTATTCATGCTAGTCGTGTGTGGTTTAGTTTTGTGACTTTAGCCCAGCATTCGAAGTAACCCGATGCAATCCATAGTTGCTGGACTAAAACAGCGTCGATAGCTCTCCTGCTCTAAGTTGGCAGAAAGTGCAGCAGAGGCAATCTTGCATTTGTGGTGATTTACCTGGAATACCTTCAGCCCGGTTTTGAACCCTCAGAATGTTGAATGGGTTCTTCTCCACCTCTTGTAGAACAAGTGAAGTCGTCCTGATCCTTTCTGTGCCGAGATCCTTCTCCACTTCGACTTTCTCTAACGAGTTTTTGTTGTCTTCGACGGGGTGACACTTCCAACGCCTCAAGCTATCTTCCCGAGCCTTTCGTACAGAATGTCGTCTACCGTCTTATTGAACTGGAGGATGGAGGTTTAGTGTACTTTACTAATTTCGCTACGCTTAACATCTCCCAGTCGCTAGTTTGCATCTCCGGTTTCAGCCGTTATAGTAGCCGCAGGCCGATCCACCGCCTCCAGTTTCGCATAGGTTCGAAAGCGTTCTGACACCTTCCTCACTCATGACAGCGATGGGTCATCATTACACTTTAGAATTTCGACTCTACTAAGCCATCCTGCTCCATCAAATGACGGCATCCTTGAAAACAGATCTTCTAATAGTTTCCTCTCCACTATTTTTCACTGCTTCGGTATGTCTATCCCAGCGAATTAATGCGGTCTATGACCGACACGATGAAATGTCGTTTCGCAATCGCATTAGTTACCGCCGAGGCTTGGACGTTGTAAGTTTGTCACCCGCGTACTTAACGTCAAGTTTCTCGGCTACTTTCCTGCACTTCTTCTTTTCAGCAATATGCTTCTCACTACGATTCGTAAGCGCTGCATTCAAGGCATTGCACCAGTTACGAGTAGTAGAAGTGTACCCGGCCGTTTTTCGCCTCATTTTTGGCCAAGCCAACCGTTTCACCTCCTCTTACTTCAGCTTGGACTTGATCTCGAGTCGGTTACATATCCCGACCGCCGTGTACCGAGTTTTTAGCTTCAACCTCCTTTGCTTGACATCCTGCGGGCCAATCTCTTCTTGCCAGACTTTGAATCCTCTTCTTATTTCTCCTTTTTTTTCTTGGTCCGAGTCTTCATGAACTGTGGCACCAGTGGTGTTGTGGCCGCTGGCGACACAGTCTGTCAAATCGCGGTGCCCATCAATGGTAGCAGCCTTGTCTCTCACTGATGTTAGAACTGATATCCCAGTCCGGCTCTTTCCATTAGCGACTTTTATATTGAGTTTTGGGATTCGTCGGTTTCTAAACCTAGCGTTTTATACCTATCGTCAAGTACCTTATAAGCAGTGGCCACTGTATTCACCCATTCGCCTACTTCTGAGGTTGCATAAAAAGCAGTCCTCCATAAGAGGATGATTAGGGAACATATCAGTGATCGCTAGGTGTCCGCCTGCCTGCAATATAATGACTCAACTAGACCAAAGTCCGCTTGAACTCTTGACATTGCAAGCTTTTGGCGACACCCATTGCCCCAGAGACAGAAGGATACAGAATTTTCATTTTGAAGATTTTTAGCCACCATTAAAATCTAAAACTTGTATATCATAAATTTATATTATTCCTCTGTTCTTCGGTAATCATTTGCTTTACCACAGTCCTCTCTGTAAATCAACTGTAAATCCATATTTACTGCTTTTAACAATTTTAGAAATATTTTTAAATAAAATATTTTCTCCTTTTCACTTCTTTCGCAACTGAGTCCACACAGTGACTAAGGTAGTCACCGAAATTAATGAAATTCGTAGAAAACTAAAGAAATCTTTCAAGCTTTAAAGCGTTTAAGAAAAATGTATAGCCGAACACACACTAAAACATACAGACACATGCATACGAAAACAAGTGTTTCAGTTTTATTATTGCAGAAGCCGAAAGATATTTATCTTCACACATATGCGTTTGACTATGTGCGATCTTCGCCCATCACCTACTGCGAGCCTAAGCCACTTAATTGCCACACGAGCAGCGTAATAAATATGCAAATATTTAATAATACAAATTTATGACTCGAGTGCTTGCTACTTATTTATTTTCAAAGATATTTTTGTTACTTTCTTCATTTTTCATTACTTTTTCACATTCTTTATTTGCGTCTTATCATTATGCTTACACGCTGCTGAAAAGCTTAAGCTCAAATGACAAAAGCAAGCATATGAGTAAATATATGAAGAAGTGTGAGTGTTTGTGTGTGTGTTGAAAACAGTGCTGTTCGTAATCCAACAGCTACAAGCCGTAAACAAACTGAGGCTTAACACTGTGCAGTAAGCGATTGGGCCGAGTAGAGGCCTACGTGTAGTGGCAGATACGTTTTTGCCTGCGTTTGTATGTATGTGTGCCTGTTGCCCCGCTGTGAGCATTGGGTATACAAATTGACATGCTTATCTTTGTTTGTGAACGAAGCACTCTAAAGCCCTTTGCATATATGTACATATGTAGGTAAGATTTTGCATGCTGGATTGTAAGCTGTTTGGTATATATTGTAGATATTTACAAGTGTGTATGTAGAAATAAAAGCAAGCAAATGCATGTACATATGTGAGTGGTTTTGAGCAGGCAAAATGAGTACAAACATAGTACGGATACATATATTCGTAATACTGAATACTTCTTTTTTTTTTAATGCAAAATATGTATTCAATAAAAGATAATTCTTTACACAAACCAAACATACTATTTTTACAAAAAAAAAATTAAATTTAATTTTTTTTCAAAATTTTAATACAAACAATTTTTAGCTTTTTTGCAAAATTCAATTTTTTGTATTTAAATTTTTTTTCAAAAACTCTAGCTTTTCAAAAAACATCAAATGATTCAATAAAAGATAATTCTTTACAAAAAAATGTTATTTTTACAAAAAAAAATTAATTTAATTTTTTTTTCAAAATTTTAATATAATATAAACAGTTTTTACTTTTTTTTGCAAAATTTAATTTCTTTATTTAAATTTTGTTTTTTTTGAGTTTTAGTTTTAAAAAGGATAGCTTCAATAAAATAAATTCTTTACAAAAACTAAAAAACAAAAATTATTCAACTTTTTCAAAATTTAAAAAATGATTTAAAAAAAATACTATTTTTTCAAAATTTAATTTTTTATTTAAAATTTTTTAAAGATTCTAACTTTTCAAAAAACAACATGATTAAATAACAAATAAATCTTTACAAGTAAAAGACATATGTATTTAATAGATTTAAATTTAATTAAATTTTTAAAATTGTATTAAACTCAATCTCCATTGCTTGCTATTTTATCCTTTATTTCTTTTTTTATTGCTTTCGGCCACTTTATATTTCAAGTTTATTTGATTTTTGAAAATTAAAAAAATATATTATAATTATTAAAATGTAATAAAAAAATTTAACAATTATTAAAATGTAAACAAAAATATAATAAAAAAAATAATCCAAAACTTTTTCAAAACTTTTCAATTCCATTAAAATTTTTTGGTTTTATACCGTTCCAAGTGGATTTGGAAGCTTTGAAATATTTTTTTCAAAAAAGCAACCTTAAAAACCAACTTTATTTTCGAATATGAAGAAATTTGTATACTCAATATTTTATACGAACATTCACCAAATGGCTTTGAATGACGTAAAATGCCACAAAACCAATTTTGCATAAAAATTTTTAGGTTTAACCAAAATTTTTCGAGCGAAATTATATTCGGTTAAATCTAAGAATTCATAATTTAGGATTTTTTCAAATGTTATAAGCAATAACTGAAAGCATGAAAATTCAACTCAACACAATGTATATACTCGTACACACATATATGCAGGTACATGCACATACATTCTACCAAAATGCTATAAAAAGTAGCAATCGAAATGAAGAACAGAAAAATAAAAGTCTCTTTCATTTTTCCGAGAAGCGACTGAGCAAATATCAAGCAATTGCGCACTCAAAGCCCCAGCATACAATACACATACACAAACGCAGTCAGCCATTACACTCGGTTTACCTGATGACAGCACTCATACTCGAGCAGTGGTACTGAGAGGTTACGTATACGCAACGCACGCCTACCAATGCAAACAACTAATTGACCACAATTTGATGCAGACAGACATGCTGGTGAAGGGGCAGAGAAATTAAATGAAAAGAAATGAGAAATGCAATCATTTTACAGTTTTTTAAAATTGTTTTCGGCAAAATTGAGCAACAACAATAGTACATACATACATACATATATGTAAATGCAATCAACTACAAGTGCAAGTAAATGTGCACGATTTTATAAAATTGGTTGGATACGTGTGTATATATATGTACTGTTTTGAATTTGAATGGCAGTTACTGGCAGATGGCAAGCGAAATTAATTACAGATCCACAAGCAATGCAGGAAAAGCAAGTGCCTCAGGTGGAAGGAGTTGAGGCGCTGAAGCAGCACACTAACCGTTGGAAAAGAGTGTTTGTGGATGAAAAAATAACGCAGGCAAGCACCTTTAGTAGATATGAGATAAATATAGTACATATGCTACGAAAGCGATTCGCTCCAGTAGACGGAGTTATATCTGCAGTTTTTTGTTTACATAAATATCTATTAATGCCTACAAATGTTGCCAAGCCATTGAGATTAAGAGAAATGACAGAATTTTAATTGAAACAGATAGAATTTTAGTTGAAAATAGGTAAAAAAAACTTACAAATTTCAAATTTCACAAGAGAAAAATATTCTAGAACTGAAAAATTTTAACTGAGAAAAATTGCAAAAATTGGATTTGATGGGTAAAAAAATGTTCTAAGATTAAAAAAAAATTAAAAAATTTACTTTTTTGTATATGATCAAATATACTTCGAATTTTTCATTTAGTATGCTAAATATTATTTTAGACATTAAAAAAATATAAATAGATATATATTTCTTTTTAAGTTACAAAACTGCTGCTAATAAAATTTCAACAATACAAGCAAAAAAATACAAAATTGAAATAATTTGATAAAAAAAATAACACATAAGAAATAAAAATAATGAATTCTAAATGAAATAATAATAAAGTAATCAAAAAACAAAAAGAATTAAAAATAATTATTCACAAAAAATATTTTAAAATTTCTTAATAATTTCGAAATTTTTTATAAAAAATTTTCTTTCATCAAAATGCATTTAGCAATTATATTTTTTAACGAAATATTGCAATTTTTTTGGGAAAATTCTTAAATTTTCAAAAACTTAAAAAATTAAATTTTTTTAGCAGAATTTCAATTTTTATTTGTAATTTCATTACATTTATTACAATTGTATTTGTGATTTCTAAACATTTGGTAAAAATTTTAATTTTGCTAAAATTTTTAATTTTCCTAAAATTTGTAATTTTTGACTTTTTTTAAATTTAAAAATTTTGAAAAAGTTAAAATTTTTCGTAAAAAACTATTTTAGTTTTGAAGAATACAAAATAGCTTTAAGTCAACTGACTTTTCATGTTTTGAAAACTTTTTTAATTAATTTTAATGAAAAACTTTTAGAAAAAAAATTTTATTCGAAAAAATTATACAATTACTTTGTTACGAAAATTATAAATTTCTTTATAGAAAATTTTAAAGAAAAAACTTATTAATTTTTTTAAGAAAAAATATAGTTTTTTGAGTGCTATTTTATTAAAATATTGGAGTTTTCTGAAAAGTTTGTTGGGAAAAAAATGCTTTCATAAACCCACAGAACTATTTTTGCTGGAACATACCACTATTGAGTAAGTAGTTTTACATATGCATCGGTTACGCTACAACTAGGCAACCCTACACTGGCAATTGAACGCACGGTCTCAGCTGTCTGCTATAGCAGCTTTGTTGCTTTATTTGCATGACGACTGTTGAAGCAACTGTTAGTACGACCGTTCCAGATCTTTCATTGCTGGCAAAATGTTGTCCATTTTTACCGATTTTCTCTTGCTTTGTGCTTCGTAGCTTGTACCTATATTCCCTGCACAAGGAACAAGGTAGCACAATCCCCAATGAGTGACAGTCAAACGGCAACAAATAAACTTGCAACTAACTAGTTGTAGGCAAATGGGAGCATATTGATATGCGCAGTTATGTTTGCTGTATGTATGTACGTATGGACATATGAATGCGTGTATGCAAGTTATGTTTGAAAATTCATGGCGCAATATGAAAGTAGAACGCGTTTGCTTGTTGGTATGAAAATACTTGGGCTCTTGCCGCCAAAATCTCGTTGCTGGAATTTCTGTGCGCTCTGCCAGCAATTTGGTTGCCAGTTTGCTCTGCGGATTTTTTACAATTTATGCAAGCAGAAAGAGCGTAATTTCATAGGAGTTCGAAATTTACAGATTCAATCAAAAAAAATTTTGAATAAATTTTTTTATAAATTTTGAATTTTTTTTTCATTCCGATTTTTTTTTAATTTTCTACTAAATTAAATACTTTTGAAAAAAAAATGTTTAACAAAAATTTTATAAATATTGAAAACAAAAAAATCAAAAAATTCTGAAAAGATGTTTTTAACAAAGATGTGCAAATCATTTATAATTATAAAGGAAAGTTTATATAAATTTTGGAAAATATGTTTTTTGATTCTGAAAATTTGGAAAATTGTGATAATTTTTTTTAAGGCAAATGTATTTGCTTAAAAAAAAATTTGCGAAATTTTATTAATTTTGAAAAATTTAGAAATTATTATATTAATATTTATTTTGATAAAAAACATGAGAAATTTGTGATAATTTTTTTAGCAAATACGTTTACTTTTGAAAAAAAATTTTAGCAAAATTTTATTAATTTTGAAAACAAAAAAAAAAACGTCAGAAAATTGTGATAACTTTTTTAGCAAATACGTTTGCTTTTGAAAAAAGTTTTTAGCAAAATTTTACTAATTTTGAAAACAAAAAAAAACGTCCGAAGATCTGATAATTTTTGTTTAGAAATTTATGATATTTTTTTTAGCAAAGATGTGTAATACATTTAAAATTATAAAGAAAAGTTCATAACAATTTTGAAAATAAAATTCTGAAAATTCAAAACTTTTTTTATATTTTCTAATACAATTGAATACATTTGCTTTAAAAAATGAGCAGCAAAGATGTGTGCTAAATTTAAAATGTCAAAATAAAATTGTAAAAATATACATAAAATAAGTTTGATTCAACATTTTTGAAAAATTCAAAATGCCACAAAGTTTTAAAACAGCTGTAACACGCACACGTTTCTTATAAAACGTGCGCGATGCTGGCATTGTTTTTTCCACCTCTTTCTCTCGCATTTTTGCTTTATACGCCTTGGTATATGTAACTGTGCTCTGTAAATGCAAGTGCATTTTCGCACGCTTCATTTATTTGCGTTTTGCCACTTTCTTCATGCTCTACTTCGTCTTCACCGCTTTTATTAATATATTTCTTATGTTGCCTCGAGTCTTGGCGCCATGTTTTCCTACCCATTGTCTGGGGTATTTTCAATTTTTGTTTTTCGTATTGCTTTTGCCAACATATTGTTTACTAGAAAGGTATTAAGTACAATTGATACAAACACATACATATACAAATGCATACACATATGTATAAGGACATGCAACAAAAATTCGGCCAAATATTTTTACTTTGTTTTTATATTGTTTTTCACACAAAGCGATCAAGCGAAATGGGTCAGCGATGACTGAGTGTGTAAGAAAGTATGAATATTTATATGAATAGAAACAGAACAATGCATTGCCGAAATATCCATGTATGTGAGCATAGATTTGCAATATTAGAATTTATGAAATTCATTAAATATTTCATCATCAAATATTTTTTGTTGTATTTTCTCTTTTTTATTTTTTTAAATCCGCACATATTTCATCAAGTTCTATGCCTGCCTCAAATATGAGTCAATTTACGCTTTTGTTTACACATCCGAGTTGCATATACACATACATATATATGTATGTATGTATAAACTACCTCCTAAGCGTAAGCTATCAGTCGGCTCTCTTTTAAATTACCACTTAATCCTTTACTCTGTTTTCTTTGAATTAAAGTGCAAGCTCAAGCTTAAGATCAAATAGAAATATGCTGAGTAAATAATGGCATTCGATTAGGCATGTGTACATGTATGTTGTGGGTGGCTGTGTGAAACAGCAAATCTAGAAATATCTTGCAATTATTTTTATTTGCTGTAAAACTAGCTTCGACATAAGCTTATTAAATTTAAAGTAGAATAGTATCGAAAGAATTAATATTTTCAAAGTCTCAATATTTTAAGGATACATATTCATGTATATAATGTTGCCATTTATATTTTTTTAACACAAGTATAAGTAAACTCTACTTCAAATAATAATACAATATTAGCACTTGACCACACGGCGTAAACGTAACATTTTGAGCTGTTAGGATCAATAATAGAGTCAAATGACCGATTAGGATACCGAAACCGGGAAAGGAAAAGTACTTCTTGCCAAAATATTACAGACCGTTCAGTATAACATCCTTCCCACTAAAAAGTTTGGAGAGCATCTGTCACGATCTTATCAAACGACAAATCTCACGACACCGTTTTGAGTCCAGGCAGCATGCGCATGTCAAAGGAAAGTCGGTAGAGATAAGCGAAAGTTACTAAGAAAAATGAGAATTTACCCTATCGGCATTCATTGGCGTGGAAAGTGCATTCAACAACGCAGGGTAGAACTTCAAAGTTGTCTGCTGCGCGGACGATCTCACTGTCCTCTGTCAAGGGTTGAATCTTAATCGCATATCCCGACGCATAGAAACGACTCTTGGATCTCCTCCGGTCGGGCAGAAGCAGCAAGTTCGTAAACGTTCTAGTGAATAACCAAGCAATAATTAAGGCAATCCGTAGTGCCAATACAAATTATCATTGGGTTAGGTCATGCAGAAGGGCAATCAACAGACTTTTAGCAGGAAACACAGTTGATATTATCTGGGTACATGGTCATATAGGAATAGAAGGAAATTAAAAGGCATACAAGCTAGACCGCTCGGGGAGAGTTGGACATACAATCTATCTAAACCAGGCCATTCTGTTTCTTCGAGGATTGTTTGAAGCAGAGGACTATAAAGGAACACCTCAGGCCTTGGAACACCACAAAGTTACTTTGCGGTAGTGTTGATGGTGGATCTTCTACTTCTAGTTAGGCAAAAGGGAGCTTAGCAACATTATAGAGGCCAACTAAACTTAAGATCCCACCTTCAGAAAATGAGATTAATGAATTCGAGGGAATGCAGGACATGCAGGACATGCGCAGAGGATGCTACTCTCACAACTATAACTTAAGAGATAGTGGGCAGCTTGATGGAAAAGAATCAGAATCAAATTTAATTTATTTTTTTTCTAAAATTAAAAACTAAAAATTGAATATATAAGCAACTAAAATAAAATAAAGATTACAGCACGCCTCATTATTTTCTCTAAATATCTCTAAAGCATTGTCTTAAGTAGGGATTAAATCAAAATAGAGCGAGAAAGCAACTGCTTGCTAAGTCTCATAGCGTCTGAGTTAAACCCCGGAGACTAGCTTATTTAATCTCTAGCGAACACTGGCAAACAATGCACCGTTAGACGCGCTGCAGCAGGTCAACCGAAAAGTCAATTGGCGGCAGAAAGAACAACAACAATAGCAACGTAATACATTAACCATATGCAGCAGACAAAGCGGATATGTCTATGTAATGTAGATATGTATGTTTGCGTGTATACACACATTCATCACTTTGTAGAATCAATGTATTCATATGCGCTTGTAAATTTCGATATGAATGCAATAAGTCAGAGACGCCGCGCTGATGTCAAATCAAATGTCACTTTATGTCGGTCGAATGACAGTGAGCAAAAGTTGAGCCACGGTATGTGCATGTGTGTGCACAAAAACAATTCAATACCGGGCGATTTGTTATGGCGGAGCTGATTGTAAATCATATTTGTGAGAGTGTGTGTGCTTGCACTTATGCAGATTGTGATTGTTGGCATTATGGATGCTTAGCAACACTGTTGTATTGACACAGATGATGTAAGCAGACAGACAAACATATAAATAAGCTGGGATTTGAAGGGATCTGCGCAAATAGATATTAAGAGGAGTGAGTGTATGTGCTTAAAGCGAGATATATGCACGTTTAGAGGCAGGCATACAGTGTGTCAAAAAAGTGCTGACACAAGAGATAAATAGCTTAACTGTAAAAATTTTTAAACATATTTTTTTTCAAATTAAATTTTATAAAATTTTAAAATCAAATATAATTAATAAATACATTTTTAATATATAATAAATTTTGAGAAAACACATTTTTTAATTTTTTAATTTATTAAATAATAAATTTTGAGAAAAAACATATTTTACCTAAAAAAAATTAAAAAAAAATTAATTCAGTTCTTTAAATTTTTTTCCATACTATTTTCGAGAAAAAAAAAATTAAATGAATTTTTTTTTTGTTTATTTGTAAATATAATAATAACAAATACGTTATATAACACAAAGAATAAATAAATTGTTTCAAACAATTAACTTAAATATCCGAAAGAAAAATTAAAAATATTTTTTGTTTTTAAACAGTTATTTTTAGGTTAAAAAAAATAAATTAAAATTCTACCAAATTTTTTTTTGGAAAGAAATTAATTTTTATACATTTTGGGAAATAAATATTTTGGATAAGAAAAGTTATTTTTAATTTTGCTTTTTTAGTAATACTAAGACCAAAAATAAATAAATAAAAATTTTTGACAGAAATATTTTGAAAAAAAAATTAAATTTATTTAAATTTGAAAAAAAAGTACTTTGATTTTTTTTCAATCAAGATATATTTTGAAAAAAATTAAATTTATTTAAATTTTGGAAAATAAGTATTTTGAATTTTTTTCTAAAAATTCGTAGAGGAAAAAATTATAAAAAAGTCAAGTTTATATATTTGTTATTTTTTTTTAAATCAAATTGTTTTAACCCTTCGACCACCACTGTGCGAATAACTTCAAGCTAATATTTCTCCATATGTATTTCTATGCTATGTTACTAATGATAGCAGGCTAAATATAAATACAAGTATTAACATAAGTATGCTGCAGTTAAGTGCTTGCTAGTGGCAACAGCTGCTGCTGGAAAATTTTTGTATTATATAAATTGCTGTTACAATTTTTTTTTCTTCAAATACTTAAGCTAATGTGGGTATTAATAAAGCTTACAGAGTATTAGTGATGGCTTTTTGTTGCCAAAGACTTATGTTTATTTATTAGCATATTGTTGCATCACACATGTTACATTCATACATTCGCGGACACGTGTGAGTAATGAACTAGACCACAAATGATTTGTGGAAATAAAAAAATATTAATTAAATTCATAACAAAATTTTCATAAAATAGTATACATTTATGGTTATAAAAATAAATTATAAAAAAAAATTATAAAAAAAAAATAATTAAAAAAAAACATTTTAAAGAAATAAAATTTATATACAAAACCAAAATTTAAAAAAATAAAATTAAATTTACATAAAATACAAAAGTAAAAATTTAAATACTTGAATATGTGCGATTATAGAAATAAATTATAAAAAAAAATTAGAAAAAAATTATTTAAAAAAACCGTTTTAAATAAATTAATTTACATACAAAAAAATTAAAAACAATTTAAAATAAAAAAAATTGATTAAATTTATATATAATAAAAAACACAAATTTAAATACTAAACAAACAAAAAACAATAGTTTTACTCAAATATTTATTGATAAATTAACGATCTCACACACACAACAGCAGTTGACTAGCAGCTTGTTGCAATTAATTTAATTGCCACATTCAGCAGCGAGTTTACGCTCGGCTTTAACTGCATTTCAAATATTTGCGCTGCATGCAAGCCGACAAAATGACTGACAGCCACACACTGGCGGCGTGCGTATTTGCATAATAAATGTCTGCATAAATATGGCGCATAAATATTTGCACCAACACACGCACACATTCACACGCTCATATTGATATGAAATTACCATATTAACAATTTATTATATTTTTTAGTTATGGCTTACATATTGCCATAAAGTAAATATGCAAATGCCAAGCACACATACATATACATATGTATATGCCATACACATAACGGTGCAGCAAAATTGCATGTCCGAACACTTCATAATCGCACATATTGCACTTACAAGTCTACAAGTCAGCCAGGCAGCCAGTCAGTCAACTTGTCATGTTGCATTCGCACGCTTCATTTGTTCGCTGTGCTGGCCTCCGGGGCGTATGAGCGACATGCAAGCGTAAAATGCATAACTAAATGCAGTTATGTAGTGATATTAAAATTATTTAAAATGCACACACACACACATATGCTCGCATTAAAATTTACCAAAGCTGTTACATATTTAACTGGTGAATGCCTCTGGTGTATAGCGTGTTCAGCGTGCGCCGCTGCGTATGAGTAACATATGTAATCTGCGTGTATTTACATGAATTATGTAAGCAGTTATGTGTGCATTTTGACTAAATGGCCTTTTGTGTGTGCGCTTGTGTGTGACGTGCTTGCAAATATTGCATTCTATTGACGTTTAGGCTCGTTTCGGCAGATCGAGTTCAATTAAAATGTAAACTGTAATTGACACTTTTGCAACATTTTACATAAAATTTTTACATGTGGCCAGCGGCAAATCGGCCTTGGGGGAAACGCCGGTAATTGGCATGTGAGGCAGGAAATGTGTATTGCGTAACGCAATATTAAAATTTACCACAAGAAATTCTAAGTTTAAAATATACAAAAAATTTACGTGAAATGCACCCGGTGGGAAATTTGAAGTGTTACAATAAATAAGGATTTTGAGACCGAAAACTCTTATAAGAAAGAACACCAAGCAAATTATTTCAATTTAAAAATTTTAAGCCTTGAAAAAGTTGAAAAAAATTTCAACAAATTTAGAAGTTACATTTAAAGAAATTAATTTATAATAGAAAAATTTTCAAAGATACCGCAAAACACATTTTTTCGAAACTTTTAATATTATTTTAAAAATAGACAATTTACGCAATAAATTAGAAAACCAGCAAAATTAAAAGATTTTGGCAATAAATTTTAGAGCAAAAATAACTCTGATTATTAAAATATTATAACGTTTTTGAATGAAAAAACTTTAAAAAGTAAAAAAAAAAAATAATTAAATTTGTTTAAAATTTATTTTAAATAATTTTTATTTTTTATTAAAAAATGTTTATTTAAAATTAAATTTAAATAATTTATTTATTTATTTATTATACTTTTATTTTCTGCTTGCGTAATAAAGCCAAAAATTATTTAAAAATAAATTTTTAAAAAATTGAATTAATTTTTTTTTAATAAATAAATTATATAAATTGAATTTTAAATAAACACTTTTTAATAAAAAATAAAAATTATTTAATTATTAATTCAAATTTAAAATTAATATTTTTTTTTTAATTTTTATTGTCAAATTATTATATATATTTTAAATATTACATATTTTTGTTTTTGAGCATCTACTCATATAACAAGAGACATGAGAATTCACCTTTTGTAAAAAATATAAAAAAAAAAATTTCTCATAACTTTTTAGTAGCTAATGGAAAAATTTACAAAAAACATAAAAGGCTGCATTTAGATAATTAAAACCCATCATTTGAATTATTAAAAATTTTCATTATATAAATATATAAAATTTCAACAAAAACAATTTAAAAGCATCGGGTATATCAACTCATAAAAAAATAATACCTTTTTCTGAAAAAACTTATACACAATAGATTTTAAAGCGCACAAAAAGTAGCATAAAATATTTGCGTAAAAACACACTTACGCACGACGCTGATGAACGGCGTAAAATTATCGCCGGTCAGACTAATGTTAACCGCAGTAAAAACTTGAAAAATGAAAAAGAGAAAAAAAACGTTAACTTCGATTGTACCGAAGCTAAAATACCCTTCACAAAAAAAATTAAAAAATAAAAGTGAAAAAAATTTAAAATAAAAATGTGAAAACACTGCTAGCATGTTGAAAGCGACAGCAATAAATATGCACACACCCACACGCGCACATACATACATAAAGAACATAAAATATGGCAACATTGCTGACCGGCCTACTGACTATGCCGGCAACTAACCCAGTCACTGCAGACGAGCAACGAAAGCAGGGATTTGCACAAGCATGTGCTAAGCTTGCACAACACGAAGCAAAAACTTCACACACTAACACAAAAACAGTATGTATACGTATAAACGCACACACATACACCCACACAGCTAAATCAAACGCCGAACGCGCACAAACTCTCTCGACAATTCGTTGAACTTTACTCCAAATTTAACTGCTATTGCTTTTCCGCCAAACTTTGTTGGTTTGTTGTTGTTTTTCTCATTTTGTTATTGCTTTGGCGAATTCCCGTTTGTCGGCTGCTTGTTTATCAAATGTCATTACCGCAAAGTAGCAAACCCGAAAGGTAGTAAGAAATGCGGGAGAGGGCGAAGGTAAGCAGTGTGAGTGAGCGTGGGCGTAGGGAGAGACAGTGAGTGTGTGACAGGAGCACTGGTAGGTCGCTGAGAAATGACAAAGCGGCTGACGCGCCAACAACTCGTACATCAAATTCTGGCTGCCAGTGGACGAGCGGCTCAGCAGCTCAGGCAATCATAGCCGAAATATTTTTGTTTTTGTTGCTTTGGCTGTGTGTGCTTTTACAACGTATGGCAAAGGCCAATGGCTGATGGCTGAGGCTAAAAGTGGGCACATGACATGACAACCACACTCACAGAGGAGAGAGGAGCGCATTGTCCTTGATGGCACTCACAGCGCGACATTAAAAATTAATAACCGTACACAAGCGGACAAATAAGGAATGCCACACGAAGTCACTTACAGTGATGGATTGAAATGGGCTGACAGGTGCAAAAAAAATCTGACGTTTTATTACAATTGAATGGAAGAATCAAAAAATCGAGGTTATGTTCAATAACAAAAGCAGCGCTGGAATCCCGTCGGTTCGTTCTTATTTACCCGTTACAATGTGGGCTACAGAAGGTCACAGAGTAAACAGTTTAACAGTAGTTGGTTGGAATCAAATAAAAATAGAGATAAGCGGTGGTTCTCAACGTTAAGAGACGCCAGCTTATGTGAGACGGAAGCCCGTAATCCGAAACTGAATTAATAACCCACGTAGTCTCTATGGAGACTAGGTTAGGTTAGACGGAATGTTGGAACCCTAAGATGAAACAGCTGTAATCAGATCTTTAAATCGACAAAACGCCTTGAGGTCAGTACAAATCTGCTTCGGCTGCATTTATTTATATTCCCGAGAGTTCAGCGAGACATCTGAAAGTTTGAGATGTGTGTGTAAGCATTAATCTCGCAAAGGTGAGACAGTCAAGAGGAGTGCTGAGAAATTTTTTCTTCGTATTTTTTTAAACAGCTTATGTAACTGGCATCCGCTTGGACACCGATAGAGAAATGGTCTGTTAGAACCCCTACAATTAGGTAATGGCTAGACTTACTGAAGGCGAAGAACTCACTGGACCTATTGCGATTCACCTTGAGCCCAAAGGATCTTCCGACAACGCAGGAACTAAGGATAGTCCAGCGCTGACCAAGATACCGCGAAGCCCAACTAACCAATAGTAGTAGACACGAAGTGTTTAGAGCAAAGACCCGTTCCCATTCTGTTGATAACGAGACTTGGGTTCATTTTCTCGCCAACTCGTCAGCTTTGCAGTTACCTGCGACTCCGCTGTGGCTTGGCAATCATACTAGTCGTATCAGATATCCCTACTTATATAGCCACCACTGTACTCCGGTACATCACACACACACACACACAAACACAAAGGCAGCTTTAAAGGTATTGCTTTCAGCATTTGAGCTATGCCATGCTCTACAACTCTGTGCTATGCTGGATGAGTGCCCTCATTCGCTTTGTGTCACTCATCAATTCAGTTTGTGTGCGACCCCGCCCACCATACTGCCTTTAAATCCCCGCTTGGTGTATGCCATCTGCAGCTGGTTGACCTGCTGCCTTTTGCTGCTCACAAAATCATGATGCAATGCTTGTACTTTACGGCTGTCCAGAAGCGAAATTCCCATTGAATTATCGCTGCTTTTGCTGCCATTGAATTTTTTCCCCCAGCAGTAACAGCTTTAAGCACAGCGGAGGGTAAGAGAGTGTGGTGGAAATGAAAGAAATGCGTTGCATTAATCAAGCGTTAGGATTACAAATGAATTTCAGGCATTGCAAAGGTGGCAGGAAAAATAGTGGCAGCTTTGATTTATAAATAAATGCCGAAAAATATAAAAAAACACCAGTTATAGGACCAACATTTTTTACAGGAAAAAAGTAGCTGCTTCGATTTGAAACAAAATGGTAAAAAAAAGTTTTCAAAATTTAAATTTTAAAATTAAAAATTTTGAAATTTTCAAAAAAAAATTTAATTTAATTTTTTTTTTCATTTAAAATTTTTTTTTAAGTTTCGAATTTTTTTCCAATTTAAAAAACTTTTTTTCGCCATAAATAGATTTTTTAAACTTGTAGTATTCAATTTAAATTCAAAAAACATTTTTTAACTCCAAAACTTCTAATTAAAAAAATTTAAAAAATTTTAATTTTTTTTTCAATTAAAATTTTTTTTAAGTTATGAATTTTTTTAAATTTAAAAAACTTTTTTTCGCCATAAATAGATTTTTTAAACCTCTAGTATTCAATTTAAATTCAAAAAACATTTTTTAACTCCAAAACGCCTAAAACTGTGCATCAACTACTAACTCCAGCAGTGTTACCGCTATGGTTAGAAAGTTTGTGTCTAAATGTTGCATGCTTTTGGGCGAAGAGTGCATGTCTGCCCAGTAAATTACACGAAGTAAATTTCAAAATCTCGCTACAGTAAATTTTCATTAAATTTTAATCAAATTTTAATAAATTACTTAACTTTGTTTAATTAAAAATCACCGAAAAAAACTTTTTGCTGACCGCAAATAAAAACAAATACACTCACATACGTTAGCTCTCGCACACCTTTGTGCTCCAGCAATCCCTTTAGTGGCTTTCGTCCACAAAACATAACGGTCAACTTTAAATTTTCACTCAAAATGCCGGCAAAACAATACCCCAAACAGTCGTTCTGATGCACAACAGCAGATACATACACACAGCGGCACACAAATAACCCTTAAATTGAACAATAACTAAAAAAAATTAAAAAAAAAACCCTGCCAGACTTTGAAATTTTATATGGGTTATTATTTTTCGGCCATTCTAAGTCAAACTTTTATAAAGCTTTCAAAATCACACACATGAATACTAATTAACTCATTAATATGTTATATGAAGGTCGTTGGAACGCAAACAATTTTGCTAAATTACACATGTACATTACACTATACTAATTATATTCACTAAATATATACAAGCGACTGTTTTAAGTACTATTGTTGGACAAAGAAAACGCTTTAAATATTCAAAAGCGCAAACAAAAACGATCTGAGTCGAGTAATTTCATTTTATTGACAACCAAAACAACTAAATACAAACATTTATACATATGTATGTCTATATATGTATATTTAGATACAGTATAAATGCCGCATAATGACAGTTTTAGACCGAGCTTCTCCTCACAATTTTGGGTTGCTGTGATTTTATTTTTTTATATAATTTTGGTGCTTTTAAAGAGCTTTTGAAAGACAAAGAGATGTAACTCAATATTCAAATTTGTGAAAGCTTCAATCCAAAATTAATTTACCTACAAATTTAACAAGTAAAGAAGCTTTTTGCGCAATCAAAGTTAAAAGCTTTCAATAGATGTCCCAGATAGCTTTAGATAAAAAACAAAATTTGTTTTAAAAGAAATTCATAAAAGAGCTTTTGGAAGATTTGAAAGCTTTCATTGAAAGCTGAGCTATGAAGCTCGCATTATACGATTTTAAAGTCTAATTCGAGCTTTTAAAACCCAAACTGATCGTATTTGGCTAACTGAGCTTAAAAGCTGTTCTTGCATATACTTTTTACATAGCTTTCAAACCAAAATAGTTGACATAACGCTTTAAGCTGTAACTTATCTGATATAAATTCAAATTCAAGTCAATTTAACTAACCGGAGAAACTTTCACCCAAAGTCGAGGTTTCGAAGATAGTTTTTGCTTACTGAAGGTCTATAAGGGAAGGGATGGAAAATAAGTTTTTTGATTAAATAAATTGCTACCAATAGAAGCTACTCTTTTGGAAAGGTTCAAATTCCGTTTCCTCAATTTTCAATTACGAAAGAATACGAAAGTGTACGAATACAAAGGAGGAGAGGGTGGGAACTATAACGTAAAGAAAATGAACGGAAAGAAAGAAATAAAACGAGAAATATAAACAAGACCAGAGATAAAATGTGGGAGAGAGAGAGAAACACAGATTACAGCAGTTATGGACTAATTTATATTGTATAAGGCTGTAATAATTCCAACCCGAAAAAATACAAAACACTTTTCAAAACAATGCAAAAATAAATAAATTCTCATTTTATTAAAATATGTTTTTTTTAGTTCATTTTTTTTTTTTAATTTTTGACATAGCAAGATTTGTATTAAACACTATTTTACAGATAATACATTCAATTGGGCACAATTTGTGTTAGTAGGGCTTGAACTTGAAGTTATTGAAAAGCAGTTTCTGTTAAAATAATTAAATTCTCAAAAATTTAACTTCAGCATTTTAATGAAAAATTTATAAATCAAAAGTAAAGAGAACGAGATTTTGACTGATAAAATATTTTAAATTGATATTAAAAATGAAATTATTTTTCATCTAAAAGCAAAAGATTAATTTTTTATTAAATGTTATCTTTGGAAACAAACGTATGAGTTTTTATTACTATTAAAAAATAACTGTATAATAAAGAAACTAATAATTTTTTCATACCATTTGATGCTAATAATTTTAACGAAAAAATTTAATTTTTATTTTATTTTAATTTGTATTTTTAATAAAAATTTTGAATTTTTTTTTAATTTCGAAAAAAAATTGATTCAAAAATTTGAAAAAAAATCCTTTTTTTTTTAATTTCGAAAAAAAAATTGAATCAAACATTAAAAAAATACTTTTTTTTAAATTTCGGAAAAAAAATTGAAAAAAATACTTTTTTTTTAATTAAAAATATAATTATTGATATTTTAACATACACAAACATTTTTATGTAAGAACTGAAACTAAAAAAATATTAATAAACAAAAATCAAATTTTCCAAAAAAGTTATAATTTTTTTTTTAATTTCCGAAATTATTTTATGATTTTTTTTCCGTTTTTAATATTTTTTTTAAACAGAATTTATGGAATCCAATTTTTTTCACTATTTCTTTAATAAAATTTAATTTTTATGATTTTGAAAGAAATTTTTAAAATGTTTATTTCATTACCATTTTTTTTTTAAATATATATTTTTTAATTTCAAAAAATATATATTTTTATTAGGAAAACCATATTTTTTAAATACAAAATAATGTGCTATCTTTCAGAAAATAAATTTTTCATTGAAGATATAAAGTGAAAATTTTAATTATTTTTATTAAAAATTAAAAAATTTAAAAAAAAATTGTTAATCCAAATTTCAAAATAGTTTTTTAATAGCAAAACTACAATAAACAAAACAATTCAGAAAAATAATTTTTTTAATTAGAATAAATTTTAAAAAATTTAAAAAAATTTTAAAAAAATTCAAAAAAAAATTCAAAAAATTAAAGAAATAAAAAAAATATGAAAGTATTTGTGAATTAATCAGTCAACGAGTGTGAACTTAATATTACAATTAAAACTAAAACTAAACAAAAATAGAATTTTTTAATTAAAAATAAATCTAAAAAGATAAATATTTGTATGTATGTGTATTTGCTGAGCATTATATGTACGTTTAAATGGCCACAAAAAATTTGAACGAATTTTATTTGTCTCACTTTACAACACTACACTTTTGTTCGGCTCGCCAACTCGTCCGTCTTTGTCGCATTCTGCTCGTGCCACTTAAGTTTTTACGCGCTGCTTGGCATAATCGAGCGCTGCCGCCAAGACGCGTTTCTCTAGCACGCGATACTCCAGCAGCATCGCCTCGACATAGCAGAGATACAGCTCGCCCTTCTTGTATGCAGCCAGCTGCTCCTCATCCGCCTCCAGCGTGGTGGGAAAGACGCGCAGCAACAGCATCAGACGTGTCTGCAAGTACTGCCAAGTCTTCGATTCGAGCGACGTCTCGAGCGCACAGTCGACATGCAACAGATCCATGGCACGTTCTGAGGTAATCCAGTGTTCCAGCTGTTGTGCGTTCATGTTGAAGACGCGCACGAACGCCAACAGTTCGGACGAGATGTATTTGGGCGGTGGCAGTACCTGCAGTTCGGTATTCTTTGCTATCTGCATCATTTGCAGCAATTTGGCGCGTTGTTCGAGCAGTGGATCGGATGAGCCAAGGCCGAGTTTGATGCAGACGTAGTCCTTTGGATTGGTCGGGTTGATAAAGCTGTGGCGGTGGTATGGAAAAGGGTGTAAATGCGGGAGGGTGTGAGGCAAAGATAGAAGAAAAATTGTGCGTTATTTATTTTTGCTGTAAAATTGTTGTTGATGAGGGTGATACCGTAACAAAAGCACTGCTTGTACAACAGAAGTGGTGAATAAGGGAGAGAAATAGCTGAACGGATGGGCTACACTGAATATAGCAGAAGTTTATGTGCAATGTGAAGAAACGGGCTGAACCTAGCGAGTTTGGGCAAAAGTTTCATTCGTCTGTAATTTTCAACAAATTTATGAATATTTGAGGTTGCGTAAAAGCGTATTATATTACCCTCTCCTCTATCTGCGGACTAGATCGACTTTTTAAAAATGAGAAAACGGCCCAAAGTGTAGCTCTATCTAACTTTCATGGGCGAAAATCTTTCTCAGAAAACAATCTCCTTTTTGTTGGAAGGTTTATGTTAGCGATACGATTTATTTTTCGGTATAATGCCTATCCGGTGGCCTTAGCCGTCTTGCTAATTCCAAGACAGTCACCCAAAAATGAGGAGCGAAGCTCGGTCCACAAAAACTGTCAGAAATTTGTCGATATCCTGGGCATTTCAGTGCAGCCTAACTAAAAATGCCTTTAATTTTTTTCAAAACTTTCTTGAAGTAGTTTTTGCTTACAATTGATTTCAGAACTATTTTTCGGGTATTAAGTGTTCTAAAACGGATCATTTGAAGATTTTCGAGTATATTTTCATAAAACTGCAAATCTGAGGCACGATTATTAAGAACTTTTGATTTCTTTTTGAAACTATATGTCTCTTCAAAAAATGTGTATATGCATAATTGATCAAACTTTCGCTGTTTCCAAAGCTTCTGAGGTGGTCACTTTCGGAGCTTTCATTTCTGAAAGCTTCTGAGGCCAAAATTTTCGATAGCTTTCATCTCTTTCATTTACATATAACATAATTTCTTTGCTTAATTCATTATTATTCTCAGAAAATATATCTGCTTTTACAGAAAGCTAATTTCCTAGAAATATTATACCGCTACAAGCTTTTCGGTCAAAACTTTCGAAGCTTTCGTGTTTCTTTAGCTACAAATTGTCTGCTTTTTGAAATCTATAAATTCTGTGCTCAGTTTATAACATTTTTCATAAAAGAGATCGTAATGGAAAGCAAGTTTACTATAAAATATTGTACAGCTACGAGCTTTTCGGTTACACGTTAGAGTGATGGCAATGTTTTTATCAAAATTAAAACATGTTAAATGACTGTATCCACTTACCCGTTATGTATCATGAGATCAGCATTAGAACGATCGCCGTAATGTATGAAGATTTGTTCGCCAGCTTTAAAACTGAATTGAGCAGAGCTCTCCATCTCCTGTGTTTCGATATTGAAGAAGGAGGTGACACGGCCCTGGCGATGATTAGCCATATCCCAGAAGGGTATGAGCGCCGCTATGGTTTCACTCTCTTGACTAGCACTATCATCTCCGCTATGCAAGGGACGTGAGCGTGGCACTAAGTTCTCACGCGTCATGACAGTGGAGACAGCCCAGCTGTGGAGAGAAGAGAGAACAGAAATTAAATACTTCAGTGGTGATTTAAGCATTTTGTTAAAAGTAGTAAAATATGTCTTAAGCCGTAAAAGTTTATTAAAAGTCACACGCTCAAGCTATGAATCCTTACAGTTGCCTACAAACAAACCGCAAAAACAATATGAAGGTACAATAGTAGCAGACAGTAATTTATTTTCCCATTCACCGTATCAAATCGCAGCTTATTTCTTTTTCATTTACAAGCTTCTCGCTTTCGCACTTCGCAAGCGTGCGGCGTCCATTTTCGTAGACAGATGACCATTTAAGCGCAAATCCTTCGTAAATAGCTGTTTCCATTAACTACAAAAGCCAAGCCGCTTGCTGCTTGGCGCTTTCACTTAACGGTATCTTTCCGATTACCGTTAGCCGCTCTGTTTGCCAAAACTGGGTCAGCCGCAAGCAAGTATGGCCGATAAAGCCACAAAGCAATGGCAAATAAAGAATTTCTCGCGCCAATACAAAGAGAATGTGCGAGACAAAGTGCATAAATAACGGTAAAAAGCGAATATAATATGTAGAATGCTCAACGATGTTGTAAATGGCTCATTAAAACAGTTAAAATCAGTTTTGCGCTGTGGTCAGCTATGCCAGACGGCATGGCATGCTGCGCGCTTAAAAGTAGGCAAGGCAAATGCATAATTTCTGCGCTTAAATTAATTAAATTGCGCATGAATGTTTCAGTAACAGTGGTAAACAGAATGCGTAAGCAGCTAAGAAAGCGGCGAATAACAAAAGCGAGTCTGCAAGCGGATACGCAAAAAGTTTTCATCTGCCTTCCTTACGCCACCTACACTTCCTTTACTCACTACTTTGCCTCTTCTTATTCATTAGACTTGTCATTGCATACACTTATGTATGTAGACACATTGATTTATGGCATTGAGAGCGCCAATGATGCGCCGGCAGACTGTTTGCTCGGCTGCTTTTCCAGCACAAGCGCTGCGCTTTTCAACTTGCTGCTTTAATGCTATTCACTTTAAGCACACATTGCGTACCTCAAGGCGTGTGTGCGTGTGCGTGGCATTTATTTTAATGGGAAAGTAGAGGTTGCTGCTTTCAGTTCTTTTACTTTCTCACAATTTTTTGTTACACTTTTACCAAAAATTTTTCACTTACTTCCTTTGCTGCTTGATTTATGAGGCAGTCAGAAGACATTCACCCACATACATACATACAGACAAATGCATACATTTGCTATATTAAATATGCGGCAGTATTTCATAGCCGAGTCGCCATGAAAAGGGAGAAAAACACTTTTTAGCAGCACACTTTTAGGCGCTAAATGTGAGAAACCGTCAGCAAGCAGTGAAAAAGTGTCAAACAATTTTTTAATTTTTTTTATATTTTTTCTTTACATAAGTACGAAAACTTCGCTCCTTTTACGCCTCCCCTTCACTCTCATGCCTTTTTCTTTGTTTACCGTAAGACAGCGTTGATTTGTTGCCGCAGGCGTGCTGTAGCTCATTGAAAACAATTTGAATATATGTGACAGCAAATTTGTGCAGCATACTTTTTGGCGTGGCAGCACGTATGCAGTGCCGTTACGTATATTATGATTTATGGCAGTTGAGCGGATAATTTGATGCCACTGGTAGGCAACAGTTTTCGTTGAAGGACATGAGTGAATTAATTTCGAGTTAAATTCTGGGTTCGCTAGTGTGAGGAACTTGAATATTAAACAGTCTGAGTGGCAACACTTCAAATTTGATGCATTTGGAAGCCGTTTAAGAAAGAATTTTTATTATGAAATACAAATCAAGACAGAGTAAAATAAAATGACTGCAAACAATGAAGCTTCTAAATACTGAGGAACTATTGCAAGCGTCGCCGGGTTTCCCAGAACTTTGGCTCTGGTAGCGTAAATCAAGCTTTTCTGAAAGAACGCACTTGAAGAAGAAATATGAAGAATAAATCCACGTAATTAATTTTTGAAACAGTTATAACTGATATGTTTAGAGCTTTTGATTCAATAGTTCAAATATTCGAGCGACGAACTTTTGTAAAGCTTTAGAAAGCTTAAATCAAACTGTTTCTGAAAGACCACACTTAAAGATTAAATATGAAGAGTATCCACGTAATTAATTTTTTGAAACAAAAAAGTTCGTAACTGATGTCTCTAGAGCTTTTAATATAAAAACTTAAATTTTCAAGCGTCGAACTTTTATAAAGCTAAATGTATCGATATAAAATTTTAGTAGAGAAATCGAGAAGACCACTCAGTGATTCAAGCTTTCTTTAAGAACTTTGAAAAGCTTTCGGTACTGTAATAACAAAACGTATCCGCAAAAGTGTTGCTAACAAGTAGCGATTGACTATAAGCAAGTAGTCGAAATAGTTTTTTCAGTCATAAACACACTTGCAGAAGAAATATGAGGAATAATACGTGGATTTAATTTTTTGAAACAAGAAAAGCTCGAAACTGATATTTTTAAAGCTTTTAATATAAAAGGTAAAATTTTCATGCGTCGAGCTTTTATAAAACTTATACACTAAAAAGTTGCTAACAAGTAGTGAGTGACTATAGGCGATTAGTCGAAATTTTTTTTTTTCAAAACCATAGCCCCTCAAGCTTTCGAAATCCACATAAATAAATTCGGACTTGCTTTACACTAAAGCTTTCAAAAGCGTTTAAAGAATGTATAGTTAAACGGCTAGTCTGTTTTCATAGTTAGATGGCGCTGTTAGTGACTAATTCAGAAAATTTCAGATATTTCGAAAATCTATAGCAGAAGAATATGAAATTATTTTATATCGTATATTAAGCGAACTGCTCGGATTTTGGAACAATTATTCAGAACAAACGTTATTTGCTTTGCGCGCAATGTGTCGTCGGGTTTCACAATTAGACACCGCTACTAATTTAGATATGATAAAAGCTTTCGAAAATCTTTGTCTGAAGAATATTAAAGATCCCGTATATTAGAAATTTCGAAATACTTTGTTTAAAGAGTATTAGCGCTCCTTTATATTATATCTTTTTCCACGATCTGCTCGAATTTCGGAACTAATATTCAGAGCGTTAGTATTTATGTCTAATTGTCCACAAATCACTTTAGTAAAGAGCAACAATGCGATAAATTGCATTTATTACAAGCACTTCTGCCTCATTTTGTCTAATTCAGCTTTCGAAAATGTATTATTTGCACAAAACATATTATTTGCTACAGATAATGGCGGGCAATTCAATATTTTCCAATTGTTAATTAATTAGGAGTTTCACATAAATTTACATATTTGATTTATGACAGTTATTGTTTACTGGCCGACATATTTATATGCAAACATATGTACATACACCCAAATTTTCGAAATTCAGAATGTCAAACGCCGTAGGCAATTTTCACTCTTAATTGAAAATAAATGAACACAAAACAACAACAACAAAAGCAATAAATGTCGGCGCAGTGCTGAAAAATACCGAAATGATGCACACAAAAGATACTAATGGCACAATAATTGAATAACGAAAACATAATGAAATGTAGGTGAAATGCGTGCAAGAGGGGAGCTTAGGTTGAGGGGCGGCAGAGCAGTGCGCTGGTGTGTTAGTGTGAGCTGCGAGTTACCGCCGAAGGTTAATGAAAGTGTTGTGTGTTAGTAAAAGTGATTTCATTAAACAAATGTGTGATTGTGTGGCCGCTTGTGTAACCATTTCTATGCCTACAACTGTATAACGGCGTAAAATGTAATTAGAGTCAATGTAGCGCCGATAAACGAAAGTCATATAAATCCAAAATCGAGTCAACAAATGCAAAATTAATTATCACAAATACATGCGTGCCATTGCAAGTGCTCAGGCGCACATACGTAGATACATACACATATGCGAAATGGCATGCACGCAGTAATTGCCACTTGAGCATACACACAGGCGCGCTGACGCCGTAAATACACTTGAAATGCATATGAATATGAATATGAAAATGTTTATGAATATAAATGTGTGTGTTTGTTGTTGTTGGTTGTATTGCTAAATTTATTTAGATGGAAATGATATGCTTATATGAATATAGAACACCGAGTGCGGCTGAATAGCGGTGCAGTTTGTAGTGCTTTGGCTTGAATGCCAGCAAACAAGTGAGCATATGTTTGTATATATGTGCGCCTACCCACGTGTGTGTGCGTGCAGCAAGTCGAGTGTAAATTACACATAAATAAATCATGAAAACTTTTGCCAAGCAGCGTGCGGCAAGTGTGTGTGGCGGCGAAAGATCAGGCGAGCACACGGTCGCAAACAGAAAGGCACGCGCCAATTCACACAATTATTAATTCATAGCCACATACATATATGCTTGGATGTATGTTTGTGTGTATTTTGCGTTTAAAAGAAGAAAAACGGTAACTTCGTTTGCACCGAAGGTAGCATACCCTCCAATAATAAAAAAGTTTCCATATAAGAACTTAATTTTGTTCAATGGGTTTGTATGGCAGCTATATGCTATAGTGGTCCTATCTGAACAATTTACTCAGAGATTATAGTGCTGTTGTGTACAATATTCTATGCTTAATTTAGTGGCGATATCTTGTCAAATAAAAAAGCTTTTCACATAAGGACTTGATTTTGATCAATCAGTTTGTAAGGCAGCTATATGTTATAGTGGTCCGATCTGAACAATTTACTCCGCAGATTGTATAAGTGCTGTTGTGGACAATAATCTATGCCTAATTTAGTGACGATATCATGTAGTCAAATAAAAAAGTTTTTCATATAAGGACTTGATTTTGATCAATCAGTTTGTATGGCAGCTATATGTTATAGTGATCCGATCTGAACCATGTCTTCGGAGATTACACTAATGCCTTAGATAATAACACAAGCTAAGTTTCACGAAGTTATCTCGTGAAATGAAGAAGCTGTTCAAACAAGCACTTGATTCCGGACGATCAGTTTGTATGGCTGTTATATGCTAGAGTGGTCCGATATTGACGTTTTCGACGAATGAGCAGCGTCTTGGAGAGAAAAGAACGTTTGCAAAATTTCGGGAGGATATCTTAAAAACTGAGGGACTGAGACAGACAGACAGATAGGTGGACATGGCTAAAGAGACTCATCTGGTCACGCTGATCATTTATAACATATATATATTTTATGGGCTCTCCAAGGTTTTCTTTTGGTGGTTACAAACTTTGTGGCAAACTTAATGTACCCTCTTTAGAGTATAAAGTGCATTAACTGTAGCCATTGCTGCATTTTCATTACATACTGCTGAGCGAAATCCGCGCTGAGCGCACGTGCGCTTAGTTTGTGAGCAGCTGACTTCACAAAACGTCTAAATTAAATTATGCAGCGCGTGCCGGGTAACAGCAAAAAGGTGTGAAAGTGGCAGCAGCAGCGCAAGTGCATGAAATTAAAATTGCATATGCATATATGCTATTAGCGCTGAGGATAAGGTGTGCATCAGCCAGGGGGTGTTAAGAAACTTTTCCATATTAAAGAATAACACAGCTTTCACTTCAGTTGTGCGTGTGCGGCAGGATTGCATTTTATTGAAGTCTCAGTTTATATATCACATTTAATTCACAGCGCATTTACAAGCAACCGAACGGTAGGCAAACCCCAAAAATTTACAATTTTTTCGTTAGGATGTTCTTTCCAAGTGGACTAGATAACATTCTAGGCGATTTTAAGGCCCTACTACAAGAAAACTCAGCTTTCGAACTCCATATTAGCACACAACCGAAGGATTTGCAAGCGAGCTAGATACAATTTAATCATCACTTTAACAAAGATTTTAAAAGATATAGAAATCGGAGGTTAAAAATTTAGTATCGGAAGGACCTCAACCCATAATATGTTTCCAATTAGGCTCAAGGGGTGTACATAGCTTTCGATCAGACAAAGGAATATAATTAAACCCGCAACAGGACTAACTAAACTCGAGAGCTTTCGGCTTTATAAAGAATATATAAAGCTTCCGTACATAATGAAAGAAATGGTGAACTTTTAACGAGAAAAAAAGTAATATTTCGACCTGTAATAAAATCCACTAAGCTTAGGTGGTATTCAGAGCTTCTCATCATAGAAAGAAAGAGCTTCAAACCAAAAGCTCGAAGAGCTTTTTACCAGAGTGTAAAAAAAATGTTTGATTCGTAATGAAACCAACTCAGAAGAGAGTCGCCGATCAGTTAAATAAGAACTTAATGGGATCAACACAGCTTTAGAAGTATAACGAGCTTCCGCAAAGAGAAAGAAACTGCTATTCGTAGTGCGATCAACTAAGCAGAATTTTTAACCATTCCATTCGAAATTGTGAAGGCTTTTTCTGCTGGCTCGCCCGCCTAGCCAGTCATTTCGTTCGTGCTGTGTGATGTGATCTGAAATTTCGGCTGGCTTCTTCTGCTGGCTCGCCCGCCTATATAAGAAATGCTGGCAGCTGCGCTAGCCAGTCATTTCGTTCGTGCTGTGTGATGTGATCTGAAATTCCGGCGCGCTTCATCAGCTGGCTCGCCCGCCTATATAAGAAATGCTGGCAGCTGCGCTAGCCAGTCATTTCGTTCGTGTTGTGTGATGTGATCTGAAATTCCGGCCCGCTTCTTCTGCTGGCTCGCCCGCCTATATAAGAAATGCTGGCAGCTGTGCTAGCCAGTCATTTCGTTCGTGCTGTGTGATGTGATCTGAAATTCCGGCCCGCTTCTTCTGCTGGCTCGCCCGCCTATATAAGAAATGCTGGCAGCAGCGCTAGCCAGTCATTTCGTTCCTGCTGTGTGATGTGATCTGAAATTCCGGCTGGCTTTTTCTGCTGGCTCGCCCGCCTATATAAGAAATGCTGGCAGCTGCGCTAGCCAGTCATTTCGTTCGTGCTGTGTGATGTGATCTGAAATTCCGGCCCGCTTCTTCTGCTGGCTCGCCCGCCTATATAAGAAATGCTGGCAGCAGCGCTAGCCAGTCATTTCGTTCCTGCTGTGTGATGTGATCTGAAATTCCGGCTGGCTTTTTCTGCTGGCTCGCCCGCCTATATAAGAAATGCTGGCAGCAGCGCTAGCCAGTCATTTCGTTCGTGCTGTGTGATGTGATCTGAAATTCCGGCGGGCTTCTTCTGCTGGCTCGCCCGCCTATATAAGAAATGCTGGCAGCTGCGCTAGCCAGTCATTTCGTTCGTGCTGTGTGATGTGATCTGAAATTCCGGCGGGCTTCTTCTGCTGGCTCGCCCGCCTATATAAGAAATGCTGGCAGCTGCGCTAGCCAGTCATTTCGTTCGTGCTGTGTGATGTGATCTGAAATTCCGGCTGGCTTTTTCTGCTGGCTCGCCCGCCTATATAAGAAATGCTGGCAGCTGCGCTAGCCAGTCATTTCGTTCGTGCTGTGTGATGTGATCTGAAATTCCGGCGGGCTTCTTCTGCTGGCTCGCCCGCCTATATAAGAAATGCTGGCAGCTGCGCTAGCCAGTCATTTCGTTCGTGCTGTGTGATGTGATCTGAAATTCCGGCCCGCTTCTTCTGCTGGCTCGCCCGCCTATATAAGAAATGCTGGCAGCAGCGCTAGCCAGTCATTTCGTTCGTGCTGTGTGATGTGATCTGAAATTCCGGCGGGCTTCTTCTGCTGGCTCGCCCGCCTATATAAGAAATGCTGGCAGCTGCGCTAGCCAGTCATTTCGTTCGTGCTGTGTGATGTGATCTGAAATTCCGGCGGGCTTCTTCTGCTGGCTCGCCCGCCTATATAAGAAATGCTGGCAGCTGCGCTAGCCAGTCATTTCGTTCGTGCTGTGTGATGTGATCTGAAATTCCGGCCCGCTTCTTCTGCTGGCTCGCCCGCCTATATAAGAAATGCTGGCAGCAGCGCTAGCCAGTCATTTCGTTCGTGCTGTGTGATGTGATCTGAAATTCCGGCCCGCTTCTTCTGCTGGCTCGCCCGCCTATATAAGAAATGCTGGCAGCTGCGCTAGCCAGTCATTTCGTTCGTGCTGTGTGATGTGATCTGAAATTCCGGCGGGCTTCTTCGGCTGCCTCGCCCGCCTATATAAGAAATGCTGGCAGCAGCGCTAGCCAGTCATTTCGTTCGTGCTGTGTGATGTGATCTGAAATTCCGGCCCGCTTCTTCTGCTGGCTCGCCCGCCTATATAAGAAATGCTGGCAGCTGCGCTAGCCAGTCATTTCGTTCGTGCTGTGTGATGTGATCTGAAATTCCGGCGGGCTTCTTCGGCTGCAGTCATTTCGTTCGTGCTGTGTGATGTGATTAAGCTGTAAACCTCTGATATGATGAGCAAGTAGAGGGAAAAAATTGAAAATTTATACAAAAATTGTATTTATTTATTATTTCTCCCTCTTCGTAGATTTGCAGTATGCAGTGCTGTGCCTTACATATTTCAATTACTATGAATCGATAATTTATTACAACACATATGCTCTGGCCTGCCTCCAACTGACAGGCAGTCTGCACTAGCCACAAGCTCCTCGGCGTATTTTACGCCGTCAAACAGCAATCAAACGCACGCTCCGCTCAACGCATAGCGCTAATGAAAATAGCATTGTTTGGACAGGCCAGCAATGCGTGGCGGCTAGCTGGCGGCTTGCGCTGGACGCGCTATCAGTCAATGTAACGTTACATTGATTAAATGTTTGCTTTTTACGCGCAATTAATTTTTGCCAAAATGCCAAAGTGCCAAGGCATTTGCATAATATAATTACCCGATTATCTGATGGGCCTTTGGGGCGGCGAATTGCGGTTGGCGGCGATAGGAATAAGCATTAAATTATATGATAAATATTTGCATGCGTTTACGCCTAGTTGTAGGCTATAAATTTGCGTTGCAAGCTTGAGATAAAGGAGGCTGAGGTGTGTGCAAGCGTAGGCCACAAATAAAGCAAAAATTTATGACATAAGCTAATTAATTTCTAAAATTAAAAATATTAAAATAAAATGTGTGAAAAACGTAAATATATACAAATACAATGTTCGTTTGCATGCGTAGCGACATATTTCCTGTATTAGGAAGCAACACACACATACACAATCTAAATTTTCGCCTTCCCCGAGCAAACTCTAGTGCACACAAGCCACCGCAACGCCCAACTTTTGCGGTCGACGAGTAGCTGATCATCGACACTACAACCCACACACACACATACACAGAACCATCATTGAATACAAGCATACACCTGCACGCCGCGCCACAGCAAATTGCTTGTTTTTTGTTTTTTGTTTTTGTAAACATTTCCCTCACATGTTTGCGCTTTTTGTTC
Organism: Bactrocera zonata; assembly: GCA_037783105.1. Lineage (NCBI taxonomy): Eukaryota > Metazoa > Arthropoda > Insecta > Diptera > Tephritidae > Bactrocera > Bactrocera zonata. Next base: position 895,407 of record JBAWJQ010001700.1, read on the forward strand.
GTGATTTGGTGCTGATTTCCCGTTAGCCGGTTTACAGTTTGCCATTTCCGCATAAAAGTAACAACAAACAGCAACAAATTTTCGAAAGCGGATGTTGCGGGCAGCGATTGCGAATTTCAGTCGAAATCTAATGCGAATTTAATAACGCAAAATATTAGATACACAAGGAGAGCGCGCGGAGGAAAACAGCAGAGAGTGCGAGGGAGTGAGGAAAAGCGGAGTGTGGGAGAGAAGTACGCATAGCGGCCATAGCAAGTTCGCGTGAAATCAATGCCGGCAATGCGGTTCAACTCGCTTGGTCACCGTTAGTCAGTGGTGCTCGACAGCAAAGGCAAACGAACAGAAATGAAAATATTTACCGAACTGGAAATCAATATAGGCGAAGCACGGCGAATTTAATTAGGATTTTAAAGTTTTATATCTGGCATAGCGAATTTTTCGCATTTTGTTGAAAATGCTGTGCGGTGGGAATGTGTATGTGTGCGTGGTAAAAATTTAAGTTTCGATTATGGAATTTGTGAATGATGTTGAGGTTGCGTATACGACGTGGTGGTCGGTCAGAAATGTTGTGAATTAAATGTAACCAAAAAACGGAAACCTTAATTATTTTTCAAAGAAAATTAAAAAAAAAGTATAAAAAAAATAGTTTATAAGAAATTATAAAAAAAACATAAATAAATAATTTATAAAAAAAATATAAATAAAAAAATTGTAGTAAAAAAAAAGAATAAATAAAACAAATTATACATATTAAAAATAAATAAATTTAAAACAATATAAATAAAACAATCATTGATAACAAACACTAACTTCAACTAACACTACTTCAATTGTAGTGTTTTTGCAAAAATAAGGTTATGAAAAATATTAATGCCATTTTTTTAATTTTTTTGATGTATAATTTTTTAACTAAATTTCTCTTTTTTAATTTTTATATAATTTTTTACAATAAATTCATTCAATAAAAAATGTATAAATAATATTCAATAACATGTTTGAAGTACTGTTTTTGCAAAAAAAAACACAAAAAAATTATTTTTTTCGGTATATAATTTTTGGATTAAATCTTGTTTGATCAAAAATATTTACATTAAATACTGATGTAACGCATACTATTACAAATTAAAAAAATTTATAAAAAAGTATTAATATATTTATTTTTTTTATTAGTTATTTTTCAATTCGCTTTATGGTGAATTTTAGATTTTTTTTTTTTTTAAAGTATTAATGAATAAATAAATTAATTGAATAGTGATATTTATTATTAATAAATTATTATTTTTTTTTTATTAGTTACTTTTCGATTCGCTTTATGTTGAATTTTAGATTCTTTTTTTGCAAAAATATTAATGAAAAAATAAATGAATTTAAAACTGTATTATTTCAAAGCTAAAAATTAAAAAAAAAACTTAAAAACAGCATAAAACTATTTTTTTTTGCCAAAAACTAAATATTAAAAAAAAATTAAAAATAATTTGAAAAAATTAATAGAAAATTCTTATAAAAAATTAAAAAATATCAAATGAAAAAACTTTCAAAAATGAAATTAAAAAAAAAAAAGTTTAAAAAAAAATCAAAAATAAAATTCATAAAAAAAATTCAAAAAAAACGAATCAAAATCCAGAAACAAAAATTTTCACAAAAAAATTTAATTAGAAAAATTAAATAAATACTGTGAATCTGAAATTGAAAATCATAGTTTCTTATAAAAAAAAATTAAAAAAAAATATATAAAATTAAATTCCAAAAATAAAATTCAAAAAAATTCATTAAATAAAATTCCAAAAAAATTTCAAAACTAAAATTCATAAAAAACATGAAAAATATCCAGAAATAAAAATTTTTAGAAAAAAAATTTAGTAACGAAATTAAAAAAAAAACTCTCAAAATCTGAAATTGAATTGTAAATGATAGTTGAGAAGAGAAATTTTTAATTTCTTTTATTTATAATTATAAACATTTTGTCCACGTGCTAAAAATTTTTATGAACACAACCACAACTTATTACTACTTATTTTTTTAGGATTTAAATTTGTATCAGAAAATATTTTTCTTCCCACACTTTATTCATATTCTGCATTGCTAAAAACTTCAGAGTTTAAATCAGCACTTTTTATTGCCAGCTCATTTTTTTTGCGCTTTACTTCCTCTCAACTGCTCAACGTGCTTGTTATTGACCACAATCAATAACTTTCCAAACCATCAATCAGCCAAATAAATAAACGAACGGGCAACAACAAAAACATTTTAATAAATTGATAAACATTAAACAGAGGACACTAGTTTTTAATTAAGTGTGGAAATGAAAAAATGTGAAAAAAGCATACACAATGGCAAAAACGCGCGTGTTATAACTGTAAAAAAAATTGTTCGGGAAATTGAAAGACAGAAAATAGCAAGTGGAAGAATTGCCTGGAACTACATATATGCCAATGAGTGGTTTCTAGAAACATACTATATGCTATTTAGAATCTTTACTCGAACCAGAACACCACCTTTAGTTAGAGCAATGCTCTCATGCGACTAACTCAACGCCTCTCTCAAGGCCTTCCTGAGAAAGTTTTTTATTTTCTCTTGAATTTTGCAAAGAAAACCACTTCCTTTGTGTAGAAGGCAGTCGAAAGAATGAATTTATTTAGCATAAAATCCCTTTCAAGCACTATGAAGGCAACAACTCCACTTAAACGCTTGGGCAAACGCTTTGTGAAAAAGTTTGGAGCTCCACACAAACAAACAAACAAATAGTTTTCGGCAGTGCCAAATTTCAAAACAACTTTTCCGGCTAAAATCTCATAATCAAATTAACCGCGAAATTTTATATAGAAACTTTTCGGCGCAGCCAGCGTAAAGCGCCTGCTGAGCCGCGTACTCAGTGCGGACAACAACAATTGCGCGGAGGGTTAAGCGCAAAAATATGAAGAATAAAAATTAGAATAAATATTTTTCGAGCAAAATTTTTCGCATTATTTTATTTGGCACTTCACTACTTTCGCCGCGTTTTGCACGTTCGAGCCAAATTTGTACTTGGCTAAGTCAGGCAGCGTGAAAAGAAGCTGTTTGTGGCGTGCACCGCTAATTAAAGTGGAACAACGGCGCAAAGGCGGCTGCCACGACATAGAAAAGCCGAAAACTTTGCGCCTGCAGTTAGACGAAGTACGTGGATGCAGGCGCAAGAAAGGATTAAAAAGTTATCCATAGTATTGCGGGCGAAATTGAAGGCCACGGGGGGGACGTGAAGCGCAACGCGGCAGTAAACGGTATGTGAAACTGACGTGGAGCCAACAGACAGTCAGGCGCACAGCGCACAGGCGCACGGGCAGCCATTGATGCTGTGACGCTGGCGTGGGCGAAATTTAAAAAGACAACAAAGCGCGCGCGTCGGAAGCGTAATTGCATTGCGGCGCATGGCTGGGCGGTGCGGTGTGGAGTGTCTTCACTATAGAATTAGTTCGAGAGGCCGCCTGTAAGTGTAGCGCGGCTTGCAAGTACTTAGGGTATTTAAAACTTGTCTGCTGCACGCCACACTACACCGCTAGGCGGCGCCACTTAGCTGAGGAACGCTGCTTCGCACTTTCAGCGCCATTCAACGAGTTTGAAGCTTTTGTTTCAAGTAACGCCTTTGTTTTGGTTTTATTTTTTATTTCTTTTACACTGTCGCTGCATGCGGCGATTGTTTTTTGCTTTGCAAACTCCTTCGCCATTTTCGTTTAAAAGTTTCTATGCAAAGATGCCAAAAGCACAGCCTGGCCACAAGCTTAAGAGTTGCCGACAAAAGGCAAGCCGACGAATCGCAGGCGCCTGAAAGTGTAGTAGAAGAAAGCAGTTTGCTGAATCTTGTACGACATGATAAGAAAATAGTAGACAAAAGAAGTGAGAAATAGAAGCAGAAAAGAAGAGCGGGAACAGAAGAAGAGCTGTGGCATTCACTGGTGCATAAGTCGGAGATGTGCATTGTCTATGAAGTCTTTGTCAAGCCATAACTTAAATAATGAAATGCTGACCCAAATTAATAGCGCCGTTGAAGCATGCATAAAAAGAGGTTAATGACAGCATGCATATAGGCTGCAAGGAAGGCTCGGCGCAAGTTGTGTGCTTTGGTACGCAGCTGTAATAACAAAGCGCTAGGAAAAGTTTAATATGCCACGTCGTTAGAGCAGTTGTCAGGAAGCCCCTAAAGACAGCTTGGTTTGCCAGAAACACCGTTTGGCTTGCGACGAAGACAACTTTATTAATTTCATGATTGTGTTAAATAAAAAGACCGTAATCGAAGAAGAAGAAGCTCTTAAAAACAATGTACGAACCGTTAAAGAGAGAACGAGAGTTCTACAGATGTTATAGATAGAAAATCGAGAATGACTTCTGGAGTCCGATTTCCAGCAAATTAAGTTATAAATCCCAATCTGCCATTAAAGAAAATTATTTCGAAAATTTGTCAGTAAGACAGGTTCTCCAGGTGTTATAGACAGAGGGTCAAAAGTGACCCATTGAGTCCGGTTTCTTGAAATTTAAGCATTTTCCAGCAAATTAATGCTTCGATATTCCGTTTTAAGTCCGAATCTGCTACTAAAAAACATTATTTCGAAAAACTCAAAGTGAGAGAGTTCTTCAAGTGTTCTAGACAGAGGGTCGAGAGTGCCTTCAGGAGTTCGATTTCTTGAAATTTAAGCATTTTCCAGCCAATTAATGCTTCATATTCCGTTTTAAGTCCGAATCTGCTACTAAAAAACATTATTTCGAAAAACTCAAAGTGAGAGAGTTCTTCAAGTGTTCTAGACAGAGGGTCGAGAGTGCCTTCAGGAGTTCGATTTCTTGAAATTTAAGCATTTTCCAGCCAATTAATGCTTCGTATTCCGTTTTAAGTCCGAATCTGCTACTAAAAAACATGATTTCGAAAAACTCAAAGTGAGAGAGTTCTTCAAGTGTTCCAGACAGAGGGTCGAGAGTGACGCCTGGAGTCCGATTTCTTGAAATTTAAACATTTTACAGCAAATTAATGCTTCTAAATCCGTTATAAATCCGAATCTGCTACTATAAAAAAAAATATTTCGAAAACCTCAAAGTGAAAGAGTTCTCCACGTGTTATAGACAGAAGGTTGAGAGTGCCTTCTGGAGTTCGATTTACGCATATACCAGCAAATTATTCCTTTTCATTCAGTTATAAATAACAATCTGCGACTAAAAAAATCCATTTCGTAAAGCTCAAAAATTGCGAAATATTTAGTCGCACACATTATACCACAGCTGAGACAAAGCTCCGCACAACAACAATTCTAGCGTATTGTTAACGGAGAGAGACAAAAATATGATAAACATTTGCACTCGAAATGCAAATGCGAACAATCAAAATGCAAAATGCGAAGCGCCGAGTCACAAACAATGCAAATAACAATTGCAAAAACAAGTTAAAAAGTCGCCAGCGACAACATAAAAGCGTCTGCTTGCAAATGCAAAACAATGCAATGGGCACAGGGATGAGAGCACAACAATAGCAACAATAAGTAAATGCAAACTGTATGCCAAGCGGCGGCGACGAATAAGTGCAGGTGTCAGCAGCAAAGCAAAAAACCAAAAAACAAAACGCTTGAAAAATGGTGGCAAGGACCTCGCTGTCGTGCGAATGTTGCACACACACATGCGGGCTTAACTGGTTTTTGTTGCACAGCCACAGCTAGTGCCTGCCTAGTCGCTTTAGGCGCCTGAGGCTGCAGCGGCAGCTCCTTACAACCTGTATGCGGGTCACAAGTGATTGATTTGATGGCTTTGGGTCGCACATTTTTTGCATTCCTTTCGCAATTTTTTTTTGTTTTTGCTTTCTTTTTCTATATCTAATTTTTGTTACGCCTCAATGGCGCCAACTGACGGCGTGGCAACAGTTGCTGTGACTTGTGCTGACAACAATTGTTGCAGCGTTGCATTTAAGCAGCTCTCTCTGCTCATCTACTCATGTTTGCACTTTACGCCGCACATGCATACTTTTTTCGTGAAATTTTATGTAATTCTCTTGCTTTTATTTCATGCGAATAGCATTCGCTCAACTGCTGCCGCTGCATTGAAGAAAGCCTTATGCTTGCATTATTTTAGTTGAATTCGCAAAAGCAGTGAAATGCAAACGCAAAATGTCCAAATGCAAAAAATGTGATATCTGCACGCTGCTATCTATAAGCTGCTACTAAAATACTATGCATGCACTTTGTCGCCCGACTGCACAGCACTGGCAGCCGACGGCAGCGGCAGCGCTTAACTCTGCTCAGCGCGGCTAAGCTCCTCTTCAATCTTCCTGCCATAGCAATCAGCTCGGTTTACGCTCACTTACACTGTCACACACTCAACTCACAGCTGGCATTTCGATAAAATCTGTCGGCTGTGTTCCTGTGCTCGCCGTGTAGTGGCATTTTAGGCGCAGCATTTAAAATTTTTAAATCTTTTTTGTGCCATTTCGGGAGTGTGTGGATTCAATTATATTTTTTTTGCCATACTTTCCTATTTTTATAAAATGTAAGAACAAATGGAAGTGTCACTCAGCGGATTTCCTTTCCAACGTGTTGCCACGTATGCGTATTCAATGGAAGTGGATTAAGTAAAAATAGTATAACAGTGAACTTTTTTAAATTTACGTTTTTACACATAGTTTTCTGTAATTTTGTATTATTTCAATTTATGCCCACTTCAATGTTCTCTTTTGCCCTCTGTGCTCAACTAAATTGACATTGTATATCTACTGATTGAAAATATCAAGGAGAGTTGCCATTTTGTTAAATTTTCGTTAGTCATACACAATGGATGAAAGCGAATCAATATAAGGGTATGAAATCTCATTAAATGTCAAAAACTTGAATTCGCCTTAAGGGGGTAGTAAGGTTAATTCAAGCGAAAAAAGCGTATTTTCAATAATTTTTTTTAAAGATACAATCCATATTTATTTATTTGTATAATTATAGCATAATTTTATGATATTTAAAGAATATTCTGTGAAAGTTTCATAGAAAAATATTAAAAAATGAGCCGGTGACAGAGAATCTTCGCAGACGTTCCAAAAAAAAATGATTCGCGGTGAACCGTATAACTCATGACTGGATCATGTGAAATTAAAAAACCAAATTGATTTGATTAGTTGATAAGTTTCCTCAAGTAATGCTGTCGAGTTTTTTTTCTTTTAATGATTTTTCAATTTTTTGCAACGCTCGGAACTCAAAATACTGATTTTTCATCAAAGAAATCAGAAATTTTGTTGTTTAAAAATAAGTTAAAATTAAAAAACAAAAAAAAAACTCGACAGCGTTGCCTCAAAATTTATGTAAAGAAAGACTGTGAAAAACTTCAAAAGGATCGGTTCAGTAGATTTTGAGCTACAGAGTTCACCGGCTTCGAAAAAGTGAAGTGTGAGAAAAACACGTTTAAAGTTTCACAGCCGCTCACAATCAAATCGGAGGGCGGAGACTTACAAGTATATCTCGCCGTCAATTTTGCCTTAATTGCTCTCAAATTTTCACAAAATAATCTTAAGATATTGTACATTAATACAAAATAAAAAATCGCAAAAAAAAAAATACTTTACTGCCCCCTTAAATTGTCAGAGCTTCGCTTTATAGTTTACTTTCCATCAAACGCACTCCAAAAACTATAACGCAACGAAACTGTCACAATCCTTGCGATTATCGATATACTAAAACAACAAAACATTACAAGGTGTTTACAACAGATATGTGCTAATTATTATTACTCGTTCACACGATGGCTAGTTAGCATTGGTTTTTGCTATTTTTTGTAATTTTTTTTTTTTTTTTTTGCTGCTTTCCTATACAGTTCACTTTTTCTGACACTCACTTCATTAATTTTGAGCGTAAAAATTCCAAGCTGTGATTGATGGTTGCAGACGTCAAACCGCACATGCTTGACCACACATGCACGCACACTTGCGTCAGCATAACAGTGCAGTTATGGGCATATAAAATTTGTTGCGTCCAGTAAAAGTCACGTCATAAAAACCGAACGCTTACTTTATACGCTTAAAATGTGCCACAAACGCCGCACAAGTGCCAAGCACTGCGCCATCAATCAGGTTATAAATACGCGCTTGAATTTTTACACAAACAAAAAGCGAACAGCAAACACAAAACATTGACTTTTATGTGTGAAATGAAATTGAAATAAAAAGTGTACGATTTTTTAAACACAACACTAAATCACTTGCTTAACGCTGCGCGAAAACGAAAAATAGCGAAAAAAATTGTAGCATCAACTTTGCGTGTCGTAAATGTCATCGACACTCAAAATGTCAACGATGCGCGCACACACAACACACACAAGCAAATAGTAAAGTCACGAGTCGGCGTAAACAACCAATATTTGATTTGTTGCTGCAACAATATTTGTATGCAATGGCAAGCGAAATTCAATTTTACCGAATGTGAAAGCAAACTGCAGGCAGGCAGCGCAGCGTGGCGCAAAAAACCGTAAAGTTTGCTTAATACTTTTTTAAATTTTATTTCGCCGCTTTTCGCATTGCTTTCTTTTCGCTTTGTTGTAGCAACCACTTACTGAAAATGCCGTTTCTAGTTCATATATGCGGCGAGCGCGTTAACCCCAGCTATCAGCGCAGCGTTGCAATAGCAATGATTGATTGATTGGCATGATTGAGAGGAAATGCGAATTGAGTGCATTTGGCGGCGCATAACTTTTTGTCCCGTTGTATGTGTGAATAGAATCGGATGTAAATATTATAAGCACAATAAGAAATACAAAAAATAAAATAATATTGCAATAACAAATTTGACAAGCAATAATATTGCGCAATAAATCATAAATCATTTAATTTGCAAAATAATGGATAATTGTTAATAATAAATTATTTAATTAAACCAAAGAGCTTAATAGTGTACGCAATTGAGAATCAGAGCTTGAAAATTGGCAACATAGCATATAGGAGTAAAAGAACTTTAAAAATTAGTAACGTAACATAACAAACCAATGTTTTATAAAAAAAAATATGGATATGATACTATACCGCATAACATAGCTTCGGAGTAAAAAATTAAAATTTGCTAAAATATGTATAATTAACGTAAAAAAAAATTTCATAGCAGAACATAGCAGAGAATTAAAAGAAATCGAAATTGGTCAAAATATGCATAAATAACGTCAAACATAAACACATCTTGGTTAAAAATGGAAATGACACCACATCGCATAACATAGCATAGCAGATCAGAACATAGAATTAACATAGAAGTTTAAAAAGTATGAAACAATTTTTACGCAACGTTGCATAAGTGTATGTATAATCAAAGTAAAGGAAAAACAAATAACATAGCATATCAAAACATAGCATAGAAGAAAAAAAATATCAAACGTAAAAAAACAAATCTTTGTAAAAAAATGGAAATGATAGCACAACACATAACATAGCAAAGCTGAAAATAACATAGAATTAAAAAATTATATGAAAAAAAGTTACACAACATAGCATAGAATTAAAAAAAAAAAACAAAGTTCTGAAAAAATTTTTGCATAACGTAATAAAACGAATATTTCTCAAAAAACATGGTGTATCAAACCACATAACATAGCATAGGAGTAAGAAAATTTTGAAATTGTTAAAAAACATAGCATAGCATAACAAAATACTTAATTTTCTTCGATTTTATTGTGTTATTTTTTAAGATTTAGTGTAATTCGGCAAATTTAACGCACCTTATCAACATAGCACTACTCTGTATAACATAACATAGCATAGCATAAGCAAATACCTTAATTATTTTGGGGAGTTTAAAAGTTAATTTTACAATTTTAGAGATAGTCTGCAATTTTAACGTCAAAACTTATCAGAAAATAACATAGCATGCATAGCATAACATAGCGTAACGTGGTCTAAAAAACTATTTTTTTTTTAATTAACGCTATATATTAAAAACAACTACTTATATTATGATATTTGCATAACATAGTAAAACATAGAATAATATAGCAAAACATAGAATAACATAGCAAAGCATAATATAGTCATTATTGTTTTCTTATTTCAAAATTAGCATTTGCTGCATTTTTCCTCGAAAATAATAATAACTAGGCGCGCTTACGAACTCAAAAACTCTATTCCGGGAAAAATGTGCGTATAAAAATTCCGTTGATTTATGTATTTCAAAGGGTCATTGTACCAATACATAGTAATAACACTGGCGGAAAGCATTATTTATGCTAACATATTAATAATGGCTAGTTTAACAACTCTTCGAAATGAAACAGTGTTACTTCAAGCCAATTTATAGCAATTTCCCTGGAGTTCTAGAAGTACCCACATTCTTTGCCGCAATTGCTGCAGGATTCTCGCTCTCCTCCGCTCACTACTTAAGGGACTTTTTATATGCAAATCACTTTGTTGCGCGCCAAACAAAAACATATCGAACATTTTGAGTTATGACTTTAGCCGGGCAGACAGCCATTAACAACCCATCATGCGCTGAGGCTCCATACACTTAGCCAGCAACGGTTACCTCAAGCAGCTCGGAGGCAAAGTAATCATAAGCAAATTCTGCTTAAATGCACAGGTCAATGACGCTGCTTGCCATTCATGTGGAATGGCAATGTTTCGAGGGTATTTAAGCTCAGCTCGCTACAGGGTGGCCTGAGGATTCAGCTATCAATGCTGGAGCGGCACAAAGCAAACAATAAAATGGGGTAACTATTATCGACTCCTAACAAGATAGCAATAAAACTGCAGCGCCGGAATGGAAAAACAAATGAGCGCAAATGGCACAGGACGCGGGAGGCTGCGGGCGCATAATACCCGCGGGAAATTGCGGAAATGTATTTCCAATATACTGTGTAAAGTATGAAAGGAATAATCGTTGAGTCGCTGAAGTATTTGCGCTCACAGAAAAAAGTCTAAGCGCCGCCGGTATGAAGAGGAGAGCGTTCCGAGCTCTCAGGGTCTTGCGCACCAGAATCGCTTTTATTTCTGTAATTTTCAGCTGCTGTATGGCAGCAAACGCTTAATTTGTTGTGTTGCCGCACTTCCGCAATCAATTCTCCAATAGACAAGCGCAAAAGGTTCGGGGCAGTGGCGAAGGGGTGTGCAGGGATGTCGAGTTTTGTCTATGTGTAGCGACTCAATCAATCAGCAAGCAGTTAAGTGCATTTCATATTCACACTTCAATGCACAATTGGTGGGGGATTTGTGCGGCTGTGCGCGGAAGGGGTAGGAGAGGCAGACGGAAGCTGTAAAGTGTTACCGAAGATGTGTTATAGATATCGAATAATAGAATAGAGGGAGTACAAAAGCCTTTTGAAATGCAGTGAATGGTAAATAGAGCATGCACAAAAGAGGGAGCGGGGAACGGAAGGGTGGCAAGGTATTATTTTAATCTAAGCTAAGGCTAAAGTTGTGTACAGAATATTGTGTTGTACATACTTGTTTGATGCATGTTAATTAAAATGATTTTACTGAGTAAATGCCACCCTGCATTTACAGAATTTACACTTTAAGCTTGTGCATTCCTAGGTCCATTATAAAATAAAGTTTACAGACTGACAAGCAACTCAAAAACTTAAAAAAACGCCGCAACAGACTTTAGAATGCTGATAACCACACTTCTGAGATGCTTTGAGCTTTCTCTACAGCTTTTCGGAAAAGCCTCTATCTCTCTTTCAGTAACCAGAGATGTCTCTCGGTCATAGCTTTCGCATTAGTTTGAGCTTTCTCTTCGTTTTTTGAATAAACATCTCTCTCATTCTAACAGAAAGACATCGCTTAAACCGTTTTAAAAAATACCAACAAGTCAAAGCTGGTCAACGGTAAACATGAAGCTTCGGGTATAATTCCTCAAGAGAGAAAGCTGGATGACTTTTTGAGAGAAAGCGGTTTTTGACAAAGCATCTTTCTCTTATTCTAACGGAACGACATCGCCTAAACCGTTTTAAAAAATACCAACTGAAGTCAACAGCTGGTCAACGATAAACTGGAAGCTAGGCTAACCCTAGCGATAGGGGTTAATTCCTGAAGAGAGAAAGCTGGATGATCACAAATTCTTACTTCCAGGGTCCATCCCATGTCAACGTGGGCTAATTTAGTATGTTACATACAATTATGAAAGTCCAGAAAAGTTGTTTCTTCGGAATAAGATCGAGGAGATAGATCTGTTGATAAGCATAATCCAGAGATTGTCAGGAAAAAGTAAGAATTCACTCTACAGAGATCCAAATGTCGAGCTGAGCTACCAACTGATTTTTATTCCAGTACCCTCTATATCAGTTCAATAGACACTTAGTAACTATTTACCTCGTACTAGGATGTAGCGCTTTTAACACTTTTACCATACTACAGTTTTACGCAATCCGAATATTTTACAAAAATTTTAACTACCGTTTCCTCTCTATACATTTGCAGATTGTACGCGCCGGCGCTTCGCTGGTTGTCGGCGATGAAACCCAGCTAAACCAGCCCACAAACTATCCTTACTACGGCGACACCGCTGGCATATTACCCGCAACTCCACGACGTCGACAAACGGCCAGCACAAGTCGCGCACGCACGCGGCGCCCCACGAGCGCTAACGATGACGGCACGCAACAGCAATACTGGCGCGGTAGAGTTGACAACGATAGCTCAGCAGACAGTGCTGCCACCCAAACACGTGACGATACGCGCGCTAACAGTCGCAAGCGTAAGCAACCAGCTATACGCGAACCGCATGCCGCGCTCGAGAAAGAACAGCAATTGTACGAAATGCGTGACAAGCAGCGGCAGGAGAATGCGCCAAATGCGAACACACGCGATAAATCTTATCGGCGCCCTTATTCACAGGCTAAAAAGGAGGCTGAAGTGTCAACAGGCGCCAGCGCGTCCGCGGCAAATGTCAAAACGACGGTGGATCTAAAGCATATACTTAAAAATGCCGGCGGCTTGAGTTTGAGCGAGATATTGCAGCAAAAGAATCTGTCGTTGGACGATTTACTGCAAGGCAAACAGAATGCGCTCGAAGTGCTACAGAGCACAGCAGCAGCGCCAGCACCCGCGCCCACTAAATTGGCGGAGAACAAGCCGGTTAAGCCGTTGCGTCGGCAACCCTATCTCGGTAGTATAAACGATGCGCCTGGCAGCACAACACAGCAAACGCATGCGGCCGATGCTGATTTGGGCGCCGAGCTGCGTGCAACACCAGAAGATTCGGCTGAGAGCGCTGACGCGCAACAACGCGGCAGAGTGAAGCTGGCGACACTACAGCGTCTCAAATATTTCGGTAGTTCCACACGCGCGGCAACATTGCATTACGGTCATGCTGCCACAGGTAGCACAACACGACGTGTGAGCTTGCCTGTGAGTTCTACAACCATTGCCACCACGACGACAACAACTACCACGCGCCTACCGATTTACAAGAAAAATTTATTGTTGCGCTCAACGCTAAAGCCGCCGTTTATGCTAAAGAATGTTATGGCTTCGGAGTCGTCCAGCGCGGAGACTACAGCAAATGAGAAACCGAATTTTGAAGAAAAGTTAACCACAACTATAATCAACAACAGGTATAGAGAGCCCACAGTAGTAGGCAATGAGGAGGAACAGGAGACGACACAGGAATTTGTTGCGGATGTCAAACCTGTAGAGAAGGCAGGCGCGGCAGATGATACGACAGATACCGAGGAACAGCAGGAGGAAGAGTATCTGCGCGATGAGGAAGAGAGCGATGTGCAATCCACCATCAAAGCCGACTACGAAGAACACTATGTGTCACGCGCTGACACCACAACAACAACGACCACCACCACCACACCCAGCACAACATCCACTACACGAAGCGCCACAACGAAGCTCGTCTCAACTACGTCGAACAGCCTGTCAAGATCTACAATGCGCGTGAGCACCAGCAACGCGATCTCAAAGCCAGCATCACGCGCGCAGTCCAACTTCAAAACGAACACTATAGAGTCGGAGGAGACGCGTGCGCACTCAACGCCCGCAGACGCCGAGAGCGACGGTCTCGAGAACTTTATCGGCGCTCAAACCACGGTTAGTAAACAGCGCGAGAAGGCAAACAAAGCAGACATAGAAAACATAGAAAACATAACGCCACGCATCGATCACGTGAAGCCAGCATTGGCCGGCGAAACGTTTGCTTATCAAGACACTGTGCCCGATTTCGATGGCGTGGACGATCGCACCGATCTGCTGGAGTTGATTGAGGATAGGCGATCCGGCAACCGGCTCTTTAAAGTGCTGGAACAGCGCAACATGACGCTCGAGGAGCTGATTGAGCACCGCAAGCGCGGCTCGAGCCAATTGCACTTGGCGACGGTTGTGCAAAATCGTTCGCGATTTTTTCCCGGACAGAAGGTCGTTCTTCACGACAACATGGATATTGTTACAGCGTTTGAGAATTTTCCACACTTCAACCTGATGGACTTGAAAAGCGTCAAACCAGATGACATAAAGACGGACTCGCAGGGCGCCAGCTACTTTACATCCATCATTGACATCGAGCCGACGGACGAGATCTACAAAGACGAAACCGCTGCTGGCAAAGGTGTGTACGCACGTAATCGCTTAGAACGCGGACGACGACAGTATCGCGGCGCGACGCGCTATCAATACAACGCGCGCGATAGGCGGCGCAAATGGCACTAGAGCAGCGCGCCGCGCTTATGCCGAACAAGATTTGTGGTGAGCTGCTGAGTTCGTAGTGGAAGCAAGCATAAAGTTTACTTTTATACAATGTCACGGCACGACAGCATGCACGCTTAGGCGTATACAACTAGCGGCTGCCACAGTCTCAGCAGCTTGCCACAAATCATGTAAGTGCGCGCTTTGTATTTCTAAATTTCTGAATTTCTTTTAGCGTTTTGACGGCCGAGCGCAGATTTCATTTCTCTATACATCTTCCATTCCATAGGTTCGCCCAACTATCAGCAATCCCAACGCACCGAAAAATCAGTTGGTTTCTTCCCCTCTTGGAAAACCTTGGCGCTAGCCTCACTCGCCAGCAGCACGCGCAGCGACGCGTCCACCAAGCGCAACCCCTTCTTTCTGTCACCACCACAAATGCTGCTCGAGAACACCTCCGCCGAACTGGATGAGAGCGATTTTTTAATGGACAACGAAACAAATACCAACATAAACGCTGAGCCGCCACAACAGCAGGAGCTTACCGCCACGCAGCTACAGAGCGCCAGCATCATCGACACCGCGGAAGTCATCGAGAATGAGGTGGCGCGCGCACATGACTTGCTCGATCTCGAGCTGTCCGGCCACGGTTTCAAACGCAGTCCCGCCGCCGCGGCGGTCTCTACAGCGACAAGCCAAAATAGCATCTACAGCAATATGCCGGCGGGCATACGTTCCGCCATTGTAGCCAGCGCGGCGATTGTGCTCACCTCGCTCGCCACCTTTATGGTCATATTTGTGGTGTGTCGCTGGAAGCAGCGGCGTCAACGCAAAACCAGCTACACTAAGACATACAATGCAATGAAGAGCAAATTACCGACCATAACGAACTCGTCGCATCGCTCCTCCTTGCGCAACATGGAAGAGCTGGTCGGCGGCGTGTCCACGGTGTCGGTGTCACCGGTACACCAGCTGCAGCGGCAAAGTTCATTACTGTTCCCACGGCACTCGGGCAGCGGCAGCATAGATGTGGAAGAGCTAAGCGGCGGCGGCAGACGTAGCAGAGTTATGCGCGGCGCGACGCGTGGTAGTTTAGGCAATAGCGGTGGCATGGGCAGCGCTACTGGCTCCACAACATCGCTGGCGCTGTCGTTGCAGAGCGTGCACAACACTTCTACAAACAAACTCAATACAATGGATCCGAACTCGCCGGAGGTGCAGGAGTATCTGTTCGATGCGCTGCGGAAGTCTTACTAAATCAACGCAGGGTTGTATTTGATTTTTGTGCGAGGATATTTTAAGATTTTGTTAATTTTGAATATTTGTAAGCTGGAAATTATTTAAAATATTTCGAAAATGGAGGAACAGAAATGAAAAACGAAACATGTTGCCAAACATAGAAATACAAGAAAATAGACTTAAAGCAGTTTGTAAAAAATGTGCAGAGAACGGCGAGAATTTGTAAATTATAACACTTTTATAACAAAGAAAACGATTAACCCTAAGAAGCAACCAACTTTTATGCGTAGTGCGTAGAACATACAAATTTCTTTGGTAGCATATTAAAAGGTTTAAAAATATGAAGAACATACAATTTTTAAGCAGAACAAGTTTAAGTATAAAAATACTTCAAAATTTATAATTAAGATTAGTGCAATTTTTACCCCAGTTAGCGCGTAAGAGTTCGAAATTGGTTTAGCATAGTTACAAAAGCGGGTTTTCAGACAACATAACGGTGACGTAAACAAATTTAAAAAGGCGTGAAAAAATAGTGAAAAATTTGTAATAAAAAAAAATTGATAAAAAGTAAAAATTTTGAATAAAATAAATAATAAAAAATAAAAATTTTTAATAAAAAAAATTTTAATGAATAAATTGATTAAAAATTATAAATATAGTATTAAAAAATCGTATTTAGCGAAACCAAACCATAAGTATAAAACAAATAATGTTTTTAATGACAATAATCTATAAAAGTTTTAGAAAAACGAATTGTCGACAAAAACGCCAAGGAAATATTTGATGCACAACCCAAAATTAGAGTTTACAGACTTGAAATCGTTTTGAAAACTAAAACACAAAAAAATAATAACATTTTTTACACAAAAGTTAAGATTAAGCAATAGAAACTACTTCTTTAGTAGTTTTTGTGCTTAAAAACAGTTAACCTAATTTTAATTTACAAAAACTGTGCGATTGTAAACAGCATAATATCTTATATTTGTAGTTTTAAATACAGTTTTAAAAACTAGAGCGACTTAACGCCACAATATGTTTAGTTGAACACTTTCAAATCTATACATAAGCGGTTTTACAAAATGTGTATTATATATTTAACTAGATTATACCACTTCCTCTACCCCAATGATATTATACTGATATAAATAATAAATAAAAAGTATACTTTTAATAAAAAAAATGATAAATAAACGTGTTTTTGGTAAGCAACGGTAAGACAAAAGCAATCAACTGAATCTTTATTCAAAATGCAACAAAAACAAAACAGGACATAACCTCAACAAATGTATTTTGAATGCTTGAATTTTGCAATTCGTTACACACAATTTTCAAACATAACATTAACATTAACAACATTAAATTGATTTTGTATTCAAATTGTAAAATAACCCTACTTTCTAACAGTTGGCTACTATACTAAACACTTCATTCACTAATTTAATGCTAGCTTTAGCCCCATTTTAATTTGTAAAACAAGTTTAAACTTAATACAAACGTATTTTGTCTAAAAGAAACATTACAATTCGTTTACCTAGACTCAGTAAAAAATTAGTGTAGCACTCACCGATACAAATCATAGTTGAACTGTTCCTTAAACGTTTGTCCCATTGAGTTGAATTTATCTGCACGCGACGCCTTCACGGTGCAGTTGTAGAGGAACGCATATTGACGCGCAATTGCTTTGCACTGACGCAACGCCGCAGTTAAAGCATTTGAGCCACGCAGCATTTCCATTTCTTTGGTTGTAAAATATAGTACAGTATTATATCTCTCCGGCAGCAAATCGATATAGGGTTTCCAAAAGCTATCCGGTTTCAAAGCCTCCAACATTAACACATACGACAATTTTAGATTCGACATCGAACCGAATTGTGTTGGACTATAATCTAAATCCATATTCTCCTCGGAGAGTATAAGCTTGCGCGGTATACTAAATAGCACTTCACCTTCTGCTATATCGCGCGTAGCCTCCAAGCCCAACTCATAGCCTTGAAACTGTGCAATGCGCACACCATCAAAACGCAAACCATTTTCAGTGGCCCAACGATAGAAATTTTCAATATTAGCCAAACGCGCTTCTGTAGTTGAATTGGAGCTGCTGCGGCGCAGTGGTGCTTCAAGTATTTGCACACGGTGCAACAGTGTTTGGATTTCTAAATATTGATCCCATTCTTCTTTAGGGTTTGCGGGCTGTTTAAAGCCTATTTCGAGCAATGCATTGATAAGTGAACTCAATTCGTTGCGCTTTTGTAGGGTTAGCGTGGGTCGTTTAATTGGCGCCTGGTGTTGTTGCTGTTGTTTTGTAGATGACTGTGCATCGTGTGCGTGGGTGGTGACATTGGCTGCAGACTGATTCTTATTGCTGGCCGATTTATTATTTTTATTTTTGCTATTCTTTCCCATTTTCACACTTTATATTACAGTTACACTTTAAGTTTTAATTCACTACTTTCACTGATTCACAATTTTTTAGCACGCTTTGTTTGTAATTACACACAATTTATTGATGAAAACAAACAACTGCACCAGCAAAATGCAATAAAACACCCGAAAAGGTAATGCACGTGCCGTCAACTTTTTGCAGAAATCGAGATGACAGAGAGTCAAAAAAGAACAAAAAAAACAAGAAATTCCAATCAGAAATTCCTCAGCACTCAGACATAATTTGGAAATTCCTCCAATAACCCTACCATTCACAATTAATTTTAACACTTTGCCTTATCGTGAATGTGAAGTGTTGTTGGTAATTCCGCGGCAGCTGTAATTGTTTACATTGCTGTTGACAGAAAGTTTATTTACATATTTCATTCGAGTTTTTAGAATAAAATGTATTAAAATGCGTTTGCGCGGTCGTATTGCTTATAAATGCTTAACTCTTATCGTAGTTGCAGTGATTATATTGCTAGTTTGCATAGATTACTTTGCTCCTAATGCGAAAAGAGACGAATTCTTGACGCACCTGCCTCCATTGGAAAAGGACGTGTCACAGGAGCAGGCAGCACCACAAAACATTGAAACTGATTCAAAACTAAATCGATTGGTGAACTTAACTGACTTTAAGTATGAAATACCAAATAATGTGTGTCGCAAGAATGATAAAGGGCTGTTGGGTAAGTAACACTATGCTACATGACCGCAGAAAACGCGATAATTCCTTTAATTTTCAAATTATTACTCATAGCCATCATTATTGTGACATCTTATGCTGGACATGACGAGTTGCGCGCTGCACATCGTTTGGCAGCACCACAAAGCAAACTGGCAGAAATGGGAATGCAACGGATCTTCCTACTAGCTGCACTGCCAACTAAGGAAAAATACATAACACAAAAGCAAGTGCTAGATGAACAACAACGTTTTGGAGACATATTGCAAGGCAACTTTCAGGAAGCCTATCGCAATCTGAGCTATAAACATGTGATGGGATTGCGATGGGCTGCCACCGATTGTCCCAATGCCAAATTTATCATAAAAATAGATGATGATATTATATACGACGTATTCCACTTTCGTCGCTACTTGGAGTCACTTGAAGTACAGCAACCAACTTTAATTGCCTCACAAGCATATTTGGCCGGTTATGTACTCAATGCTAGACCACCTGTACGTAATGTTGCCAATAAATGGTTCGTTTCCGAACATGAATGGCCTAGAACAACTTATCCCGCCTATCTCTCGGGCTGGCTGTATATTACTAATCCAGCAACAGCTTTGCGATTGGTGGAGCAAGCACAGCAAACACCGTTCTTCTGGATTGATGACACTTGGGTTACGGGTATTTTGCGTGAGAAGTTAAATATATCGATGCAACATTTAAATGCATGGTACTCGGCTAATGCGGAGTTTATGGATTGTTGCGTACGCGATCTGAAGAGCCAGAGCAGCTATGAGTGTGAATACTTTGTTGGACCCAATGGTGGTGATAACAAAATGTTGGTTGAATTTTTACACAACGTTGAAAAGTGCTACTTTGATGAATGTAGCAAAAGGCCACCGGAAAAGTCGTTGAAGAAGACTTGTGTCGGCAGTGCAAAACATCTATTACCCGATCATGGCAGCGGACAAGTGAAACAAGTGGCTTTGTGATGATGAAACGGGCTTACTGCTAATGTGATAAGAATCTCAAGAGTAACGTCCATATTTTATATTATATATACTCAATAAGATAGACTGTAATGTTTTTATTGCAAATGTATATACATATATATTTAAATATATGTATATATATAAATATGTATTTAATTATAACTATATAATAGTTTCCTTTTAAACAAGTTAACATTTCTCAATGATTTTCGGTCGTTTAAGACAAAATTTACCATTTTCAAATGCTGTGTAAGATTAATATTCTTTTAACTGATATTTTTATATTTCTCAAATAAACAATAGTTACCTCAATTCATAATACTTTTTTAATTTAAGCCCTCTGACACCCAAATGTTTACTATTCTGTTGTGTCTCATTCTCCGTAATCCCCAATCAGCTGATGTTTTGACAGTTGTTAGGTTATGTCACTGCCGATTGCGTTTTTAGACGAGTTAAATTTAATTCATACTATTTTGTAATAAAACCATAAAAATTAAAGAACAATGAGTTTTCCCACCAAAGAGGAACGTACACGTTGTTGGGCGGCACGTGATGAATACTGGGAGTGCTTAAATGAGAACGCTCCAAAACACAGTTCCACAAGTGGTGAAAAGGTGCCGGATGTTTGTCAAAAGTTGCGCAAAGCTTTCGAAGGATCGTGTCCTCGCCAATGGGTGAAACATTTTGATCGTAAACGCACTTATGAACAATTTAAGGAACGCATGGAAAAGGGATATGACCCACTCGAGGAGAAAAACAAAGCAACAGCACAAAAACAGTCGTAGTTCTTAGTTAAATTTAATTTACGCTTGCTAATGTTAAACTAAATAAAAGTTCTCACTCAAATTGTGTATATATAAATTACTAAATGTTGACTTGTTGACAATTTTCAATGTTAGCTTTAAAGTGCTTCAGGCGCTGACGGTGTATTCGGTTTATGTGCGAATGCGGTGTCTTTGGGCATATCCACGGCAATGGAAACAATATGCTTGCCTGGTATCATAACATTACCAAGTATGCGTGCATCTTTTCCTTCCTCTAGATATTCGGCGCACATTGACAACACGACATTGGCATCCTTATCGGTACAATTGAAATAACCAACAAGCACTCTTCCATCAGTTATGACAACGCGGAATGTGTGACCCAGCCAGTTTTGCAGATTGCAACGTCCTGGTGTTAGCTCCTTTTCAATTGTTGCCGGAGCATTTGTGGTAACATTATTAAAGGTGTTAGAGCTGTTACTGTTGGATGTGTTGAGCTGTGGTGGCGGTGATTGCTACGAAGAGAATATGAATATTATTATAGAAGTTATGGGAAAACTTATAATTAGCACTAACCTCAGTTTTTGGTACATTATCGTATGAACTATGATCACTCATTATAAATAAATTTGTGTATAACTTAAAAATTTAAGCGAATGATAAAAATTATTCAAAACTTTCACACTTTAGTGAAGAACAGCTGATCGACAAACAATTCAATGTCAAAATAGAATATGAGAAGGAAGAAATATAAAAGAGGTAAAACTGGGTTGCATGTAAATGCTTTTTAAATATTTTATAAATATACAAAAAAAAACTGAAAGTATTTCAACATCTTTGAATTAAAAGAAAAGTTTTAAAAACCAAAAATTTTACTTTTTTTAAATTATTTTAGTATGCTCTGTTGTATTTAAAAACAACTAGCGTGAAAGCAGCGCAGCAACCGGCTTTTCTCTGCTGACGTTGCTAGATAAGAACGAAGCGCTGTCATTTCGTTATCTTTGACTTTTTTATCGCTGTTCTTTATTTTTAATAATTTATTTTCGTGTTATTATTGTTTTTTATTTTTCCTATTTGCTTAAATTGTTCAAGTTGCTCTACTATCTGGGTAAGCATTAAAGCCGCTGACGATCGTCAAAGCGTGAAGATGGCTGATGAAATTGCTTTCGCTGTTTTAACAAGTGAGTCTGCTGGTATGAATTCGAGTTTAACTTTGTTAAATAAATTTATTTCTTCACAGTTAGCGACACCTGTAGTCAAGACGCAGGGAAGGATCGCAGTGGCCCACGTTTGGTTAAGCTCATATGCGATGCCTTTCAAAATGCGCACATCATCACAGCAATATTACCTGACGAACGTGAACAAATCAGCACTAAACTTCGTGAACTCATTGCGCAGAAGTCACCGAGTGTGAGTGCAATTATTACCACGGGGGGCACCGGCTTTGCGCCACGTGACGTCACACCAGAAGCAACAAAAATTTTGCTTGACAAAGAGTGTCCACAACTAGCACAATATATTGCGCAAGCGTCACTGCAAAAAACGCATTTTGCCGCATTAACGCGTGGTGTTTGTGGTATTGCGGGCAGTACATTGATACTTAACTTCCCGGGCAGTGAAAAAGCAGTAGCGGAATGCTTCGAAGTGGTGCGTGAACTATTGCCACATGCGTTGCAATTAATTGGCAACGAGTTGCCGCTTGTACGACGAGTACATGCCGAATTGCAGGGGAGTAATGGTATTGCGCCGCCAAGCGGGCACATCTGTCCACATAAAACTGGTAAAGGTGATGATAGCGATAGAAATTCACCCTTTGCAATGATACCGGTAGTGCAAGCGCTAGAGATAATATTTCAAACAGTGCAACAACAACGCGCAGTCGCCCAGCTGCTCAATGAATTTTTGTCACCAGTGGATATACCACCGTTTCGTGCATCCATCAAAGATGGCTATGCCATGAAATCTACAGGCTTCTCCGGCACGAAAAAAGTGCTGGGCTACATAGCAGCCGGGGATGAGGTACGCTTTTATATATACCATTTTTAGGTGTGTTGTGCTTTTAAAACACGGTCTTACTGCAGATAATAGTACACGATTTAGAGGAGGATGAATGTTACAAAATCAACACAGGCGCGCCAGTGCCGCATTACGCCGATTGTGTTGTGCAAGTGGAGGACACTAAATTGCTGAAGCGGAAGAAGACTGGCGAAGAGGATTTAGTGGAAATTTTGATAGAACCAAAAGCAAATCTCGATATACGGTAAATTAGCAATTGCAGCTTACTTTCGGCTTATAAAAATGCTTTTACTTACAGCCCCGTTGGCTCAGATCTACGCAAAGGCAGCAAACTGTTCCCCTCAGTTGATCACTCAGCAGTAGTTATTAAATCGGTACTCTCATCGGTGGGCAGGAACTTGGGCGGTGTGCGCAAACCGAAAATTGGCATAATCTCCACTGGCAGTGAACTATTAGCGCCCGAACAAGCCGAGGAGATGGGCAAAATTTACGATTCAAATACGACTATGCTGGCGGAGCTGTTACAATATTTCGGTTTCGAATGCGCACACAAACTGGTACTTAGCGATGAGTAAGCACATTGCACGCCAACAATTTTGTGGTGAAACTAATATAAAAAGTTTACCGCTTTCAGCTTGGAAGCTGTTAAGGGCAAAATCGCAGAGTTATACAAAAACGTAGACTTCATCATATGCAGCGGTGGCGTTTCCATGGGCGATAAGGACTACATCAAGCCAGCGCTGCAAAGCTTGGGTTTCACCATCAATTTTGGACGCGTCAACATGAAACCGGGGTTAGTACTGACTTAACCTCACTAAATATTGTTTTTAAGGTTTATTGTCTATTTTAGAAAGCCAATGACCTTCGCTTCTAAAAATGAGAGTTACTTCTTCGGGCTACCAGGCAATCCGGTTTCCGCATTCGTCACGTTTCATTTGTTTGTATTGCCGGCCATACGCTGGTTTGCCGGCTGGCATCGTGATAAGTGCGAATTGGCCTCGCTACCAATAACTGTAAGCGATAGCAAGTATTACGTATTTGTTAGCGTATAACTAAAAGCAAATCAATATCTCAAGTACGCGTTATCAGCCTGCCGAATAATTTACTAATTGCGCCTTTTATTGCAAGTGTTGTATTTGTTTAGCTTTTGTTTTAGCTAATCAAATTCATATGTATACAAATTTTTTGTTGTTTTTCTACACTATTTTGTTTTTAGTTGCAGAATGATAGCATAGCGCTTGATCCGCGCCCGGAATATGTGCGCGCCGCCGTAACTAGCAGGAATGGTCGCTTATACGCCACGGTCAACGGCAGTCAGGTAAATATCAGGCGCCTTTGCATTAATCTATATGCCGTTGATGACTTTTATTTGCAGATGAGCAGCCGACTGCAAAGCATTGTCGGCGCTGATGTGCTCGTGCATTTGCCCGGACGCACAGCGAGTAAGCCAAACGCCGTCGCGGGCGATGTGTATCGCGCATCAGTGTTGCGCTACGATTTCATCTCGAAATATGAATAAACCTTTTTACACTACGAGTTCCTACAGGGCATGGTCTGCATTGGCCTTATCGAATTTGAATTTTTTTTCCACAAAAAGTTATGTTTTAACAAGTGTATTATTGCCTTGCAAAAGCAGTTATATAAAAGTTAGTAATTTTGGCAGCCGATTTTATTTTTTAGTAACAAATAATAATAAAATAAAATATGCAGCAAAATATATAATTATAAGTTTCATTATTTACAAAGCAAAGTTGCACTTTACATACGTATGTATAACTATATATGTATATGTATATGTATGTATATATTAATAAAAATATAAAACGACAGTTTACATGGGAAGTGCTATGGTAGACCTAACGTACATCGTTTTGTAAATTTCGCACATACAACCAACATAACCTCAAATTATTCTTACTAATTTGGGAATAACTAGCTGTTAATTGGTTTTTCATTCAACTCTGAAAAAAAGTGTAAAATTTTGTGCAATATTTTTTGTTGAAAAAAATTTTCCTGCAGTTTCCATGTAAACTTTGCATTTTCTTAAATCGAAAAATTATATAAAATTGTATATTTGTTCAAAACAAATTTTTGGAGTGTCCCCAAATATTGTTATCCAATACGCGCTAGCATATCTTTCCTTCATGCTTCCCGCATTGTGCTTTCAGCTCACGTAACAACCGTTGTTTATTTCGTGCCTCGTCCTTCAAACCCGCTGCACGCCGCGGCTGGCACCTGCACCCAATTTCGTCATACGCAAGGATGAACGACATGGCAACATGAAATTCAATTTACTATTTTGCACCAGTTGGTAGCGTTCCAGCGGCACCACATCCCACAAGGCGCGCTCAATCACCTGCAAGGCATTCGCGCTCAGCACATCCGCTGTATACTGTGTCGGTGCGCCCTCACTCTCCGTGTCGGCTATTAATAAATAAATAAAACCCGTTACTTGCATAAAAAACACCAAGCGCCATTAGTACTCACTGTGCGGCACCGGCGCCTTGTACAGCGCCTCTGCTGTTAAGCCGGTTGTGTCCAGCGCCACCACTCTCACACCATACGGTTGCAACTCTTTGCGCAGCTCGTCCACACACTTCTCCACAGCGGCGCGCGATGCATTGAATGCCACCAAGCCGTCACCGCTACCCTGACCGGCGCCGGCGCCCAAATAGATGAGCCGCCCTCTAGTCGGGCGCAAGAAGCCCACAAATGCTTTGGCCACGCGCAACGAGCCCAATATATTCGTTTTCAGCATATGCTCCCATTGCTGTGCCTCCTGCACTTCGACGCGTCCGCGAAAGAGGCTGCCGCTCGTATTGATCACCGCCGCTATGCCGCGCTCGCCCGCGTTCATGTGCGCGCCCATCGCGCTGGTGGTTTCGCGCAGCACATCTTCGCGCGTCACATCCAGCTGCATGGGTATGATGGCGCCGCGCACTGGCTCCTCGTTATACTCGCGCATCTTCAGCCAACCATTGAGCAGCTTGGCGGGCAATGAGTCTTGCGCATCGCGCATGCCGGCGAACACGCGACAGCCCTTGTTGGCCAGATGCGTGCAAAGCTGTAGGCCGAGCGCGGTGTCAGCGCTGGTCACGAGCACTGTGCCCGGTTGGGACTCGGCCACCTCGGCAGTGTCGTCGCGCACCTTGCATATCAGGTAGATGAGCAGCGCGCCAGCGATGGAGAATAATGCCAACAGTTGGAAGGCCAAAACCAATGCGGTCATCGGTTCCATTATGTCATTGCTGCGCAGAAGAGGGAAGATACAATAAAAAACATGAAATAATTAACAAAATAGCACTTAATTGTATAAAACTTGAAGAAATTGTAGTACACAATATATAAAATAATTAAAAATATAGTAAAAAAATAAGAATGAATAATTGCGTGCTTGTGTATAAGGGTACAGACAATTTATTCAGCTACGATTTAGCAATTAATTTCTACACTAAGCACGTCTTAAATATTGAGCATTGATAAAACCTGCGCAGTAAGCTTTAAATTTTATTAACGCGCGCCACAAAAGGGTTTAGAAGGTCACAGGTCTATGTTGAGCAACAGCCTTGTCACAGAACAGAATAAAATTATTTTCCAGATACACATAATTATGTTATTTTATTTTTTATTATATTTTATTTTATTTTTCAATTATTATCTTTAATTTTTTATTTAATTTTTTATTTTTTTCATTTATTTTTTGTTCTATTTCATTTTATTCCCATCCATCTTTTATTATATTTTACGATTTTATTCCATTTTTTTAATTTCTTGCGTAATCGGAAGTCTTAAAAAACAATTCAGGCCATTTCTCCTTTTCCACTGCGTTCCCGTCCTTATACAACGTCGCCATACATTTAAACAGGTTTGTAGTACAACCATACATAAATGTGATGCTTCCGCCTCTTCATTTCCTACATTCGCCATAACTACGGGTATTTTTAGACGTAACTACGTATTACTGTATACTTACACACACACATACATAAATCTTCTTTACTAAGGTAAACATTGCCGTATAAATAATAAAAATTAATGTTACCAACAATTATGGCAAAACTCATTAACATTCCAACGGTTAAGCGGCATGCGACAGACAAACTGTCAGAACAGACTAACGCTGACCACCAGCTCGGCAAATAGACCCATTAATGCACTTAAGAGACGTGTTTTGCATACCAAATGCAGAGTGGTTGGGCGTAGGGCGGACCGCCACAGATAAATGCAAAGTAAAAATGTGTGGAATTACGCGATTAGATGTACTAACTGCAAAGAAATAATCGAAGCAAAACATAGAGATGCAAGCGAAAGCGTTTTAACGCCTCTGCATGCCAGCGGAAAGCATACTACGCTTAGAAAACCAAACAAAATTGCAACAATTACCGTTAGATCTCTGCAGCTGGCTATTACTACATTGTAAACGTTTGCGGTTTCGCAAGTGAAAAAGTCATAAAAACAGAGGCGCTACAGTTGCAACACTCCACCGAAAGCGCATGGTGAAAGGCGCTGCATAAACACACACACATGACGCACGTCAGCGGCGCGGTAGAAAGCTTAAATGAAAAAGCTGCGCAGGCAATTAATTCAGCTACTTTGTTTTTGCAACAAATCATAAAGCACATAAAAACATAGGCGAGAAATGAAAAAGAATGTATTGCACAAGCGCTGGACCCTTCACGATTGGCCGCCGCCACCGCTGGTAAACACTGGCCGCATGCAGAAAAAACGTGTCACACATCGCCGGCCACAAGTGGTGCCTTGCGCTGGTTGATGCAGCTACGACCTCAAGCATGCAATGGCTGGACGAGTTGGAACCTTCAAGTGGGCCTTTTGCCACAATGTGCTTTGAAGTGTTTCGATTTAGTATATTTGTATTTTAATTGAACTGCTTGCATAATAGTGGTGAACTTAATTTAATTTATTTGTTTTTGTTTTTGCGTTGCGAGATTTTAGTTAAATTTAATGCAATAATTTAAGGTTACAAACGCGTATCAAGTGAAGTCATGGTTAAATTCGAACATCAGGCCGGTTAAATTATTATATTAAATTATTTTTATTGTGTATTGTAGTAAATAATAAGCAAAAGTTGCACAAGAGTTGTTAAGATTAACAAAAGGAGGCGCATAGTATATTTTGTTTTGGCTCATTTAAATGAGGCAATTTATTTGACAAATAAAT
The DNA here is from genome assembly GCA_037783105.1 of Bactrocera zonata. Lineage (NCBI taxonomy): Eukaryota > Metazoa > Arthropoda > Insecta > Diptera > Tephritidae > Bactrocera > Bactrocera zonata. The sequence continues at coordinate 923,283 of JBAWJQ010001700.1, forward strand.
AAACATTGCTGTATAACGTTTGTTTACATAAAGTAAACATGTCACTTAAGATTGACGTCAGGTGTAATTCAAGCAAGAATTTTAATGTAGAAGCTTTATAAAATATTTTTTGCAAATTTCTATACAAAAAAATGAAATTAATAACACGAATAAAAAAAATAATTCGTTGCTTGAAAAAACTTTTTCTGCATAGCAAATCAGCATTCCAGCAAATTGAGTACAATACAAAAAAAAATTTATACATTTGTATATAGAAGCAAATATATATATAATTTTAATGTATTTTCAAAATTTTCTACACGCTAAGCAATTTACTGCTTTCATATGATCACAGCATGTGGATTAAATCCGCTATCGCACGTTACGATCGCCGCCTTGCGTGCTTGAGTAGCAACTGACACACACACAAAGCAGAATAAGTGAAAGGCTTAACGAGCGCTTACTAATTCAAAAATAAACAAGTAAAACTCTAGAAAAAAATAAAAATTAAGACAAAACAAATTAAGCTATTTTCGAAATTACTTTTATGACAGGTGAATTACTATAAGTGTCATACTTTTATGCTGAACGCATTGAACTTAGCCCCCAACGCTTGCTGGGCCAGTTGTATCGCAAATTCGTTTCGACGCTGAAAATGACGAAGCAAAAAATATAAAATAACAGAGATAAACATAGAACAAGTTTACAAATAATCAACAGTTGAACGCGTAATAAATCTAATAACCTCAGCTGCGGCGCGCGCTCATAGTCAAACAGCAGATTCTTTTTTTATATTTTTTAATTGAAAGCGTAATTTATGAATGAATAATAGGTAATGGTGAGGACGTTTCAATGTGCGATGCGAAATATTTGTATAAAAATAAATTTGTTGCTGTTGTTTGTGCGTACTGCTTGTCAAAGCATGCCATCAGCACTATGATTTTCTAAAAGTCAGTCAAGTGGTTGCAATAAAAATGTAGTTAATAAGTATTTAATGTTGACATTCTCAAGCGAAATATTTATGTTGAATTAAATTAGAATAAACAAGTATTATATGTAAAAAAATATTATTGAAAAACATTTGTTATAAAAACAATATTTATAAAAATAAATATACAAAAAATTAAAAAAAAATATTCGTAAAAATAAAAAAATTGCTTTTATATAGTAGTATATTTAATAATGATTTTTACATTGCTTTATATATCATCATATATTATGTAAACACTGTAAATTAACAAAAAATTTCACAATCTATATAATTAAAACAACAACTTCAATTTAGCCGCGCGCAGTAGCTCATAAAGACAAGCCAAAAGCCACTAATTAAAAAACAGGCACATTGAATGCGAAAAATCACTAAGCGCATAATGGCAAGTATAAAATTGAAAAAATAAATAAAGAAATTAAAAATAGAGAAAAAAAAGAAGAAAAGAGTTTGATTGTTAATTGAAAAATCAACGAAAAAATAAAGTATAGCCATAGACAAGCTCACCACAGCTTTTAATTAGCGAAAGAAACGAAATAAATAATTAAATTTACAAAAGGAAATGCAGCAAAAGAAATAAATCAAATGCACAACAAAAATAATAGTAGGCACAGAAAGACAAAGCAAAAAAAATAAAAAATTAAAAAGAAATTAGAAAAATAAAGAAAAAATTTAAAAATTAAAAAAAGGAAAAATACATATAAAACCAACACAAAAATTCATTAAAAACTCAAAACAAGCAATTAACTTTTATAGCGACCGCGCACAGCAATCAAGCCGTATATAAAATTGTCACCAAAGTCACCTAAGCGAAATATATTGCAACATAATTTCTTAATTGACATATTTTTTGTTGGCATACGAATTTGGTATTAATTAAATCAACAGCAGCGCAACAATATTAACTCATTTAATTGAGCTGCCACTAAAGTTGTCTGAGTTCAATAGAACATTTTCAAAAAAAATCGTAGTTTATAAAGAAAAAAAAAACATAAATAAAAATTAACTTGAATGAAAAGCATTATTGCGCAATATTTTGCTTTAAAGGTAAATCGACATATTTGAAATACTCGCGCAGTGTATTTCAATTTCAAGGCTTTTTTTTGCTGCTAACAGGTGCTTAGAGCAATACCAAAATAGCAAAGAGAATGGCAATAATTAAGTCGAGGCTGTAAAGCTTTTGCCAATTGCGCAATTTGTTCAAATTTTTGAAGATTTTACTCAAAAAATTACCAACTAAATAAATTTTCTATAAAAACTAAAATAGTTGGAAAGCCTAGCTCAGCAGCAGCTCTTGTATTCAAAAAGTGACGCACTTCAACGGTCACAGCGCGACTAATTGCATGTCTGGCTTCAATTGGCTGCAGCCATTTATTATAATTTTCAAAAACGCATCCAGAGCTTAAATATAACAAAAATCACGTGCCTACGAGCGACAATTTAATGAGCGCAGTGCACGAAAATATAAATTATTAATAAAATTGAAAGTGATGATAGATGGCAATGGCATCGAAAGTCGATAACTAATGAGGTGATTAGGCTGCGTTCGCAAGACTGCTTGCTTAAGATTAATTAATTGTTTTAAAATTAAATGTTATTAATTGTAACTGCTAATTTTGTTGTTGTTGTTGCTTGCGGATTACGGTAATGCTGTAAGCGTATGCAGCTAATTTCTTTTTTTATTTTTAACAAAAGCACATACTACTGCCTTGTTTACTTACAACTGTATATCTACTGTCAGTGACATTCTTTTTCACCTTGTATTCTTTACGGCAACCGCATTTGGGTCACTTGGACGCTCTAAATATCACACGTTTTTTATGCTATTTAGGTACCACTACATAACCCAGTGCCGGTCTAAGCGCTTATAAAATCAAGCATGTGATTACTAACACACATACATACATATTAAGCACTCTCCAGCACTTCTTGTGATCTTCACTGGTACGTGCGTAAATTTCAATCGACTGCAATTTTATATTGCATTGCCAATTACACAGCTCAGTGCGTACTAACCACATTCTTTGTGCGAACGCAAGAAAAGCACAAACAAAAAATTGTGTAGAAAGTACGCGCTTCGTGCGCGTAGAAATTATATGGCAACAATGTCTTGGAGGTTAGCCAGGCACACACAGACACACCTACGAACAACTCAACGGCAACTATGGAACATTGCAGCTTGACACTGACGGTCTTAGTGGCACTTGCAGTTGAGTGACTGCAAAAAGTTGCGCTGCTGCTTCAACGCATCCTAGAAATAATGCGGATGTGCATTGGTCTTTGCGCATGGAAAAGCTGATTTCAAAGTGTAAAGCTGCATCTGACGCGCTCTATATGTGTATGAATGAAATTGGCAAGGCAATGTACGCGCTTTGCGTTGCTGTGACTTTTATGCGCAGAATTATGTTATTGGGTCGTTGGGATTAAGTAAAACTGCACGCGTGAAATGTGAATGTGGCACGAGTGAAAAAAACATCTTGCAGACGAATTTATCGAAAAAAACCTGTTTGCTCGGCGTTGCGTTGGTTGCTTGAATAAAAAAATATTCATATTAATATAAATACAAAATTTTTATGGCAAAAGTATTTAGCACAAACAATTGCGCAACACATGCACCCTTCACTCTTTACTCACTAAATGGCGCAGCGCAGTGCGTATACGTAACCCAGAAACAAGCGCGCGCCGTAAAAACAAACGCTCTGAAACGGTGGGTTGCTATTTAAAGCTGTGCACCACACCATAATTATTATGCAGCAGGCTACAACCATAACGGTCAATTTGGCCGCAGTTGAGCGCGCATTTGCGCATTTCCGCTCACAATGCAGCAACGGCAGCAACGCGAAGCGCGTGCACCTGCCATAAAAGCAAGTGAAATGTAAACATTTAACACAGCCAAAGCGTGGCGCAGGCGCACAAGTGCAACAACCAAAACTTGTTGTGGTAAAAAATTGCTTGATGTCTATGGCAGCTTGTTAGCGGCTGTGTAACGCCAAAGACTATCAAGATCTTGCAGTTTGCGGATTTTGCTCAACAATGCAACGCGTTGGGAATTGCCAAAACTAGCGGAAATTTGAAAAATGCTGCAAATGTCACAAAAATCATTAAAAATGTATCAAATTAGAGGATATTCACGTAATATTTTGTGAAAAACACTGTAGCCATGCAACTGGTATTGCTCTTGAGTGGTTTTCAAATGGCAACAACATTTGCAACCCGCTGAGCATCTGTTAATGACTTGCTTTCACGCAAAAATGTTGTTTTTCGAACTACATCACGCGGCAAAAATCAACAGCTATGCGTGTAATGCACAATTAACGCACACATTTACTTTTAAACATGTCAATAAAGTATAAATATTTAACGTGCACTCCAATGGCGATTTACAGCGCTTGCATGCTGGTGAAAATCGTTTTTCCTTTGACATGCAACACTTGCGCGTGATAAGCGCTCAGCTAATGCCAGGTAAAAAATTAAAAAATCCATAAAAAATGTAAACAAATTAGAGCGCAACCATATTTCGCAAATTAGCCGCCGAAGCATGCGCCGTTGCAACCACAAACCGCCTTTGAAATTTCACTTTTACGCTTTTACAAATTAGACCGCAACGCTTGATTTGCCTTTGCCTCAACATGCACATCTACATATGTGTATGTATTACATGCGCGTCCCTTGCCCACTGCGCTCTGCATAAGATATACATACGTACACTTATAGAGCGAGCGTGTATTGCTTAACAGCTGAGCGTCGGTCATGCGGGTAAACAACCACAAACGCCAACGTTTTCGTTGGTCAGGTCCACTAGCGGTTTATTATGCGCTAGATAACCAAGTTTAACGATTATGCATATACGACGCTGCAAATTGCGCTGGGCGGTGGCATTCGGTGCTAATTTAAAATATTATTATTTTGCGCTGCTTGCAGTTTTCGTCAAAATGTTTTACTTACTGTTGGTGTTTTGTTAATGTTGTTTGCATGTATTTGCTAATTTGGCCCCAAATGCGTTGCCTTTTTGCGATTTGCCAATCACCATTCACTAATTAGCAATCCGGTTTTGAATTTGTGAGTGCTTTATGATTTTTCCAACCTTTTTCCTTTGTGACTCTCCTTTGCCAGCAGGTCTATTACAGCATATGCAATTAAATTGCAATTGTTTCTTGCGTGAGAATATTCAATAAACGCTGCAATTTGCTTAAGAATATTGCAAAACCATATTAAAAGCAATTAAACTGCGAAAAATCCACACACTAAGCGAAAATACGTACAACGAGAAAATAAGCGGCAATTACTATGAATATTGTGCGGAAGCGGGAAATTGCGGCGGAACTGTTCACAATGTAATTTGACAAACAGCTGTTTCCCACTTGCCAATTCCGTTTCTTTTTACGCTCGTTCTTGCTACTTACTCGCTCTCATATGTACATACATATGTGTATGTAAGAATGCAGAGTGTGTCGCAACACCAGCAATTAAATGCATTTATATAGTTAAATTGCATTTTAATGGTATTTGCAAGTTTGCAGAGAATTGTGTGGGAATATTACAGAATATAAACAAATTTTGCTAATTCGTTATTAGACTTACATAAAAAATACTGCAGCCGCTATAATCACAATAGGACTGCAACTATTGTGATATGTCCAAATATTTTCATATTACCAATGTTCTTCCTACAAATGCTTATTTAATTTCAAATGTTATTCGAAAACTTAAAATAATGCAGTTATTATTGAGAAATTTCGCAATTTAATTAAAATTTTGTTTTAATTTTATAAACTTTATTCAAAAATGTAAAAGCAACCCTGCAAAATCTCCGCCACCGTGCTGCCTGTCAAACAGCTTCCATGTCCTGTTATACGCGCTTTTAACGAAAATGTGAATGTGAAAACTTCAGATGCAGTGAATTTTGTTAAATAAACTATATCTTACCAAGATAAAAGTGTTAAATTATTATTAAATATATATGTGAAGTGATAAGTGTTATTATATATGCATGAAATAGCATCAACATAAACAAACGAAAAGAACATCAACGCGAATCTGCAGGTTCGCTTGCATACATATTCATGTTACCATTATTACAGCTACCTTTGAGTGCTTGGATTTGCAATAACTACACCCATTACTAACTTTAGACAGATTATAACATCAATCACACTTGATTTGGTAAGTTTTTCGTATCTCTTTAATTGTTTTTATGAAATAACCTAACTATTTGTTGGATTTCGCGAAATGGCCACCGCCGTCAGTCACCAAATTTTACTGCGTACTTTCTTCTATTCGTTGAATTAGTTTCTTTTACTTATTAAAAACTTAAACAAATGTTATTTTTAAGCAAATGTAAGCTTTTGAGTTGTGTGAAGTGCCACTTAGCTGTGCTTATAAGCCAACTTGATGCAGTTCCCAGCAACAAGTGTCCATAAGGCGCCCATAAAGCCATTTAAGTACGAGAGTAGGTGTGGATGACATAAATAAATACAAATTTCAAAACAAATAAGCTACAAAGAAAGAAATTGTGTTAAGCCAACAATTCGCAGAGCTTATAAAGAAATTATACAAATAAAGATTTTCAAGCAGGATGAGTTCATCAAAGGTGACACACAAAATAATAATAAATTAAAATACATATTAGGCAGATTATATAGGCAATAAACAAGCCATATATAGAATAAACGCGTCTAAGTGCTTTTATATTATATTATAAATATATATAATATTTTATATATATACATATATATATTTTATTTCAAATATTATTGAATACTACTATGAAAAAAGGAAAGAGCAAAATAGAATAGCAAAAGCTTCAGAAGTTCTGCAACAACAAATGATTTGCTGGGATTTATTGATAAAGCCATAACAGTTGTGAAAAGAATTTTAAATACAAATATCTAAAAGTTTCACTACACTAAAAAATATTAGTGTATGAAAAGCAAACATTGTAATGGAAAATGCGTGTGGGCAGATGTTCGCATATCATAAGCAAAACAATTAATACATTTATGCATACTCATTGACAGCCACTTGTTTGAATAGCGTCTTATCTTTTGTTGTTACTTAAAATAACTGAATAGATGTCTATCGTGTGAAGTTTCTGCGCAAATAAGCTGTAATGCCGACAAAGTGTTTCAATGTTGTTTTCAAAAACAAAACAAAATGACAAAAAGACCATCTGCTATACTGGTATTTTGTTTGCAAAACTATTATTTATTTTTGACGCGCATTTTTTGATAAATGGTTGTTTGTCACACGCCCAATACAAACCAAATTTATTTTTACTTCAAACTCTTTAAAGGCATGTCTAGCAAATTATAAAAAAATAAAAAGCTAAACGTAAAAAATTATAAGATAAATTGCATGTTGTTTTCAAATTTTGCTATTCTCTTGTATATCAAATCTCAGACATTTACATACATACTACGAGTATTTCACATATCGTTACAACGCTTTATAACTAATTTGTCTATAATTAATTGAGTGAAAAATAATTACTGGCTTAAAGGCACATTGGCTTAGGTGAAGTAAGTGAACGTTCAAATTTATGCAAGCTTAACGGTATACTGACGAAAACCACTGCTGGTATGAAAAAATGTAGAATAACAACATAATAAGATATTTTATTCACTATAAAACCAAATATTAATTAATTGCAAATTTAGAATTTCATAAAATTTTTGTTATTTAGAAATGTGTCTCAAACCTTCTAAATCGAATTAATTTTTTATAGTATAATTATTTTTTATTTTTATTTAATTTTTTATTTTGTTATTATTTATTTATTTTTTTATTGTAAATCGTCGAACTAAATGCGTGATGAGAAATATTAAAAAATTAAGTTACGTATAATTAATTTTTTTTTGTTAACTTTTTAGCAGTTGTTGCCAAAATAGCTAATCAGTTAATGCGCGCTTGCGTATTTCGCATACCAACTGGTATTTAGCGCCATAATGTTTACGCTTGCGCACTTAATCAATGCGTATATGTTTAAATACTATTTACCATAGTTTTAATTTTTCATTGAACGCATACTTTAGCTGCTTTGCATATCAAGCCAAAAATAAAGCACCATGACGCTACAACACCTCTAACTCCAATATGCATTTAATGCTTTTTGGTATTCATAGTATACAAATTTATGTATACATATACATACATACATATGTATGTACATATATACACCTCTGAATAAATGATTGCCAATACAATGCTGTTTATTGAGTGTACACACATATATACATACTTATGTGTGCTTGTAGTCTTCACCTGTGCGAAATGCGCAGCCTTTTTTTGGTGTCGATCACGTCGCATTGCCTAACATTTGCATAAATGGCAGCTGCCAGTAGAAAAAATATACGAAAATGTATCTGATGGACAGACATGCATACTTTTATGTGTATTTGCACTTAATATTATTTGATTTTTTAGTTCACGTTTCTCTATTTGCATGCAAACGTCTTGAAATAGTGGCTTTGTTTGCCTGAAAAAGAGAAATTTCCTTGGAAACATAACAACAACAATATATTTTTTTCAAATTACTAGTTTGTACGTGTTTTAATTTCAAAATTGTTGATCGCATTGCAGCCCATTGCTATTGAGCAATTAAGTTTGAGTCAAGCTAAGACTGTTTTCGTTTGAATTTTTAAAAAGTAATTTGTATCTACTATATGTACATATGTATGTATGTATCAAAGATTTCTCGAAACATCGATGGAATATAATTTTTACACTGCTTTAAGCACTTAAAGACCTCAGCAATTCTTTGGAGAGTACTTGTAACGAGTTTTAGACTTTCGGTCCGCATATAAGCTTCTTAGTCAAGTAGTGAGCGCTAAAAATAGAGAGTTACTGTTCCAAAAATGTTGACGTTACGTATCTAAAGTTAAGAATCAAGAATTCTATTAGGAGCCCATTAATTTGCCTTATGGCTGGAACCATCCATAAGCAAGCTGAAAAACAGTATTAGCAACCGCAAGTGCTGAATTGGTGAATTAACTCAAGAACGTAAATCTCTTTCGCCATCTGAAGTGAAGTAACTATAACGGTTAAATTCTCATAACAGATTTCATTGTATTATTCGCCCGCTGTGAACTATGTAGCATACCAAATAACAAAGCTTGCCACGAACAATGTCAGCATTTTAAATCAAAACCACTTAAAAATTCATTTCCCTATCAATTATCGCACATATTTTCGGCATAACCGCCGTATTAACGGCGAAAAGCAACAAAGACTATAAAGCACACAGCTCATACAACCAGCAAGCGAGAACAATAGCCCACTATTTTGTCAAAGTCAGCATAAAAATGTGTTAAATATAAGACAATGCCAACACTTTGTGCATAAATATTTTTGCAGCTTGCTTGTATATAAATATGTATGTATTTCGTCTCAAATTGTTATACTACAAAGGCTAGGCCTAGGCAACCGACCTCATTTGCATCTGTCGCATAGCGCGAAGCCGTCAAAATGAAGCGCGCCAACCTTTTAGGCAAATTTTTAGCCACAAAAGTGTGCGCAAAAAAAGCAAGCGATAGATGGTGTGAAAATGCTTAAATATTTCGCATTGTAATGAAAATAATTCAGCGAAAAAACGTCATTGACCGCACGAATGCATTGTAGGTTGGCGTTTGTTGACAAATTTGCAATTTAAATCTGATTTTGTGTGATTGCGACATCGAAAGCCAAGCGAAAAAACGGTAGCTGCTGCAGAGCATTGTTTTAGGTTAAGAAAAAAGCCACAGCGTCAACGCCCTAACATGCCAAGCAGACTGTCAATGCACTCTAGTAAAGAAAATGTTTAAAAAGTTAGTTATAAATATTAAACATGATACACAATAAAAGTGTTAAAAAAGTGACTTGAACGGAACTGAAAATCCAGTGAAATGGCGTCACTTTCCGGTTGTGCGATTGCGCAAACGTCGCAAAGTGCTGAAAAACCGTACACATTTTCAAGAGCAGTGAACGCATTTCGCGCTGATCATGACATTAGACAAATAGTATATGTATATACATAAATGCATGTGTGAAGCAGCTAAATGGGAAATATGAACGCAACAAAAAAAAGAAGTAAAAAGAAAAAACTCAACCACAGCAAATGGTAACAGCTACAACGACAGCAAAAAATTGCTGAGATGAAGGCAACGACGCAGATGAAAAACGCGCGCTTTGACTAGCAAATTAATGGCTTATTACTTAAGAAATAATATTTATGAAGCCGTCAGCTTGTTGAACGTTTGTTTGCGGCAATTTAATTGCAGACAGTAAACGTCGACAATTGTCTCATGCCACACGCATGAGCGCCGTGCACTCCTACGTACTGTTGCATGCGCACAATCGGCCGCAATTTGCATTTCCTTTCATTACCGCAACACTCCGCGCATTCATTATGTTTATTATCGGATTACGAGTGCAATAGCCGGCATGCGAACTGTCAGCCGCCAAGCGATTTTCACCAAACTCAAGGCGAGGAAAATGACGCTTGCCGGTGCAGTCATGTTGCAGCAGGCGAGACAGCTTGCGCGCTTTGAGAGGAAGTCATGAATGTTATGCGCGCACCGTTTTCAAGTTCAAAATGCAACAATTGCTGCACTAAATACAACAATGCCAACATATGCGTATTAAAATGCAAATTAGTTTGAATTCAGCAACGCGCTTTTGCCGCAATGAAGTTTAGCCAGCGCGCCACAATCACTCACAAGACACCCACCTTACTAAGCCGGGCCTACTTGCCATACATAACCTTCTATGTGTACATGTGTATATACAATGTTGCTGCGCTTGCTTAGATTTCATAAAAGCAATGCGCATGCTCGTTAGATCAATGTACCCGCAAATTTATGCATTAACCATTGTGGATGAGTTTTAGCTCGGAATAAGTCCTAGCCTACTTTATCTGGGAACCTGTAAACGTCTGGTAGCCCGCTATTTTATTTGATCTGAGTTAGATAATATCTAGTACCTCAGTAAGCAGTTCTGTTTGTGATTATTAAGAGTAACTAAGTTTTCGGGACAAATTAAGCTATTTCAAAGCATAAACACTTTTTTGTGTAAATAACTGTATTAGCCAACTTGAGCAATTGGCATTTTTACGCGAAAGAATTCAAAACAAATCACCCACGTCGCACCTAGTCGCTGAAGGCGTCAAATGCCGCGCGTGGCAGCACACGACTGCGTAGAGGTAAACTGCTCATTTTATTTGTTGTAATTTTCACTACGCCTTGTCTGGTGTGTGCGCGCGCATAACTTTTAATTTTCGTCTGCATTTTATTGCCCTTTATTATGATTTCTTCTGCGCTGCGTGTATTATTGTAATTTTTTGCATGGGATTTCAGTTTCATGCGCGCAAATATTCAGCCTTTGTACTTTAATATAATTTAAGCGGCGCGTCGGTGCCGGTTTAATGCGTTCATTGTCTTGCCGTGTCGTTTGTGATGATTGTGTTGGGAATATTTTATAAATCTCGCCTCACATTGGTCTGGTCTATTGTTGGCGAGCACTCAAGAGTTGACAATTTTATGTTCATAAATATGTAGCTTAGTTTATTGTCTGCAGACGGCTGAGCTATAGCTTTGTCTTTTCAGTTTTATGTAATTTTCTTATATCCATTTCTTTGGTCTTTGCAGTTTGTTGACATTTTTGCGTTACGTTTCCTCAATTGTTGAACTTAATGGCAATATGATGCGTTATATAATAAATTAGTCATAAATTCATAATGATATCATAAAAACTTTATAATGCTATGACTATTTAATTATCAATTTAACAAGTTTTAATTAATTTTACTATTGTTGTAAATTTAAGTACTCTGATATTATTTCTATGTATATTTAATGAGTTTTATACTACTCTTCTTCATTTGCTTCCTGATTGAACCCACCTATCTAAGCAACTTTGACAAGACTATAAATAAAGCGTTCTCTCCTTTCGTTTATTACGTCACAAATCAATGTTTTCTTATGTCAAAAGATATCTTAAGAAAATTACGGAACAAAGATGTCGTAATATTTATTTCCAATGCTAGTGTTAATCGAACTAGAAGGACACCACAGTAGCCGAGGAAAAGTGACCGAATGGAGACCACGCAAAATCAAAGATTAACATTTATAATGGTCGCCTGAGCAACTAATAGTAAATATGTAGTTGTAAATAGGTAGCGTCATTATTGAGTGGGAAGTTTTGACTTTCTTGTTGTTTGGCATTATGTTTTTCACATTGTATATATAGAGTAAGTGTCTGGAACAGCCTTTGTGAGACCCGGAGTTTTGCTGTGATATGCTTTGTATCAAGTTCGCTTCATAGATTTTCAAAGGTTTTTTAACCTCATATTGGATGTCAGCAACTCTTTCAGAAACACATTGCCTTAGAGCACAGTTCTATTCCAGAATTTGTTTGTATATTCTTGACACAGCTCTATATTTAAATATGTTTTGAAAATAACTCCAATTTTTTCTTTTTATTTCTCTTATTCCACACACGTTTTCGCATACCTTAGACTAATAACCACCGTTAATAGTCGAAGCGTTTAAAGTGACAAAAATGTGGGTCAACTTGCTGCGGCGTTGTCGCATGCAAAGTCTTCTCGATACCAATGCAATGCACGACACCCACGCGGCGGACAATAACACAACAATTACATTCTGTCGTTGTCTAGTAATGCATTTCAAGCAATTTCATTACAATAAACATTCGCACAATGTGCGAGACAAACCAATGAATGGAACGACGAAGAAGTGGAAAAAAGTTAACAAATTGTAATTGCAATCACATATTTTCTTATTTCGCATTTTGTATTGCGCTTGCAGCTGACAACTGTCAAAATGTCAGGCTTGCATTGTGTGCTTTTTTGTGTTGGGCAACGCCGAAAAGGTAATGTTTGTTGCACTTTATTTACGTTTATTGCTGTTAAACGTACACCGACGCCGTATCGCTAGTGCTGAGCACACAAAACTTTTCGCTAATCAATCTAATTGCCTTCTCTAGTTTATGGCATTTTTCTGCCAGCGTTATTTATTGCGTCTACTCAGCGTTTGTATGTACGTCAACGAAATAGACTCAGCGAAAACTTGGCAAACTTAGGTTGTGCGCATTGTTGCTGCAGCTGTTCACGTTCGATGCGTTTGTTGAGTCAACATATTGCGCAGACAGTGGCAAATATTAGCCACAGCAAAAAAAGTGCAAGAAATATTGCGAGTATGTAATGTGGAAATGTATGCAACTGCATTCGCGATTTTAAGTTGCTCGATCACTACGGCGTTACACTCACTCAGCTGACGCAAGTATTGTTCGAAAAATATACAGGGTGCTGAAAACGAAGCTTTAGGAATATCTCAAGATTGCGACAAGATTATTTCGAGCGCAAAAAAGCTGCAGAGCTTGCTGAGAGAAATCAAAATAGGTAAAATAAGTGGTCTGACCCTTAGATATAAAGTTTACAGTGTGAGAATATTGCGATCCTTTTCAGATTTCCAGTGACTGTATCGACACGAGTATTTTTCCTAGTTCCTTTAAGGTAAAGCGAGTTTTGACGAAATAACCTGTAGTCGAAATGATCTCTTTTCGGAGAATGCTCTTTTCGGTATTCTTTGAGTACGTACTCAAATACGTATTCGTGTAAATCAGTTTTCGTCTTCTAAGCTCTGGATCAATTGATTTTACGCGAAAGCCTCAAATCGGAATTTTTTGAACCCTTAGTCTGTTTTACTTTTCCTTCAATAAAAGTAAAGCTTCTTACATCCAACTCATTTCTCGGTTTTCGCCCTTTCTGGTCTGCGTGATCAACGAGTCTGGTATGGGAGAGCCTCCAATAATCCATTGAGCATTTTCTACCTATTTTCAAAATTTTTGTACTAAAAATTTTTTTTGTTCCAAACATCCAATCTGACAACCCCATGGTTTTTGCCTGGAAGCCTTTAAAATATATGAAAAATAGTTCTGACCTCATCAAAGATAATCATCGGGATTATTAAAAAGAGTATCTACTACTCTCCGTTATGTTTTTTGCATTAATCGACAGAGTCCAAGACACTACTGGCTTGAAATTGTTTGAGGAACACAAAGTGAGGTTAGAAAACGTATTTATTATCTGTTACAAAATTTTGTTATTTCATATAAACAAAGTTTGGCACCCCCTGTATTAGTGCGCCACAACGCGCCACATTTATTTCATGGAATTGAAAAGCGTTTACTCTGTGCGCGCGCGTATCAGCCAGAAATGTAATGAAAACAGAATTGTAAAAGAAAGTCAATCGGTTGTGTTTTCCAATACAATAAGCGCAGAAGAAAGTGAAAGATGCGCTGGTTGGCGGGCGTTTATTTAGAAAACTAAGCGAGGCATGCGACTGACGGACGGACCACTACACATAGTTAAGACACAATTGCGCCTAAGTGAGCACGATTGCTACAATTTACAGTGTTGATGTTATCATTATAATGAAATTTAAAGTAAAAATAACGGTAATTGCATTTTTCAGACCAAGAAAAAATAAATGCATTTAACTGTTGCAGTTAATTTATTTTCGCAAAAATGAATTTCATAAAAAATCGCAATTAAAAATTGTTAAACAAACGAAATCGAATCGTAATGAGTCGAAAGTGGAACAATTTTCAGTGTTGAGTGGCGCGCGGCGGCTCGCTCTTGCAACTATGTTCAGATACATATAAATACTTGTATGGAGTTACATGCATTAGACTCGCAAACAATTAAAAAATATTAATTGCAGCTGTTTCTTTTGTTTGGCACCGTTGCACTTCACAACAACAACAACCGCACTTAAAATGCGATTAGTCAAGTGCTGGCGGACGAAGAAGCTGCGTGCTGTTTTATTTATTTTTGCTTCACTTTGCACACCTCTAGCGGCTAACGGTTGCAGTTATATGCACTTTCCACCGTAAAAATGTCGTAAAAGATGTGCAAAGCAAAATAAGTGGAATGCATGTCAATTGATTTTCATGTTTTTAATTTCAAAAATTGTTGGCGAAAAATTATGATTTTGCATTCCCAGCAAATTTCGTGTTAAATAGAGAAAATGTAACCATTAAGCATGTTAAAATAAAAAGAAAAATTATTGGAGAACTACACAGAAAAAAATATGGTTGTTTTCATATTATAAGTTTTGAAAATCATAGGAGCTTGCTGTAAAGATTTTAGAAGAGCTCCTAGCCGATGGCTCTATATAAACAAGGCTGGCAGGGAGGGTGACTAGTACCCGTGAGACACTGTTAAGTTGATCTGTTATCAAAAGATGTGTTTATGTGATCTGAAGTGCTGGGCTTCTGGCAGCTGGCTCTATATAAGAAAGGCTGCTAGGGCGGCTGGCCAGCATCCGTGCGACTCTGTTAAGTTGATATGTTATAAAATGATGTGTTTATGTTTATGTGATCTGAAATGCTGGCCTTCTGGCAGCTGGCTCTATATAAGAAAGGCTGTCAGGGCGGCTGGCTAGTACCCGTGCGACTCTGTTAGGTTTGTCTGTTATCAAATGATGTGTTTATGTTATGAAGTGCTGGCATCTGGACAATGTCTGACTGCTCTTCTGGCAGCTGGCTCTATATAAGAAAGGCTGCTAGGGCGGCTGGCCAGTATCCGTGCGACTCTGTTAAGTTGATCTGTTATCAAATGATGTGTTTATGTGATCTGAAATGCTGGCCTTTTGGCAGCTGCCTCTATATAAGAAAGGCTGCTACGGCGGCTGGCCAGTATCCGTGCGACTCTGTTAAGTTGATCTGTTATCAAATGATGTGTTTATGTGATCTGAAATGCTGGCCTTTTGGCAGCTGCCTCTATATAAGAAAGGCTGGTAGGGCGGCTGGCCAGTATCCGTGCGACTCTGTTAAGTTGATTTGTCATCAAATGATGTGTTTATGTGATCTGAAATACTGGCCTTTTGGCAGCTGCCTCTATATAAGAAAGGCAGTCGGGGCGGCTGACCAGTATCCGTGCGACTCTGTTAAGTTGATCTGTTATCGAATGATGTGTTTATGTGATCTGAAATGCTGGCCTTGGAGCTGCTCTATATAGAAGGCTTAGGCGGCTGCAGTATCCGTGCGACTGTAGTTGATCTGTTCAAGTGTGTTTATGTACTGAAATGCTGGCCTGGCTGCTCTATATAAGAAAGGCTGTCAGGGCGGCTGACTAGTATCCGTGCGACTCTGTTAAGTTGATCTGTTATCAAATGATGTGTTTATGTTAACTGAAGTGCTGGGCTTCTGGCAGCTGGCTAGTATCCGCATGTCTCTGTTAAGTTGATCTATTACGTTGATCTGTTGTCAAATGATGTGTTTATGTTATCTGAAGTGCAGCTAGCTCAATATAAGAAAGAGTCCATTGTATGCGCTGTGGCTGGTTTCCCACAGAGTTTCAAGTAAAAACCATACTTTGGTAATAATAATGGCAACTTTAACCTGTTTTAATGTTATCGTTTCATCAAAATAAAAATAATTACAATACCGTTAAAGTGCATTCATTCCATTACATTTTCATTTATTTTGCCCTTCACTTTTAATCTTTTTTTATGTTTTCATATTATTTAATATTATTGTTCGACGCCTCAGGTGCATTTCATTTCGAAATGAAATGAAAAGTTCACCTGAATTGATTGATAATGACATTGAATTCACACTGCAATATTGCATAATATTGAAGACTAGGTTAATTAAATTTAATTTTGAAAAAATTAAATACATTTTTAAAAGATTTTATAATACATAAATACAAATACATCCTTTTTAAAATTTTTGAACTCCTAAAATTTATTATTAAACTTTTTTTTAACAGGAAAAATTGTGTTTTTTTATGTTTAACTATATTTCTTTAATTTTATATAACAGTTTTAATTATTATATTTTTAACTTAAAAAGAAATATTTGTTTCTCTTAACAAATTGTCACAATTACAATGACAAGTATTTTAAATTAAAAATTTTCCTACTTTTTAGAATGAAATATATCAAAATTGCGATGATTTCTATGTAATATATATATATATATATATATATATATATATATATATATACATATATAGTGTATTTGTGTTATTTTTTTATCATACATATATATTTTCAACTTTTTTTTGCAAATAATTCTTTATTTGTAAAAATAAAATTTTCATTATAATTTTATAATGTTCCAATAATAACCATTCTCTATTTTTTATGCAATTTGAATTTTACTATATTTTTTATAGTATTTTTTTAATAAAAAAGTTAATAAATAAATAAAATTTCGTATTTAAAAGTGTTATTAGAAATTTTAAATAAATTTTTCTTCACAAATTTAAATTCAAATAAATTAATATATTAAAATTTGCATACGGAAAAGTCAATCTGGCTTTAAGTCAAAATTTTTTGAAAAATAATTTAAAAAAAGTTTTGAAAAAAAAAACTTAAACAAAAGTTTCGAAAAATTTCTTAATAAAATTTTTACAATTTTTTATAATTGTAAATATTGATAGTCTTATGTATTTAATTTTAATATATTAAATATTTTTAATTTAAAAATTTTTTATTTTTCATACTAATGTTTTGTTTAGTCAGCCAGTTATATTGATGGCTAATTTTTTTACATATCTTCATTATTTCTCGCAAACTACTATTAGAAAATTCTAAACCTGCAACATTTGCAATTCAGATAAGCAGTCGGCATGTTGCGCAGCTAATAATAATAAAATAATAAATGCCAAAGAAAAGCAAAACCTGTGTCGCCGCACAGACTGAAAGTCAGGCTTAGACTCAGTAATATTATGTTATTAAAATGACTGCTAAAACTTGTTTTGTGGATAAAATAGTGTCTGGCAGACAGGTTCATTTATGTTTCAAGATGAACCACTTCAAAAGTTGGCGGCAGCGACAAAAAAATAAAATAAAATAAAAACTATTTGCATATTTGCTTGCTATTAAGCAAAAAAAAAATTATAAAATATTTAAAAAATTAAAAAAAAATTAGCAAAAATTCAAAATAGAAAACAAGCAAAAATATTTTCGCTTGCCTTGTCAACCGCCTTAATCGTATATGCAAACAGCCGAGAAACTCGTATTATTACGAAAGTATTTTCTTACATACACACGCATATTTAAGTACAAATGTGTGCGCTTGTGCATATCAAAGCACGCGTATCTTCTTTCCAAGTTTTTTTTTTTTTAATTTTTTCTGAGGTGTGTCTCCAGCATTTTTTTGCTGCTGCCCCCCTTTAACACAAAATTCTAGTCCAATCATTGCGCGCTTCAACGAGACGCGCTTATATGCTTATATTTACATATTTTTATAAGTTTGGGCATGTACATATGTATTTATATATAGATTTCTAAATCACGCCAAGTCGTGTCTCACAAATGCCAATTCAAATGACAGCATAATATACTTTTGTTCAATAGCAACTGACGCTATGTTAAGGCAACAACTGGCATACGCTACTTATTTACATACATATTTATGTATATCTGAACATATTTATTTGTATGTGTGAAAATAATATACTAAAATTGTTGCAATTGAAGGTGCTCATTAGTGGAATTCTAAATCTGAAGAATATACTTGTCTACACCCACTAAAGGTTCGTTAGTACAGTGTCAGCCGTATTAATATGAGCAAGTGTAAATACCTGAAATTGTTGGGGTTGAGAGAAAAAGAGAAAGTTTAGTTTTGCATAGAATTCCACACTCCGAAGTTGGACTTTATACAAAAATTTGAATCTTTGAAGATATATAAGCGGTGATGACAGTTGAAATTCCCTAACTCGACACAAAAAAGTTTCGGGTTAGAGAGACTTCGAGTTATGGAAGGAAATTTGTATGAAATTTTACTTCTATTGCCAATTTATGAGTTGGAGTTATGGAGAACTTCCAGTTATAGAAGTTCAACTCAAAATAGCGAAAGCGCGACTCTCTTCCGATCAAAACCCGACATCCACGGATCGAATGCGTATACGTTTTTAGAAGCACCATGAAATCAATAAAAAATAAATTCACACTAAAAAAGGGTATAATTCTACATTACGGACAGTCTTCATAACCGGACAGCTCCCATATCTGGAGAAGTTTCAAGAACACAACGTTTTAATTAATACTTTCATACAAAACCAATTCCTATAACCGGACTTAGAACGTTCCAATGACCGGTAACGGAGACTATCTTAATAATATTTCGTTCAAATTATCTCTGATAAACGGACAAGATGTCAAAAAAATATGTACAACTTGGAGTTCGGGTTTTTTTTTTTTAATTCCTATAATTTTGTGGATAGTTTGTCTGTCAGTCTATTGTTTGTCATGTTGTCTTGCGCTGGTGCCATCTGGTTGGCGGTGGCTCAAAGGAAACTTATGGGATAATTGACAATCAGTCTCTTCTGGCTGACATTCGCTCGCATTTATTAGTTCAATATAAATAAATTGCATCTACTGACTCTCTCTCTCTCTCTTGTTTTTGCCACGCCCTCATGTGTATATAGAGAGCTCCCATAGCCGGACGGTAGGTGTCCCGGAATTTCACTGTACTGGCAAAGCAACTAGATGACGAGTCTAATAATGCTTCTTACGCTCCGTTCGTTCAGCTTTATGGCAAAACGTGCCAAATTTTCAAGCAGCCCCAATATGCTGCCAAGATACTGTTCACCTATGTATAACATTAAAATACATATTTTTTCATGCATCACCAAGCAGCTTACGAAATTGCATAATTGCAACGTCATTCGAAATATTTGACTCAGAACGTCGCAAGCTTTTGCTGGCACTCATCATTTTTATTAAATCGCGGATGATCTCATTCCGAAGGAAGTTACATACCCACTTGTGGGTATTAATGCCGCGCCGCAGTTGGTATTTAATTGGCCTCACATTACAATTACAAGCAATGAAATAATGAGCGCATATGTTTGTATGTATGTATATATTTTGCTATCGAATAATCCGAACTGTGACTGGCAGGAAACGCGCTGTGCTCACACCACAGACACGGCGCGCCAAGCCAAGCCACAAGATATCGGTTTAAATTGTTTACTAACAAAGTTGTTAGCGTCTGATTTGTTTATAAATGCTAATACTAATCAATTACGGCTAATAATTCAAATAAATGATTAACTGCGAGGCGGTTGTGTCTGTTCAAGGTTCGGCTTTGTTTATAGCCATAAAGAATTTCGATGGAGAAGTCGATTGCATAAGACAGTGATTGAATCTGAGGCAATGATTGGTGTTACACACTCTTTTGACACTTCCATAACTTGGTTTTAAGTCCTTATACGATCAGAAGTGCTAAACGATCGCATAGTTATCGGAGGGTCTACCATAAAGTGTGAAAACTTTCAACCATGATATATCCTATAGTATTCATGGAATATCGTCACCTATGTATGCTAACAGACTCCGATTGAGTCTGTACTCTACATCATAAAAAGCCACTTAGTGCTATCGATTCAAAGAAGAATGCTAGCGGAAGCCCTAGAGTTCAACTCCTAGGAGAGACCTGCTCTTATAACTTATAAATCTACTGAATAATCGAAACCATGGCTTCTTATGACTCTTATTCCAGCTAAGTTTTTCTTATAACGAACTTTTTCGTGTTGGAAAGTCATTTATGAGTTTGAGTTCGCCGAGGAGCGACGGCAGTTAGTTAAAAATTTATAACTGAGCATATATTTTTTGTCGAAATTTAAATGCATGCCCCTCTGAACAAGCTTTGTTGGGGTGGCAGTCGTTTCATAACTGGCAATTTTAGATGAGATCGGGCTGTCTAGAGATCGGTTAGGTTCAAGTTTGGGCATTTATGGATTTCGAATTTTTTTAATCGTGTATTCTAACCTACCTACTTCTTTACAATTTCGAAAAGCTTGGTTAGTTCGAGTTTTTGTCCATACCAAGGATAATACAAGAGATCGTTTACCCTTGGATCAGTTTGAGATCAATCGCGTAAAACGTAAAAAGCGCAGTAGGAACTTTATGAATATTCTAAAATCTATTAATACCGACCTCAGCAATTAATTTTACCGTGTTGTGTGGGATTTAAGGAAAAATTCAGCGTTTCAATCTTTCAGAGAACTCAGAGAAAACACGATATTTTATCCAACTAGCTAACAGTATGTATTTTTAATGCTCGTTGCGCAGCCGCATTTAAGCCCTTACGCCGCCCTTGCAGATAAAGATATCAAAGCCTCACATCGCAAGTCGACGCAAGAACCCTTGATCTTTCGCTATCATTAACACCGGCGTAGCGAAGCTATGTGAACTTTCGAAAAAAAACACCATCATAAATTCTAAAGTGAAATTTTTATTACCCCCGAGAGCCCAAGAGTCGAAGAGCGTATGTGTTCATGTGTCCCACTTACCTTTTCTATAACCTTATGCTGTTGTTGTAAATATGTCGACGTATCCAAATCCAAATTCAAAGCTTTGACGCAAAACTGTTTCGAAACGCGCTGCAAAAACAAAAGCAAAAATCCAAAAAACGTAATCCAAAAGCCAAAATTTTCGCTCATTTATCAAATATTTTATTATCGGCCGAAGGTGTGCGGCATGTGTTCACATGCACATATACGAGTGCTTGTATGCGCGCGACTGGTATTTTTGGAGATCCGTGTGTGTGCATGTGTATGTTAAAAAAAAAATAAATAAATTTCATTAAACTCAAAAAGAAAGAAATTAAAACAAAACAAGGCTTTAAGCGAATGCAAGAGAAGGGAGACGCACACACAAACACACGAATCCACCAAAAAATATGAAAAAACGAAAAACTATTAACGCAAAACGTACAAATCGCCAACCAACTGACCACTTAAACCACTTCCACTTCCACTTTGTTGTCGTTGTTGTCGTTTTATTTTTTTGTATTTTCTACCCTTTCAAAGGTTTTTCTTTGCTTTTATTTTATATGCGCGGGCAGCACAACCGTACAATTCAAGTTTTATTTACAATTGACTGCAGCAGCAAACTCGAATATTAAGGGGCGGGCAATGCAAAGTGCCAACGGTATACCGGATTGTGTAGACTTGTGTATAGCGGACGAGCTGCGTAAACGCGCGACGCTGCATATATTTCAAGAAACTCGTAGTAGAAACGCACTAAAGACGAACGTTGTTTGTTAGACGCGTGCAAATCGAAGACTGCTCGAGCGCTTGTCGTAACGAAGACTGTAGAGCTGAGCGCAAACACGACGTGCCGAAGACGCCGAGCCGCCAAGCCAACGAACAGCAAACAGCGCTCACTTTGGCCCCCCAAGTCAACGCGCGCACACAGCACTTCACACCGCCTGCTCCAGACATCACGCCCGCAGCTCGTCTCAGACTTGTGTGCACGATTGCGCTGCCGAAGGCGCTCAGCGCTCATAAGCACGCTCGCGGCTTTTGTCGTGTACGCTGCTGGCGAGAAAAATCACATAAAACTTGTACGTGCCTGAGTTGTACAACGAGACGCGACTAAGAGTCGTTGGAGCTAGCTTGCGCCTCATACGCCTCCAACAGCGCTTCACTAACGACTCCTTGCCAAGTGACATGCATTCCAAAAATTGTTGTTGCGCCTGCGCAAATGCGCGCCGACCTGCACGATCTTCGCGTTGTTGTAGCTTTTCAATTACAAAACCAAAATCTTGCGTGAGCGCGCTCCGTGCGGCATTGTTGTTGTTGCAGCTGCTGTTGCATTTGTGGGCCGTCATTCAATGTTGACAAAATATCAATAATAGCAGCGGTGCAACGTTCGACCAAAGAAACAACAACTAACACAACAACCATACTCGCTAGTCGTTAGTCGCTTGCGCGTGACTTTACAATTTTTGTGTTCGTCTGCAGCTGCTGCGTCCAACTCAACGCGCTTACATACATTGAAGCCGCGAACTACTCTTGTTTCTTTGCCTCACCCGACGCAGTGTGAGTTGTTTTGTTACGATTTTCTTTATCAATATTCGCTTCATTGCTTGCTGCTTTGCTTCTTTAGCCCCGCGTCCGTCTGTCCGTTTGTCAGCCAGTCAATCATCCATTCAGTCCCACTGGCCGTCAAACAACGGTCTTTCGATTAACAGTTGCTTTTGCAAGTAAACAACCACTGAAGCGGCCAGTTGCTTTCTTTCAATGATACAGCAAGTCTTAGAGCTCGCCAAGAACGCACTCCATACGTCATACACATATGGTATGTATGCGCGTTCAATATTCATTGTCTGATGTACGGCAGCGCCGGCATGCCCATCGCCCTGCCAAGCTTCAGTGGTTCCGTCACCTTGTTGATGGTGTAAGAAATTCTAGCGCTTTTGTGCAGTTAGCGCTTAGTTGCTAACTGTGGACTCCAATTGGTTCGTGTGACTTGGCTGAATTTCAATTGCAATCTCAAATCGTAACTTCGTCGCTTCAAATCGCAACTTCTATTGCCATTTGGCTTCCCGTCGTTTGCGGTCGCAATAGAATATTTGTGGTTTCATTGATTGCCAGCTTGTTGGTGGGAAAATTACGCCTTCTGCGGTGTCTTCTATTTGTTTTGTGTGGTGTCTCTGACCTCTAACGTTACAGCGTCGTTAGTCAGTCAAGGCAATACCATACTTCAATGTATTGATGTGGTTAATGAATGTTATTTGATTTGTGGATTGGCAAATTGTGTTTTCACACGCAAATGATGCGGGAAATGATTAGCCGCACTGGTATCTGGGCTCAAATTAGCAAACATTTTTAGAACACGCAGCGCGTTGTTGCAATCTCCATTATTTATCGAGCTTCCGTATAGGTTCATCAGGTCTTCTAAAAACCGATCAACTTCCAAGTGGTTCTCGATACTCAGAACCTAAACTTCAACTTAGGCTACCAAGATCAAAGAGATCTATGGTTAGTCCGGTCAAGTTTTCTTGAACGATTTCCCCATAATCGGGAGAGAATTTCTCAAGGGCTTAGTTATTGCATTCAGGGAATGTTTGACTGCAACAGCTAGCTTAGGTTTTGAAAGGTCGAATAAGACTCCTCCGTTTTTGTCATCTTCTACTAATACGTACAACCTTAAACTGGAACTGTTGACTATTTTATATTAAGAGCTTTATCTACTAAGATTTTTTAGAAAGACGAACTGCTTACTACCTAAAAATTTATTATTCCGGGTCCTTGTGGGATGTTCCAATAGTAAACTCAGACGAAAGGTTTTTCAGTTAATAAGTTAGTTTCTTATACAGGGTTTGTCCGAAAAGTAATAGGACTAATTCGCTGATGAAGACCAGAAGAATGAAAAAAACCAAAGTGAAAACGATGCCCATTGTCATTTTTGACATCAAAGGCATCGTCCACCATGAATTTGTTCCTCCTGGACAAACCGTCAACGCTAAGTTTTTCGTGGAAGTCCTCAAGAGACTCAAACGAATTTGCACCACGACAATGCCCCGGCTCACACCGGCTATCTTGTGAATAGCTACCTAACCAAGGCCGGCATCCTAAAGCTTCCGCAGCCGCCCTACAGCCCAGATGCGGCCCTCCGGACTGTTTTGTTTCTTTGCCTGAGGGGCCGATGAAAGGGGATCCAAGCAGCATGGACCTCGGCTTTCAAGGCTATTGCGGAGAATGCCTTCCGTGACGCCTTCAATGCTTGGAAATCGCGCTGACAGCGCTGCATCGACGCAGAAGGAGCCTATTTTGAAAGTTTTTAAAGAATTGTAACGATTGGTTAAAAACATTTTTTCCTCCTATCCTATTACTTTCCGGACAAACCCTGTATATTAGAAGCAATTGATAAGACTTATGGTTTACTAGGCTGTAGCCGTGATTTCTACTTGTTTGGGAGTTATCCGTGGAATGGAGAACCCCAAAAGTCTTAAGAAGTCTCAGAAGAACTGAAATATGAGTACCTCATAGAAGAAAATGTATAAATGTCTGCTCAAATTTTCTTCGTTTATACAATGTGGTACATAATTTTTATGCCAGAAGCGTTACGTCTTCGATAAATTTGTGGCTACAAAAGTAGCAACGCAAATTATCCACAAATCTTTTTCATTTGCACAGCGGCAAATTTGAAATTATCTAAACATCAATAATAATTTCACAACAAACACCTGAGGCAAACAATATCGCAGCGCCGCTGAGTGGCTGAATTTAACAATGCGCAGCATGCAACTGAGGATGCTAAACTAGACTCCAGTGCCACTGTTGTTTCTGTCGGCGGCTATCGATGGCATTACCACATTCCAGCGCTTCAATACGGCCAACGACAAAGAGCGGACCCGCCTTGACTACTATTGATGTGTCCATTCAAGCGTCTAACAAAAAGCGCGCGCGCATCCACAACGAGTTTCAGCGGCGCGGACTGGACTAAGCGCGTATGTGCGCGTATGCGGATGGTATTGGCAGCAGCTGCGCAGATTTGCGACAAAATTACAGCTACTATTTTATACATTTTTCTACGTTTATTTTTCTTTCGCTGCGCTAAATTCGCTGGAACCACATTCCGTACGTGCTGACCCAACTGCAATGCGGCATGAGTCCGCGCCGCAGCGCTATGGAAAATTATGCTCGATATATGTACGCTTGTGGTTGATAAAAGCTATCATGATCTTCGTGCCGCCAGCACTGAAGCTGATGATGACGAGTTTTGTGTGTTGTATATGTCAACGTCGCGCTGAACTGAACTGGATCGGATGTCGGCGACGACGATGTGCCAATACGTCGCTTGAGACTTTAAAGGAAAACAAGCAGTAAAAATATCGTACAAAGTATGCAACCGACCAAACCTGTTCGTATCTACGAGTATATAAAATTGTCTGTAGAAAAGCTGGAAATAGCCGCTAGCGCTTAATGCCGCTTAGCAAACCCACCTGCAGTTGCAGCGCTGCTGCCGCCTCGTTTTAAAGATGACTGAATGCAAGTAAGGTGCGGCGAAGAGGAGAGTGCACGCTGCGCATTTCCTACATTTTTGGCGTGAAATTCATTTCTGAAAATATTAACATAAAAAATTGCCGCCACATAGCGTGAAGAAGGGCTTGACTGCTTGTGATTGAAGCGTAAAATATTTATTAACTTTGGTTAAGGGCGCAAGCATTTCCTTGTTCATAATTTTTTTGGGCGTCTACCATACACTTAGGACAGTTCGTGTGGCACAACAATGGTTCGCTCGCTTCCGTTCTGCAACTTTCGATGTGAAAGATGCACCTCGCTCTGGTCGACCTATCTTTGAAAAAGTCGATGAAATTATGGAAAAGATTGACTAGGACCGTCACATAAGCAGCCATTACATCGCTAAGGATGTTAACATTCATCATCAAACGGTTCTGAATCATTTGAAAAAGGCTGGCTACAAAAAGAAGCTCGATGTTTGGGTACCACATGAATTGTCTGTGAAAAATTTAATGGACCGAATTAACATCTGCGATTCTTTGCTGAAACGAAATGAAATCGAAACATTCCTGAAGCGAATGGTAACAGGAGACGAAAAGTGAATCAAATACGACAATAATGTGTGAAAAAGATCATAATGCAAGCGTGGTGAAGCTCAACAAATGGTCGCAAAGCCAGGATTGACGCCTCGAAAGGTTATGCCGAGTTTTTGGTGGGATTGGAAAGGAATCATCCACTATGAGCTGCTCCAGCTTGGTCGAATGATTGATTCTTCATTTTACTTTCAACAACTGATGAGATTGAAGCAAGCAATCGAAAAAAAACGACCAGAACTGATCAACTGAAAGGGATTCGTCTTCCATTAGGGCAACCACACACATCTTTGATGACTCGCAAAAACTGGGAGAACTTGGCTGGGAAGTTTTGATGCATCCACCATACAGCTCTGACCTTGCACCTTCGGACTACTATTTGTTTTGGTCAATGCAGAACTCCCTTAATGGAGTAAAGTTAGCTTTAAGTGAAGCCTGCGAAAATTACTTATCGCAGTTTTTCGCCGAGAAACCAGAAAAGTTTTGCACCGATGAAATAATGTCTCTAGCGGAAAATGGCAAAAAGTGGTCGACCAAATTGGTACATACTTGATTCATTAAAGTTCATGATAAATATAAAAAAATAGGTTGATTAGAAATGCGAAAAGACTTTTTCGACTACCTTATATTTACGACTTTTTAATCATTTTTTTTTTTTTAACTTTTTAAATTTTTCTTTTAAAATTCGTTCGTTTTATTGCTTTATTTTGTTTTTTTGTGTTTTTTTTCTTCATCTACAAATCTGAAGAACAATTTAAGCTTGTTTTTGACTCAATGTCCATGAAAACCGAATTGCAAATGAATAAATGAATGAATGGCAAAGACTTGTTATAGTTGTTATAGTTTCACAACAAAACAATTATAAAACTAACAGCGACTCAAGTCCAAAAAATATAAAAAATTTAATGATTAATATTAATAAATTTAACTAAACTATAAAAATGCTGAAATTGACTGGTTCCAGGTGACACTTTCGGTTATAATTCGTGTGCGCAGGTGCATATGTGTCTAGGTATACATGTACGTATATGTAGATTTGCATGCATGATATTTTGTTTACCAAAAATTGCGATAGCATCTAAAAACATTCAAATCTCTATTTGCTATACCATCTACCATGCATATTTGTTGCAAATTTTCACTGCGCAGCTGCGCCGCATTCAAATGCTTCAAACGGTTAATTTGAACTAAAAACGTGAATTGCTTATAAGAGCAGATGCGAGGCTGCTATTCAGATGTCAAGTCATTATTTGCTTGTTTCTTATTTATTTTTGTTGTTGTATTGTATCTGCTATAAACAACGGTGGCAGTGCTGGTGTTGACTTCATTGTTTTGCTCATCACTGGCACACTTCACTCGAAAGCGTGCAGTTTGCATTTCTGTTTATTTTTGTATGTGTGTGTGCTTTGCATAATTGTTTTGGAAAATAATTTGCCTTTACAATTGCATATCGTCACCTAAAATGCAAAACAACGTATCATAAAAAAATCAAAATTCTCTCTCAGTTATAATAACCAATGTATAACCATTTTATAACCAAAACACATATTTTGTTTCAATATGAATATAACCATTTGATAACCAATATATAACCATTTGATAACCAATACATAACCATTTTGTAACGAAAACTCAAATTTTGTTCAAATTTTGTTTAAATTTGAGTGGTTGCTTTTGTTTTGTTTTCTTCGCTTGTAAACTGATGAAAAGTGATGTTACGTTATTTTACATTTCAGGTGACGATATGTTGCTTGATGAAATTACATGAATTTCTATTTGAAAAATGTTAGCATTACTTTTTATGTGTGAGTCAGTGTGTGCTTTTATTTACATTTCTATAGAACGTACAGCGAATTTGCGGTTTATTTTTGGAAAGAGAGTTTTCAGTGACATTGATGGCGAGTTTCACATTCTTCAATGCTAAATTTTAAGTTTGTTTACATAGAAGTAGATAAGTACATACAGGGTTTAACCGGAAAGTAATAGGACTGATTGGCTAGTCAGTTATCTCCGAGCACCTGGAGAGTCAAGTAGGCTCGTTTCGGTGGCACCATGTCTTTTTAGAGGGCCGGGAGGAAGTCGCTGATGGAGACCGGAAGAATAAACAAATCCAAAGTTGTCTTTTTTGACATCAAAGGCATCGTCCACCTTGAATTTGTTCCTCCTGGACAAGCCATCCACGCCAAGCTTTACGTGGAAGTCCTCAAGACACTCAAAAGAAGGGTCATTTGGATCCGAGAAGATATCGCAGCCGATTGGAAGTTGCACCCCGACAACGCCCGGCTCACACCTTTCTTGTGAACTGCTACCCAACCAAGGTCGGCATACCAACGGTTCCGCAGCCGCCCTACAGCCCAGATGTGGCCCCGGACTTTTTTGTTTCCTTGCCTGAAAAGGGCGAGGAAAGGCAAGCATTTTGAGGCGACAAAGGGGATCCAAGAAGCATGCATCTCGGCTCTCAAGGCTATTCCAAAGAATGCCTTCCGTGACGCCTTCAATGGTTGGAAATCGCGCTAGCAGCGCTGGAAGACGAAGCCGTTTCTGTTGATCAGTTCTGGCCGTTTTTTTCGATGGCTTACTTTAATCTCATCATTTGTTAACAGTAAAATGTAGAATCAATCGATCGACCAAGCGACCAGGCGACACTGGAGAGTCTTAAGGGTAGCGTAATGCTAAAGTTTGAGCTTTCCTTACCATTCCCTACATTTTTCCAAATATTTCGTCGCTTCAACAAATCAAACAACCTGTCTGATCTTATTCAACTATGTTTGTCATACGATACAACATTTAAAGACATCTCGAATCGATTTCCGCATGCGTATTTTTCCAGAGAAATGCCAATAAATTTCCTTCGGTATTCACATAATTTTTGTTGCGTTTTATGCGTAACAACTTCCCACCACGCATCAATTCAACGCCCGTTTGTCCATTATGGTTCACACAGTACACTTTCCCATAACCGTTCCGTACCTTTTCTTCTGCCTTAGGTATGCGAGCTTACCATATGTGTGCGTTTTTTTACTTATCATCAACTCAGACGCTTTTACGCAATGCGTCACGCACAAGTTGCAACATTGCGGCCGGCGTCGAAGCTGATATTACGTCGATTGATCGGACAGTTTGTCAGCCGCCAAATACTTCAACGCCAGCTACCACAGCGATTACAATAAGCGCTGTGTTGTCTAATGTGGGCGCGAAAGCTCCCATTGGTGGTAATGATACGCGGCGTCTATAATTTCGGCGGCAGCGTAAATGCGATTGAAATGGTAGCACGCAATGAGCGTGAATAAAAATAAAATAATACAAAATAAAGAAATTAGTTACAAAACAACAATGAAGTGGTAGCATTAACAAATTGTAAATAATATGGGTAGAGTGCAGTGCGGCAGCAATGGCAACATCAGCGGAAAACAAAGCGAAAACTTTCGAATTTTACGCTTTTGTGATTTGTAAAAATGCCTTAGGTCCAGCTGGCCAAGTAGGAGAAATGACGGGCGAGGAGTTTGTCTATGCGACCCTTTAGCGATCTCAAGACCTCATACCGACCAACAACAATTTGTGCTTGCATTTAGCACCCAATGTTAAACGGTTGCTGGCAAGATTAAATATGAACAAGGGTTGTGTACAAAGGCTATTGTCTTGGCTAAATGCAAACAAAGGTTGTGAACTTGTCTAAATGTAAACAAAAAGTTCATTGATCCCACAAAATGTAAACAAAGGGGTTAATGACACCGACAACGTGTAAAAAAAGGGTCTTTGACCTCATGAAATGTAAACAAAGTTCATTGACCACTAAAATGTAAACAAAAAGGTCAATGAACCCAAACGTAAATAAAGGTTGTTGTTTTGGCTAAACGTAAAAAAAGGTTGGGGACTTGGATAAATGTAAAAAAAAGCCCATTGGTCGCATCCCTTCTAAAGATCGAAAGCAAGCTAACTTGAACTCAAGCTTTTAAAATGAAAGCTCAGATGATACTGTTGAGGTCCACGGATTTTCGAAACAACTATGCGAGAATTTTCTTAAGGACCCACGATACGCAAAAGTGCGAAAGCTCCGTTTGGTGGTAGTGATAGGCGCAATCTATGTCAGCGACGAAAATGCGAATATAATGGCGTCACGCACGGAGCGTTAATAAAAAATTGAAATAAAATAAAGAAATTAGTTACAAAACAACAATGAAGTAGTAGCATTTACAAATTGTAAATAATATGGGTAAAGTGCAGTGCGGCAGCAATGGCAACATCAGCGGAAAACAAAGCGAAAACTTTCGAATTTTACGCTTTTGTGATTTGTAAAAATGCATTAAGTCCAGCTGGCCATTAAGGGGGACGCGACGTGCGAAAGTATGGCTGCGCGACTGCGTGTTGACGCTGCCATTGAGGCTCGTTTTCCTCAATATGTTTCAGACATTCGCATACAAACTCAAAAACCCAATCAGAAACACAGCAATAAGGTAACAGCGTTCGTAAGTCCAGGTTAACGGTGCACGCATACATACATACATATACACTATTTTATAATTATACACATATGTACATAGGTGAGCATGCATTTGCGCAAGAATAACAACAACAACAAGGTTCATTGACACTATGTGGGCTCTGGTTGAGGAAAGGTGGGTGAAATGGTGGGGGAAAAGTAAGTGAAAAACGATTTGCTTAATTTAGTTGTTGAAACGCCCTTCCTGGGAAGTTTAGACTAGGAAGACAGAGGAGAATGGAAATTGAAGGTTTTTTCGTTATAATCTCACTTAGAGAGCGTTTTTTTTTTTTTTTGTGAAACGTTTTTTTTTTTTCGTGTAAAGAAAGAAAAGAATGTAAAAACTTTGGAAATTCTTTACAGTGTTTGACCATCATAATCGAACTTTTTATAATTTAATTTTTTTTATTTCATCATTATTTTTTACAATATTTTTTTCTATATTTTTTCTACAAAACTTGATCTCTTGTATGTCTATGGTCGTTGTTATTTAAAAGCGCAGCGCAAAATTAAATTGCAGTTATTTATCTTTTGATTGTTCATTTGTAAAAATTAACTGTAATTTCTTGTTTGTTTAAACAGCGATAATGCCGTAAAGAATATTAACATAAAACAGGTTGTTTAAGAAATTTTTTATAGTATTTGCAATTTGATGGTAATTTCACAGCTGCAAAGCTGTTAAATTGCACACAAGTGTAAAATTCTTTCATTTTATTCTACAATAAATTAAACTCGACTTAGACTTCTTCGCTTGCATTACCTTGTTCAAATGTTAAAGATCGACGTTTTAAATATGCAAATTGATTTTTATGCATAAAGGCAAAGTAGCCAACACAAATCGCACAGTTTCTTATTGTACTTTGCGCCGCTCAGACATTCATTGCTACTGCGCATGAGTAATGGCGTTGCAGTCTCTGTTAGTCGCAGCTATTCTACTACTTTGTTGTGACCTTGATCTGGCAGGTAAGTTACAAAAATGTGCTAATTGGCGATTTATCTAAATATTTTTGCGCATAAACAGCTGACTGCGAATTTGGCGATCGTCAGTTTACTATTGGTGAAAGCTTCGAGAATCCTGGCGAATGCGCGATTTACCATTGTGATGCTGAAGGCAGCATATCAGCGAAGAGGTGAAATTTATTTTATAAATTTTCGAGTGTTAAATAATGTTGTGCGTTTACCTTTTAGCTGCGCGGAGTCCCTGCCACCACCGAACTGCAAGACGATACCACAAGATAACAGCAAACCCTATCCAGATTGTTGTAAACGACACGATTGCTAAATGAGTCTAGTGAGCATTTAAGATTAGGAAATTGTTTAAAAATATATTAATTTAAAAAGATTTATGTTAAAATATTTTAGATAATTAGCAGTTAAAACAGCACTTAAAATGCGAAGGAATAAAATCAAAGATAACCTTTAAATTATTATGCGCAGTTTAAACTCACCGTTATTTAGTTTTTTTTTATTAATACAGTGTTTTTGTTGTTTTAAACGCACTAAACGGTTTTTGCGCGGCTGAACTTGCCTGCACTTATAGCTTTATATTTGTCCTCCACTAGCCACTGTTTAGAAGACTTATTTAACCATATTAAGCGTTGAGGGTTCTTTCTGCCATTAATACACATTTTCTATTTATTCTTGCCACTTTTTTTATTATTTCTTTTGCTATAAACATTATATAGTTATTAAATTATTTACTTGTTTTACTTGTTTACAATAATTTTGGGTAGAAACTCGTATACATGTATGTGTTACTTACTAATATTTTCGGCTAATGTTCACTAAAATGTTTTCAGTTTAATAAAATCCCATACAGTAGCGTATTCCCTAATGAATAATGTGGTTGTTTTCTGCTATATAAGCACAAATGTATACATATATGCCTGTAGATGTCTTTTTATATATTCCACTTTTACAATATATTTTTCGCTTCCGCCGCGCAACGGAAACGTATATGTATATTCCAAATTTTATAAATATTTAACACCCTGTACTTTTGCATTCTGAAATTCCCTACTTGCTGTTGAGGTAATAACTAGATTTGGTTTTTCACACTGTTAACTGACGTTATAAAATAATTGAATTAGTAATTTACTATATTTATGCATTTTCAGTTTTGTTGTGATATCAAATTTAAATAAACCAAACAATGCACCAGCTGATCGTATCTGTTAGAGATCGCCACAGTGCAGCATATCGTGTTATCGATTTTCCCGTTGTGCGTTTGTTGTTATTTGCGTTTAATAAATTCTAAAGTAGTTATTTGATAATATGTTTACAAATAGTGTACAATTTTAATTACTTATTACATATTTTGTTGTTATATTTAACGAAGTACTTTCTGCAATATAAAATATTTTTGTTTCAATACGTTTATTCATGCATCCATATGTTAGTTGCAGTTTACAATCGGGGTAGATGCAAATACATACACATATACGCTTATTTGTATTTATGTATGAATTTTTTATAAGTATGTATATTGTTCGTTAAATCACATAACATTTTTGCTACTTATTGTTCAAAAACTTTACTATTTGTTGGGTTTTACTAAAAAAATTTGTATATGGCTGTAAACATGTACTATAAAGGTATATGCATGTGTATGCTTTGCAGCATTTGAATATACATATTTGGAACCTGAGCTAGTCTATTTCTGCAATGTAATTAAATAAAACGTTAAAAATGCATAAAAAAACAACAAGATAATTTTAAATAAAACTTTGTATTGAAATTTATTTAAATTATTTTAAAATCATAAATTAAAACATTCATTTGTATTTAAACTATTGCATAATAATAATTAAAAGAGGAAAACTTAATAAGTTATACGAAATGAAACATGAACGATCGCGCTTTTGTAAAGCTAAAAGGCTGTGTTAACCACTTATCCTCCGTTGATGACAGTACACAATTCTCACAAATTCATTTATCAGTTTATAAAAATTATTTCCATGCAATAAGAACAGGCATAAAGAATCAATTCAGATAAGAATGAAATGAATACGTGCTGAGATAAAGAAAACAAATGTTGAACTGTCTCATCGATTCGTAAACACTGAAAATCCGCACATCATAATTATACTAAGCTAAATCCTAACTAACTATTAAACTATTTAACGGCGCCATCACCACCACTCCTTTCGTCATTTCTGTCCCCATTCTTATCGGCAGTAAACCCATCGCTCCCCAGACAAAGGCTGTCGCTTACTTTTACGCCGCCGCCGTCTTCGTCAATCACCGTGTCTCATTGACGAGCTGAACGTTCTGTTTCCATGAGGCACTCGCGCACCAGGATACGTGCATGCACAATACCGCGCTTCAAACGCTCAGTTGAACTACGTGAACCTGTATATGTGGGTCGTATATCACGTCCCATTTCCTCAATCACTGCCAGCAATTGGGCATACTTGCTCAGCCCGTTGCTGGCCGCTGACGTGCCCGCCGTAGGCAAATTGGCCGTGGAAGTCATTGGCGTTGTTATGTTGGACGATGTTTGTGTAGTTATGACGGGGGACGTGGATTGTGGGTACTTTAGTTGCGATTGTGCAGCGCTTAGTATCGCCGCTGCATTACTGCTAACATCCAGCGCACCACCGACAATCATACCACCGTTTCCAACATTAACTACACCGATGTTACTGCCACTACCAATAGCATTACTGCGACCACTACTATTTGCAGAGCCGCTACTATGGCTAGCACGTTGCGTCGAGGCGGGTGAGGCGATGGTATTCGATTGCTGCTGTAGCAGCGCCAATTGCGCTTGCAACTGTTGTGTGTACTGTAGAGCTGCAACTGCGGCAGCAGCTGAGGTGCTTGTGGATTGCTGATGATAGTCGCGGTCACGCTTACTATACAGTTCACGCCCGCTGCTACCACTACTTTTGCCACTGCCACCACCGCCGAGCACACTGTGATGCAGGTCAAGCACCGTGGTGGCGCTTGATGAACTGGAACTCGCACCGCCACTGCGATCACGAGGTGGATGATGAATGGCAGAGATTTGTATTTGAGGTTGTTGTTCGCGCTGCTCTCGTTGTTGCTGATAATTGTAGAAATTTTGTACTTGTGAACGCGGTATTGGGGTCACTGTGACGTCACTCAATTTGGACTCTACAGCTTGTATGTCCATGATATCCATATCGCTGGTGACGATTTGTGGCAAGTGTGCTACCCGTAAAACAACAAATTAAACACTTTATCAATAAAATCGTTGTGTTTTGATAATAAAAACTCGCACTCACGTTTATAATTTGCAAAAGGAAAACAATGCAATTCACTTGAAAATGAGAAATGAAAATTTTCTGCTCGTTGCTCTCGTTTTGCCTTCCACGCAGGTACTTTTACTCTTTTTGCTGAATTTTCGTTACGAACGTGTGGGGGAAAACGCAATTGCGTGAAAAAAGCAACGTAAATTGTGTGTGAAGAAGCAGAAGTATTCAGTGTTTAGACGTTCTATACAGGGGGGGCGAGCGTTTGCCAAAACGGCGCGAATGCTTCCACAAAACAAAGACGTCAAAATGCCACAACGAACAAGATTACGAATAACTACGAAAACAGAATTCGAGATAAGGCGAAAAGCGCGCGTATGAATGCATTGGCCATAGGGTTGCAGTGGAATATACAATATCAACAAAACATTGACTTGTCGACTTCATATATTACGGATTATGTATAACTATATTCTTTTGGCATATTAACATAATATTCACACGTAAATGTATATATTTAAATGCATTACGTGTAGTTGACTTAATAAAAGTGTATCTAATTTCAAAAAATATATTTCGAAAGTCCATCTGGCATTACGTTATTTGGTCCATATCTTTTTCTCCATTTTCCGCTAATAAAAGATCTCAGCTGCTACAATGCGTTCATCCGCACCACTACATCTGCCTACTCTTTCTCTCACACATTTGACTATTTGGCCATGCAATAATTACGATTTTCGCTCAAATCGCTCCAACTGTCATTTCGCATACATATGCAGTTTTGTTGTTATTGCTTTTAAAGTTGTTCGTGCACTTAATTTTTTGTCAGCCATAACCGTCGCAACATTTACAGTGACATCTGGTCATAATAAAGTTAAAAATTATTTCTTAATTGTGAGTTTTAGTTATTTTGGTGAATTAGCAGTTAAGAAAAATACTCAAATGTGTAATTGACTTTGGTAGTGCACACTGCATTGTTTAAAAGTTGGTTTTTAAATTAAAAATCCGCAGTCTACAAATAGTTATGCGTGTTTTTTTTGTTATTTGCCTGGCGTTGCTAACGTCTTGTTATTGCTGCATGCCGTCATTGCAGTTTTCAAATCCTAGCCTTGCTGACAAATATTCAACGATTTGGGTGTGGGAAAATTATTTAATAATATTCAAGTGACTAAACTAAGCAAAAAAGTGTTTTCTATATACATTTTACTATTGCGGCTTTAGTTAAGGGTGTATTTGTACAATTGCGAATAGTCAATCAGCTGAAAATGCGATAGGGAATCAGTATGAAATGAAAGACATCGTAAAGGCATTTCATACACACATAAATATAAGCTGTGTGGGTCTCCTAGGCGAAACTATCCAATGCAAGCATGAAATATTAAAAAGTGCGAATTCCTAAGTTAATGTTTAAAATTTAAACAATAAAAAAATGTCGCATTAAAAGTCGTTTAACAACACTGTAGTTAAGTGTCATATTCTTGTTAAATGAGAGAGTTTTCATATTTGGCAGTCGAAAGAAAATATTTGTCAGTTAAAAATAAAATCTACAACTGTTTCGCTTATCGAAAACAATTTTTTAGCA
The DNA here is from genome assembly GCA_037783105.1 of Bactrocera zonata. Lineage (NCBI taxonomy): Eukaryota > Metazoa > Arthropoda > Insecta > Diptera > Tephritidae > Bactrocera > Bactrocera zonata. The sequence goes on from JBAWJQ010001700.1 coordinate 959,888, forward strand.
TTTTGCATCAAAATTTTTTAAAAGATTTATAAAAACAAAAAAATCTTTAATAGCATTTTCTTCCTTTTTCGTTATCATTATTCTTACAAATCCCCCACTGCGAAACTTCATTTGCAACGTTATTGTGTGGTTCGAATTTGACAACACTGGCAGCGAATGCGGAGAGGAATACAAAAATAAAATAACAGCTATTATTTAAAGAAATTGCTGAAAAAAGAGACCGGATAACGAATGCCAATTTGTCGTTTCGAGTCTCGAATGACAGTTGAATTTCGAATCAGCAGCGAATTAACGCGACACCAACAACAATAGACTGTGCACTAACAAAAGTAACAACAACCACAGCAAAGAGTAGGAAAAGAAACAAAGGAGAAAGAACGAACACTGGGAAACGAGCAACAATTCAACGAGTGAATAATTCCGCCGGATCACCGCGCGCCGCGCAGCTGTTTATATCGTCTACGTTGCTGTTGTTTCTTGCTTGAAAAGCCATACACAACCGCTGCCAAAGAAGCACAGTCGAGCTTAGTGAGTGAGTAATCGTCACAACGGAAAAAATTTTTTAGTGAAACCCCCACGCTGAGGTGTTAAAATCGAATTAAATCTTATAGAAACTACACAAAAATATAGAATTCAATATATACATTGGAAAAAAGACACAAACAAAAAGCTGAAAAATATCGGAAATCGAATTGATGTGGTAGAAGTAAGTGCCCTTTCGTTTGCAGTCATTCAAAGCATACGAAAATCAAAAAAGCAAAAAAAATCGCTCCACTACATTGAAAAGTGCACACCACAGCCCTAAATTAAAAAAGAAAACATTAAACGCCGCAAACCAAGCCGTAGAAGCAATAGCATTTAAGATTAGCTGTAGTTGCACAGTCGCAGAAGTGGACAAGTTCCAACTCCCACAATGGAATATATTTCAGTTGGGCAAAGCGTTAAAATTAAGCGCACAGATGGCCGAGTGCACGCCGCAGTAGTGTCGAAAATTAACGAGTCTGGCAAATCAATAACCGTGGAATGGTACGAACGTGGCGAAACTAAAGGCAAAGAAGTAGAATTAGATGCTATACTGTCGTTGAATCCGGAAATCTTACAAGATCCTGAACCGGAACAAAATGCCGCGCCTGAACCGAAGAAACAAGCAACTGCGCCCATGAATCTTGCACGCAATGCCACGCAAGGCGCAATCGGACATCGTACCAATCGTGCCACCATCAACGCCACCAGTCTACTCTCATCGTCCGCTGTTTCTGAACATTCGGAGAATATACCACCACCACCGACAACGGGTATAGTGCGTTCGCGCACTACTAATAATGCAACACGGTTGGCCTCAGCTACTGGCAGTGGCAGTGGCGGTGGCGGTGGCATTGCCATGAGTACCAGCGCCGGCAACTCCTCTTCAATTGCATCTAGTTCAGTGGCAGGCAATGTAGGCGCACGGCGTTCCTATGTTGTTAAAGAAGTTGAACGGCTGAAGGAGAACCGTGAAAAGCGGCGTGCTCGTCAAGCAGAAATTAAAGAGGAAAAAAATGCGCTCATGAATCAAGACCCTGGAAATCCTAATTGGGAAACCGCACAAATGATACGTGAATATCAAAACACCTTAGAGTTTAATCCACTTGTTGACGGACAAGTCTATGAGGATCACCAAATCACAGTATGTGTGCGTAAGCGACCGCTCAGCCGTAAAGAAATAACACGAAAGGAAATCGATGTTATTTCAGTGCCGCGTAAGGACACGCTCATCGTGCATGAGCCACGCAACAAGGTCGATTTAACGAAATTCCTCGAAAATCATAAATTCCGTTTCGATTACGCATTTGATGATCGCTGCGACAATGCCATGGTCTACAAGTAAGTACATACATAAACTGCCACTCATGTATCTATACGTAAATATATTTAACTGCTACCTACTAACACTTATTTGGCAGCAGTTGAGCGTTTTTTACAAGTCGGCCAATGGGCGCTAGCAAGGCATTTTATTTGAACGTTGCTGCTGCTGCTCACTGTAATTGCAAACTTTCGTGATTTTGTTTAATGCTCTTAGACATTTGAGAGTGTGTATTGGGTTACGTAGCAAGTGTAGTTGTTTGGCTTGCCAGCTGGCCGGATCACTGACTTCACCAGCGCTTTGCTCAAACAGCCAAGCCACCAGTCACTGCCGATGTCTGTTTGCACGTGTGTATGTGTGTACATATATTTCAAGTCGTGCTGAACTCCATATGTTCTTTGTTTACTAATGCCATAAACGCTGACTAACCAACCGACACAGTTGTGACACTAAGCCTTCCAATTTTTTTTTCACTTTCTTGCGTTATAGCCAAGGAAAACTAATGAAACACAAAATGTTTAAGTGTATTAATTCAACTTGGAGAATTTTCCAAATTTTCATTGCAGCAGAGAGCAGATGTGGCAAACGTTGACGTAGTCTTGACAGTTGATATTTTCTCTGATCGCTTAGGGCGTGTTAGTGTATGTTGTGAAAGTCAAGAATGTTGGTAAAAAGCAGATTAAGGAAGCTATGAAGTGAAATAAAGAAAGGCGGTCAGTCATAGTGCTCTGCGTTACTTACGTTTCAAACGAATTGAAAATTTTCAATACTTTTTTGTAAAGCGTTTAAATATAACCCTATTTTCGTATATTTGGTTGCAGCGCTGTTAAAGAAGTTGTAGCTATCTCACGCAAGTAGTTTTGAATTTGCGGTTTTGTCAAATGAATATACTGCTTGCGAAATTTCTCCCCCTGTAACAACAAGCAAGCATGGATATGCACAACCCAGGTTCATAACTTTATTTTTTATTTTATTTTTATTTTTTTATATAGGGTTGCACTACGCCTAATGGGAGGGCATTTTGTTTGTGGTTTTTACTTTAGTCATTTCTGCATCACAATCGTTCGCTTAGTATACACTTCATGGCAACCGCTTGAAACCACTTCTAACCAGTTCTATATAGTATAACTTAAGGCCTTTTGTTGGCAACGTAAACAGTTTGTTATTGTTGCTATTGAAGTTGCTGCATGGAAAACGAAAAGAGCAACGAAATCAGTAGCCATTACCGTAGTTTGCGGCAAATTTTTATACGAAAAATGTATTTCTTTTGCCATTTGCTATATTGTTTCTATGTATTTGCATAGCTGGTACCTCGGTAACTCAAAAATCGTTATACACGCTTGTCTTCAGTTGAAATGGTCATTAGTCATAAATGTTATTATTGTTTGTATGAAGTCAAGCTCCTATATAAGCAAACATTTTGTACGCAGCCGGCAATTTTTGGCAATACGCATATGCACCTACATTATATATCTCTTATAAAGATAATTTAATAATTATTTACAAATCTCTAATTTTTTATTTTTATTTACTTAGACATCGGTTTCGATTAACCGTTTTCATGAATTACTATTTGATTTTGATGTAAAAAAAAACGTTGAACATTAACGAACTATTTACTAAGTAACTTGTGATTCATTTGCCATTTGTTCCATTATTACTTTATAAAAGCCGTTTTTATTTATTCTTATCAATTAAATTTATATTGCGAAACACTTCTCAGCGTCTGACACATCAGCGTTAATTATGATTAAAAAGATAACAAAAGCAATCTGATATTTGTGCAGCACTTGACATCTACAATGTCAGTTTATAGCTAACCTTAATAAATTTTTGTGAATAGCGATTTTTACGAACTATTTGCTGGCAAATGCTCCTGAAAGCAGGTTAAATTGAAATAAGATAAGCATATTTGCAATTATAGCCTAAAATTATATTTCTTCTAACCCATTGCTCATAATTTCTGTTCACTTTTTTTTATACTCCAACAGGTACACTGCTAAACCTTTGGTTCAGACAATTTTCGATGGCGGTATGGCGACATGCTTCGCCTACGGCCAAACGGGTTCCGGCAAAACGCACACCATGGGCGGTGAGTTCAATGGTAAAGTGCAGGACTGCAAGAATGGTATTTACGCAATGGCCGCACGCGACGTTTTCACTTATTTGAAAAGTCCGCGTTATCGTACGCTCAATTTGGTTGTGTCCGCTAGTTTCTTTGAAATCTACAGTGGCAAGGTATAACAAGAAAATTGTTTACCATTTACACACTCTTGCTAATATATTAATATACCGTTTCTGTACACATAGGTCTTTGATTTACTCTCTGACAAGCAAAAGTTGCGCGTACTCGAAGATGGCAAACAACAAGTGCAGGTTGTGGGCTTGACTGAAAAGGTTGTCGATAGCGTCGAAGAAGTGCTCAAACTTATACAGCATGGCAATAACGCGCGTACCTCTGGTCAGACGTCGGCTAACTCCAATTCGTCGCGTTCGCATGCCGTTTTCCAGATTGTCTTGCGTCCGCCCGGTTCAACTAAAATACACGGCAAATTTTCATTCATCGATTTAGCTGGCAATGAACGTGGCGCCGACACATCATCTGCTAATCGTCAGACACGCATGGAAGGCGCCGAAATTAACAAATCGCTACTCGCGTTAAAAGAGTGTATACGTGCTTTGGGCAAACAATCGGCACATTTGCCATTCCGTGTTTCGAAGTTGACACAAGTATTGCGCGATTCATTTATTGGCGAGAAGAGTAAGACGTGCATGATAGCGATGATATCGCCCGGTTTGAGTTCATGCGAACACACGCTAAATACGTTACGCTATGCGGATCGCGTTAAGGAGCTTGTGGTCAAGGATATGCCAGATATGATGCGTGAAGGTGATGGTGAGCATGCCATAATGGAGGAGGACGAAGATCAAATGGTCGTACAGAATAATCGTTCGCATAATCATAACATTAACAACAATAACAATAATAACAAAAACAATGGACAGATGTCGGAGAACGATTTGGCGTTGTTGCGGTCACTAAGTGTAAGTAACTGATGACTGCTAGGCTTTGCCATCATATTAACTACAATTCTTCACATACAGGAACACGACATGTCAGACGAGTTGCTGGTGCAACACGCAGCCATTTCCGATTTGCAACAAACCGAAGAAATGGTGGTGGACCAACATCGTTTAGTCAATGATTTTCTCTCACAATTTTTGCCCGAATCATTGCGACTCTATGATCTAACCAATTACGTTGATTATGATCAGGATGCCTATTGTAAGCAGGGTGAGGCGCTTTTCACACAACTTGCCGAACTGGCAACCAGTTGTCGAGACTTGATGGCCGATTTTCGTGCCAAAATGGCCAAGGAAGAGATGTTATCTTGTACCGTTAAACCGACTGGCGGCAAGCGTTAGACGCACAGTTGATATGTGGCAAAAAGTGCACCATTTAGAAAAATAACAGCAACAATAACAGCAGCAAAAACATATATATAAATGTATTAATATAAAAGAAGACATTTGTCATCCAGCAAGCAAGCATAGCGGTGCTGTATGGATAGCAACAAGGAATTAAAAGAAGAATAATCAATTATGATGTTTAACAACAGCAGCAACAACAATATGTAGGCGCAACAACAGCAGCAATTAAATGATTATACTTATATAGAGATAAACTATGAAACAAACAAAATACTCCTTAAATCTAACGCACCCACATTACGAACACAAAAAGCGAAAAAGGAAACAAAACAAAAAACTATATTTGTACACCCTATTCCAGTGGCAAGTAACAAACGTGATAGGCATAAAAGTAAATTGTGGTGTTTTGCATATACGAAAAAACATAAAACGCTCACATCTGCAAACGCATCCAAACATTTCTTTTGAAAATTATCAGCAGTTGCTTGCAACAGCCATCCTCATCGTAAGTTTACTGATATTCACCACGCACAGCTGGCTGCCCAAACCAGTTATTCATACGTACATACATATTAACTTTTCCACAATCATCCTACGCTCATGCTCATACTCAGTCACTCATTTCTGAACACAAACAAACACACACACACACACGTGCCCATTTCGGCAAATCTACGCAGGCGCTGTTAACGCTGTATACGCGTAGACGTTGATTTAATGTTGATGATAATGATGTTGAAGTTGAATATGCTTATTATAATTTTAATAATAATTTTTCGTCTTTTACCTTTCTAAGGCTATTTATTTTTTTGAATTAAAATTGTTTATACATTTACATAGATACATACATACTTGCATAGCTTCAAACGTGCAACATGCAAAAAAAATTAAAAAACTTGAAACTAAGGAATTTTATATCTGAATCCAAGTATTATAGTATGCGTTTTGCCCCGTCAACGTTGTTTAGTATAAGTGTCAGTGCGCTGTGGCATAGAAAAGCGCTTTACGCGTGAAACGTTTACGTATAAGCGCAAAAATAGTGAAGACTTTGTCAAAAAATAGTTACAAAAAGGCATTTAATTTAATCTTTTTGCTGCAGAGTGTTACGAAAATAGCTTATATAAAACAAAAAATCTAAAAAAAACTTGCCAAACTGATCGTTAAAAATATAGCAATTTTTTCAAAATCTAAAAACTTTTAAAATTTCAACACAGTGATTAAAATAATTTCAAAATCTTATACTTAATTTTTTTTTTTAAATAGCTAAAAAGAATATTCTTTTTTTTAAATTGCAAAGTAAATTTTTTGTTAATCATGTTTTTTTTTTAATATTCAATTAATTAAATTAGTTATATATTTTTTTGCTTTTAATAAAATAATTTTTTTGTTTTACAAACCAAGTCCAAACCGGTTTTTCAAATTAGCAGCAAATATATTGTTTCGAAAATAGCCTTGTGTGTATAAAAATTGCTAACAAAGTTATTAAAAACTGTAGTATTTTTTCAAAATTTAATTTTTTTTAATAAAATACAAAATATTTTTTTTTAATAAAATACAAAATATTTTTTTAATAAAATAAAAATAAAATCAAATTATAAAAATATTCCAATAAAATCACAAAATAATTTATTTTTTATTTTTAATAAAATACATATATATATATATTTTTTTATTTTTAATAAAATACAAATAATATTTTTTAATAAAATGCAAAATAGTTTTTTTTTAATAACTTTTTGAATGAAATTACTGAAGTATAGTAAGTAATTACTATATTTTATCAAAAAACATTCTAAAGTATTTTATTTTTAATAAAATTAAGAAATTTTAATTACGGAAATAATGTTTGGCTTACAACAAAACCGGTTTGGATATTTTTCGAAATAACTTTTTTTGTTTTTTAATTAATGGATGGCCTCTATCGCTGTTTTATCCCATAAATGTATTAACCAACAGCATTAAAAATATAACTGCATACATATCAATATACATACTTGTATGCAATATTATTAAAGCCTCTACATTTTGCATTTGTTAAATACGTATAATATTTATTTTTTTTTTGTACTTCGCCATGTAAACATTCTGTACAACGAACCACACACACAAACACATACATAACGTTCAGCATGCATATTAACCAAACGTTCTTATTGTTGAAATAATTTCTTTAGTTAAACATTTTTGAAAATCGTTTCTTCTTTATACGCACATCTCTTCCACTGTTCGGTTCTCCGCCTTGTTCCTTCCGTAAACTTCCTCTCACTTCCCAAACACCTACTTATCCGCAATTGCAAACAAAAATGTTATTAACTGCGCGAAATTCCATAGCTAATTTAGAAAATCAACAACAAGCATAAATCAAAACAATTACCAAGCCACCAGCAGTACTAACAACCAAAACAACAACAGCACCACCACTTCATACCACAGCTGCTGCCCAGTTTGAGCAGCGCATTGCGCATAAACGCCTATATTTATACATATATATTAAGCTAGCTGCACGCGCAATTAGTAGTATACGCGTAGAGGATAAATAAAAAACACTACAACCCAGAAGACTAGCAAATTTGAAAGAAACTTTCAAAATAAAAAAGAAAAAATGAAAACTTCGTTGTAAATTGTGCAAGCAGCAAATTAATTACTACTACAATATATTTAAATAATGTTTGCAACAATAACAGCAAAAACAAGTATAGATATATATACATAAATATAACGTATTGTTGATTTTCCTAAGCTTAACGCATCTAGCGTAAAAAATTTATGTTATCTCTACAAAACAAGTGCTTCAAAAATCAATAAAAAAAATACACAATTTCATATTTAATGAAGTGAATAGAAAAGCAAATGAATTCCTTACAAAATTTGAATGAGAAACGTATTTAGTAGCATCTAATATTTAAATTATATATACACGTAAAAACTAAAAAAGAAATCTAAATGCAAAAAAATAAAAACTAAAAATTTAAATTAACAAATTAACAAAAAAAAATAAAGTGTGGCTTTCGTAATTTGCACAATATTGTAATAGTAGCAGTTGCAACTAAAGTTTCCCACATGCGTCAGGAGTCTGAGGTTATGACCGATATGGCACCGCACAATATTAACCGGTTTCCTGCCGTTTCCACAACAGTCAGGTCTACGTAACCGGATTTTTAGCCGGCCAAGGACTGCGAACTCGGCAGATTTCTGCCGCTGCAACACCAAAAACAACAACGGGTTTCCTGCAATTCCGGACGCGGATTTTCTTTGCCGCCAAAGGCTGTTATTTACATAATCGCTTTGGATCGGTAAGTTTTAAGTTTTTTTTAATGGGTTTCCCGTTCTCATGATAGTAGTGTATACGTTACCAGAACGGAACCAGATTTTTAACCGGCCAACGACTGCCGACTCAGAAGTATTGCTCAAAATTACTGGAGGAATGACAACAAAGAGTTTCCACTCACCCTAACAGCAAAGTTTCTCGAATGTCTCAAAATCTGGATTCATATCTGGTAAATGACGCTCAACTCAAATTCATGTCTAAAAACTATTTGGCCAATATTTTGGACTGGTATAACAACGAAAAGCAGCATTACGACCGCAAGCAAATCCAAGAGCAAGATTAACAAACGTCCAATCAAACTTCTTCCTGCGGTAGCGAAAACTTAATACAATCGAGAACCTTTGTTGTTGCCTTAAATGTATTTTGAAAGTAGCGCAAATAACAAATGGAATTTCAATGCTTTTCCACCACTAAACAAGGTGAGTTAATTTATATGAAAATAATACAAAATCTATTGTTACAACAAAATTCGCTTAATATATAGGTATGTACATTAGAAAGTCAAATTAGCGTTCTCCTCAGCCACGCCTATTTCGTAATCAGTACCGTATAAGGCTTGCTCATCACTATGCACGTCGTCCACTACCAATATGCTATCGATTTGTCCTTCCTCGTTGATTTCCAGGAACTCGCTTACACCCTGCTGCATGGCCAAATGTTGCCCGTTTACGTCAGACATCATTTGATAGTCATTCTCCTCCATATCCTCTTCACTCTCCTCCACCAAATCATCGTATTCGTTCGCATTGGCTTCGGACTTTTGATGTACTTTGTAGTGCGCCTGAAAGCAGATAACGAAAAGTCTTGATTGTGTGATATACTATAAAATATTTTTGGATAACCTACAATTAAATGATGTTTTCGCCGAAATCGTTTCACGCAAAATTCGCACTGAAAGCGACGTTCGGCTGTGTGTATCGTGTGCAGGTGTATGCGTAGCGTCGACGGTGATATGAATTTTTGTTTGCACACATGGCACTCAAAGGATTTGGTCGTATGTGAATAACGGTGCATTTTCAAATGCTGCAGTATGAGAAAGTCTTTGCCTGCAATATAAACAAAGTGTGTGCTAATTATTATTATTTTTGTTTAGCGGGTCAACAGCATACCGCAAATCTCGCATTCAAACGGTCGTTCGCCGGTGTGCGAACGCATATGTACCGTTAAATCGTGCTTGGAAAGAAATGCTTTTTCGCATTCCGTACACTTAAAATTACGCACATTGTTATGTCGATCCATGTGATAACGGTAATGCACCTTTTGATTGAATGTACGCTGACAGATATCACATTTGAAAGCCGGTTCTCCGCTGTGGAGACGTAGGTGCACGCGCAAGGCATCGTTGGTGTGTAGGAGTTTGGTGCAATAGGGACATGGAAATTTGTTGTGGTGCACGGTTTTACTGCAATAAGTAGCAACATTAGTTTTTTTATATGACATATAAAAGCGGTTTGACACCTACCGATGTTGCAGGAAATCAGTGCGTCGTAGAAATTCCAAACCGCAAGCTTGACATTCGTATGCACGGCGTATATTGCCACCATTACATGCGCCTGCCACTTTCGGTCGTTCCAATGCATTAATCGGTAGAGTACTGTTAGTGTCCTCCAAATAATGCACATCAAAAAATTCCACTGGTTCTTGTTTCAAATCATTACACTCTTCGATGGAGTTCTCTTCAAATATGGGCGTAAATTCAACTACTTTCTCGTCACTTGTTTCTTTAATATCAACATGTTCGATCGCTGATTGCACATCCGTAACATGTCCAGCTGGCTCCTCTTCGTAGTATTGCACGTCAGTACTGTCGGTCGCTTCTGCCAGTAGTTCATTCAAAGCCTCATTAGCGTCCACTTTCGTTGGCAACGTCACTTGAGGCGCATATTCTTGTAAGTAATTAACTTCCGCCATGGTAGTTGGCGTGTAAGTTACCGCTTGACAGTCCTCAAACACGTATTGTTCTGGCTCGGTTATATTTGTACTTGCCTCCGCTAGCAGTGACTCGATTACACCATTTTCGTTATCTGTGGCTGACATATTACATTCTACAGATTCTTCCTTTAAAATAGCGGAATTTCTCGTTTCCAAATCGACATGTGTCACATTTTCATTCTTCTCTTCTACAAACGCATCATTTTTATCACTAGCGGTATACATTTTCGCCAACTCTTCCAGTGTACGTCGTGCCCTCATAGTTAATTTACGAAAGAGTCGCATTTGTAAATCGCAGCTATTACACAAATACTGCGGATATATCTCCATGGTTGATCCTTCAATCTAAAATATGCAAGTTAATAATATAGTATTATAGAAGAAAAACGCACGAGAATCACCTCAACACCAAGCATCTCTTCATACAGCTTGCCCGTATTAGTAAGCTGCCATGTGTGTGACTGCATCACACCACTTTCTTCTGTTACTTGCACAACGTACAGACATTCAAAATCACCATCCTGGTTAGGACTACGACAAACTCGACAGCTGTTTACCACCTCCTCCTCTTGAAACATCACATTTAAAATTATTTTAGTACTGAACTGTTTATAAACAAATCCCACAAGCAACGAGTGTAGAATAATTGTTATCCCTTTTATCACAGAATGCGAATGTCGATTGAAAATGAAATGTCAATACTTGTTGTTATCGATAAAACTTAGTATTATCGAACTTTCAATAAGAAAATTGAATTTGCAGCTTGTGATAAACTAATTTTTTAAAAAAGAAAATTTTTAAAATTGTTTATGTCAATATATTTCACACAACACACTAAGCGGATTATAGTTTTTTGGTTTTGAAAATATTTGTTACAAACATAACTCTGGCAACTCGCGCCAGCTGTTATTTTTCTTATGTCAATATCTGTTCTTCATTCTATAGCATTCTTATCAGAATTTCTTTATTTGATAATTGTGGTCAACTAGTCATAGGATTCGCTTTTTTTAATTTGTAATATTTCTACTGTTTAATATCGTTTATATTTAACTAGATTTTAATGTCAGCTTCGCGTCACCAAGGTTTGAATTTAATTTCCAAATTAAATAATATTCATGTGGAGGATTTGCAATATGTGGAGCAGGATTTGTGCTATTACGAATTGGTAAGTGCTTTTGGTTCAGTGTGTTGCCGCTATATTAAAGGTATTTCCTGTGTAAATATATTTGTATGTGTGCATATCTAATACATTTTCAAAACTTTTTAGTATAAAGTTTATAAGTTGTTAAACTACTAAATTAATACATATGCTATTTTTTGTTTTTATTTTGTATTTGTTTTTATCTTTCAACAGGTGTCCTTGGGCTTTTTGCTGTTTGGCGATGAACGCGCAAACGCTGAGTTCGCGCTACAAAAGGTATGTCAATATATTACCAACAAAAATATTTAGAAAGTAATTTTTAATAAATAAATAAATATATATGTATTCATGCTCCTAGTTACTAATACTCTCCAATACGCACAAAGGGCGCAGTTGCGGTGGCGCGGATTTGCTCACCAAATACATTAGCGTTAACCCGCGCAATTGGCGCGCACAATTAGTGGAAGCTTTGTCTATAATAGGCGCTCGACGGGTTTTACGAAAATTGGGTTTCGACTGGAATGAGTTGCATCAGCACTATCTGCCTCACATTGGCGAACTAAGCGTGCATGTGCATCCACTGCTGAAGGCGTTATATCGCATATGTGAACGTTTAAAACCGGCGCAAGCGGGGCAATTGGTATTACGCGTGAATGAGCAACATAAGGGGCCAGGAGAGCATCTACGTTTTTATGATTTTGCATATTTGGAAATATTTCTTTTAGACTGGCTATCGCGGCGCATTATTACATTGGGTGATCGTGTTGCAAATGGTGCAGATGTTGATGTGTTGTTAGAATTTTTCAAATTTAATGATTTGGATGCATTAAAGACACTTCTTCTCGAAACAATTGTAAATAACGCAGATTCTAAACGCATGCGCAGTAACTCACATATCAGTGCGGATAATGCGACGCCGAGCAGTGGAAATAATAACAAATATTCCGCTGAGAAAAACACAACAACCGTACAAGCAGATACAAATACATCTACTTCAGTGCGTAGCTGTGATTTAACCATAAATGAAAGGTACGAGGTGCGCCACGAAAGCGCTGGCATAATATTGATCATCAATCAACTAAATTTCCACGAAGACCCCGATCCTGCATTGAAGGTGAGAGTGTTGCCTTTAAATATTTGTCAATAAATATGTAAATGTATATTAATTTAATTCAAGAAATTATTGCCAAAAAAATCACTCTCACCACGTCATGGTTCGAATATGGACAAGGATCGCTTGAAAGACGTTTTTTCGCTTTTCGGTTACAAGCCAAAGGTGTTTGAAGATCTTACACATCTTGAATTAATGCATCGCATACGTGAAACGGTCAAATTATCTTTTCAATTTGATTCGCTAATTGTGTGCATACTCTCACATGGCACCGAAGGCAAGTAGTTGACAATGTGATGGTTTTGCTGCGCAACAGTATATAGTAATTATATATATATTTTTTTGCCCAATGTAGGCTCTGTGTATGGTAGCAACAGCATACCTGTGGAAATATCAGAAATCGAGCATATAATAACCGGCGACACGCTAGTTGGCAAGCCCAAACTACTTATCATTCAAGCATGCCAGAAAGATGAATCGCCAATAAATGTATGAATTATTGTTGTGTATGCATTATATATGTATGTATGACATTTAGTAACGCTTTTAACATTTATATACTTTAAAGGAACGCTACAAGCCAAATGTGGAGCCACATCGTTTCAGCGACTTGGTAAAAGCTATGTCCACTGTGCCCGGCTATTCGGCAATGCGCCATACGCTTGAAGGTACCTGGTTTATACAGGAACTTTGCGATGCTGTACACCGTTTCGGCGATCGGTAATGAAATAAAATACAGAAACAAAATATTACTTTTTACAATGCAAATATTTTGCAATTTTTTTTCTTGTACATTTTTTTTTTTTATTTTATTATTATTTTATTTTTTTTATTTTTTGTGATTTCTTTATTATTTTTCCTTTTTTATATTTTTATTTTTTCTTTATTATTATTATTTTTTTTTGTGTATATTTTTTTTTTGTTTATATTTTTTTTTGTTTTAATTTTTTTGTTTTTATTCTTTTTCCCCTCGTTTTTTGTTTTAAATTTTTTCTTTTTAATTTTTTCTTTTTTTTTTTTCATTTGTTTCACAGCCGCCACATTGTCGATATTTTAATTGCTGTTAATCGCAAAGTCAGCGAGCGGCGCGGGAATAAAAACGAAATAATGATGCCCATTTCGAGTTACACGCTGCGCAAATTTTTCTTTTTGCCGCCGCGTAAGTCACTACCAGCAGCAGTATAACACGCTTGCCAGTAAGTCTAATAGCAAATGTGACAATTAGCTTATGTTCAGTTGTAATTAGCGAGTAATTGTAATTTTTTGAACTTATTATTGTAGTTGTTTTAATTAAGTAGCAGTTGTGGCATAAAAAGTAAATTGTACTTTTAGTATGCATGCTACCTGTATTACCTGTATGAATTTTGATAGAAATATATTTTTATAAATAAAGATTTGAAGCATTTATGCAACGTAATATAAATATGTCATAGCAAATTGCTACACAATATAGTATATATAAAAGAACTCTTTTAAGAAATATAATTGATTCCATTTGTAAGACAATTCAAGTGCTTAAATAAACAGTAGAAAATTGATATGGATATTACCTCCTTTTGTCTTAAAAGTTAAAAATTCCAAAATAAAATACAGTTGTAAATATTCCTCTGTTTAATATTTGTATATTAATGTATTAATACGTACTGGCGTGTGTTACATTTTAGTTTTACAATTTTTTATGTTAAATGATATAGTATTTTTTTTATATAGCACACATTAATGCGCGTGCAATAAGTTTACAATTTATATTTAGCTTTAATTACTTAATTAATATTTAAATTTGGCATTGTGTTTTGGTAATTGAAATGAGCTTTAAATAAAAAAATGTAATTTTTTGTCCTAATTGTGTTTAAAAACTATTATTATTTTTTCAATTTTATTTATTTCAATAATATTTACATTTTTTATTTTTATTTTATTTATTTTCAAGTTTTTCAAGTTCATTTTGATAAAAACTTTAATTTTAATATTCACTGTGTTTATTTTATATTCTGGATCCGTTGTTTTATCTATTATATTTTTTTCTATTATATATACGGCAACAAATTTCAGCCATATAAATACATACACATGTATGTTAAATTATATGTTTGTTTTTATGCCTCATATTTTTATTTTGTGTTTTTAGTTTGCTTTTTATACTTGTATGATTATTTTTTTTTTTACTTTATTTTGGATTTTTGTTGTTTTTTTTTTTTGTTTCTTATATTTTTTTAATTAATTTATTTTATTTTTATTTAATTTTTTATTTTAAAAATAATATTTTAATTATATCGTTATTTTTTTCTAATTTAAATTTTGTGTTTTTATTTTTTTTTCACTTAATTTATTGGAATTTTGGAATCAAAACAAAGTTTTTTTAATTTAATCGTAAAGTTTTAATAATCTCGTTTTGTTTCTACTTTGAATTTATTTTATGGCAGTATTCTAGTCTAGAAATATAATAAAAAATATTTTTTATTATATTGTCAAAGATTAACTATTCAAGAACATGTCTACAAGAGGAATTTTTAAACTTTAAATTATTTTCAGACATACATATGTATGTAGGTATTTTGCAGACCCAGCGACCATACTGGTTCGGTCGGAACTGAAACTTTAGAAACTCTCTTTTTCAAGACTATACCCACTATTTCTTAGGTTCTCAGTGCCGATGTAACTGAAATTTTTAGAGCGTCTTCTTGATAGACTTGTCTATGTCAGGACAAATCTCAGTTTTTACTGTTTTTTAAAATTCGAATTAATCAAAAAAAAAGTTTTTTTTTTTCAAATCAAAAACAAATCTCAATTTTGACTATTTTTTATTTATTTTAATTTCGAAATAATCAAAAATGTTTTTTTTTAATTCAAAATAATAAAAAAAATTGTTTTTTTTTTAATTCGAAATGATCAAAAAAAAATTGTTTTTTTTTTCAATTTTTTTTAACTGTTCCGGACATTGTGATATTCTAGATTCATATTTTTTTTGTTCCAGATAGCTAGCTAGAAATCATTGGTATGGCCACGTGCCAATTTTTGAGACCTCTCACTTCATCAGCTGCTAATTTTTGAAATATTTCACAGTTTTTAATTTTTTTGATATTTTCTGTATGCTTGTAATGTTATTAAATAATTTATAAACACATGGAAATTAAAATATTAAGACACTTCAGAAATAACCTGAAATTCGTGCCTTAGGCTAGAATACCCTCTCAAACATTTTTTTTTTGTAAAATCTATTAGTTTTTGATTATTTTTATTTACTATTTTAGCTTAATAGTTTAGTTTTCAACTTTCATTTTCATTTCTTCACAATTTAATTTATTTGTATATATTTATTGCCGCATTAATATCGACAATTTTATTATGTTTTTAACTTTAAATTTATTATTTATTGATCTTATAAAATTAATTAAGTTTTAAAATTTAAATTTAATATTTTTTCTTGCATTGTTGTATGTATATTATTATTATTGTAATTTCTTTTTTTTAATTTTTTTAATTTTATAGTTTTTAATATTTTATTTTTATTGTATTTTATTTCATTTTTATTTTTTATAATGTTTATTTCATTTTCATTATTTATTTTTTATTAAAATTTTTTTTTTATATGTTTTTTATTTGTTTTATGTTTGTGTTGTTAATTCACTTTTTTAATTTCTTATAAAGCTAATTTTATTTTACTGTTTATTCGTTAATGTATATATTTTTAATTATAATAACTTTTATTTGTTAGAAAAATATGCTTTTCTTTTGAGTCAATCGCATTGGCCTTAATTATATACATATCTAATATCCTGCACATACATACATAAATGTATGTACATATGCAAGTATTTGGTTTACATTTTTATGACTTACTTTATTTTATATTTATTATGCAAGCGTTGGTATTATTTATTGTCAAAAAAAATTAAATTTAATTTTAGATAACTTATTTTAAATTCAACGGAAAAACTCTTAACAATCGACTTAAAATTAATTAACTAAAAATTTGTTAGGTTTCTTTAAAAATTAAAAGAAAATCTATTTTTGAAAATCAGTTATTGGTTTCAATATTTTCTGAAATAGTAGCGGTAGTCCAATCTGTTAATTAAAAATCGCTGCATTTTCTTCTCAACACTTTTATTTAAAAATACTTTTTTATTCTTCTTAATTATTTCCAACACATTGTTTAAAGTTAGTTTACTTTTCGCACAACTGAATTATTTCAAATTCTTTTTGTACTGCCGTTTTTACGCGCACCCCTCTCCTTAGCTACCGCTATTATGTATGTACATATTTATTTTTGTTAAACATTTTTCATGTTTTGGAGCGGAAAAGTCAAATCTAAACTATTTTTCTGTTCAATGTTTTTCACACATATTTCTTTTTAAGTTATTAAGTAAAATTTTTAATTTTTAATATTTTTATTAATAAATATATTTTATACATGTACAGAGATGCAAATATTTCATATAAATACATACAGAAGTTCCTAATACACCACGTTGCGCATTTAAGTCAAATTTAAGAAACAGCTTAAATTATATGAGACTTTTTTATTAGCAAACTCATCACAGAGAGTTAATGCAATTTTTTTTAAGGTTAACTGTATTTTTTTTGTTGTTTTGTTTATATACCAACACATAATACTTTTGTTGGTTAATTTCGGTTAATGTGATAAAACAAAATTAAAATTTTTTGTTTAAGGTTTAAAAAATTAAAATAAAATTATTAAAAAATAATCTGTAAAAAGTAAATAACTAAGAAAATAAAAACAAAGATGCAAATGAGTCAATATGTTTAAAAAAAAATATTTTGAAGTAAAAAAATAGAATTTAGTTTTTTTTTAAATCAAAAATAAGTTAAAAAATTAAAAATAATAATTGAAGAAATATATGAAAATAAAAAAAATCAATATAAATAAAAAAAGCAATCATAAATAACAAAATAATTGTTTTTTGTTTTTAATTAACGAAAAATATATTAAAAATAAATATAAAAATTAAAATAATATAAAAAACAAATTAAAAAATAGAATATAAATAAAAAGGCAATATTAAGTAAAAAACAAAATTTTTCTTTGTTTTAAATTAATGAAAAATATAGTAAAAAAACAAATATAAAAATAAAATAAATATATAATAAAACTGATCAAATTGAGCGAAGAAAACTAATTAAAACTAAAAATAATAGTTGTGATAACAATAATAATAATTAACAAATAATTAAGAAAAGCGCTTAAATAAAATAATATATGCATTATAAAACCAAAAAAAGTTAAAAAAACAATAATAATAAAATTAAGTTAAAATATGTATTCTGTATTAAAGCTTAGTAATAATTAATGAAATGGTTAAACATATAACCACAAAAACATTTAAAAATTTTAAATAAAAGGTGAAAGTAGAAAAAAATTGTAAATAACATATTAAAAATATAATAAATTAATATAAAAACCTTTTTTTTATCATTTTACTTATATTTTTTTTAATGATATCTTTCAAACAATTATTAAATATTTTAAACAAATAACCACAAAAATGTTTAAAAAATAATAAATATAAGGCAAATGTAGAAAAAATTGTAAATAACATATTAAAAAATAATAAATTAATATAGAAACCTTTTTTTCCATTTTACCTAAATTTTTTAAATGAAATCTTACAATTAAATAGATAAACAAATAACCACAAAAACGTTTAAAAAATAATAAAAATATGATAAAAGTAAAACAATTTGTAAATAACACATAAAAAAATAATAATTTAATATAAACACTTCTTTTATTATTTTACTTACAATATTTTTTTTAACGAAATGTAACCAACAATTAATTAAATAGTTGAACAAATAACCACGAAAACGTAAATAATAAATAAATTAATTAATTAATGTAAATTTTTTTTTATTATTTTACTTGTAGTTTAGAATCAATTTTAGAATCATATATGCATATATTTGTAAATCGAAAAAAATATTCGTACCCTACTGTTGCAAAATCAAATATATTTTTTGTTAAATAACGGAATACGAAATTTCAAAGTTTTTTATAATTCTTATCTTAATGGAAGTATCTGCTTAGTGTGGCAAACTACAATACTTAAGGAGTTAAGTATATAATACTCGTACAAATACTAGATATACATACATATTTTTCTTTAAAATATAAACTTTTTTGTTTTAAATTATATATGATATATATATTTTTTATTTTAATAATGTTTTTTATATTTTTGTTTATTTTATTAGTTTAATTTTAAATAATATAATATTATATTTTTAAAATATGCAAGTACAGTTAGACAAAAATATTTGGTATTTTAAATGTTTAATAAGTTGAGATTTAAGTTGCTTGTGTTATACATACTTATGACTGACAATTTTAAAATGATACACATATTACTATTTTTATGTAAAATTTATTTTAAAATAATATTATTTAAATCAGATATAATCTGTGCTACAATAAATAGTAGTTTTTTCTTATTAAAATGAGGTAACGTAGAGATGAGCATATTTATATAATTTTTTATAAATTATTTAAATCAATTATGAATTATTTTAGCCCCTTATAGTGAACCTTTGATGTGAATATTTTGTGAAACGTGCTAACTTAGGCTTGTCATGCATGTTTTGAGCGTGTAGTATACCAAGAATTCTGCTACGCCTTAGTAAAAATATTGTTTTTTTATATCTATAAAAAGTTTAGACTATCTAACTAGTTAATGGGCTTAATTTGTAGTTTTAATAAATTAGTTGTTAGATAAAATTAGTTGTTAGAAAAAACAAAAAATTATTAATAAAAAATATTAGTTGTTCAAGAAAAGTATGAATTATCGCGAATTTTATGTTTTGTTTATTTTCATATTATATTATTATTTTATTTAAACAAAAATAATTTGATAACTATTTGTTTAAAGATGTGTTTAAAATAGAAATATTTTTCTGTATTTTTTTTTTAGAAATTTTTTATATTTTCTGTTTTAAAAATAATTTAAAATACCAAAAAAAAAAATATTTATTTATTGATAATTTTTTTTTCTTTGAAATTTTTAAATTTTCTGGTATATGTATCTATTTAAAATAATTTATTAATTTTTTTTAACAAAAATATTAACAAAAAAAATTTATTTTGAATACTGCTTAAAAAAGATATTTATTTCTCAATATTTTTTGTTTTTGTCTTTTGGCTTATCAATTTAAAAAATCTAGCTATGTTTACTTTTTTTGTATTTAGTTAAAATATATAAGCAAAAATTATTGATTTATACTGTATGTATATATTTTAAAATTTCCAGTTACTTTCACTTTTTTATAAAAAAAATATTCAGTTGTTTTTTGGCAGTGTTGAAATAATATGAACCTCATCTAATAGTGGGTGTCTTTTCGGTGGTTATTTAGCCACAAATTTGCGCATTTATGCGATACTAAATATATGATGTGATAAAAACCAAAAGCTTTGAAGCAATTTTTTTGAATTAAAAACAGAAAGTTTATATATTTCACGCAACTTCTCTTAACCTAATATCCACAAGATTTTTTTGAAAAATATTTATGTTTGTTTGTTTCAATTTCCACACAAAAATCGATAGTTGACAACCAGGGTTGCAATAATACTATAAAAAGCGATTGAATTAATATTTAAAATATTTTTTTTGTAATCTCGAAAAGCTTTATTAAAAATAATTTTCAAATGGCTACTTTCAATTACTATTAGTTATAATTTGAATTAAAAATATTTTATCAATTTTTAATTCTGATTTTGGGATTAAAAAATTCTTATTTTCCGATTTTTAGATTAATGATTTATATTTTCAATTAACAATTTTGAAATTAAAAATTTAAATAAAAATTTAAAAATTTAAATTATATTTTAAAAATTTAAAATTAAAAAAAAATAAATGTTAAATTAAATTTCTTTTAAGTCAAATTTAAGTTTTAACTTTAACTCATAAATTTTTTAATTTTTAAAATTAATTAATTTTATTTAAGTTTAAATTAAAATTTTTAACTTCTAAGTTGGTATTAAAAAATGGCCATTTTCCGATTCTCGGATAAAAATACTATATTTCCAATTAACAATTTCGAAATTAAAATTTTAAATAAAAATTAGAAAATTAAATTATATTTTAAAAATCTAAAATAAAAAAAATTTAATTTTATATTAAAATAAATTTATTTTAAGTTTAGTTTACATTCTAACTTTAATTTATAAATTTATTCATTTTTAAAATTGATTAATTTTAATTTAAGTTTAATTTTAAATTTTTAATTTGGGCTTAAGAATTAAATTTTTAGAATTTCTAAAAGTTTTTAATTAAAAAATTCGCAACCCGGTTTAATATACACAAGATGGTTTTGAAAAATAATTTTTTGTTTTTTAATTTTCACACAAAACTCGATCATATGGCAACACAGCAGCATATTTTAAAATGAAAAAATAATAATTTGAAAAGAAAGCAAATAAGAATTCTTATAACGCATTTGCACATTAAATTTATTGATAAAAGTTGACAGTAGCGAATTAGACGCATGAAAACATGTATTTATTTCACACATACACACAAATAAAGTAGCTAGTTAGTTGTAGTTTTTTGGAAACTAATTAGTTCTTTGTAAACATATTTTTTATAAACTAATTTTTATAAATTTTTTTCATGAGCTCATTTGATTTTATGAACTTATTTTTTTTTGTAACTTAGAAATATCTAAACTAATTATTTATGAAAGTTCAACAAAACGGTTAAAAATGAGCGTACTTTGTAAGTTAAAGCCTGTTAAACCCTGTAACACAATTAATTTTAGATCATATCCTAAGCGCATACATACATACATATGACGTTTTGCTTGTCAGTACTTACTAAAGAGGAACTTAGCAGCTAGTGTCGTAAATTTGCTTGTACTTGAAAATAATGTTGAACATTTTAACGTAAAATTTTTGTTATTTTCGTGTTTTACCTGAATTTTCATACTCAAAATGCTTTAAAAATTCACCAAAACACTTTCGGTTTCCTAAGTTTTCTATGCATTCAACTTTTTCTCGTTAAATTTACAAAATTTAGTGTTCTAGAGGCCAGTATTTTACATTTTTACTTTGCTGACTGTGGACATTTTCGCTCCTATTTCTGTTTAAATTCTTTAATTTAGCGCGCGAAACCAACAAATTTTCAACTTACTTATCACTTTCATGCATTACCACGCATGCACTCGTCTCCTTCCTTCGCTCCCTCCCTGCACTTCTTTAAATTAAGCTTTGTCAAGTTTTATTTACACGCCCATCAAACGCAACATTGCATTTTATCACTTAGCTGTAGTTGTTGTATTGGCAATTTAACAATTTCCCGTTATACATACACGCACAACGATCGTCGCACACGCACACACATACGCGATTCTTAGGATAACCACAAGCAAGCTCTACGCGTCTCTTATACGTTTCCGTTTCCCTCACACATTCGCCGCTTACATATAACTGTTGCTTGTTTGTTATCCTAGATCACGCACAATTTCGATTTTGTCGCACATTTCGGAATCGGGTATGGTGGTGAAGTGTGTGCGATCGCTGCGAAATGTATTGCGTTCGTTCGAACTCGTCTTAATCGAGCGTTCCGAGGGAGTCTCCGTGCCGCCCAATTGTATGCGCTTCTGCAATGCTGACACGAAGTTCTGCAATGAGCTCGTTAGTGACTTCTAAGTGTTTTTTTTTTTTTTTTTTTTTTTTGTTTTACGAACCTGTGAAATAATGTCGCCGCGCGCCGTGCGCACCTGATACAGATAGCGGTACTTGCGTTGACTGGCTTCTTCGCGCGTTTCGCGCGGTCGTCCGCTCATGCGATTCGTCGGCAAGCCGCCGGCACCGCAGCGTGCCATCTGGTGGTGATGCCGCAGGTAGACGCGCTTGCGATGATCCACGCGCCAGGCCGTGATGAAGCACTGCACCATTATGCTGATGATGATTGCCACCGGCCAGGAGCATATCAAAATGCCGCCGTAACAAGGCGGTGGCAGCGGATTCGGTTTCATATTTAAAATCTTAAATATTAGTAACAGTACAAGTTGTTGTTATTTAGTTCTTGTCTTGTAGTTTGACTTAATAATTAATTAAATATTTACTGCAAGTAACGGTCATTAGCGCCAACACTTACCCAATTTATCGTGTCTAGGTTGTGCATGAAAAAATCGATAGCGGTAATAATCATCGCGCTGCCAACGATGCTCGAAGTCAGTATGGTCACATATTTGGCGCAGCAGAACGTCAGCACCGAGCAAATGACAGCGCCACCCGCGATAGCCACATAAATTTCGCGATACTACAATAATTTGCAAAAAGTATTTGTTTTTATTGTTTTATCATGTATTCTGCATTGATACTCACGCCAAAGTCATTGTCTGGCATTGTGGCCACACACACGGCCATCGCTGCGCCAGCGACCAGTGCGCCCGCGAATGCGCTAATCAGTATCGATGCTACCGGGTATGTCGAACCGATCACGGCACCCAGCAAGCCCGCCACGATCGCTAGTGCCGAATCGGTTGGTTTGCCGAGCAGCGTTACATGAAAGTCCTGTAACATGAAAATGGCGTTGGCACCGACCATCAGACCGCTTAAGAAACCCACCGCGCGCAAACAGCGGTAGCCTGTGAATTGAAAGAAAATAAAGGAAGGTCTCATAAAATCCATGCGAAGAATAAACAGAAAAACAGTTTAGAAGGATAATCCGGTAAGTCCAAACTTTTTTCGATTTTTAGATATTCCAAAATATGCGAGCTTATAGAAGCTTATAGGAGAAAATGTATGCGCGCATAAATGTTTTACTATTTGGAATCATATTTTTATGTGAGAGGGTTTGAATTCTCACGTTTAAGTCAAAACGGGTCATTTAGGGAAAATACGTAATATTTCACAAATCCGCCGCCACAATTGGTTGCATCGTGTCGACCTAGTGCTAGTACTGTAGATCATATGTCGCTTTTGATGTCATATTTTAAACCGAAAGACATTTGTCGAAAGTTTTACCAATATATATGTACAGGGCTTTGCCAGAAAGTTAATAGAACTGAGTCGATTTAAAAAAATGTATTGAACCAACCGTTATAATTCTTTAAAAACTTTCAAAATAGGCTCCTTCTGCATCGATGCAGCGCTGCCAGCGCGATCTCCAAGCATTGAAAGCGTCACGGAAGGCATTCTCCGGAATAGTCTTGAGAGCCGATTTGCATGCTGCTTAGATCCTCTCTGCCGTCTCAAAATCCTTGCCTTTCATAAGCCTTTTCAGGCAAGCAAACAAAAAAGTCCGGGGGCTACATCTGGGCTGTAGGGCGGCTGTGGTACGATGCCGGCTTGGTTAGGTATCTGTTCACAAGAATTCCGCAATTTCTGGTCGTCAGTGAGAACTTTTGGGATCATCTTCGTGCGCACCTTGCGCATGTTCAAGTGCTCCGTCACAATGTCATGAACCACCGATTTTGATAAATTTCACATCTGGGCAATTAAACGAATACTTGGTCGAATTCAAAACTTTGAGCACACGAGTCGCAGGTCTCCCAGCACGGTCTTCATCAACGACCTCTTCCCAGCCCTCCAAAAAGACCTGGTGCCACCGAAACACACCACTTCTTGCGAAAACAGCATCTGGGTAAGCCTGCTTGGTCATATCAAATGTCTCTGACGCAGATTTACCGAGTTTCACACAGAATCCAATCGCGTATCCTGCTCTAACGAACGCTGCATTTTCGGCTTGTACCACTCACAGAAACACGTCGCGCGAATATGTTTGTCCTGACTCTCCATGTACTCGGAGACAACTGACCAGCCGCTAGTTCGTTAGCTAGGAACGCCTTCTACCGAATCCAGTTGGTGCGCCCACGCTCCAAAGTACAGTCGCGACGGAATAAAATCAGTCATATTACTTTCCGGACAAACCCTGTAGTATGTAGAGGTCCACAGTCTTCTTTGTCTTTATTGAGAAAGTCAATTGGAAAAATATTTGTATTTTCGAATTGCTTTCAACGCAATCTGGGAACAGTTACTTAATTACTTACCGAGCAGCGCGTAAACAATACCAAACACCGCCGTAATTGTCCAAAGCAGCGCGGCCACAGTGTCCGGTGTTGTTGTTGTGCATGATGGGCTCTCTAGAATGCCCTACAAAAATGAGAAAAATAAAAAAGTATTTAAGAAACCATTAAAATTTTAATATCGTGATAAATATATTTCTATATATATGTGAGTGTGTGTGTATAATGCATTTGTAGCGCCAACCGAACGACTTCGTAATTGAAAACTGAAATCAATCAGCACGACACGAAATCAATATGCTCGAATGCAATTGCAAACTTATCCACTTCATCGCGCTGTTTTCAACCAAAAAGTCGGAAATGTAAACAAAAACAAAGATTGGTGTTAATAAAATTGTTGTAAGCGCAGGCTAAAGTGCTCCAACTTAGTACGCTGGCAAACCGCTTGCCAAGTAACGGTGCTTGAAAGCAGTGTGGGCGGCGGGTGACATAAGTGGCATGAATTTGTATACCCACTGTATGTATGTATATGTGTGCGCTAAGAAATGCGTCATAACCGCATTTGAATGCATTCACAACAGCGAAAAAAAACAACAAATAACAACAACAACCGCAATAATACTATAACAGTCCGCAGATGACTGCTGGCGACGAGAAAATTGGCGGCGGTGGCAACAACAGGCGACAACTTACACTTACACACACACACATACACATGCATACATGTGTAAATAGAACACACCAAAAGTGGGTCAATTCCTATGGCGGTAGTCAGAGAGCAGTTGAAGCGTTGCTGCTGCCGCCTGCCACAAACAGGTCGGCGGAGGACACTCGAATTTTGCAATCAAGCAACGCCAGTGGCAACACTCAGCGCGGTGGTTTGCTGCAACGCGCTTGGCCAACATTGTAAACAACAAATACATATGTTGAAGTGCTTAAACTACAACAAAAATCAACACATTAATGCATTTTTTACATTTTACAAGTGAAAAATCAACAATGAGCGCAGCTAAAACATAAGACCGCCGCTGGCAGAGCGCACAAATGGAGCACTAATAACCGCCGCTAAAGCAAAAGTAATAATTGCAGCAACGAAATTTTGTGCACAAGCCACAGTCAAATTTAAGATAAAGCGAATTGAGAATCCGCAACTATTTCCGTATTATCCTTTTTCGATAAATCTGCCTCCTTTATAGACTGAGTTTCAATTTGCTCTAGTAAAGAAGTGCATAATCAGTAGTAGCGGCGTTCACATCGTAAAATAAAGAATAGAAATGATAATTGGAATATTCATGCATCCCATTTTCGTTTAATGAGCGCAAGTTTGCATTTCTAATGTCAGTGAGAAAAACATGACTGCCTCCATAGAGCTGCATGTACGCTAGAAATATTAAAAATAGTCGGCGCAGAGTAAATTTTCTCAAAAACTGAGGAATTTTCTTCTTTACTGGCATAGACACCGCTTACGCGATTATAGCGGAATTAACAACAGCGCGCTTTTCGCAACGTAGCGCCAATTGGAAATTCCAAGCGTAGCCAGGTCCTTCTCCACCTGGTCTTTCCAACGGAGTGGAGGTCTTCCTCTTCTTCCAATGGCGGCTACTGCGTCGAATGCTTTCAGAGCTGGAGTGTTTTCGTCCATTCTGACGACATGACCTAGCCAGCCTAGCCGCTGTCTTTTAATTCGCTGAACTATGTCAATGCTGTCGTATATCTCATACAGCTCATCGTTCCATCGAATGCGATATTTGCCGTGGCCAACGCGCAAACGGCCGTAAATCTTTCGCAGAACTTTTCTCTCGAAAACTCGCAACGTCGATTCATCAGTTGTTGTCATCGTCCAAGCCTCTGCACCATATAGCAGGACGGGAATAATGAGTGACTTATAGAGTTGTGTTTTCGTTCGTCAAGAGAGGACTTTACTTCTCAATTGCCTACCCAGTCCGAAGTAGCACCTGTCGGCAAGAGTTAATGCTGGTAAAAACTGAGGAACTAGCTCACGTATGATAAAGACAGACAGATTTTTATGAGAAACTTTTTCACGTCAGAAATATATTTGAAAGGTTTCCGTTATTAAAGAGTTTTTTCATAGTTTTATCAACCGGTATTTGATTCCTAATACACAAATTTAATTAAAATTAGTCTACTTTTAGGCGCTAAGCCATATAAAAGGCTTTAATACTATCAGAAACTGTTATTTTGGGTATTACATATATACACTTGTTTACGCATAGGCCTCATTTTGCATGGAATTGATAACCTCCTGCGACTTCGAAGCACCCACTGCTTGTTTAGAAGACAGGAAAGTAAAATGAAGAAAAAATTCGGTAATTTCGAGCATTGCGCTTTGTACTTGCAAATGTTTGCGTGCATGTGTGTGTGACATGAATTTTTCGGCAAGTAAATTCACTTTTCAGCATGTTTAGCAAACACAATAGCACTAGTAGTAAGAATGCAAAAAACTAGCACAAAGCAAACAATGTGCAAAAAATGCAAAATGTTTTGAAGAAGCCGTTGCGAGCACCCACAATAGCAGCAGTGCCAGGCGGTGTAATGAAGTGAAAACCTACCAGTGCGCCCAATTCTGTGGCTCATTTATCACTTTCACAGTTCATGACAATTTTGACCAAATTTGCCTTTGCTTTGTACGCGCAACTCAGTTTGCCCATTTTTCTTCTACTCTCTGCTTATCTGCATTTTTCGCACTTTTGTGGCTTTTGCGGCTTCGGGCCTTTGCAGAAGCAAGTAAAAAGTCCTTGCGGTTTGCATTAGACAGACGTCAGTCCGACCTCATTGCGGAAATACTCATCTGAGGGAATTATAATTCGGAGTGTGGGTATTTACCACCACTTAAGTTATGCGACTGCACTTAACCTGGCTTACAGAATTACCATTATAATTTTCTGGTAATTTTTAAAGAATGCTCCGTTAATTTGTAGAAGGACAATCGCAATTAAAACAGAATCGGGCTCTACCACTTACTGTGTGGAGTTCATGCACTCATCCTGCTCGGCTACGTCGCTCGATACTATCGGGAGTCTGATTTTAATAGTGCGCGGTTAGCAGGAAAAAATCATAATCTATTGTAAGCGAAAAATATAATAATCTATCCTGCTCAACAGAGCCGAATATTTCGATACTTCGGTCTTGCCTGTCATCCAAAGGTAAATAGCTTGCCGTCTATTGCCAGTTGGATACTGTACCAAAAAAATCTTACATATCGATGAGGTCTGCAGGGATTGTCCGAAAAGTAATAGGATTGATTTCCTTCCGCGGCGATTGTACTTCGGATCGTACGCGCACCGACTGAATTCGGTAGAAACGAGCGGCTGGTCAGTTGTCACCGAGCAACATTTTCGCGCGACATGTTTCTGTGAGTGGTGCAAGCCGAAAATGCAGCGTTCGTTAAAGCAGAGGTACTCGATTAAATTCTGTGTGAAATTTGGTAAATCTGCGACAGAGACGTTTGATATGATCAAGCAGGCTTACCCAGATGTTGCTTTAGCAAGAAGTGGTGAGTTTCGGTGGCACCAGGCCTTTCTAGAGGGCCGGGAAGAGGTCGCTGATGAAGACAGGAAGAATGAGCAAATCCAAAGTGAAAACGATACTCAGGCATCGTCCACCATGAATTTGTTCCTCCTGGACAAACCGTCAACGCCAAGATTTATGTGGAAGTCCTCAAGAGGCTCAAATGAAAGGTCAATCGGGTCCGACAAGACATTGCAGCCGATTGGAAATTGTACCACGACGACGTCCCGGCTCACACCGCCTTTTTGTGAACAGATACCTAACCAAGGCCAGCATCCCAACGCTTCCACAGCCGCCCTACAGCCTAGATGTGGCCCCGGACTTTTTTGTTTCCTTGCCTGAAAATGCCGATGAAAGGCAAGCATTTTGAGACGTCGGAAGGGATCAAAGCCGCATGCTCCTCAGCTCTTAAGGCTATTCCGGACACCTTCAATGCTTGGACAAACCCTGTAGCTACCATACAAACTGATCGATCAAAACATACAATCCGTGTTTGAAAAACTTTTCTTCACGAAATTTGACATGGATTATTGTTCAATACACACATTGCTCACTCAGTAGCTCCTTGTGAAGAGTATTATAGTTTTTTTCTTAATATTTGTCATACTATACATTCAAGGACATCAATTTCAGTGGTTGGGTTTATTTGCGATGTAATTTCCATTTCGCTCAATACTGTCAGCCCTGTTTTTCACTGCTTTCAGTTGACATTCGCACAAACAAAAAGAATCCGACATCGTCGTTTTTGTTTTTTCCTCCGTAGTTAATAAGTCAACCGACTTTGTGAGGCTTATAGAGTTTCTAATCCTTTCAATCAACACTGTCAGCGTATTTTCCCCCGCTTTCTCTGCACAACCGCATTTCCGTTTGCTGTGTCATAGCTGATAGCAAAGAACTTTTCACAACATTCAAGTAAGCGTGCAAACCATAAGTGAATGCACACAAGCGCTGCTCCACTGCAGCGGTGGCCAGGTCATGGCCTAATCGCGCTCGTTCGTTAGCTCGTTGGCACCCTATTACATATGCAACGCATATATATACATATGTATGTATATACATTCGAGTATATATATGTGTATATAGCTGTGTATTTTTGTATAAGCGTATACAAACACTCACCTTAATCAAGAAGGGCCAATCCAAGTTCTGCAGCTCGCGTGTGTCATCATGGCCATGGCGTCGCTCATCCTCACTTTCGTACACGTTCACGGAATGCATTTTCTCCGCACACTGAAAAACACTGTTTGTTGTTGTTTTTGCTGTTGTTGCAATGTGTGTGCGTTTTCTTTGCCGTTTGCTGTTTGCCAAACCAATTGGCCTGCTTTCAGCCAACTAAAGAGATGCTGCAGCGGCAGCGCCCGCAACAGCGGCTCGTTTGAACTGGGCGTATTCTCGCGTGTTTGAGTGAAGAAAAATATGATGCTGTACGCCCAAACGCAGCACACAGTTAATATTTACAAAATCTCGTTTATGTTTTTGATTAATTTTTCGATCGTCCAGCTATTGGCAGTTGGTGAGCCGTGGTAAACACGCCATTACTACGTTTCTCTTTTGCTGGCCCAACATTCTACACTTGTTTAACGCAAATTTTCGAACTGTCATATTTCTATAACCTACACATATAGGCTTAACGGCGTGAAAAAACTAAAAACTCGAAGGAAAGTGAAATTATTTCCATGCGCTCAGGAATTAAGCAACAAAACGCACGTTAGCAATAATTTCGTAGTTATTATTTATTTGTAATTGCTTTTTGTTAACAAATTTTCCACACACATAATTTTGTCATTTTCACTTTTCATTTACATTTTTGGTTGTTTTTCTCACACACACACTTCCTGCCCGTGTAATAACCTTTTGCGACTGCGAGCGTTTTGTTCGCCACTTTACATGAGCGCTGGGGCGATTACTCGTCAGTTGCAGGGACAATTCGGAATTGTTGTGGTACGGTCAGTGGCACATTTTCCACCCTAAACAACGAAAATTGAACGAATGTGAAAAAGGAATCGTATTATAGCGTGTGACAAAAGGAGCGAACAAATGTCCATATGAGAAAGCCGAGAAGTGAAACTAGCGGCAAAGCGCGCCGCTATCAATGGTTGGGCGGCTGACTGTTTGGCGTATAAATTCCTTTATAACTGTTGGACGTTGTTGTGCTCTTTGTCTGTATGTATGTATATTGTTTTTGTAAACACACCTCACACTGTGTTTTTGTACCCTGTTAGCGGTAAGCGCTGTTTTGCTTTCTGAAGCCCCGTCGATTTACAGTCGCGGAAGCATAGTATGTGAATTTGTTTAAAGTATTTATTTTCTTACGCTTTCGTCATTTGTGAGTTCTGTTTTTTTAAACAAATTAAAATGCTTGTTATTTATTTTTTTATTGTTTTAATATCTAGCTTTATTCAACATTAAAAAAAATATATTTTTTATTTAATTATGCGTCCTTCATTTTATTTCGATTAAAAATTATTATTTTTTTTAATTAAAAAAATATTTTTTTTTTCTTTAATTATTATTTTTTTTTACTAGAACTTTTTTTTCAAATTCATTAAATCTTGTTTTAATTTTTTATTATTATGCTTTAGACAAAGCTTTGTTTTCTGTTTTTTAAACTACGCTTTGATTACTTTTCCTTTAATGCAGTTTCCTTCTTTTTTTAATATTTGGCTTATCAAAAAAGTTTAACAAATCATATTTTATTTATTAAGCATTTTATTTATATATTATATACTTTATTCATTTATTTTTTATTTAGTTGTATTTATTTAATATTATATTTTTAATACTTATTACTTTTTCACAACACTAATTTCAAAATTCGGTCACAATTTGCTTGCAAAAAAACTAAAAGTTTATTTATTTATTTAATTTAATTTTTAAATTTTTTTATTTATACTTTTTGTTTATTTACTCATTTTATTGAAAACATATCATACATATGTATATTGTATATTTTATAATGTATTCATTTTTTTATTTAATTGTAATTATTTAATATTTTTTTTACAACACTAATTTTAAAATTCGGTCACAACATTTATTTATTTATTTAATTTTATTTAATTTTAAAATTGTTTTTATTTTTTGATTATTTTATCATTTTATTTATGTAAATGAAAAAAAAACATATTTTTTATATAAATTTTTTTAATTTTACTTTTAATAACTTTTTCACAACACTAATTTAAAATCGGTTCATAATTTGTTTACAAAAACCAAAATCCAAAACATTCTCTCATTTGTGCCACTATCGACCATTCGCTCATTCTCTAACTGTAATATTTGTGCAACTCTACTTGCTCCACCTCTCACAGCTTTCGCTTTCCACCACTACGCTGCTGAGCTGCTCCTTTGTGCAAAAATTTGCTTTATCTAAAATTTCCTCAAAATGTTCACTTTTCTGCGTCGAAACTTGAGCAATCTGTACGAGTACTCCACTTTATAAACTTTTCAATAACATTCTTAATTACCAATTTCACTAAAAATTAATATTTTTCTCACATTTCTGCATCTTTGCTGCGCCATTCACCCCACACACGCCAATTTTATGTGAAATCCACAAAAGTACCGCACGAATCCGTTGCTGCGTTGTGCCAAGCACGAAGGTCCTTTGGCTACTCCTCGTTGATAGGCAAAACAGTTGTGTAGTGAGTGCATTATACGAGTACTATTCGGCTTTTGGTTAGCAACACTTCCTTCGTTGACGATTTGCCTGACACAAGCGAGTGTTTCAGTAAAGCTTTTATTTGCCGGCGCTTTAAGCTCTATTTTATGGCTTTTTACCGTTATTACTGTTGTTACGATTCCTGCTAAAATTCAATTTTCGGAAGTTGGCTCTATAGAACTGTTATAGCTAAACAGCTATATTTTGAGAGAGTTCTAACCCTAAAAACACAAATATTTATGACTACATCCGATTTCGAGAATCCCAGCTTCTTCCAAACTTATTAATACCTCTTCGTCTAATATTAAAACAAAATAATAAAACGTTAACTTCGGTTCCATCGATGCTAATATACCCTACACAAATAAAAACGTTTCCATACAAAGACTTGATTTTGATCATTCAGTTTGTATGGTAGCTACATATATAGCCTTGTTTTAAACAATAATCCTTGCCAATGTTGTGAGGATATTTTTTCAAATAAAAGCGTTTTCGATATAAGAACTTAATTTTAGTCGTTCAGTTTGTATATCAGATATACTATATGCTATAGTGGCCCGATATCGACGGTTCAAAGTAGCTTCCTGTGGAGAAAATTTCTTCAGATCGATATTTAAAAACAGAAGGACTAGTTCGGGTAATACAGATAGACGGAAGGATACGGCTACTCAGCTTATCGCGCTCATTATTAGGAGACTAAATCGTGAGCTAGAGCAACACGAACCTTATAAGATCTGGCAACAGACAATCACTAAGTCCAAGCATAGGACTAAGTAATTTAGCAGTAAAGTCCGCATTCGTCGAGCAAAACCCATGTGCTCTCTTCTTGAGTGCCTTTAAGTACAAAGACCCTTAGAATTACTGGAATTCATTTTGGTTCAAAAATTGATCGCCAAAATCAACTCTGAGTTTAGATCACCGATAAGGGGAAAGAAAATTGTAGTACCTTTCGAACATCAATGTGCAAAGCTCGGCTCTCACAGCCGAAAAAATACTATAAATTATTCTGTTTGTATTTTTTTTCAAATTTTTACTTAAAAACTTATTTATAAATCCATTGCTCCGTATACTTAAGTTATATATTATAAAATATATCGTATTTGCACTGAACATGTATAAAAGTCAGTGTTTTTATCGCACAATCCATTCATTACATCATCATTTACAAGCTACGAGTATACACACATATATGTATTCTAACTGTACATATGTATAACTACTCTTACACAACCATTTTTAATTAGTTTAAACAATTGCTTCGGTGTTTTGTTTGTCTTTTGTATGCATTTGTATTGTTATTGGCTCAATGACGTCTCCTCTACTTCTTTCCATGCCACTTGTAAGACCCGTAATATTTGAAGTTGTTCTCCGCCGTCTTCTGATCAGCCTCCTTGGGGCCGCGAGTGCCAAACACATAAGGTATGGGTTTCACTTTAGTATTTTCGATCTCATGCAACACTGGCGTGAAAATACGCCATGCCTCGTGTAGCTCATCTGAACGCACGAAATGCATTTGCGAGCCGCAGAATACATCCAAAATCAAACGTTCATACGCATCCGGCAGATAGGAGTCCTTGTAGCGATGCTCATAGGTGAGGTCCAGTTCAGTCTCCTCCATATCGAATGTAATGCCAGGGCTCTTGGTCATCATTTTGAAGTACAGAGCTTCGCCGGGCTGCACACGTATGACCAATTCATTGCGTTTGCTGTTACCCTCAAAGATATCACCGGGCACATCGCGATATTGTATGCGCACTACAGCTTTGCGTTCGTTCAGCGCTTTGCCACAACGTAAAATGAACGGCACACCCTCCCAACGTTCATTGTTGATACGTAGGACACCCTGTGCAAAGGTGGGCGTATTGGAATCATTGGAAACGGTGGGATCATCAAGGTAACCTTCGCGCGCTTCACCTTCACCATCTGGATTGCCGACATATTGTCCCAAAACCATGTCGTCCAATGTAAGTGCTGGAATGCTTTTCAGTACCTTAACTTTTTCATCGCGTATGTCATCGGGTTGGCAGGAAGTGGGCTTCTCCATGGCGACTAGCGACAATATCTGCAGCAGATGGTTTTGCATGACGTCGCGTATGATGCCGAATTCATCGAAATAACCGCCGCGTCCCTGTGTGCCGAATGGTTCCTTGAATGTGATGAGCACCGATGCAATATTCTCGCGATTCCATGTTGAGTTAAGTATTTTATTGGCGAAACGTATGGTCATGAGGTTCTGCACCATCTCTTTACCCAAATAATGATCAATGCGGTAGAGTTGTTCCTCGTGGAAGAGCGAGGCGAGATGATCGCTCAGCTTCTTTGATGTGACATCGTCGCGACCGAAGGGCTTTTCGATAATAACGCGACTCCAGCCGCTAAAAGAAATAGAAAGAAAGAATTTTAGTGGTAGGAGCTCAACTTACGGATACGGTTTTTCATTGACTTAAAGATGGTAAAAATGGTTTCTGATAACCGGAAATATTTCATTGGAACGGGGTTCCCAAGACGATAAAACTTTAAATAAAATTGGACCTTTACTAAGTTCTACTCTCAAAGAACTTCAGAAGCTCGTACTCTTGAAAAATAAACTATGTACATCAGTTCTTGCCAACTTGTCGGTTTTAGTTTCAGTCGATCGAATAGCTGACGCGAAACAACTTCAGAAATGAAGAATTCTTTGCAGAAAGACATGTCCATATTTGAAAAAAAAAAAATTCAACAAGGAAGAGACAAAGATTCGAAATTTGGATTTTCGTGAGAGCATTTTCGACTTTTTTTTAGTTTTAGAAACTTTGACGACGGCAAAAAGTACGGCAGTTTTAGACACGGGAAAGCTGGGATGTGCATGACAAAGACTCATTTATTACTCACCGTTGTGATAGACAAATTTCCTTAATATTCACAGTCACCTGCTCGAAGACGGATGGCGGCAATGCCAAATAGAATATGCGATTACAATTGGAATGGTTCTCCAAACGCTCTAATTGTTCATTCAAGGCAACAAAATCGCTGCGCTTATCATAGCCACCCGCCGCATAGGCGTGACATTGCCAGAACTCCTCATACTTGGCCTGCTCGTGTGGTTGCACCTAAGCATAAAAAGAAATTTGTTAAGTTGTAAAGCTGTAATGTATATCTGTTTACCGTTAGTTTACGCTTACCTTCATGTATGGATGACACTTTGTGCGCAGTTCCTCAATCGAGAGCTTTGAACGTGCGTAACCGCAAAAGTTTGTGGGTTTCGGCAGCAAATTGTCACGGAAGAGCCACCACAAGGTGGGGTAGATCTTCTTCTTGGCCAAGTCACCCTGCGTAAATATGAAAGCAGAAAGGCATTTTTGTTTTATGGCGGTTTTAAGGCGCTAAAGTGTGCAGGTTTCACTTACCGACGCGCCAAAGATGACGAACGTGTGCGGCACATGGGAGTCGAAATGTGTACCCTCGCACTTCATGGTCGGAGTCTCAAGTGATTTGATGATGTGTTCGAGTGCGGTTTCCTCTTCTGTAAAATGAAATAGAGTTGTTGGTTAATAGCATTTCATTTTGTGGTGAAATAGCTTCATTTTTTTTTAAGTAATTATCGAAAAACCAAAACAATCAACACAAAAACTTTTTTCTAACCATAAAATTATGCGCATGTTTTCACATGTTTTTTGTCCTAAATCTAAATATGAAACTGCTTGTGCCTCTATATTTTACGCCAAATTAATTATTTAATTCTATGATTAATAATTCGCATTAATTATTTAATATTTCAACACTTTAGTTGCCGAAAGTCGAAAACACAACGTGCTTTAAATTATTATTTTTCTTTTCAAAAATATTCCGTCAACGCGCTTTTCCAGTGTGTACCTAACGAACTGATGCATTCGCGGCGTTTGAAAAACTGAATGGAAAATCAAAGCGCTCGACTTTTGAGGCACACCGATCGTGCCGATCGCACGTGTTGTACTAATATATGTTAAATATATATCTATTTTTATTTACATATGCGCAAACAATCATACATATATTTGTATCTATTTATCTTCCGAATGCTTGAAAATCGCGCAAACATTCGACCGTACAAGGGTTTTAAAAGAGCGGCGAGAATCGACATGTTTTGGGAGGCACTTACGGCACAACACAAATTCATGCGGAGGGTGTTGTTCGTACGATAATTTCCACAGTTAATTGTGTGTCGAAGTTCTCATTAATTTTCGAGTCTAACACGCCATAGAGTGTTCTTACTTAGAACTTCATGGGGTACATAGTTATTAGTGGACTTGTGACTTTAGTTTTATTTGTTGTCGACCCCTACGATAATTTCAAAAGCAGGTGTTTAGTACACTTTTAACACTGGCTTGTCATTATCGCTATGCGGAAGGAAATACGTCAAATAATAATTTCGTGTAGTGAACAATAAATTTTCTTAATTTCGACTACGTCAGCATCTTCAAAATCCAAATTTTAACCAAAATTAAACGTTTTTCCTAAACTTTTAGAAAATCCATCGAATTTTGATCATAAAGGCATTGATCTTTTTCTGTCAATATTCTAAACATCAAATTTCCTGCTTTTCAATAAAGTCTATGCGTTATCCGACTCATTGTGCTCAACTTCCGTCGACACCGCAGTTTTGCACCCAGCGAATACTCAAAAACTGTTAGGTCGACTACTTTTCATGAAGAAATGAGTTTATAGCTTAAGGGGGGAGCCTGCTTTATAAGCTTAAAAAAGCTTAAATCTCTTTAAAAATTATCGAAGAATATGTCCCCAAAGTTATAGACGGAATTCGAAATATTGTCAAAGCTAGAGGGGAAACAGTGGTCAAGCGTCCCGCGGTTAATGAACGCATGGGTAGATATTGAAAACTTTGACGCCCGATTTTTCTTAATTCGCGGGCAAGATAAAAAAAAAACTAAACGTCGTGTGGAATTGAGGTAACGTTTATTATTTTTGGCATTAAATTATCTAAATTATCTTCTATTTAAACTAAAAAAAAAAAACTAAGAAAAGTCAAGTTTGAGTTTTTGTTTCAGATAGAAATTGCGAACTGCATTCTGCCCGCCGTCTGGCAAATGCACATGCGAGATGCATCGGGCAATTGCTTCCCTAGGACAGAAAAATCATGTATTTATATATAAAAGATTTAGCATCCAAAAAATTAGGGAATCATGTTTAAATATGTAACTATAAACCCTAAAAATTTCGCTTTAATCAACTATTTCATTCCCTCCCAAAAAAATTCTCAAAAAATCTATTTTTTGATGCCTCCAAAGCAGGCTTCCCCCTTAGCTCGAAAATTCACACCGTACTCAGTTTCTTTTCATACTTCTACAATTTATGCCTTACTATTAAGGTCCAGTAATTTCATGATTTGAATTGCATAAAGGAACTTTTCGACTAACATTTGTGAAGCTCACATGCAAACATAACCTAAAAAGTCACAATCCTCTCACATGTAATTTTTTACTACTACTTTTCATGATTTAAATTAAATAAAGCAGAATTTCAACTGAAATCTTTGAAGCTCACATGCAAACATAACCTAAAAAATCAGAATACACTCGAATATAATATCTTACTTCCATAATTTTCAAAAATTCTACCTGTTTCAGCGAATATTCTAAGCGAATTATTGATTATTTTTTATAACTCGGTTCTATTGTATTGCGAGTATTTCGAATTGAAGTTCTTTCGTAAATTTTCTACCTGCACCCCCTCGAGATTTTTTTAACTTTTGCCTTAGTTGCACGATCAATTCGCATTCATTTACCTTACTTAAGGGCTTAAATGAGGCTGATTGCTTGATAGATCTATTATATGTGACCACGCATACGTACATATACATATAGTATATGTATTCATTTAATATCAATTATTGACTTTCAAATATATAGCCATACGTAGTTATATATACATATGTATATATATCGAAACAGATGTATTTATTGGTATAATATCGAATTAGATATTTAGGAGTGTTTACCCAAACAACCTTATCACATATCACATTGTATATAATGCTATAAATAATGTACCGTTATGTTTTACAAGTTAGTTGAGTGCAGTGGAATGACTTCATCAATGACAAAAATATATTACGTAACAACCTGATATTACAATTGTTAAACAGATAATAAATAATGTAACTAATAGTATTGCGGGAAACAATCGGGTAGTCATCAGTTCCGATAAGAAATGTCAACAATTGTCTGTTAACTCGTTTTCGCAATCTTTCGAGTACTTGGCAATAGTAGACTTGATTCACAGTTTTCCCCGGTGGAACGAATTCTCTGTGGACGATTCCACGGCTATCAAAAAAGGCAATAATCATCGTTTTCACCTTCGACTTGCTCATGCGAGCTTTTTTCAGGCGGGGGTGGGTCATCTAACGTTTTAAATTTGAATTATCTATATTTCGACATTGGAAACGTCAAATACCATTCGGAAAGTGACAGATATTCAGTAAAAAGTCTAAAATTTTCGAAATGAGTCGCTATTCACTAGAAGAAAACTGGGAAATATTGAAAACTTTTTTCCAAAGTTCGTTTGACCGAGGATGGTCAATTTCACCGAAAAATCATCTTTTCTGACGAGGCTCATTCCCACCTCGTTGGTTACGTTAACAAGCAGAATTGTCGCATTTAGGGCATAGAAAACCCGCACGTAATCGTCGAGAAGCCAATGCACCCAGCACGAATCACTGTATGGTGCGGATTTTGATCTGGTGGAATCATCGGCCCATTTTTCTTCGAAAATGAAGAAGGAACCGCCGTAACCATCAATGAGCGATATCGCGCAATGTTAACCGAATTTTTCTTCAAGCAAATTGAAGAGGCAGACTTGGACAACATTTGGTTCCAGCAGGACGGCGCTACGTGCCATACAGCAAACGCTATACTCAATCTTTTACGCCCTTTCTTCAAATTTAAAATTTTATATGGCCCACCCTTTATTAGATATGCGAAAAGCCTTTTTCGACTACCCAATATCATAAAGGGCTCTGTGTAAAAAAGACTGAAGTCACAAGTCCACCACACATCCCACTTAGTTTTAGAAGTATTTTGTAAGTCATTAAAGGTTTCCACTCACAATTAACTGTGCAAATAATTAGCGCACGCTAAGATAAGTGGCGCGCCCCCTTATAAGCCCCAAACAAGCAATTCACGCCTCTCAGCTAAATTATATATCTTTTTTTGTATATGCAAGGCTAAAAATATAGATATTTATGTATACAAATATATAATAGAATAGGATGAGAGCTGCTTTCGGATGTTTGGCACGCTCTCCAAAATCAAGCGGTTTATTTTTCACTTTAACCTATGGAAAAAGCATCAACATTATTAGCAAATTATAGTAATTATCGGGTGAAATGTGGGTGATTATTATAATTATATAGTTGACTTTTGATTTACTATGTGCATATCTCTATTTGACAAAAATCCCACTTATCTACAGCGTTCTTACATTTTTCTGCATAGTCATGCTTATAAGCTACTAAGTAAATACATACATAGTACATAAATATGCATTAAAGCACATGTTTTATCCATATTTACTTATGTATTGTCACCACGTGCTAACACACCACGTCATATATACATACATACGTACACCTGTACGCTCTTGCGATCGTTTCGAGAGCAACTCTCTCGACATTGACTTGTGCAACTGAGCGAAAACGTTTTACTAATCACGCGATAATTTTACATAGCCGTAATCATTGTATACTAATTATAATAGTATATATAAACATATATACATATATGTATATAGTATATATGTATGCTTAGTATGTATATTTGTATGCATGTGCTTGAGTATGTTGGCGAAATTTTTGAATGAAGCTACTAATATGGACATAGAGCGTCATATTCGAATGCTTACATTACAACAACAACATATGTATTATTATTTCGACACCGATCAGTTTCATTCGCCATATATTAGTACACGATTCGAATTTTTAAATATTTAAATATTACTAAATTTCAAAAAAAAAAAATTATTTTTTAATCTCAAAAATTTTTCGAAAATATAATAATATTCTTATTCTGCCGCCATAAATCAATTTAATGCCCCTAAAAAATTCAAAAATTCTTATTATATCAATTAACAATGTAAAAAACTCGACTGGAACCGAGCAGTAGTTGATCTGGAATACCATATAGCAACTGTTATATAAGTTTGACCGAAAGATACCGTAACACGCCATCAAAATTAGTGGAAGCATACTATAATTAATACTTCAAATTTTGGAGGCTCAACAGACTCAATCTTCGAAAAAATCTGGCTTGGATCAATACCCTAAAAAATCGATTTTGTCGTATAGTGTAACGCATAGACAAAAAAAAATGTTTGAAATTAAACTCTTCGAGCGATTTATCGTAGAACCTTATTCTTTTGAACATTTAATTTTAACGCTCACCAAAAAAGCTTTTCCAAACCTAGAAACAAATTATTATTATTTTTTAATTATAATCAAAGTATTCTAAAAATGGAATTTTATCTTTCATTGATGGCCAAATGCTACTGAGCAAGCCATGCTCTACATATCACCAGATAGTCTGAAGAACTCGTACGATTAAGTCTAAATTTTTCACTGACAATATTTACATATAAGTTGATCTGCCGAATGCATTGGAACTAACACATATTTATGTTTCTATGTATGTAAGGTTATGTGTCTGTGTATTCTGAAAACATTCCAATGCTGCCACATCATTTACAATAAAAAAATATTTCGCGCAAAGCTTTAGCATTCTTTGAACAA
Organism: Bactrocera zonata; assembly: GCA_037783105.1. Lineage (NCBI taxonomy): Eukaryota > Metazoa > Arthropoda > Insecta > Diptera > Tephritidae > Bactrocera > Bactrocera zonata. Next base: position 1,000,604 of record JBAWJQ010001700.1, read on the forward strand.
ATGACCAGCTAAACATAAAAGTTGCTCACAAAAGCTTTCGTGAAAGGTTTCTACTCACTTGGCAATGACATTGTCACTGTCATGCAAAGTGATCGCGCGATCGTGAAATATAAGTACACAGTTTGTAAGAGTACAATGTGAATGCCTACTTAATTAATGCGCATACATACATACGTATTAGTGTGTTAGATTTTGAATTGGAAAGTGATTCCGGTGTTGCGCCCTTGCTTAAAACAGCTGGCGTGTACACATACTTATGTAAATAAATGCGTGAAAATGACAAGCAAAAATCAAGCGCTTAGTGCGTTGCAATTACGCGCAGATTTAGTAATAGAAAAAAGATTGAGGTTAAAGTCAGGCGTAGGCACACAGAAGGCTGAAGTCTAAGCTGTACTTTTTTTGTTTTTTGTATGACCTCATGATGGTTATTAAGTTCATTACTGAGTTATGAAATCAGATTATGCCTGCTTATTATGTATTTCACTATTTAGTAGAAACTTAAGTTCAAAAATATCGCTTCAAAACGAAAAATTAATTCGAAACAGCCGAAAACTATACTAAAAACAAGAAAAAACGTTAACTTCGGCTGCACCGAAGCTATAATACCCTTCACAAGTCGCATTTGTCATAGCATAAAATAATATAAAAAATCTTTATCTTAATTTTGATCGGTCAGTTTGTATGGCTGCTGTGTGCTATAGTGATCCAATTTGAAAAACATGTGCGAAGATTGTAGAGTTGCCTTGCACAATAGGCAATGCCGAAGAAATGCTGTCAAATAAAAGAGTTTTCCATACAGAAACTTTATTTTGATCGATTGTTTGTAAGACACCTATATTTTAGAGCGATTCGATATCGGCGGTTCCGACAAGTGACCTGCTTCTTGGGAAGAAAAGGTCGTGTACAGAATTTCAAAACGATATCTCAAATAGTGAGGCACTAGGTAGAGTATATATGCATAGACCGACACCTCTAAACCGACTCAGCTCGTCAGTCTGATCATTTATATATAAGTATACAATTTATAGAATGTCTAACGATTCCTTCTGGCTCTTAGTGTATAAAAAGCAAAATAGTTGAGCACCTAATACCCGAATATCGTTATTTTTTAAGCCAACTTGCAAATAAAGCATACATGTAGGCGCTATACAACACTTGTCGCATACAACTTCACTCACAACGTTGCTGATTTAATGAAAATTTTGCTGAAAGCCTAATTACTTAACAAAATGTGTTAATGTCAAAGATATTTTAACTAAAATACCAGTAACTTCATTAATTTTGAGTCTTCGTCCATAATTTGGTGGGCCGTAATTTTATAAATTTGAATGAGGCTATAAATTCAAAACAATTTTTATTGAAAGTATCATTCATAATTATTTTGCTGCAGTGATCTTTATGATTTTCTAGGATCTGCTTGACTCTTAAAGCAGTTTAAAAGCGTAATGCACTCTAATAAAGCCTATCCCTAGGCGTCACTTACCTTTCAAGAACTCAATACTATCAAAAATATTTTAATGTTGCCTACCAAAAATGTAATTTTTAACTGAACTGCGAAGTTCAAAGCTAACAGACCTTCGCTTTAAGAGGCGACTTTGCAGAACTACGTGATCACGCGTAATGATTATATTTTGAGAAAATTGTAGGGTTTTATTACGAAATAAAGGGCAGTTGTGAAATTCCGCCATCGAAGGTGAAAGTAAGGAGACTCAAACATAAAATACTTGGATAATTAGCAAGTCATTTTACTATTATTATTATTTGTAAACCAATATGATTTTTTTATCAAAGTTTTTATTCTTATCTACTAGCTACTTCAAGTCTAAAGAGATCTTGTAGATAACTTTCTGCTGATTTGAAAGTCATAAATATATAATATAATATAAAAGGCATATTATCAATTACGTTTACGACGACCTTATCTCCTTCCCAATGCCACGCCATATTGCGGTATACATAAATAGCGTTTAAATGTATTGATTAGAAAAACGTGAGAATTTTTCGTAGAGGTCGAACGACTCTAAAATGATTTGATTGTACAAAAGTTGATACTATACACGCATATATGACACATAGTACAATATAAATATACAGTATTTTTTTTGTAGATTATGTATGAAAAAACTTGACAATCTTTTAATATAATTACAAATCTGCCGGTAAATCTACTCATCTGTTGTGAATAATAAAGGTTATCACATATTTGCTGCAGAATACCCCTACAAATGTTATATTAATATTATAAGTATAAATCATAACATATATACATACAAGCCTTGAAGACGATCCACGTGAAGGACGTCCAAAAAGCGCATCAACACCAGCAATCAAAGCCAAAATACAGGATATGGTTTTGGAAGATCGTCGAATGACTGAGAGAGATGTAGTAAAGGCTCTATCACCATGATCCTGAATCAAAGACAAGAGGCCAAAGAGTGGCGTGAACCTGGTTGTACGGCTTCGAAACGAGTCCGTGTCCGGAAATCGGCCAAGAGGGTTATGGCATCAGTTTTTTGGTGATGCGAGAAGAATTTTGTTTGTGGATTACTTGCAAACTGGTAAACCAATTAATTCTGAATATTATTACAACCGTTTGGACCAGTTGAAGGAAAAAATTTGTGAAAAAAGACCCGGTTTGCAGATGAAAACAATCTTTTTTCTTCAGGACAATGCACCGTGTCACAAGAGTATTTTGACAGTGGCTAAAATCCATGAATTAAAGTTCGAATTGTTGGAGCATCCACCGTATTCACCAGATTTGGCCTCCAGCGACTTCCATTTGTTTCCAGAACTCAAAAAATTTATGCGTGACAAGCGTTTTTCATCGAAATGAAGAGCTCATAACGGCTGTTGAAGCGTATTTTGCAGATCTTCCGGATTCTCACTTCAGGGATGGGATCCACAGATTGGAGGATCGTTGGAGATTATACTGAATAATAATAAAGAAGCCGTTTCAAAACATTTAAAAAGCCGTATATATTCAAAAGGCTATGAAATCGGACGCCATTTGATTTAAAACCAAGAAGCCTAGCAAGGAATGGTGCTTGAACGCTATGAAACCATTTTAGCTGGTAACCAAGACTGAATCTACTTGTATTATGACAACCGTGAATGCAAAAAATTATATTTGAAATCTGGTTAACCAGCCAAATCCATGACGCCTACCAAACCCAACTCATCGAATTGACAAACGGAATTAGCGACCAGACACAGGGTAATGATTTTCCAACACTGCAACGCGCAGCCATATTGTGGAGACTGACAAAAAACTGCTTGGAAATCAGCGGCTGGGAAGTTTTGCCTCATCCGCCTTACAGCCCGGGCCTTGCCGCTTCTGTCTACCATTTATCGTTCACATCAGAACAAAGTATAAACAATTGGCTTGATTCATTCTTGGTCGCCTAACCCGGCGCAGTTCTATTGGGATCGAATCCACAAATTGCCAGAAAGTTTAGAAAAATAACATTATAATATAATTATACATAGTAAATGTTTTTCTTACATAAACAAACGTCAGTTTGAGAAAAAACGCATGAATATTATAAACTCTATACATATGTACATATAGTAGAAGATCAACGTGACGAGCTCAGTCGATTTAGCTTATGACCGTCTGTCTGTCTATACAGCTAACCTTAATTCGATTTGAAGGTTGTTTACAACAAACAACACGGGGAGAAGAAAAGAAAGTTAGTAATACACCTATTAAGGGTATTATAGTTTCGGTTCAGACGAAATTAATGTTTTTTCTCGGGCCATTTTCTCAATGTCTGGTTACCAGCCTCCTATCAAATAAGTTCTGGTTAAAAAAACGATCTTTACCGAAAAGAACAGTCTTGGTTAAGTTAACCAGAACTGACAGATGAGATGCTAACCACACATTGGGGAAAACGACCCTTAAACCGTTTCAAAGCATTTTATCCCAAAAATCCCTGACCAAAAGTTATTGTTTAAATTTTTTTACTTCCACTTTTCTGTGCGCGCATCTTCATATTCGTTTGTTAACACTTCCATTACTTACCCTCAACCGCTTTACCGTTGCCATTGCTAATCTGCTTAGAGGCCATGACTGTCACAATAACTATTTTCTGCTGTACTCAAAAGCGTTTTAGTTTACAATTAAATTATGAATAAACGCTTTGCGATGTTTCTCAATCGCTCCACCACGCAAAATTATCTGCTCGTAAACGTATGACTCGCTGACAAAGTCTCTACCGGCTGCGCCACACGACGACGATCACTGCGGCTTCGAACGTTAATTGCAACTAAAACACGTTTTATGTGCAAAAAAACTTATACAACAATCGTTCGTTTGTTTATTTGTTGCTCCACAACGGAATAGCTTAGCACAAGCGCGACGAAGTGGTGGTGAAGACCAATGAATAATGAATATGAAATGTAATGAAATCAAATGCACTACTACTGCCAAGTGATTCAACTTATGGCACTTTTTTGATCTTTCTTAGGGCAACAGCTTAACCGTTACACACACGCACACACCCAAGTGTCGATACAAGTGTTTACTAAGTTAGTAGTTGTTGTTATATAGACGTGGAAGACAACGCGCGCACAGCAAATAAGGATTAGACAATTAAGTGACAGACTAAACCGTCTACAGGCGAAGAACGCGATTTGAAGACTGTCTAATTTACTGCGATTCAGCTAGTTAGACCCCAACTGTTGGCTGGGGAGCCAACCGAAAGGTAGCTGGCTGAGCGTAAAGCGCTCCACGTTGGCGCACCACAAAGAGCGCGCAATAAGCAAGCATGAAAACTAAATGTGTGTGTGCTTTGTGTTACAAACTTACGAGGGTGTGCTTTTAAGTAGCTTGGTTAAGCAAAAAAAACTAGATAAAAGTCAAAAACGATTATTTTTCATTGTCGTTGAGGAATCTTGAAATTTTCACACGATGTTTAAATATATATTTATCAGGTAATGATCGAATAATAAATATTTTATTATAAATTCGATTTTTAAGCCTCCTGAAATGTACATTTTTTCACAAATACTATTTTTTAGTGAAGCCGCCACTTTCTAAAATATAAATGTACATTATTTGTATATATTTATTAAATAAAAGGCCACTTAAAAAATTGAAACGCCTTTCCTCTGGCTTGAAAGTGGATACAACACCTTAAATTACCGAAAGCCAGACTTAATGTGCAAACTTTAGCACGCGTCTTCGGAAAATATACGCAAGAGTGTTTAGCTAAATATTTACATAGATGAAAAATTATCGCATAATACCTATTAGCTGAGAGCCAGTGTGCGATGTAAGCAAATGAAAGGAAATAAAAACAAAATAGTGAATAAAAAATGGCATAGAAGAAAGATATGGTTAATGTAAATAGTCGAAAAATGGCAAAAAGTTCAAAATATACACCGAAGAGTTAAAAGAAACGTTAATTAAACAAAAACAATCGAGCAAATAAATCTTATAGTACATATGTATGTATGTACATATGTTACATACATACATATGTACATGCATTTAAAGGTGAGAGATGCGCCCTTACGTAGCAGAAGTCTGGTACACACATACATAATTTTTAAACAAAATATACAAATATTGCAAATTTTTATCCAAATTCTTGAATATTAAAGAAAAACTAAAATAAAAAAATTATTAAAACACGCATATCTTTAATTAAAATAAATTAAAATAAAACTAAAATCTAAGAAGTTTTTAATTTAAAAAATTTTAAAACACACATATGTTTTAAAAAATTAAACCAAATTAAAATTTTTAATTTAAAAAAATTTGAAAAAATTAAAATTTTTAATTAAAAAAAATGTAACTATTTTTTTTTTCAATTTTGCTATTAAAGCTATGCTCTTGCCTTTATTTAAAATATTTATTTTAAAAAATTGCCGAAAAGTGAAATATTTACTTTATAAATTACCAAACGATCTAAAGTTTTCTGCGCTTCCGAAAAAGTAAATAAATATTGTTTATGCTAAAAGTTTTACAAAATTAAAACTTTATTTCACACTTGCCTGTGTTATTTCAGCGATTTTTCTTTTTCTTTCAATTTTTTACATATCTTACTATTTATTACTAATCATCCGATTAAATTTTAGTTTCAACATCTATGAAAAAAAAATAATCATACGAGCCTTAAATTATTTTTCAAAAATTATTATTTGTATATTTTTTAATTGTTTTTAATTTTTCTTTTTTTATTTTTATTTTTTTATTTTTTTTTTCTGCCAATTTTTGACTTATCTTGCTTTTTATTACTAATCATCCGATTAATGTTAGTTTCAATACTTCTCCTCCATTCTAATCTGACCTCTATAGGACAAAAAGTTAATGCTACTATTGCCTCCCACTCTTGCAAGAGACACCAAACAATTTGATAAGCACTGTCAAAAGGAGAATCAAATAAGTTTTAACAAATGTTAACATTAGATTAGCGCTAACTTTTTTTCGAAATACATACACATACATATGTATGTATACAAAAATTAATGAGCTGCCAAAAATATATTCTCACGTGGTAAATGTGCGCTGGCGCATGGGCATACAACAACAATGATAAACATAATAAATTGTAGCATTTAATTTCAAAACGAATTGATAAGCTGAAGTACCGGCACACATACACATATGTACATACTTACGTTAGAAACATTGAACTACATTGGTGCTATAGAGTTTATTTTTTTTTACCGGCTCTATCACCAACATCAGTCCACTTAAATACCTTGCGCACTTGTGCGTGTAAGCAGCGCCGCGTTAATAAAAAATAGCTGCTTGTGTCATTTATTTTAAAATTATTTGCTTTTAAAATTTAAAGTAAGATACAAGAGAAAAGGCAATATTTGTTTGGTATTTCGCCTTAAATGGTTACTAACTTCATGTTATCCATACATACATACATAATAGTTTGCAAAACTCTATGTCAAGGTCAAATAACGTTCGATTGCAAGCTCCAATCCATGCGCTCTACGGCATTCAAAATACATACCCATAGGATGGTATGTACATATGTATGTATATACATATGTATGTTTATATGTATGTATGTACATATGTATATATGGGAGATTTTTTTTAATGCTTAACGCGTGCTCAACACATGGCTCCACAAGTGAGGAGCAAGTGGTCTGCGACGTAGATGGCTGAATTGATAGCGAAAAAAATTCAAAAATCGTGCGAATAAAAAATGATAATCATGCCATCGGGTGATTCAAGTAGAGGTACTTTTTTCAATAGCGTAACCGTCAATGGCGACGTTATCGCGCCATGATAACCGACTATTTGATGCCTGAAATTCAAGCTCGCAGTCTCGGAGACATTTGGTTTCAGCAATACGGTCTCACTTCCCAGACATCGCATCAATCAATGGATTTATTGAGAGAACACAACGGTGAGCAGATTTTTTCACGTTTTGGTCCAGTCTATTGGCCACCAAGACTTTTTTCTGTGGGGATACGTAAAATCTGAAGTCTATGCGGACAATCCCGCTTCGATTCAGGTCTTGGAACAATACAGCATCCGTGCCATTCTCCAGTTACCAGCCGAAAAGCTCGAACGAGTCATCGAAAATTGGACTCAACGGATGGACCATCTGACTGTAGCCGCAGACGGCACTTGAATGAGCTAATCTTCAAAAAAGAAATGCCAAAGAATATTCTTTCGAATGATAAAAAAACATTCCCCATTAAATTTGAAGTTTTTGTGGTTTTTCTTTAAAAAAGTAGGGAACCTCGAAATGGATCACCCTTTATATACTCATAAACATTAAGAACCATATGTAGTTTATATACCGGGTTGCCCGTTGTTGAGTCATAGCCAAGACCGACATGAAGTCAGCCACGATTGTACACAGTGAAAAATTGAGAATCATTAAGAAACTGGTTAAATATTGTATTTAAAAAATGTATATAGTACATAGATAAAAAATATGAATAAAGAGTAATAATGTTAAATATTTAAAATTATTAATAAAAATATAAAAAAAATTTAAATAACGTAAAATTGTAATAGGCATAAAAATATCAAATCTGGTAAACATTTAAAAAAATATATAAAAATATATAAAAAAAATATATATAAAATATATATAAAATAAATATAACATAATATCAAAAGAATACTAAAAAAAAATTAATTTCTGAAAAAAATAATAAGAAATCAAATTTAAAGTTAAAAATAATTAATATAATTTTAATAATCAAATTTCTGAAACACTCTACTAAATTAAATTTTAGTTTTAAAAAAAATTATTGAAATTGTGATTAATCAACTTTAAATAAATTTTCAGTAACTTCAGACTATTTGTACCCTGAACAGGGTATATTAAGCAAGAAACGTCCGAGACCCTATAATATATATGTATATGAAATTTTGCACCTATCATTTTCCCACTAAAATGCTGCTCATTGTTCGGTACGGTCGACATCGGACACTATAGCATATAGCTGTCATACAAACTGAACGATGGGCATCAAGTGCTTACATGGAAAACTTTATTAATAATATAAGTACTATATGTTCCCAAATAAGAAGAACTCGAATGTATTGTAGTTTTTTTTTTATATTTTAAATATTTATTTTATTTTTTTCTCAATCACCAATCAAACGACTACATAAATTTAAGCATACATCGCTAATATTTTTTATCTTATACACATTTGTTGTTGTACTTGCCAAATAATATCAGTTCTCTTGGTATTCACTTGCGGTGCATTTTTGTGATTTGTTTTTGAATTTTGAATTTTTAGGTTATGGCAAAGTTTGATTTAACATAAACTTCGGGCATAAATCCTTAATACTTAAAATTAAAATAAATTGGTGAAAATTTAAATAATATGAAGAGTGCTTAAATTAAATGAAAATATGGAACATACATACGAGTATATGTGTATGTACATACATATGTATTTTTATATATTCGTTAATCGTTTTATTTTCTTTGGCAAAGAAGAACTTGATTGGAGAAAATAATTATGACTATACTTAAATACAAAATTGTAAAATATCGTTTATATTTTATTTCATATATTCTGCAAGATAATTATATTTTTGCATTTTTAGACGCGCTTACAAGTGCATACATACCAGCATGGCATGTATGAGTTTTTATAAGCATTTGTTCTTCACCAAATGAGTTGGGTTACCTCAACTTTGCTTGGATTTTGATTACTTGCGTATATTTGTTTTTCAATAACTACAGTATTGGTTTCGCCATCCTTTATTTCATTTCTTATATGTTTCTGTTTTCTGCTGGATCCATAAAAATTATGCCACAACCTCCTGCATTGGTTTCCGTTTAAATATTTTTTTTCGTATTTGTTTAATAATATTACACGCATTATAGGATAGTTTTTTACCGTTTGGTGCACCGAATTTTGCCAACAATACATTTAATGGTTTCCATTTCGTTATTTTGATTTCCATCTACAGCTTAAACAATTGTCAGTAGAAAAGTACCGAATGCAGAACAGTTTTATTGCGCCGAGACTCGAATTCTTGCAGCAATTCGTCAATATCGTTATCCAGATCGGTTGATTTCGCCATCTAAAGTTTAGATAATAGATCAAATTTAATATATTTTATGTTGGTGGGTAACAGAGGAGGGATATCGTTTATGAGTTCGGGGATTTATGCACATTTTGTCATACTAAATATCAGAAAATATTAAAAAGATGCCTTTAAGATAAAAAATATTTGCAAATAACATTTTTCAAGTTTTAGTTGCATATGATCTCATAAAAACGCACCTTTAAAAAATAAATAACGCTTTATCATTTAATTTAAAGTCATAATGCGATGAAATTAATAAATTTTGTATAATACATTGCCAATAGATGTATAAAATATTGGCTTTAATCTATTAAAACTGGTCCAACCTTCTTCTCTTTCGTAATCACTAGATCATTAACGTATATCTATGTTGCATTTAAAAAATTATATATAATTGATCACTTTTTAATATATGCTCATTCATGTGATTATGTTTCGATTTTACCGGCTTCTAAAGCTAAAACATTATTTTGCTACTTACAGAAATCTCAGATAGCCCAGCTATAAAATAGAATTACAAAATAATATAAAGCGTTCATTTTCATTGAGTGTACCGTATATTTATGCAAGCAAAAAATTAACTTTGATATTTTGTTATTTGTGTGAACAACGTACACCAAAAGCTTTGAAATCACTCCCCGCAACTCATGCGCTTCAATCACCTCCACAGGCAATTTTATATTCAATATTAAAACGGGTAGACGTTTGTTGTTGGTCTTCATTATTACCATATTTATCATGTCCGTGATAAGAAAGGCGCCCATTAAAGCCTCTTCATGATTGTCCTCAATATCCACATTGAATACGTGTACAGGTCGATTGTCGATGGGATCACAAGACTCCATGTGTTCCAACACCTGGTCGTAGACGCGCTCTTCCACGGTCACAATAATATCGAATTGTTCTTTGCACTCCTGAAAGCGTTCTGGACACTTTTTAATTCTTCGATTACGGTCAAGCATATGAAGTAATCCGTTTTGTGTGTAGCTATAATAGAAAGTACCAGAAAATTAGATAAGTTGTGGGCAAATATGTGAGCATATATTTATACTATATGCAATGCGTGTATGTAATTAAATTTCTTGCTTTCGTTCACACTCACTATTGTTTATCTTTTGTAAGCAAATCCTGATAGATTGTGTCGTAAGGTGTGCCAAATTCGTAAACATTTGGTTTATCAATGGCTGTGCCTGGGAGTTTTACACGTTCACCAGTGCCAAAGGAACGCACGTTGAAGCCCTTCTTCGCTAGGAAATGATGCGCCTCCATTGAACGATTCATGTTTGAGGAACAGACCACAGCCACAGATAGATTCGAATTATTCGACATTTTTGCAATGTTTATTAATTTTTTTTATTTAAATTACAGCAACCAAACACACTAAGTTGATAAAATGATATCAGTGAAAATTTAAGTACAAGTGACAGAAACACCGCCGACGTTGACAAGCAGCTGTGTTGTGTAGCGTTGATGTTTTCAAAAACGCCGCCGTTGAATTAAAAAATAGCGGCAAAGTTATTTTCACTCACAAATGATTAATTAATTAATGCTTATATATGGGTACAATATTTGTGTTAATTATGCAGTATAGTAATTTTAAAAATTCTTTGGAAAATATAATCGTTATATGATATGAAATAACTTTTTCATTGAAATATATTTGTTCCTTTGTAGCAGTCACTTTCCAACACTGCTAGACGCCATATTGACAGCGAAAATGCAAACGGAGAGAACATGAATGAGCACACAAATGCCACAGTAAAGAGAAAATGCAAAATTAAATTAGTGCGCTTAGACATTCCTTTTGATTTATTTAAATTTTTTCATTGTAATTCATATTATTTAAATATAAATTATGTTTATTCGTGTTAAAAAATGAATTTACTTCGTGCTAAATATAAAGTGCAAGTGCAAAGTGTTGAAAAAAGTGCAAAAATTTATGTATGAAAGTAAACGTAAGCCATAAAATATTTCGAAGGGAGGAAGCCAAGCACCAACGGCCAGTTACAACGGGTGTGGAGCTTAGCTGAGCAACAACAAAGAGAATAACTGCTTTTTTAGTTATAAGCGGGCTGTGTGCACATTGGGCGGAGGTAAATATTAAAGTCAACAAACTGCGACGGGAAATTCACATCGTTCGTTAGGAATTTCACGAATTTTCACCTTTTATTGTAGCACATAGTGGCAGTTAATACAGCGCAAGTACACATATTGCGACAAAATGTTCTCAAAGAAGAAGAAGAAACCACTGATTTCTATGCCAAGCAATTTTGAGCATCGCGTGCATACGGGATTTGACAAACGTGAGGGACGTTATGTTGGTTTACCGTTACAATGGGCTTCCATTGTTGGCAACAATCAAATACTAAAGTCAACAAATAGGCCACTACCTTTAGTGGATCCCTCCGAAATAACACCGACGGAAATTCTTGATCTTAAGACAATTGTGCGACCGCATCACAATAACAACAAAGCGGATACGACCTCATTAAATAGCAGCATTGCACCGAATGCTAGTGGAGCGTTAGGAAATCACCAAACCGCGCATGCGCACTACTTCACCGAGCATAACAATGCGGCAAATGCTGCAGGTTCGGCAACAGGTGGCATTAGCCACAACACAGGTGGTATTGTGCTACCGAAAACGTCACATGTAGCCCGCTCTAATTCTTTGCGCAGCTCCAGCCCGCCCCGTGTACGACGGGATTTGCGTGGCAACGCCAATGTACCGCCGGCAGTGCCTGAAGAAAGTGCATCAACTACAGCGCCCACGCCCGTGCCAGGCCAAACAATCGGTTACGGTGGCTACAAACCCCCAATCAATGGTCCTGCGACAAATGTATCAACAGCTGGAACGGCAGGCTATGGTATGTACTCGCAACATAATACACAGAATGGGGGCGGTCATGGACCACTTGCAGTACGCACCGATTTTATAGCGAGTCAACAACAACAACATCCTACACAGCCTCAATCATCGCTCAGCAACCCGACAGCGATGACTGCCTTACATTACCGCACCGCGCCACCTCCTCACCATCTTGCGGGAGGTGGACAGCCACAACAGACTTCTCCAGTAGGTTCAGTAGCTAGCGGGACACGTTCGACGCACTCACATGCCTCATCGGCGCACACACATCCACATAACAACAACAATGGTGGCAGTGGCTTTGCGCCATATCAACCTGGCGCCATACAATCCGCACAACATGCTGCGAAACATTTAGGAGCCGGTGGAGACCAAAATCAAAATCCACACCATACACATCCGCACTTGCATGCAAAGTCAGCGTCGCGCGCATCTAGTTCAAGTGGTGGTGCGAGCGGCGTGGGTAGTGCAGTCGGCGGAGCCAGTGGCCTAGGCGTTGCGCCGCCCCCTAAACAGGAACAGAGGCTGACACATGAACAGGTAATTGCGATAAAGAAAACAGCTTGAAACATAAAAGTAATATAATATGTCTTCTAGTTCCGTGCCGCTTTGCAAATGGTTGTTTCGGCTGGTGACCCTCGTGAAAACCTAGACAACTTCATGAAAATAGGTGAAGGCTCTACAGGCACAGTGTGCATAGCTACTGACAAATCAACAGGTAGGTTATTGTCAAATTCTCACAACCAAAATATTATTTTATTTGCGCAGAAATACAAATTATAAAAATATTGTTTTAATTCATACAGGTCGTCAAGTGGCTGTTAAAAAAATGGATCTGCGCAAACAACAACGACGTGAACTGCTTTTCAACGAAGTGGTCATTATGCGCGACTATCACCACCCGAACATTGTGGAGACCTACTCAAGTTTCTTAGTAAACGATGAGCTCTGGGTCGTCATGGAGTATTTGGAGGGCGGTGCGCTCACCGACATTGTCACACATTCACGCATGGACGAAGAGCAAATCGCTACAGTGTGCAAGCAATGCCTAAAAGCATTAGCCTATTTGCATTCACAGGTATGTACGCGGCGCGCTCGTTAACAGCGATACGTGTTTGGAATGATGTATGAGTCAGAGCAAGCACATAGAATGCGAGCAATTTCTGTTTGAATTTATTACCTTTTTGTTTACTTACACTTTCGCTTATCTCTCACTTTAGTAGGGCGATTTCGACACACGAATTTCAAAACATATTACCACTGCGATAAAAGCACCTAATATTTAAGTTTTCACTTCTTTTATTATGCTCATAATTTTGTGATTATTTGTAATCTCACTTGTTGTGTTATGCTTGTTTTATTTTTAATGTTTACGATTTTTTTTTTATTTTTTAATTAATTAATTTATTATTATCTTTTTATTATTACTTTTTTATATCTTTTATTATTATTAATATTTTTTTTTATATTTTTTCTTTTTACTATTTTTTAATTTTAATTTTGTTCTTTTATTTAATAAAATATTGTTTTCCTCATAGGGCGTCATTCATCGAGACATCAAATCCGATTCCATACTACTGGCTGCCGACGGTCGAGTCAAACTCTCAGATTTCGGCTTCTGTGCGCAAGTCTCGCAGGAGTTACCGAAACGTAAATCACTCGTTGGCACACCGTATTGGATGTCACCCGAGGTAATATCGCGTTTGCCATACGGTCCCGAAGTCGATATCTGGTCACTCGGCATTATGGTCATCGAGATGGTGGACGGCGAGCCGCCCTTCTTCAACGAACCGCCGCTACAGGCGATGCGACGCATACGCGATATGCAACCACCGAATTTGAAGAATGCTCACAAAGTCTCACCACGACTCCAATCGTTCTTGGATCGCATGCTGGTACGTGATCCGGCACAGCGTGCCACTGCCGCGGAACTGTTGGCGCACCCATTTTTGCGACAAGCGGGGCCACCATCGCTTTTGGTGCCCTTAATGCGCAACACGCGGCAGCATTGAGGGAAAGCAGTCGGTCGCCTACAAATGCAAATCGAATATATGTATATGCAAGTAAAACTTAATTTAGTTAGCGCTACATCATTATCATTAACTACACAAAGTAAACACAAAATCACACACACACAAACACACATGCATAGCCATACATACATATAAACATACATTGCTTCATGTACACGCGCTAACATTTCGGCAACTACTTAATACGCGAACGAATTTAAGTATTACTCAAGCAGCATTTGAAAATTATTTAATTACTGTATGTACCGTTAGAAGCGAATATTTAACTCTTAACCATTGTTTATGCTTTTAAGTTTTGTTTTGAAGTGGTTTAGTTTGTAAATCCAAATGTTTTTTTTTTGTTAAACATTATTGGCTAACTTCCTTTCTGCCACACACAGACACATACACACACGCACAGAATTTTTTTTTTACATTTATACATGCGAACTCGCATTTTTGTTGTGTCCTTAATACAGTCAATTGTTTGTTAATATGTCCTAAAACAAAAATATTGCTAATCCATCAAAGATACAGTTTTATTGTATCCACTAATTACATAAGTCCTTAAAACGTACACAAATGGCAGCTGAAAAACATACACGAATCGAATACTTTATATTGCTTTCATATAAAAAATTATGTAATTTAAAAAAATATATATGTATGTATATGTACCAATGTACATATTGGAATTAAAAATTGCAGTGAAAGAAGTAAATTGAGATAAAAACAAAATATTATAAAAGAGCACTTCCAAAATTTATAGTAAACAAAAAAATTTAATTTAAAAACAAAAATTTTACTTAACTGCGACGAATAACAAACAAACGTAAAATGTAAATAACTCAAAAAGGAAACGATAAAAATACTTTCGAAAATAATGCGATAATAAGAGAGGAATATAATGGCGCAAAATTCATGAAAATTACAATATATTAACAATAAGCATGAAAAAAGATCTTTAAACTTCCAAAACATGCTAATACTAAATTTTTTCAAATTCTTATTTTTTGCTGAAAAATATTTTTGTTTTTCAAATTCCTTTTTTTGTGTAAAAATATTTTGTTGTAACTAAAGTGAAAATGCTTTAAAACCTAATAATGTGCGCTTCCCCAAAATCAAGCTTTTTTTAACATTTCAACTACTTTTTTTTATTAGTTTTTACAAGTATTACAAACAAAAACAATGATATTTTAAAAATAATTTATACGTGAACAGATCAGCATATTTTTAAAAATAACAAAAGTGTTGCGAACTATTTTGGAAACGTAAATTTTCAATATTGTTTTGATAATCAGCTTAAGTTTTGATTTACAACATGAAAAAGCAATGACAGTCTATTTTTTTTTTTTTTTTTTTTTTTTGTAAAAAATTATATATTTTTCAAAACCCAGCAAGAAACCGGTTTTTTCTGCTGCTTATATAGTTTATTAATTTTTTTGTGTCGCTAAAAATGCATCGAATATAATTTATTTTAATTTTAATGCTACTACAAAACTGCAAGCCTTAGACAACCGTGACCTTATAAACGAAGTCAAACAGACAAACAATAATTGTTTATTGAATACTAATATCATGTGTCAGAAAAAAAATCATGCAACGTAAAATTTTAACCCAACATTCCTAAAAATACGGATACATTTTTGTCAAAAAACAAAAAAAAACCCTATAACATTCCTTTTCGAAAGAAATTGCAACCGTGCTTCGTTTTTATTCTACATTTTTTATTGTAATTTGTTGTGAAATCATTATAAGAATGTGCGGCATTCAAAATTTGTGTATTCTATAAGAATGCAAACACGCGTTTAAATGTCGAAGTACATTTTGTATATCAATTATTGCTTATATATATAATATATATTTAACAATATACATACATAACTAATATAATATAAAAATATAAATATAAACACATAGGCATACAAGCAAGTATGCATATAATATCTACATACAAACATCGAATAAATATGACGTAGGTTTTAGTTTCTGTTAGCAAAAAAATGTGAAAATGTGTAAAATGCTAAGTTTTTTATTTTTGTTGTAAAGCAACATAAAT
This sequence comes from Bactrocera zonata, assembly GCA_037783105.1. Lineage (NCBI taxonomy): Eukaryota > Metazoa > Arthropoda > Insecta > Diptera > Tephritidae > Bactrocera > Bactrocera zonata. The sequence continues at coordinate 1,017,076 of JBAWJQ010001700.1, forward strand.
TGCTTAAGATAATGATTTAACGGAAATAATTTTTGAAATAATACATATTAGTCGTGTGTGCACTTCTTCTATTTTCGAAAATTCGAACTAACAAAAAGTTCCACAAAAATAATATTAATATACACAACTTAAAAAAACCTAATTAGGTAAAAATGGAGACTCATTTGGCCTGAGTTTTAATTATTGGAGCATTAAATGCTAACTACAATTAATTAAAATTTTATTTCATAAAGTAACAATTGGTATTAATACTGCCTGCACATTTGAATGTAAATTTTAACTCATAAACACCTCGAACCAAAGGTCATATGTTTGAAAATTCGAATTTTTAAAATTTTAACTGAAAATATTTCACTAACCGCCACTTTGATATGTTCGAAAATTCGAAGTTTAAAAATGCAATATTTTCAAAATATTTAAAAACACATTAATTGAAAGAAACAAACGTAAAAGCAGCACAATTTTTGTACGGGATGAAAATTTTGAAAGATATGAATATGCAAGCTTAATTGTAAAAATTATTAATTTCCAGCTCTGTTGCAATGTTAAAATTTATTCTTGTACATTATAAAATTCGAAAATTTGCATGTAGTAACTTTCTAAAAGACTTTTTTTGAAAATAGTAACGAAGAGTATGTTCGAAAATTCGAAATTGTAAAATGTACGCGTAGCTTTAAGTTATTTTTTTAAACCAATGGTTGAAAGTGAACTCCGGATTGATGCCGCAAACGTATATATCCTCCCAGTCCTCAGCGAGCAAATTGCGTTTTCTTCACACACTACATGGTTCAGCAAAAGGATTCGCAACTCTCTCTGCTGCAGTATGTAGGGATACAGAGGATCGCGTTTGCAACATTTAGACGACGCGCTGCTCCTTATATCGTAAATTCAACTCACTCGCACACAACATCCACAACACCACATCTTCAACTTGATATACTGGCAACATATAGAGGCATCGGTCGGTCTGTGGTAAACTACGCTGCTCCAACTTGTACGATGGAAGCTAGTAAAATGCCGTGGTGAAACTTCCAAAACTAATGCAAGGCGCTACTCCTCTCACTAACACTGAATGACGTCCACTCTTGTCATCTGAACACATCTCGTGGGATCTGGGGTTCTTCTATCCAGGTATCTTCTACTAGCCACTGCGGCAGTCATCTCATCTACTGTCCAATCCATCACAAAGTATAATAGAGGCATTTTCTTCGTTTTGAAAAGGAAAATACAGTACTCTCCATTGGCTTGCTGACAAGATATAGAGCTACGGTCGGCCTGTAATAAATTATGAAGCTTGTTTTGATTCGCGGGAACGAAAGCGGTGTAGAAACCTCCATGCCTAAAACAAAATGGGCCTCTAGTTCCCGCGACGATCTATGAAGCGGTTTAATTCATTATAGACAGGCCAAATGCCTGTTTTGTCAGTAAATGAATGAGGCGGACGCACTCCGAAAAACGCTGTGTCGGTTTTGATGGACTACTAAGCCTACCTCTCAATGTCTGACGTAGAGCTTCTACAAAAAAATGCAAGATATAATGTGGTTTTCAAATAATGCTGTATTTCTCTTTTCAATTCTCTAAGAAATATGCCTCTAATATGCTGTTTTCTTTGTTTTGGTAACCCAGAAGGAAATACCTGATGATAAAGAAGTGGGACACCAAAGAAAGCCGCGCGTTGAGAGGTGTAGCGATTTCTCCACGGTATATTACTAGTTCCCCTTATACAATTGGAGCAGCACCAGTTACTACAGACCTACCGAAGCTTTTATATGTTGCCAACAAACAAAGGGGGGTGGTCGATGTGTCGCTCTTGAAATAATGTTTTGTAACGCGTAAAACACTCCCTCCCCTTTCATTTGGTCATTTTGGGAAAGCGCCGGCCCCCTCATTGACTAGCTTGCAACGTATACAGACATCGATCGAATTATAGTAAACAAAGCTGCGCCCGTTTGTACTTCGGAAACCAGTAAAACGACGTAGTGAATCCTCTAGAGGTTACCCAAAACGTTGCCCCTCTCACCTCCACCAAAATTATGACGTCCCAACTTCTTTTACACACCATATAGCAAAATAGAGACATTTGCTGAAGTTGAAGCTATCTGAAGGCGCTGGAACCTTTCCTTTGAACGTGACTGAGTTTCCATCTCAAGCCAACGGTTTTGTAGACTTCAATGCTTCAGTTGCAAATAACCCTCACTCGGTAATGCGTTCTTCAAATGAAGCTGTTCCCCTCTCTTCAGTGTCGTGACAAAAGGAGGCTGGTGGCGGTGAAAAGAGCTGTGATTTTGTCAATCTAGGGGTTTCTTCTGGCCATTTTACTGGTGTTCCCGGCTTCCAAAGTCCAAACGCTGAAAGCATAGGTTACTGCAAACCGATCGATGCCTTTATACGAGGCTAGCAAAGTAATGAGCGTGGGCGCTCTCCCAAGATGACAAAAACTAGGCGCGCTCCAACGATGGGCATATGCTGCATATCCACAGGCTTCCAGGAGAGAAAATATGTACGTATGTGGCATCAACCCTGGTGACAGCGCATGTGCAGGCAGGCTAAACTCCTTGAATCGATTTAAAATTTTACATAGTTACAATGATAGGTTAAACATACAAAAAAAGGTTTACATTGATCGTGCACTTACTAGTTCTACAGTTATTAAAGATAGAAATACTGATAATTCTGCTTAAAAGAGACGTAACCAATATACTGCTAAAAATATAGGTTAAAAATAATTACCCATAAGAACATAATAATATGAAATGCTCGAGTGTCCGAGAATTACATACATAACCCAACGACTTGTGTTAGAATTTTTTTTTCGAATCAGCTACTTAGCTTTCAGGAGCTCTTTTCAGCTAAAATATTCTGCGCGAACCTTTCTTTACTTTCGTTTCGGTTTTTGTACTTCGTGAGTTGTCGCATTATGCCCCCGCTCATCTGGCACCTTTTAAAGTCTGTTGTAGCTTTTGCAAGCAGCCTCTCATGCGATTATCCTCACCGGCTCCGCGCTTCTGCTCCACAACACGCATTTCGGCGAGCAAAAAATCCATGATTTGCAGAATCGTATCTGGCGTGAATTGCGCCAAACGCTGCAACAGCTCGAAAAAGAAGAACGTGTAGTAGGCGAGATGCTTTTTGGTAAGTACCCGCAAGTGCTCGGCAAGTAATTGTTGTAAACCGGCTGCGCGCTTATATGTCGCACTGCTGACAATACGTTTAAACAGGTCCAGCAAGAGCGCGCGACTGGGCACCACTTCGTCCACCATCATAATGTGTTCCAGCATGAGCAGCGAAGTGGCTTTCATGAAGGTTTCCAAACGCTTCGTTAGTATGTCGTCGCTGGTGTTATTGGCGTCCATAGATTCGATCACTTCTTGGAAAATAGTCACCACCAAGCAGGCATTTGGATCTGCTTGGCGACGCTGTGTGGCCAAGAACAGGCTGGTGAGCTTCTCGAAGACGAACAAAGACAATTCGGCGTTGTCGCTTTGCAGACAGCTGACAAAGGGGCGTGCGACCATTTTCGCGTTCGGTGAAATTTTGAAATGTGGCGTCCACTTCTGTATGAGGTCGGTGAGCGTTTTACTGATATACGGATCGGCTTTGAAATTGAGCTTGCCAATGCCTTGCACGAGCACAGGCCAAATTTTGTGCACCACTTGGGCCAATTTGCCATCCGGCGCTTTGCCCATCTGCACATTGGTGGGCAGCACGAAGCGCGTCATGACCACGTGGAAGAAGCAGTTCACCTTGGACTTGGTGTAGACGATGTGTGCGCAATTGTAAATAACTATGGCCAGGAAACTGTAGAATCGAAAGGCTACTTCGGTCTTCTCCTGCTTTAGATCGACTTGCAGCCATTTGTCGAAATTACGCAAATACGCATTCAAATTGTCTGCAATGCGAAAACGACGCTGATGGTGCGCGGCGCATGCGTCGTAATGTTTGCCAACAGCGGCTATGAAGACGCAGAGTGGTTCTTTTGCTTGCAGCAGCTCTTCGGGGCTCAAATTATCGGTCATCATTCGAAATTCGGCTAACTGCGACACATAACGAGTCAATTGTGCCACATCCTCGTTGACAGCGGTCAACTGCACTAAACTTTTCAGCCACACATGTATGACCACATTCGGCTCGATTAACGCGGCGCGCTCGGTTTGCAGCACTTTATTTAGGTATTGCGGCAACGCCTGGCGACATGCAACTGGCGCTTCAATGAAGCAATTGAATAGTTTCTGAAACGTCTGTGTATCCGGCACAGTGCAGGCGTGCGTAGAGAAGTCCGCGGCGAGCTGTGGCAGCCATTGACTGTAGCCGGTGGCGAATTGTTGCTTAACAAACGGTAGTACGAGCGCATTGAGCGCTTTTAAGAGCTCTGAGTTCGACTCGATCAGCGCTTCGTTGCGCTGTAATTTGCCGAATATCAGATGTAGCGCCTCCAAACTGCGATCTTGTTCTACGGGCGTACAGGTCTGCAGATAATTCGGCAGCCACGCGTCTATCAGCAAGTGTTCGCCGCGACGAAAATCATCGGCGTGCATGAAAATTTCCAACAAACCATCCGCCAACACTTTTGAAACGCTCAAATCGTTATTGATCGCAGTCAGCTGCTGCAGCAGCTTCGTCGCATACTCGCCGAATTCACAGCGTCGCTCAGCGTAGAGTATCAATAGCGCCATGTGACCTTTGGCAACTGCAATTTGACGTCCAGCTGGTATTTTATCCAAAGCAATCGACAGCAATTTCGCGCTCAGCTTCGGTGCAAGTTCTTCGAAATCGCCGCAAATTGCTAGCGCCAGAAATAATTCTATAAGATGATGTATGCCCATCTCATTCAGCGCGAGAAACTTTTGTGCACTGAATTTAGTGTAAATACGACCGAGCAGTTTTTGCGCTTGATGACGCGTCGCTGAGCTTTCTAATAGGCGCATTAGATTTTTGCCTAACAATATGGTAAACAGTGTGTAACTACTCAAATTGGCATCAGCCGTAAGTTCTTCTTGTTTAAGTAACGCGCGATAACGTTCCACATATGCCTTGCCGCTCGCACAAGCGACCGCCAAATTACTTGGTGCTGAACCAGCAGCATAGAAGGAAGTATTCAGACGTTTGTGGAAATGTTCCCACAGTAAAACTGGTATGGCGACGCGTGGACGCCACCAATTCAACAATGTAGGCATAAGTAGGCAAATATACACGCGCGTCTGCTCTTCGCTGGGATTACCGTTGAGAAACTGTTGTGTGCACTGCTCAAGCGCATCCACATTCTCCGCTGCATCTGCCAAAGCGCGCTCGTGCCTTGGCCCGACATATTGTCCATTGGAACGATAGCCAAAAAGTCGCACTAGCGCATGTAGCAGCCAATTTGTGAATTCAGCCAAAGATAAGGTTGTTAAAGAGAACTTATCTACCGTGAAAAATTAGTTTAAAAACATTAGTACTAATAGTTTAATATTCAAAATTCTTAAATAAAAGTTGTTACTCACCCAATTTGGTTTTAAATTTTGTTATCGTTTCGTTAAATAGTTGCCAGAAGGTAAGTTGTTCAGTGGCCACAGCAAAGGTAGTCAATGTCCACTTCTGTAAGGCGAGTTGCACATACAACCAACATTCCTTTATACATGTACACGGAAAAGGCGAAGCATATAGCAGCTCAGCCGGTCGTTTTTTTCCATACAAATACAATGAGCAGGTCATTAAATCCTCGAAGAATAGTGTCAATTGGTTTATGAAGGCGCTGCTAGGCTTTGCATTGTCATCCAATGGTACTTTAGGAGCACACAATTCGAATTTGTAAAGTATACACAAATCCAATAGTTTCCACTCAAGCACACCGTGCAATAAGTGGTAGGCGGCAGCATTGCAATCATTGCCTTTACAACTACTGGCGAAATATATCAACTTCCAGGTATCTGCTTCAGTTGTACGATTAACTAAATGACGAATGCTTTCCAAGCTAGGACGCAGAAACGACCACTGATCGTCGGTTATGTGGAGGAGTATCCAATAAAACATATGTGTTACTTCTTTCCTACGTTGACGGTGGTTATATGTGTCATTTGTGTTAAGCGGTTGTCGTACACTAGACCATAGATGTTGAATATGCATACTGGAAAGAAAAACGCAAATGACATTGTGTATATATCCGAGTTCATATGCGTAAATATTTGCATACCATGATGTGCCGATAAGATATTGCACATTATTGTGTCCAAGCAACTGTTTTAAGCCAAATTCAAATTCTGTAAGCGTTAATCCTGCGCTTGCATCACGCCAAGCATACTCAGGGCGCGTCAGCATAAAGCCACTTCTCACAAATCCTTCACTAGCGAATTTAGCGTGGGTAGTATCCTCACCACCACATTGTAATTCAGGTAAGACAGCTTCTTCAACTACACCATCAAATGTCTGTGTTTGCTGTGGTGCCGTTAGTTGACCTTGTGTTGCTTCTATACAAGCGGTACTTAATAAATCATCATCTTCATCGAAATTAAATAGTTCAAAATCCATTAGTTTTATTAAAACAGATAATTGCAAAAATAATTATAATTAAAACACCACAGCACAAAACTAAAACGTAAATAAATAACAGGTCGGCAAAATTTGGCGCTCGAATGAAGTGCGCGTTCAGGAAAAACTCACTAATGACAAGCAATGGAGTATGTTCAAAAACTTATATTTCACAATTTGCAAAAATACACAAAAATGGATTCCACATTTTCATCCTTTATGTTGAAAATGAATATGGCAACTCTGATTTATGATTTGTGAATCTTTCTTTCGCCATTACTACGTTCTACAACGATTTGCGGATAAAATAAAGTTTTATTTATTTTAAAGTCTTTAATAACTTGCAAAATGTCAAAAGCACATCCCCCAGAGTTAAAAAAGTGAGTGTTTAAAACAAATAAAGTTTGTTTTTATTTAAACAGTCGTTTTCTTGTTTATTTTTCATTTACTGAAGATATATGGACAAACGAATGTTGCTAAAATTGAATGGAGGCCGGTCCGTTGCTGGAATTTTGCGTGGTTTCGATCCCTTCATGAATGTAGTGCTCGACGAAACGGTAGAAGAGTGCAAGGATAGTACGCGCAATAACATTGGCATGGTGGTAAGTTATTGAAAACAACGCATGTCGCCTAATTTTCTAAAACCTTTTCTCTCATTTAGGTCATTAGAGGCAATAGCATTGTCATGGTAGAAGCGCTGGATCGAGTATAGTACGATGATAAAAGCTTAGCCATTCCTCATCTTAATTTATATTTATAACAAATAAAAGTGAAATTAAATATCTGGAAAATTTTCGACTTATTTATTTGATAATACTAACAGAGAAGCTACCGTACTCCATGGCTAATTTCAAATCTGTTCCCATGACAGTCGGGTCTGCGTAACCGGAATGGACCCAGATCTTTATCCGGTCAAGGACAGTCAACTCGCCAAATTGTTGCATAGCTTGTAAAGTCCACATATATAAAGCTATATATTTATGAACTAATTTAATAAATGAAAGGCACTTTTGTATTCCTTTAACTATCCACATTTACAAAAGCCATGAAGGAAATTTGGTCCCCATAATTCGTCTATTTGTATTATGGGCATTAGAAATATTCTAAGATGTTTAATCACCTTTGAACTTCATAAAATTATTTGAAAGGTTTCGCACTGATGTCAATTATAAAAAGTTATTGTTTGTATTTTTTTTTGTTTTTATTCACGTAAACAAAGGTTTTCTCTAAATTAAAGCGGTATGACAACTTTGCGCAAACCACATAGTTTTTACCCTCTATTTTGCGTATTTTTATTATTAAATTACTTGGAAATGACAATAGGTCCCGACAGCTTCGCCGCATCACGTTGTTTGCTCACGATTTGGTTTGCAATACGATCCAAGTCACGCTGACCAATGGGTGTCAATCTACGACCACCATCGGGGTGCTTTTCAATAAGGCGGGCATGCTCCAAGGATTGCAAAGCCTTGCGTGCAGCACCGTCAGCGGCCCGACAGAAGTGTGATGGATGCACACCATTACGTTTACGGCCACCGTAGATCTTTGTAATGGAACCAACACCAGCTGGACTGCGATGGTACAAATGACGCAAGATTGATGCACAACGAATGTAGAACCAATCAGGGTCCGATGGAGCCAATTCCTTGAATTTAGCGGTCTTAATGATGTCCATTTGATCGGGCACCTTCAATTTACCAGTCCTATCGGTAGGAAGAAAACATAAAAAATGAGGTTAGTATATTTCTTGTCACAAAAGATACACAATTGAACACTTACTTCTTCAAGAAGACGGCTACAGCCTTAACAACGGCATGTTGATCAATATCCTTTACTGTAACGCCGGGCATCTGTTAAAAAGAATAACAAGTTTACAATTAATTTACTTGTAATCACGTTGCACATATGACTCCTAACAAGACGCCAAACGACAACACACATCTCTTTAAAACTTCACATTTTATATATACGTTGCCACCACAATTACACTAAATTAATGTACACATGTAAGTGAAAGGCATAGATAAATTTTTCTTTGAGGAATTGCATTCAAATTTGGAAAAAATTGTAAAAATTGAATAATTTTGTGAAAAGTTGACAGTAACATTACCTTGCGTGACAAAGTGAACCGGAAGAAAGGACATATTGAGTTAAGTTAGCTGCTTTTATTTTGTGACAGCGATTTTTTGACATTTGCCAATGAGGGTGTTGCCATTTAACGCTTACAAGTTATTGTGAATAGTCACCATATTTAATTAACTTTAAAAATTAACAAAAAAATTGTATTTGTCGTAAATATTTATTTTTACCATAATTACGTACTTATTTAAGTACGAGTACATTTTCATAAATATGGATAATTATGATTTACTTAGTGCAATCATATTTTTTCCACCAGTCAGCAAACATTTTAACTTTGGCGATACTATTTTGTTCCTTTTGTGGTTTGCGCCATTTCTTCGCATCCAACTCTAGCATTCCACCAATAATTTCCTGAAGACAAAAAAAAAACTGATTTTACTAAAGAATTTTAAAAACATAAATATTATCTTACCAATGCAAAATTTTGAGGAAATCTATCTTCATCCTCAATGACATGCGCAAACCCTGAGCCCATACCAAAATTGACCCAAAAATAAGGCAATCCTTTGGGTATACAATTTCGTAAACCTTTACCGTCACGACCCAACGATACCAATTGCTTATTAACACTCCATTCCAGCTCCGATTCTTCGACAGCTTTTTTGAAGTAAAATGGTGCCATTTCTGCCTGTTCATCCGGTATCGGTACACAGTGTATACTCAAATGCGGTCGTCTTGATAGACGAGTAGCAATTTCAAAAAATACGACATCCTTTTTTTGCGCTTCAAACATTCGCGTAAGCGCTTTGCGAAAATCGTTCACTTCGGACCATGTATCTTCATCCAACTGAGTGCAGCAACTAATATGCTGTGTTGTGCTAATAATACTATGACCCGATTGCATGCCTATATGCCATGGCAAAGCAAGATACACCTGTGCACCCAAAGATACGATTAGGCTTTTATCCATTTTGGGTGAATCGAAGCAATATCTACAGTTATCAAGTTGTGCGCTAAGGCGTTCATGCTCTGTAATTGCACGCTGCATTTCCCTTCGATCTGTGGACGATTGTGATACATCCTTTCGCACTTCATCAGCAAATATGTCGTCCAAATCATCATTGGGATTCTTGTGTTTCCCTGCAATTTTAGCAAACTCCAGATTAGCATCACTGGCACTCGTATATTTCTCACGTTCAAACTGTCCCAAATATATTTTAAATCGTTAATAAAACTTATTTTATGAATTAAATTAGATTTTCTTACCATTTGTTTAATATCATATTTGTCATCATCCGGAAAATATCGCATGCGTTCACCATCTTTATGTGTCTCAAGGCGCTTTTGCTTTTTGCGAGCATTACGCCCACCATATAATTCACGTTCATCCACAGCTCGTGATGCTTGCGACAATGGTCGTGTGTTACCACGTTCGTCAGTACGTGTCAGCAACACATGCTCTTCTTCGTTGCGATTTCGCAATTTACTATTATCCGCGGCGGATTGCGTAAGTTTTTGCTCTTTGAAGGCAGCACGCTCTTTCCTCGCTTTCTCTAATTGTAACTTCAACTCTGCGGCTAATTCGTCGTTGCCCATAATTTCCGCTTTCAATAATTTCGCGCCCAGTTCATTCATTTGTTGGTCAGTTAAAAATTTTGTTCTCAAGTTCGGCTTCTCTACTTCTTCCTCTTCACCTCCACTACTTTCAGAGCTGTAAATAGACATGTTTGCCGAAACTTTCTTTTCAGATAGTAAATCATCTGTTCTTTTCTGCCAGTTCCGTGGTACATCCCGACCGCTGGCTCTATTGGATGTTGATGCGAAAGTTTTTGCAAGTCGTTCATCGTCACTATCGTCATCAATGTCTACGTTTGGCTTTTTAAAACCCGGTAAGCCAGTGCCTGTGGTTTTCCAATATGGATTTAGTTCTCGAGTGCTCTTAGCCGGATCATAAGCTTCATAATTTTGTTTCTCAGTAGATGAAGTATCTTTTTTCTCCTTACTGAAAGTTTTCAGAAGTAACGGATCTGTCATCCAGCTATCACGCGACACTGGGACTGTAGAAGAGGTAGTTTGAGACGGTTTTTCAACCCATTTTTCCAGTTCATCGCTATCACTATCATCATGATTTCTTTTTTTATTAGATGCTTTTCTGTTTTTTTCATCGGAAAAACATTTTTCAGCTTCACTGCGTTTTCTTTTAAGTTCCCGTTTTAACCTTTTGGGTTCGTTTTCTTCAGACGAACTGCTACTATCAGTAGTTGTAGAGTCCGAATCCGAAGATGATGTTGATGAGCTTTCTCTGCTTTTTTTCTTTTTTGAACTGGACTTTCCTGATTTCTTCTTTTCGCCGTCCGAAGAACTGTCATCACTTGGCATATCCCACGAATCTGAACCTGAGGACGAATATTCCTTTTTCTTCTTCTTCCTTTTCTTCTTTTTAGAAGAACTGCTTGGTTCGCCATCTGACGAACTATCATCACTGTCTACCTCTGAGGTGTCTGGATCCGACTCAGAAGATGAGTACCTTTTACTCTTTTTACCGTGCTTTCCTTTTTTCTTAGACTTTTTTGCTTTAGCCTTTTCCTTTTTCTTTTTTGATCTTTTTGATTCACTAACTTTTTTACCAAGCTTGTCAATTTTTGCGGCTACTGTAGGCAACATCCAATTGCTTTCGCCACGCAATTCCTGGTCGGCTTCACGTCTAAGCCTTTGTTCCCGTCGCAACTTGGCCTTTCGAAAGAAAACATATACATAAATATCTCTGCACATATTTAGAGTATACGACGTATGTAAACATTTACCTGATCAAGCATTTGATCTCGCGCCTCCCGGAGCTGTTGGCGTATACGCTCCTTTTCTCTTGCGCTTTCAAACTTGACAAAGTCCATATTTATATTATATTAAATATTTGATCAACTTATTTTTGTTTTCTCACAGAAACTACAAAAATTATAGATTTCCTGATTATTGTAGAGCGCGACTTCCAATTACCATTTATGAGATGTCAAAATCTAGCGAAAATCAGCTGTTCAACATCTATTCACAATTGTTATAATATTATCATAAATATTAAAATTGGAATTATAATTTTTTCCCAGTAGCCGAAAATCGTTTTACTGCTTCATTGTGAATAGCTATATTATTACAAATAAAGTTATCTTTGATGACCAACTCCTTGCATTGTAATTTGTATACTCTCCATCAGGATTGAAAATGCCGCTGTACGAAACTGTAATGCAGGAGAAGCCACCAGTAGTCTTGGACATTGGAACTGCCTACACAAAGTATGTAATTACTTGCTTCAATGTAAAATGTAAGTGACGTCATTCTACTTTTCCCGCAGACTTGGCTTTGCAGCAGAAGCTTATCCACGTAAAATTATACCTTCAGAGGTAATATTGTCTAGCAATGGAAAAACTAAAGATTTGTTGGATTATGATAGTAACACTGAGCTATATGACCAATTCGTAGACTTTTTGCAAATGATATTCTTCAAGTAAGTAAGCTAAATATTTATTCCACCAATTTTAATATCATCACAACTTTAGGCACTTGCTGGTTATACCAAAGGAACGTAAAATCGTCATCGTCGAAAATGTGCTTGGACAAACAATAATACGCGAGACACTTGCGCGTGTGCTTTTTCGTCACTTTGAAGTATCCTCTATCATGTTTGTGCCTTTACATATGGCTGCACTAGCTACTCTAGCTGTCCCCACCGGTATTGTTGTTGACATGGGCTATACCGAAACAACTGTGATGCCAGTTTACTCACGCGTTCAAATACTGCAAGCCTTTCAAGATCAAGCATATGGTGGTCGCGCCATACATGCGGAAATAAAGCGGCAACTTTTGGAAGCTGGTGTTAATGGGAAACATCTCACTGAATCCATATTGGAGGATATTAAAGTGCGTACTTGTTTTGTCACAAATTTTGAACGTGCAAAGGCATACCGCAAAGGTCAACCACCGGCTGCACCACCTGATCTGGAATATCTCATTAATGGCGAAGAGATTATTGTAATACCGGGCACATTACGCGAAACCGTTTTTGAAATAATGTTTGAAGAAAATAACGATCGGGACAGTCTACCACATTTAATATTACGTGCCATTCTCAGCTGTCCAGTGGACGTGCGGCGAGCACTAATCGAAAGTATTTTTGTAGTTGGTGGTAGCGCTATTATTATGGGCCTGCTGTCACGTCTGCGAGCCGAAATGCAGTATTTAGCGGAAAAGGATGAAGAGTACAAGCAGAAATTGTGCGGTGATATAAAATTCAAGTTCCATAAAACCATTGGACGCGAGAATTTCACAGCCTGGTTGGGTGGCTCACTTTGCGGCGGCACTGATCTCATACAAACACATTCGCTTACTAAAGAGGCTTATGTAAAGACTGATCGTGTGCCTGATTGGATCAACTTGTCAGATAAGCGGGCAACGGCATAACATTGTAAAAAAGGTGAAGTAAATCTGATGCGGTTAAATTATTAATGGATTGGCATTGGTAACCTAGTGTTAATAAAATCATATAATTAAATTTAAGTATATGCTCTTACTTTAATTTTTTAATAAAATCATATAATTAAATTTAAGTATTTGCTTTTACTTTAATTTTAATTGTTTTTAATTAGCTAGCTTGAGCCTTATCTCCTTTAATTTATTATTATTTGTAACGACTAGTTTGTACAAATCCCACATTAAATGTATACAAATAACTAATTTAATAAAAAATACTTTCACGCTAACCCAGTAAAAAGAAATCAATTTCAGTACCTTCTTAATGTGCCTTTTATAAGTACTTTTTCCTTTCCCAAATTAATTGTAAGTATTGGGCTCATAAACCATGCCCTTATTTTGATTATTACGGCGATGGCGTTTGTTGAGGTTGCGAACGACTTTTCATCTTATTTTCCTCTTCGGTAAGCGCTTGCATATTTCGCGTTCGCGTCGCCTTGTCGTCGTTCTTGTGGTTAGCAAAGTGTACGCGCAACTCTGTTGCCAAACGAAAAGCACTGGGACATAATTCACATTTATAAACATTTTCACCGAGGTGTGTGCGTAAATGCTTGATTAGATCGTTGCTTTGGGCAAAGGCTCGTTCACAGTATTTACATTTGTAGGGCTTTTCACCCGTGTGCGTGCGCATATGACGACGCTGGTGATCCATGCACACAAAACTATAGTGGTAGAAGAATTTATGTTAAAAATAAGTTTAGTACAAGAGTTTCGCACGCCAACTCACCGCATCTCACAATATTCACATTTGTGTGGTTTTTCACCATTATGATACATTTTGTGTTTTTTTAATTGATATCCTTTACCAAATGCATTGCCGCAAATATCACATACATGTGGTTTGATCTGTAGATGCACTGCTTTGTGTGAAGCTAAATCGCTGAGACAGGGGAACTTCTTCGGGCAGTCAGGGCACTCATATCGCTTAACACCAGTGTGTCGTAATAAATGTTGTTTCAAATTGCTGTTCACAAAAAGAATATTTAAATGATTTATGTTTAATATGTATATGTATATATATGCATATAAATTTACCTGGAACTACTAAATGCTTTTCCACATTCAGAACACAAGTACGGCTGCTCTCCTGTATGTGTGCGCATGTGATCCTTCAGGGTGCTCGATTGCTGAAAACCTGTAGACAATCATAAATTGCATTGAACGCTGTTAAAATACTCAGAATGGTAAATTATACTCTTTTTGCAATATTCGCAAGAGTAGGGCTTAGGTGTCACTTCCGAATTTTCTACACCATGCTGCAGTCGTTTGTGTCTTGTCAATGTGCGCTGTGAGCCATACTTCATATCACACAAATCACAATCGTAGTTCGGTGCGGGTAAGGCATTTAATTCTTCTGTGTTCTCAATATGTGTTTCTTTATGTTTTTGTAACGTTTCCTCTTTTTTGAAGCGTGCTCCACATATATCGCATTTTAAACTTAAATTCTGAGAGTCCTTTTCTGAATTTAAATTTTTTTGTCCATCCGTTTTTTTATGACGTCTGAAATGTCTTAGCAAGTAGCGACGTGTAGCGAAGGACTTCATACATTGTGTGCAGGTATGCAAAGACCTATATAGAAGTATTAAAATCATTCAAATACGGATCTGTTTACTTATACATACGGATCTTTGGAAATATTGGCTCTGATTGTCGTTTTGTGTAAATCATTTGCTGTCAATTTATCCTCTTCACTATCAACATCCTCATGACTTGAGACTTCATCGCTGGTGGTTGTGGTTTCTGCTGCTGCTATTGGTGTTTCAATTTCGACTTTAATTTGTGTTGAAACAAGTTGCTCGTTTGGTTCTGAGGCTTCACAAACAGTATAACCAGAAGTATATAAATCATCATCACTTATCTCTCTTTTGAGATAGACACTAATGTTTTTCGACTCATCTTTATTTATTTTAATTATTTCAGCAATGCTCTGAAGTGGATCATCCGCATTTAAAGATGTTATTCCATCATTTGGAGTTTCAATAGTGTCTAGCACCGGTTCCGGTAGTGTAAACACTTTTGTTTCCGAAACAATCTCTGTTATAGGTTTCAAATCAATATATCGCTTAGCTAGCCACTCTTGCAATTGGTTTTCGGATTGTATGCACATCTGTTGAAAGCGATACACACTCAGCAGTTGCTGTAGGCATATACGGCATATGTGCTGTGGCAGCTCCTCGCTTAAGTTTAGTTGTAGTTGTGGCATAGTTTTTGCTAGCAGATCTGCAATGCGCATTGTACCATATTCAGCTACGGTGGTAAAGATAGATTGCAATTGTTGTTCTGCAGCTTCATTGGTGGAAGCGGAAAAAGAGTTCGCTTCAGGCACTTCGTACATGCAAGTACGACAAAGACATTCGAAATGTAACTCACTTTTTGTGTCCATTGCTGCACATTACAATAATTTGTGTAATTTGCTAACACAGGGCTTGGTAAACATCAATTTGAATTTAACAAAATTATTTATTGCATATAATTCGCGTCAATTGTTAAAAGTAATAAAAATAGAAGACGATAACTTAAACCATTCAAAACACAACTAATTTCAGGTAACCCACAGGGTTGTATTCAATAGTGCAGAAAGAAAATATTTACAAAAATTTAGAAAAGAGTTATTAAAAAAACATAAAAAACGTAAAAAGAAAACTTAAAAAGGCGTTAAAACAAATATTGTGCAAAAATTTATAATAGAACGTTGTAAAAAATATATAAAAAAATGTATATAATATAAATGTATATAATATAAATATATAAAAATACCTATATAAAAGAATTACATTCATTAAAACAAAAAGTACATGTGAAAACATATTCAAAAAATAAAAAAAAATATACAACCACATAAAAAATGACAATAAAAAGGTAATTTAAAAAACGACTAAAAATAATAATTAAAAAATATAATGAATAAATACAATAATAAGAGTTGAATTAGAATAATAATAATTAAATAAACTAAAAATAATAACAACAATAAAAAATAAAAACAAAATAATAAGAAAGGAAAATAATAATTTAAAATAATAATTATAAAATATATTTATTATAAAATACCAAAATAATAATAAAAAATGTAATATATAACAATAATAATGTTAAAATGTAATATACGAAAACTAATACTTAGAAAAATATATTTGAGAAAAAAATTTACAATATTGTATATTTTTTAAATGCAAACGCGAAGCATTAAAAATATTCATTTATATTTGTAGTATTAGAATTTTTCCAATGGTTATTCTCTTTATTGGTATTTTACTCCAATTTTACATTGCAACAACAAAAATATTAATTAATAAAAAAGTATTGACCTTATGTACTGGGTTCTTCTTGTGATTTATTTTTTCTGGGCTGTCGAGATCGCTTCTTCCTCCCCGCATCATCTACAAAATTGTATATTCAGACGTATGCTAATTAATTTTTAATATATACCGACCTTCCGCTTCATCTTCTTGAATGGTACTCAATGTAGTATTAGGCGAGTTTTTAGACTCTTTCGAGCGCCGCTTAGATGCGCGTTCACTACCAACTGAGCTCGCAACACTCACCAAATCATCGTCATTCTCCTCCTAATTAGAAGATATGAGAAATAAAGTTTAATGTGAACAATAACCGATATTCGTATTCTTGTACGTACTTTGTCCTTGACCGAGCTACGCGTCACACGGCGTTTCGGTGCACCAGAAACATTACTTAAGTGCGATGAAATCGATTCAACATCATCACTATCCGGCACGGTAGAACGCGAGCTGCGCCGCTTACTGACCCGCTTATTTGTGGGGGATGATATTGAATCGCCACTACGCAAACCTTCAACGGTTGCATTTTTGATAAGTGCTGCCGACTTCTCCATAATAGCCAATTGAGTGCGTGTCAAACGTCGCGCTGACGAGTATAATGCCGCTTCAGTTGCAGTCTTATTGGACTTTGAAGTTTCGTCAGTTTCATGCTCGTGCTCTTCCAATGGTTGTGTTTCATCTAGATTTTCCGTATTAACACTCATTCTTCGCGTTGTGCGCCGCAGGCTTCGAGGTGTACCAACTTCAGTAGTAGACTCTCCTTCTGCCGCTGCAGCGGGAGCAGCAGCTGCTATATTACTGTGTCGTGTACGCCTGCTGCTCGGTGTAGTTGGTTGCTCAGAAACGCTGCTTGATACTGAAGAACGACGTTTTCGTTTCGCTTGTGACGCCTGTTCACCACTGCTCACAATGGAAGAATCCAATTCGCTCTCGACCGAATTCAATCGTAAACGTGAACGTGTACGCGTCGATGGTGAGTCCACCACAGGTGTATTTTCGTTGATGGCATCGAGCAAATTTGAACGACGCCGAGTAACAATTGTGGCCGGCGGTGGTACTGAAGTACCGCGTCCAGTCCGCACAGGCGTACTACTTTTGGCCATTTCATCGACATCATGTGGTACTGATACTCCCCGACTGCTGCGACGAGTGCGCGGCGTACTAGGCTGGGCAGCGCTCTCTTCATTAGGTTGTACAGAGCTAGCGCGAGTGCGACGTCGACTTTCACTTATTTTCGGCGTGTGTGCCGCCGCTTCTTGTACTTGTTGTTCAGTGGTCTGCGGTGGCATTGAAATACCACGTGTATGACGACGCGGGGTACTAACCTCGTCAAGCGGTGTGTTAATCGTTGATTCCACCTGAGCTGGCGGTACAGAAGTACCACGAAGGCTGTATCGGTTACGCGTAGGAGTGGACGATAGCTTTTCTGTCTCATTTTCTTCTAACCGTGAGCTTATACGTGTACGTTTAAAAGAAACCGTTTCAATTGATGTTTGCGTTGAATTCAATGACTTTTCTGTGGGCTCAGGGGATTCGCGTGCTGTTTTTTGTTTTTCAATATGCGCCATTTGGCCATCTTGTTTTTCTTCGAGGAGCTGCAGCTGCGCTGCTTGTGTTGATTTTTGTTGACTTTCATCTGCTGATAACAGAGTTGTGTTTTCATGTTTACTAGTATCTGCATCCATTATATTCATCCTTTAGTAGTATCTGTATCCATTATATTATCCTTCTCTACCGTCGAAGACATACTTGATTCAGTAGTCTTGTTTGTTGCGTCCACCTCCACTTCTGTTAATTCAGCCTCACTGAGGTCTTCTTCTACTTGCAGTTTAATTTGCTCCTCCTCGTCCTCTAATTCCTCTTTTCCTTCTTCATTTACTGCGTCAGCGACTGGAGTCTCAAGTATTGCTGCTTCTTGTTTTATTTCCTCAGTCTTTTCAGCATTTTCAGAGCCAGATGGTACAGCTACTTCAACTTTAGGTTCGTCGCCGCTTCTCAACTCATCGACTCGCTTTTCAGCAACCTCAGCTATTTGCTTTACGATTCCGGCGGAAGTGCTGGCTACTTCATCTGCTCTCTCCGTTTCCGCCAAGTCTTTAGTTTCAATGCTTTCATTTGTTGTTTCAGCGTCGCAGTAAAAAACATCGTCACCAAGATCTTCATAAACTTCTTTCGAGCTTGCATTATAAGCGCTCACTTTCAACTCCTCAATTAAAATCTCGCCATCATTCTGCGCAATTATGCTCTTGCTGAAGTATGAAGAAGCCAGCTCTAGGTTGGTAGAAGACAGTGTCTGTTCTCCCTCATTGGACTCCTCAAATATAACAGTTTCGCGCCATTTTAACTCTTCGTAATCAGCACAGCTCGAAGCGGCATCCTCAACGACAATGCGGCTTTCACTCTCCACTGATTCGCAAATGCTATGTAGAGATGATTCTTCGCTGGCATCATGGCCAATTGGGATATTGGTGTCCTTTGAGTGCGTTACAGTTGCCGCTCCATCGTTTGCTTGACTTTCGAAATGCTCAATTTCATCCTCAATTACAACGGATACAACTACTTCGGGCTTTCTTGGTGGTATTGGTTCCTCTGCTATTGATGCGTTGTCCTCTTCTTCCTCGACTCTATTACCCGCGCTGCTGTTACTCTCTTCAATAATTTCTATAGACGAACTTGAATTCTCGGTCGCATCTTTGCTAAAAATCTGCTCTTGTTCTTCGTCATCATTTTCGTCTTCTTCTTCTCCATCGTCTCCATACTGGTCTTCGTCGTCATCGCTCTCAGAATCGGAGTCAAATGCTTGATTGCCATGTATATTCGGCGATGACGGAGCGGATGATAAGATAATTACGTCACTGTCACTATCGTTGGCGGCATGTTTAATTCTGTGCTTTTCCACTACCTCGCTTTTATTTCCATACAGACCAACCACATCATTTGAATCTTCGCTATCATCAATATTCACGTCTGTTGTATGCTGCTGCGTCGGCAATCCAAGTGCTGTTGCATATAAGTCACTCTCTGTTTTAGCGGCGACTGAGAAAACATTTCCAGCTTGGACGTTCTGGCTTTGCTGCTCTTTATCACCGCTCGTATCGTTTTGTATTTCCTCTATTGGCTCATCCATGTCCATCACTTCAACTGTTTCCATAACTTTCAAGATCGCTGCCTTATGCTTGTCGCTACCCTCTTCTGGTTTTGTAATGGGTTGTGATTTCACATCGGCACTTGTAAATTCGTATGAACTCATGCCTAGCGTAGTATTGGCCTGTAAATGGTGTACGGCTTTTGGTTGCGCAAACTCGTTAGACGTCTTCAATGGCGTGTGCTTTGCGACTTTTTCAGCTTCTGTTGCAAATACGCTTTCCTCCACACTGAAGCTCCCAACCAATGTGGTGCATTCTGAGAGCTTACCACGGTGTGCTTGTGGCTTTGGGTCTTCAAAGTTTAATTTTGACTGGGTAGCCGCTATTTTCGATGACGAGCTGTATGGCGCAAAGTCGCTGCTGGCTAAAGACATAACTGATGTGATCTGAAAACTCGGTTTGTCCACCGTACAAGTGTTGACCGCTTTTGAGATACCCGAAGAACTCGCGCTTACGTAACCACTGCTTGATTCCTTTTCAATGCCCATTTGCTGCGTAGACTTTTGAGCTTCAGCTGCGTTTTCTTCCTTCTTCTCAGAATCGACTCTTTTCTCTTCTGAATGCACCTGTTTTTCCGGTGTACGACTTTGACTACGTTCGGCTGAGAGACGTGCAAGTGGTTTACGTGGTTGTGGTCCACTAAAACGAAATAATTTCGAAGACGCCGTTTCGAAGGTTAAGCTAATTGATGTGCTAAGTTGCGTTGAAAGCGGCGAACGCACACTGTCTATTAGCAAAGAATTATTACGTGAGGACAAGGGTGAGTAGAAATCTTCTTCTTCGTCGTCATCCTCGTCTCCTCCGGAATTGTTATTACATTTGGAAGTATTGGACTCCACAGAGACGGCACGTGCAACTGATTTGAGTTTCGCTGGAGAGTGTGGAACAGATGGTGGTCTCTCATGCCGCACCTCAATGAGCAATTCATCCACTGCATCGTCGTCAACTATTTCGCTATCTGTTTGCGTTGATTTCTTCGGTTCTTCAGCTATCCTAATTGGTACTTCTTCACTTCTGGCAGGCTCTTCGTCGTCTACCGCTGTTGTGGTTACTACCCGTCGTTTGTGGACAGCTTCATCGTAATCTTTATGAATTTTAAGGGATCTTACTTTTTCTTCTTGTGGCATTGAAATGTCTAGCATCTTAACTGGCGTGTCTTCTTCTTCCACTATATCGGCGACCGGTAATTTGAAACGTAAATTTTTACTTTCGTCCATTGCTGTGTGCAATTCTTTGCGCGCACTCTGCGCACGCATACTTCTCTCTGGCGTATTACTGGTCTTCAGTATGCTGTGCAGCTCCGAGGTGGCTGACAAATTACCACGACTTTCATCACAAGTCACCATATGTCGCCGCGGTGTACTCAGCGGCTGCATGAGATAATCCGTAGTAGCGACGACAGTCGGCTCACTCACTTTCGCTTGCATATCGTCAGCGCCCTTCAGAGTCGAAACCGTGTGCTGTCAGCTGTTGCGCCGCTTTGTTCATCTGCATGAAGTGTCCCAAATCATCCACGATTTCCTGACCCAGCAGACGCCGACGTTTACGGGGTTGCGCCGTCGTATTCAACATAATATTCGGCAACTCTTCCGTCGCGTCAGCTTGTTCTAGCTCGCGCTCTACCAGCGTACGCTTTTCGGTCAGCCTGTACGGCTGCGGATATGAAACGCCAGTCTGCGCAGATAGTTCTAACGGTAAATGACAAGTGTCTACTTGTGGTTTACGCAGGAATGGCGCATTATTCGCACTTAGCAGTGAGTTAAGTGGCGCGTCATTGCGTTCACGGCGTTCATCATCAATTTCACCCCAATAATAAGTGGCAAAGTGTGCGCTCAAAGCGGAGCTGTGGTAGATGCCACCTAGCAAATTATTGGCATTTTGCTTAATCAATTGGCAGCTTAGCGGCACAGGTGAACGATTGTCCGTTTCCTTTTTCTTGATTTTATTCTTAATGCGAAAGTAGACATCGGTCAAACCTTGCGTCACAGGCGCCATTGTTGTATTGAAAGCGGACAGCACCAAGTTTGGCGTGTCAGTGTTACCTGCAATGCTACTCTCATTGCCGTAGTGACTTCGTAACGTCTTTGTACGCGACAGTTCATCCATATAGGAAACAGCTTCAATATATTTGGACTTTTGCAGCAGGTAAACGAAATGCAAGTTTTCGGCGCCATGTGTTTTGCTGCTACGCAATATGCGCTGCACCAATTGTCCTTCTCGCTCATTGAGCGCCAAATCTCGTATGACGCCGTACTTACCGGCGCAGAGACAACATTTGAAGAAGAGCTCCAACAGTGTGTCTTCCTGGTTGGTGCGCGCAAAATGAAAAGCTTCTGAAATGAGCTCATTTGCAAGCAGAGTCTTCAATTTGAGTACGGGCGAAATGAGTGTGGGACGTGCCTCGAGGATTCGCAAGGCAAAATGTGCGGCATTCTGCGTTAACAATGATTCGATGAGTAGTTCTAGCATCCACTGGCTATACGTTTGATTGTTGTTGAAGGGCGATATGAACTCATCGACTGCGGGCTGAATGCGGTTGGAGAAAGGTGAAATAAATTAAAAACCCTATTTTCTTGTTATTATTGTATCGGCTATCTAAAACCCTATTTGGGTATCAAATTTAAGTTAGATGCCATCGAATTCGTTTAAAGAGACGCTTAGGATACATGCTGTTTCGTAGGTTCGGACCATACGGAGAGGACTGTTGGATAAATGGGTTATATTGGACATGCAAAGAATTCGTTGAATACATGCGGGCACTCATTGCATGCAGGCTGTATATTTGGTATGTCAGTGTCGATTCTGGTTAGGTAGAAGTTTAACCTGTTACAATATCTAGTATAGAAGTTGTGCAAGGGTCATTCTATATTCGCGTGGCAACTCGAGCTCATCGTTTGCACTAGGAGGGAGTAGGTGAAGGTGTTAATGGCTTGTTTGAAACTAATTTCGTTCATATTCTGATCAGCATATTGTCCTATGTTATCGACGTTATCAAGAAATTAACTATTGATAGTCCCAGAAGGCGGTTCGGTTCCAAGCAAATGGCCACAAGGATGATTTATTCGAAAGTAACCTGTTGTCTTTTTAACGGTTTCCTAGTCCCTGTTTGGGTGGTAAGGATAGAATGGATGTCGTCGACGTCATCTAACGGAAGGCCCAAGAAACGTGCCGTTTCGACGGGGTCGGATCAAAGGGAGAGGGGTGTTAGGTCAGAGGGGTTAGTAAGGCATGCAAAGAGTTTCGAGATGTAGAAATTAAACAGAAGCGGGGAGAGGACACCACTCTATGTTTAATACTTCTGAATTTAGAATTTTTGATAATTGACGACCGCACAGGTAGTTCATGGTCCACCTTTTCAGTCCTGGAATGAGCGTAGTTTTTCGATGTTCTCAAGTACCGTTGTGTGATTGACAGTCTAACGCTACGAGGATCGTCCTCTTTTCGAAAGTTTGCTAGGCTTAGGTGGTGTGTGAAGGTCGGGAGTAGCTAGGCCTCAAGTGTCTTCACTGCAGGGTAGAGGAGAGTTTTCGGAAAATAAGACTCCCTTTTGTTGGCGGGTTTCCCAGGTCCCGGTAGTGGCACCACTCTTCCGACTTCCCCTACATCGGGTATTTGAAGAGTGGTCAGCGACAGGTTGAGAACCTTGGTAAGGTAGCTGACTTCTGTCGAGCCTAGGTGCTTTAACATCAGCATGTTGGTTCCATCAGGGCCAATGGATTTTGACGATTTCGATTTTTTTAATGACACTCTGCACCCCATCTGTGAAAGAAAATGGTGCGCAGTCTTTTGGCATTTTGCGCAGCCGTCGGGTAAGATATCGTTTGCCTTTATCTACCGAAGTGTGAGTTGCCGGTTAAAATAGCTCGCGCACTTCTTCGGGTCCAAAGAAGCATGACCATTGAATTGAATTTCAACTCGATCATCATGTCTCTTCGTATTAGACAAACGCTTGACAGTTATTCAAAGAGTGGAGAGATCACAGGACTTCAAGTGCTCGAACCATTTTGTCCGCTTATGCTGCGATCACCTTGCGGAATCGACGTTCGCCAACAATTACGTCCGTAGGAATGGATAGAGCAGTGAAGGTGTTCTCGGTAAATTCTGTGAAGCCGATTTAGCTTTGTTAAAGTTAACGAAGGTCCACAGAAATGAAGTCGGAAGGTTTGTCGATCGGGATAATTATAGGCAGATGGTCTATGCGAGAGTTAGCACAGGTCGCCAGGTTATGCTATTTATCAGACCACCTACGAAAGTAACCTAGCAGACACAACTTTAAGGGGAGTGCATCGTGTTTTGTAACCGGAAGGCGCCATATCGGTTAATTTCGTTGATCTCTTAGGTTATAACATTAATTTTAATTAAATCTAAACGCCACAAAAAATATATTGGCCGACCGATTCGAGATCATTGCTGCCATTGCACTTACCTGAAATAAGCCATGGTCCAAATTCCAAAGCGATTGCACCGTCTTAATCAATGTGGCAGTTAGCTTGAAAACGCTTGGGAATTTTACAAAGCTCTCGACTATTTCTTTATGCGCTTGCTCGTCAATGGTCATGTGTAAGTCCAAAAAGAAGTACAACAAAATCGCACATTTACTTTCAAATTCTAGTTCAGGCACAAGCATAACACGTAGCATTGCCTCTATGGATGGTGGTGGGTACAGGCCAGTGCCACCATTCTCCAGCCAACACTCGCGCAAACCATCGCTCTTACATTCATGTGATATAAGTGCATCGATGAAAAGCAGACGACAACTTCCAGTCTTCTTTGAGATGAAATTTTCATTACTACGTGCGAAGAATTCGCGTCTACGTGCATAGAGATTCTGCAAATCATCGTAGGGATATTGTATGGCGTTTGTGTTAGACTGATTAGCCTTGTAGACAACTTTGTTCTTGCCATACGGTTTGTATAAGCTAAAATTATTACGATTTTGCTGCATTTCTGGTAGTAAACCAATGTTTAGCAACCAGAGCAACACATCTTGATACTCGGAAGCCATTTTTAATGATTTGTGTTGCGTTTCGAGCTTGTGGTAAACTGGTATAAATATATTAATTGCATTATATTTTGTATTTAATGTTTTTTTTTTTTGATTCTCACCGTTTTCGGGTATATAGCGTTTGCCTGTGGTTAGTACCTCATTGAGCAAATCGCCTAGCCGTTTCAGCTGGCGAGTCAAAAAGCCTAACTCTCTCTGCTCACGTTGATCCAATGGAAAACCGGCAAAATCGAATAGACCCTTTGAAAGGTCATTGCAACGTGCCTTAATGTCAGTTGCTCGTTTCCAGATCCAATCGGTGAGTGTAGACAGCGAAATGCCTGTGGTGGCTGTGAAGTTGCAACCCATGAAACTGCCATCTGCCCAACATTTAGCACAATCGCGAAGAAGACTGAAACAGTTGTGTTCCAAAGCGACAGATAGAATCGTCTCAAAGATAGCGAGCTATGAATACAAAATAGATACTTTGAAATTAATATACATACATATGTACATTTGTTATGTTGGGGTTTTAAATTAGAATTTTACAATTTATTTATTATTATACCAGTTTTTATATCCTGAATAGAGTGCCAACACTCAGAAGGAAACGTCGAAGGCCTTTAAAAACAAATATATAGATGATCAGCATGACGAGCTGAGTAGATTTATGCATGTCAGTCTCTCTAGATATAGTATCTATCAATATCCTTATATCGAGATACCCAGGGTGACTGATATTGTTAGATACGTTTGTGTGCTATTGAAAGTTATTTAGTTTTAGTGTTTACATACCCGCGAGAAAGTGGAATCCACATTAAGTTCGGAAAATTGCGGTAATAATCGTGTACGCAGAATCTCTCTAAAATACATCTCCGGCTCAAGAAAAATACTCGAATTACTAGCACGCAACATATTGATGATTTTATTTTGTGCACCAATCCAGGTGTAGCCAAGTGAGCTGTCCGGCAGTAAGAGTAGACAATCTGGAAGTATAAAGAAAAAATTAAATACAATTCGATAAAAAAAAGTCTTAGGCATATACAATGTACATAGTTAGCGAAAAAGAGAGGGTGAGACCGGAAACAGATCCTGTCAGGCCCGTATTTCCTCTAACAATTCAGTTCAATCATCCCCGGACCTGGGTTTTTTTTTTGGCCCTACACATAGTAATCATACTCACCGAAACTAAGCGAATTGGGATAGAAGTGCTCTTCAAAGCGCTGCAACGAATTGAAATGCGCCACAGTGCTAGGATTAAGAAAAGCGCTAAGCGCACATTGCCGCCCACTCAATACGTAACCCGCTAAATAACTGGGACATTTCTGATTCGTTATACTAAATGGCATTTCCTCTTTATACCATTGATTCAAATCAAATATAAGTAACTTATTTTTCTCCTCTTGCGTGGAAAACCAGGTGAGCGCACATAAGCAATAACCATCTTCCTCTGTTTGTGTCGTATTAAGATTTACACCATTATTATGCAGATTGGCATTTTGAATTTTATTAATTGGCTGGCAACCAATGGCAATACTTTTGCTGGTCTCCAACGGTAGTTGTAAACGTATTGTACCTGTTAGGAATGTCTAAAAATAGCTGGTTTAGATGTGTTTACATTATTATATTACGCTTTAGTTACCTCGAAATAGTAGAAACCATCCTTTTCCGCCAAACGTTTCTCATAAATTAGCGTATGCAATACCGCGGTCAAACTGTCGCCATCCTCGTGCATTGCCCACACATAAAGGCAATGCCGTGGATCATCCAAAGGTTCTAGATAGGATAACTTTACTACTGGGGCGATTGCTTGTTGTGGTTGTGGCGTGGCTACGTGTATTATCTGCATTTCAGCCAAATCGTAAAAAGCCAAACGTCCATCTTCCAGGCCGATGGCCAGACCCAGGGACAAGTCGATGGGCAGTAAGCATTGAACAGTGCATGGAGTGTCGATGACTTTATAGAAAGAATGGGCAGAAATGGTACTACTTCAATAAAGAGTTACGAATAAGTAAAACGTAAGGTATTATCCTAATGATTTAAGTTTATTAATTCCTAAAATTTATTTTAAAAAATATATCCATATACATATTTCATACATTCATTTATATCAGGTTAGTTTTTTTATTTTTTTTTATTATTTTCCTTTGTTTATTGTTATTTTTTTCAATGTATGCAAAAATTTTACATAATATAATAAATATATTACTTTAGGAGCATTTAAAAAAAAATATTTTTTATTAATACTTCCCATTTTGACTTACGTCAACTCATCAAAACTTAACTGACATTTATTGCAAATGCAACCCTGAGGACAATTTTCATATTTTAATAGTGTGGCCTTTGCGCGTTTATATAGCTACTACCTTGTAACGATACTACTACTACCTTACAAGAACACATTGAAAAATTTTTATATCAAATATTAAAAGTCGTAGTAAAAGATAATTAATTAATTTAAATTAAAAAAAAAATATTACATTGACTTTTTTTCAAATAAAATGTTTAATTTATTTATTATAACAAAGAATATTGAAATTAAAATGTCTACTACTTTTTAAATTTACTACCTTTTTCAAATACATTTTGCAATATGTACTATACTTTTTACAATGTAGCGCATTAAAGCACTGTCAGCGGCAAATTAATGAAAAAAATTGAGACTAGTGACAAAATTTGTGATTGTGCGTGCAGAGTGTAATGTAGTTGTTTTAAGTTAAAAAAAAGTTAATACTTCAAGGTGTAAAATATAAAAAATTTAGCTCTACAAACAAAGCGTTCAATAATTCTAAGCTGTGTTGTTATAAAAAGTACGCATAGCGTACAAAAATATCCAAGCGTTGCCGCAGCGGTGCAGGAAAAATATATACGTATATTCAACAGTGGCGCCACTTCTGAGAGGGCATCATCAATTTCTACTATTATTTTGTTAGGGGATGCCTGGCTGCTAGTGGCGGCAGTGCGACAATAACCGACCATGCCAGCAGCTACAAAGTTGTAAAGGTGTGTTTCTATGAGTTTTTATACGCGTTGTTGCTGCTGCGATTCTGCGTGTGTGTTTAAAATTTATATTTTTCTTTGTGAGAAGCCAAATTGCTGGGCACAATATTAAAAATTTAAGAAAGTTAATATTTTTCGTTATGTTAGACGCAGCATGAAAAAACATCGACAATGATAAATAAAATATTTATAAAACGTCTTTTAATTACCGAAGTTTTGACATCAAAAGCAAACTTAAATATTTCTATTTTCATTATTTATTTTCTTAAGTATTTTTTTTTTTTTTTTTTGTAAAATTTACTGATATATTTTATGTGAAGGATTTTATATATTTTTTTCTTAACTAAATTATAAAATATTTGGTTATGTTTATTTATATTGTAGAAAATAATAGTATGTAGTTGTAAACTTGGCAATAACCGGTGTCTAGGTCAATATAGAAAAAAAAGAAGAATTCTGCATGCGCACAGCACATTAAGTCACACAAACATTTGCAAATGACCCAGCAGTTTGGCTTCGAAAACAAACAATTAAAATGGCAGACAATTTCTCACTACAATTTAGACTTATTTCCTTCATTACGTTTAAAAGCAGTTTCAAAGCTATACCTAATAATGAAAATATTAAAACAATTTTTTTTTTCACTAATTACGCTTTCAAGTGTTCACGTAAAAACTTTGGCATATTTTTGGAGAAAAAGTTAAACAAGCATACACACATAAAACAGCCAATTGTACCGATTACCTGCTGAATTGTATTAGTAGTATGGGGCCGGTCACAGAGTCAGAAAAACAACAACATGACTATACGCACAAAGTCAATGAAATGCAAAAATTTTTGCCTTACTTGGAACAACGTATTACAAATACAACATTACCAGAAGAAAACACCGAAGAATTGCAGAAATTGAAAATACTACAGCGAGTATTATGTGGACAAGAAGCTGTAGATGACAGGTATAAACAAATGCAGCATGGAAACACGCTATTTTGATTACTATTACATCTTTTAATAAATATTACAGTTTGACACTTGAAGAACTGGACAAATATGCAGTTTTACTACACAACGATAAAACAAAAGCATTGGCGCCGAAGTCGGCGCTGGCGCTGACGGCAACAGCGGCGTTTGATAGGAATAGTCATGGTGATAAGGTGTGTAAATGAAAAATATTGCAATTTATTTAATATGCAGAAGTATTTTAAATTTTTTACACAAGCAACTATTTAATTTTAATAAAATATACAATCGATATATACTTTAGTTCAAATATTTATAGTACCTATGCAAGAATTTTAATTTTGTATGGTACATTACAGCCCATCACTTTGAGCCAGGCAGAGAAGTGTGGACATGAGAATGAGAACAATGCGGCCAGTAAGGAAAACGTGGAGACTTCAGAACGCACTAGCTCCGAAACAACTACAAAGGAAGTTGAAAATAAAGTAGCAGTGAATGAAGAAAGTTTAATTCAAACTCAGGATAAATGTAAAAAAAATAATGAAGCAACCGGCAAGGAAAATAAATGCTGCGAAGCCTTTGAATCAGTTAACAAAAATATTGAAAATGCTGATGAAACGTTGCAAAACCAAACTAAAAGTAAATCAAAAAGTTTTAAAGAAGATACTATAACTGTAGCACACGAGAAGCTAATAAAGGAAAATGGGCCAGAAAGTACTGACAAATTGACAAATGATTGCGCAAAATTCGATGAAATTGGCGAAAATACATTAATTAATAAGGAAAATGATGTTTTGAAGCCTGAAGCTATCAGTAAATTAGAAACCTCCGATGCATTTAATAAAATTAAGGAAACCGTTAAAGAAAGTGAAGAAGGGGAAAATCCAATTGAACAAAAGAAACTTATAACGGAAGACGTTGAAGAATTGGAATATGAAGGTATTGAATTAATAAAAATTCCTGAAGAAACTGTAGAAGATGAAATGATTTTACCTGACTCAGCTGATGAAGGAGAATATGTGGGACACAATAGTGATGATGAGGAAGATAAGGAAAGTAAGCATGCCGAAGAGGCGGGTATTGAGGGAGAAGAGGATGAAGAGGAGCTTATCAACTGCGGAGGTGAAAACAGCGTCGACAAAATCCAAGACGAAAACAAGAAGGATTCAGTGCAAGTTGGCAAAAGTAAACATAGCATTACGGAAGGTTTGAAGGAACCACTTGTAAATGATAACGAAGATAGTACATTTGAACAAGTGCGTACGGTACAACCGCAGGTTGATGAAGGCAGCGATACGCCTACATGTAGCACAGAGGAAAATACTTCACATGTAGAGTTCGCAATAGAAATTCACACCCAGATAGATAATGCGTCAGAGTTGGAAGAAACAATCCATATTGACGATCCACTTGGACAAGTGGACAGCACACTAGAAGCGGTTAATCTGCAAATAAGTCCGGGAACCGAGGCAACGTCTACTGTAAATAGTGTGGAAGTTACTCAAGCTGTTTTGTCCGGCGTTAAAAATGCATTCACAAGCCCTGACGATAATGATGATGACGATGTAGAAATCATCGAATCGCGCAATTCACCTATTTGTTTGGATACAGACGATGAAGATGAGACGCAAGTCGGTAAGCTGCTTGTCGATCCTAATAGGAATACAACTATAACTCAACCGTTTAATGACAAGAAAAATGCTAACAAAGAAAAACGCATTCAAGGAAACAAAACAACTTCACAATTGCCTCCCACAATTAAAACAACTAAATCTATTACAGAGACCATAAACTTACTTGACAGTTCCGATGAGGACGAGGTGAACAGCAGCAACGTAAATCGACGAAGCAATCGTCGTATCATCATGCCAACAGTTACCAGATCGGTTAAAATACCGGCGGTTACTGCAGGCAAAAAGCGCACACTATTGCCAATGTCACAAGCGCCGAAATCACTAAAAGTTAATCAAGTTTGTGCGCGCGGTTCGACAACTACAGCTGGTCGCACATTGCCCTCCAATTCAACCGCGACTGCTGGAGGTGCCCAAAACACACCTAGGAGTGTTATACTTTTCCCGCCTACCTTCAAGCCTACACCTCAGTCAAACTTTTTAAATGCAGTAAATTTACTACCGGCCGCTGCTACCACAGGCGATAATCCGCCCGCTTTCGCCGCAACACTTTCAAACAAAAATATTATCATACCAAATGCTTTCTATGCTAACCGACGGACTACCAACTCTAAGAAGGAAGAGGATGACGCATCTACACAGGGCACCTCATCGACATCGACAGGTTCTAAAACGTCGCCAATACTGATTACACAACAAGTAGGGCGCAGAGTATATCGCGAATGGTTGGAAGAATTCATCGAGAATTTTGCCGACCCGCAACAGATCGTTTCACACTCGTGCCTGGTACTACTGCAAACTGCACTCAAGTACAAAGTATTCCTGCGCATCAAAGACCTGCGTATTGCCCTTAATAACAAAGCCTACACATCCAATGGTACTGCGGACGCGCAGCTTAGGCGTGAAATGTACAATGTATTTTACTTGAATGACTGTCGATTATCGGGAGAAGGTATGCGTTTTTGTACAGCAGCCTGTACACAAATTGGCAACAATGTCACATTAATGACAGATGCGCGTACCGGTCGTATAACGCTGCGCACGAGCAGCTATGAAGAGCTGGTAGCCAAATATGGCGGTACAAACGACGTGATCGACGATAAGAAGAAACGAAATAAGTATGATGAGGAATACACACCAGCCAAATACTACGAAAAAAAAGTGGAAGAAAGTAATACTGGTCAGGGAGAACGACGAAAATCGTTGCGACAACACCGTACACGTTGTTACGATGAAACCTTTTTATATGAGCCAGAGGAAGCGGATGATGATGAAACGCCTACCGCTGAAAAGAAAGCTGCCACTGACAAACGGAGACAAGATGAGCAGATGATGGCTTTGGTGCAGCGTAAGGCGGAAGAGAAACGTCTGGAGGCGAAACGACAACGTGAGCAACAAGTCAAATCCTTTGAAAGTGCCTACTTAGAAATGTTTGCCAAATCATTGCGTGGGAAAAATGGGAAAACAGCAGCTGCAATGACTAGTGGTAAATTTTATGGTGACCTATATAAAAAATATTATAAATAAAAATAATTTCTTTTTCAGGTGTTTCGTCGCAAAGTCGAAGTAAAAATGTTTTCACTGATTTCACAAGTACCTCCACCAACAGTCAAATTGTCATCGATGGCGACAATGAACAGGGCCTTGAAGATGACGAACCACGTTCACATCGCATATACAAAGTAGTACCAACCCGTTTATTAGCTGCACCGAAGCGCATCGAAAGGCCCACTATCGTCATTGAGGATGAAGATGCGCCCCGACCGAAACGTGGTCGGCCGCGCAAGCAGGATCTCACCAATGTAAAAATGCAACCAAAGCAAAGCGAGCCAGAGCTAATTACTTGCGATAGTACATCTGGTGATTCGACTAGCATTGATGATGAACTACTAATTCAACCGGATGAAAAAGTGCCTAAAAATGTTGACGCTAATTGGCATGCAGGCAGCGATTGGTGCAAGCTTTGTAATAAACGTTTTCCACGCACAGTATCGCACTACGTCAATGAACATCCGGATAGTGAAGTGTTCATTTCACGTCTACCAAAAGCAGTTTTGGCACGCGTGCGCAAACAAGGCGGCCAAATTTTGGAGATGCGTCCCTATATGAATGGCCAGGAACAATATGCAGCGGAATGTGTATTTTGCAACAAGACATGCTGCTTCAAGATACCATATTGGTATCAACATTATTCGATGCATACTGGCGAATACGCTTTTCGTTGCAGTGGTTGCAATACACGCAAAACAACCCGTTCCGCAATGATGGGGCACATAAATCAACCTTGTAGAAAACGTGGAAAACTACTCGAAGACTATATATATAATGCACGCGCCAGACAAATTGAAATGCGCGTTTGCAAGATATGTAATTATATGCAGTTAAATCGGCGCAATGTGATGAAACATTTACGCACTCAGCATGGTCTAACGCCGTTACCGGCAAAACATATCGACAGTGTAATCTTACTGCGCTTACCTCACACGGAAATGGACAAAGTTCACGTGGAGAACGAGTTGATGGATCTAAGCAGCGGTGCCGATGAAAACAGTAGTCAGATGGCAATGACTTTTAATTACGATAATTTCAACGATGTGGGCCAGACCGGATTCTGGGACGATGGCGATCCGGATCCGGATGACTTGTCCTATATGATTTGCGGTATGCTAGACGTGGAGCTTAAGCATAGTGACGAATAAACGCTGAATGTTAAAAGCATTATTTTATCATATCAACATCTCATCGCGTTCTGGTTTATATTCATATATGGTCATATGCCATTGAACATTTAATTTCAATTGAATTTTTTGTTTACTTACAAATTTTCTTTTTCTAATTAGTTTACTCTATCTGCTATTGATAGTTTGTAGATTTAAAAGATCTACACACAGTTCAACATATAGAATTTAAGGTATTTTGACTTCCAAAAGTAGCATTACATTATATATTTTTTTTTCTCCTATGGTTAAATAACACAAATTAAAGAAGTAAAATTTACTGTTTAAATGATTTAAGTTTAAAAAATAAATGAAATTTGTGTGGCTTATTTTAAGTTTAATAAATATTAAGAAATATTTTTTAATAATAGTGGTTTGAATATAATTTGGAAAAATGTTCTATGCAGTAATTTTTTAAGACTTACCCTCTACTTGTAATCCAAAGTGTACACCATCATTACGCGCACGTTGAAAAGACCGATGTATCTCGGCAAGCGGCAAATTATAATCCGATATCTGACATTCCGTTATTTCATCAGTTAATTGTCTATTTGGCCCTTTCATACGCTCATCACATGCGTTCAATATTTTGTTAATATTCAAATCCAATAATATAATAACACCTTCCTCACTGCCAACGGCAAGGCAACCATCGAAATTTTGCAATAGCGACCGTCGACAACAATTTTCACTTATAAAAGCTGCGGCGGTTATATGTAGTGGCAGTTCTATGCAGCTCAGCACTCGACTATGCTCTATGGAATATATTGCTATAAAGCTACAACCCCGTCCGGATGTACGAAAACATTCCAAACATACAGCCAAAAGAACATTTTCGTTAGTTTGCGGAAATAATTCCTCTACACATCGAATATAACAGCTGTCATAGCCTCGTATTTCCACAAACCCGTAGGTAGCAATACTTTGTCCAGTACGTAGCGCTCTAATTTCTAATTCATTGCCATTAGATAGCCAACACCATGTACCGCGTTTTATAATCCCTCCTTGTTGTGGCGCTGTATACAGAAACAATCGTTAATAGCTGCATTAGGAAACTGTAACAAATCTAAGCCAATATTTACCTGAACAATCTTCTTCAGACACTACGTCGCTATCGTTCTGTTCCAACTGTTTTTGCTCTTGGTGCTGTGCAGTGCTCGGAAGTGGCACTCGAGACGAGAATTTGACAGTGCGTCCACCATCTACTGCTATTTCGTACCACTCCATATGTAACAACTTCACAATTTATTAATCTCAATTTAAATTATGCGAATTTATGCAAACCTTATTACTTTTAACAGATTTTTGTTAAAAAAAACTTATCTTCAGCCGAGCTGATTTCATATGGAATTTATGTTTTTTACTCCTATTTCGTATTCCGTGCCGGCTGTGTATGTTCAATGATCGCAAACATTTCAAATGACATTTCAGATTGGCGCTACAAAATACAGGGTTGCTTACCAGAGAAAGTTTTTTGTATTGAAAAATGTAAACATATTTAAAATTCCAAATAATGCATAAAATATGTGAAAATTTAATTAATGCTAATATCTTTTCAAAGCGACGTCACGATTAAATTATTTATACATATATTTTTATAAACCTCTTGTAACATTCTGCAGCTGTCAAGATACAACTACGAGTTGCGTATGTGTCAAAAGGGAGTAGTCCTTTATCGACATTTCAACCACTTTAAAACCCTGTATTGCACAAGGTAGGACAGGCTTGCTGTGTTCTTCTGCATAGAAATTTCAACAATTTAATTTAGCACATTTGTTTTAAAGTCTGATCTCTTTTATGAAAAATTTATTAAAGAGAATTTTTGCATGAAGAAGATGTTTTACTAAATCACACGTTGAAGGTTAAATCCATTTGAATAAATAACAAAGTACGCCGGTGAAGGATTTGTAGCAGGTACACGCGCAAAGGCAAAAAGAAGCAAAATCAAAGAATATAAAAGGCGGCGGTGTGGTGGTGAGGAAGGAGTATCCGAAAGACGAAATTCGCATACCGCACACATCAGGCATTTCCATACAGTTTCAAAGGGAAACAAAATTTTGCAAAGGTTGTATGTGTGTGGTGTGCCGATATACGAGACTTGAAATATCTGTGAGTATATATGAAATTCCAAAAGACGGTTGCAGCATGCATTAATTTAGTGGTTAATACGTATTCATAGATCAGTTGAAAATAAGTAATTGATCATTGACAGTGGCGGATACGAGAGACTAAAATGACACAACGTGGAAATGTAGCTGCCCTTGGGGAAGAGCTTGCGCAGGCCGTGGAGTTAATAATGCGCCCAGATACAGCTCAGCAGTCACGTATGGAAGCATACATGGCTTGTGAAAGGTTTAAAGAGGAATCGCCTTTATGTGCTCAAGTTGGGCTTTATTTAGCCAGCGGACAACAATTTGGTCAAAACGTGAAACACTTTGGTCTACAATTAATGGAATACACTATTAAATTTAAGTGGAATAGCATTTCGCATGAAGAAAAACTCTTCATAAAGGAGAACGCTATGAAACTTTTACACTATGGCGTAGGCCCTGCGGAAGATGTGAGTTTAGCGCATTTAAAAGATGCGGTATCACGTATTATTGTGGAAATGATAAAAAGAGAATGGCCACAGCAATGGACAACACTACTATCTGAATTATCCGATGCTTGCAATAAAGGTGAACCTCAAACTGAACTAGTGCTTTTGGTTTTTCTTCGCCTTGTAGAAGATGTTGCATTACTTCAGACAATTGAATCAAACCAACGGCGTAAGGATATGTATCAGGCGTTAACTAACAACATGAACGACATATTCGAATTTTTCCAACGACTTATAGAATTGCATGTTACGAAATTCCGCGAAGCTACTGCCGTAGGCAACTTTCAAAAAGCGAATGCCCATGGACGAGTGGTGGAAGTGGTATTACTCACACTAACTGGATTCGTGGAATGGGTTTCGATGAACCATATAACTTCAAATAATTGTAAACTACTGCAAATACTTTGCATTTTGTTAAACGATAAAGCATTCCAATGTAACGCAGCCGAATGCCTCTCACAAATCACTAATCGCAAAGGTCAGGTGAAAGAACGAAAACCGCTGCTGATGTTGTTCGGCGAAGAACCAATGCGTTATATTTTTACGGCCAGTCAAATGCTTCCAGATGCTGCCAACGCTACTGCTTTGGAGCAAAACCACAACTTTTTAAAGAAACTTCTAAATATGCTGAGCGGTTTGGGCCAACAAATGGTTGTACTTTGGGGTAAGGAAGATGGCAACATACAGCGACCACCAAACTTTGAAATATTTCTCGAATGTTTACTATTACTTTCAAGCCATCATTCCCTTACCGTTGCGCATGGTGCCACACTTATTTGGAATGTGCTGTTAAAACACGATGCCATTTCCAAAGATGCTACCGTGGTTCCTTACATTCCAAAATTGATAGCCGTTATAGGTCCGCGTATTATCAAAACTTTATACCCCAGCTCACGAACTCTACCCACTACAGTTTCGACAGCAGCATACATTTGCTTAGAATATGATAGCGAAGAGGAATTCGCCGTTTTCTACTACCGCTGCCGCACCGACTTTCTGGAGGTTTTTCGTCAAGCAACGCTTATTCAGCCTATCGTCACTTTTACATATTGTGAGCAGTGGCTCAATGCACGTTTGTCCAAAGCACATACTGAACGAAACAACGTAAATTGTTCTGTTCAAGACCCTGTCTACCTGGAATGGGAGGCGCTGGTATGTGTTATTGATGGTGTTCTTAGTCGTATACTGCTGGTGTCGGAGCGGCCTTCAGTACAATCGGGTTTGCGTTTACTGGAGGAATGTCTGAAAGTAGAAACCAGCAATCCATTGATACTATCCATACTGCTTTCATGTATTTCAGCGCTTTTCGTATTCCTTAGTATGTCGTCGTGTCAGATAACGCCAAATAATTGCGTAGCCATGAGTGGCGTATCTTTGTTGCCACGTGTGCTGGAGCGCATATTCCAAGCACTTGTTTTTCGTGATTCCACCGAACCGAATATAGACACGACACGAGCGCAAGCCATTAAAAATTTACGACGTCATGCCGCCTCGTTGATGGTAAAGCTGGGTCACAAGTATCCACTGCTACTGTTACCGGTTTTCGATCAGATCGACTCACATGTGCGGGTACTGCTTGAAGATCCACGGCAAGCGATTAATAAAATGGAACGTACTACGCTACAGGAGGCGCTTTTGTTGATATCAAACCACTTTTGCGATTACGAGCGACAGACTGTATTTGTGGCAAACATAATGAAGGACACACTACCACATTGGCCAACATTCGCAGAGGTTTTCAAATCGCCGTACACATTTATACAGTTCGTGGGACTGGATAAACCAGCGGTAACGCCAATTCAATCGGATCCCCTCAGTTTGAATCGGGGCCACATGCTGGACGCTCTAAACGTTGTATTGGCTGTTATTAAACGTTGCACTTGGCCTGACGATCCAGATCGTGCGTCTCGTGGTGGTTTCGTAGTTGGCTTCACAGAGCTGGGAAATCCTATTTGCCGCAATCCAGCCACACCGCACGTCATTCCGCTGCTGCCACACATACTTGCGTTAATGCGTGTGCTCAACGAGCTCTACCGTCCGCAAGCCATGGCTTTGCTTTCGGAGGATTTTCGCAATGTCTACACAATGTTGGAGCATGAGAAAAAGATGTTGTTGGGGGTGTGTACACCGCCCGCCGATCCGCTTGATCCAAACGTAAAAAAGATGACTAGTACCGTGGACCGTATACAGCAATTTATGGCATTGCTATATGAGAGTTGTTATCACATGATGGGCTCAGCGGGTCCCTCTCTCGGTCGTGATCTTTATCAACTACAAGGCATTGCTGACGCGTTAATTAACAGCGTGTTCGCATCGTTGGAAGATGTGCCTGACTATCGGCTGCGTCCCATTGTGCGCGTATTTTTTAAACCGTTTGTATATTCTTGCCCACCCGCCTTCTACGACTCGGTGCTAGTGCCAATATTTGCACATTTAGCGCCATTTATGTGCTATCACCTGATGCAGCGCTGGACATACATATCTTCGTTGTACGAATCGGGTCAATTGAATGAGGAGTCAAATGACACGCAAGAGGTGCTGGAAGATATGCTGAATCGTTCTTTGACACGTGAATATTTGGACGTACTGAAAATTGCGCTTGTTGGTGCTGGCACTGACGGTGTTCACGCAGCTGCAAACATAACAGACGTTGCTATGGAGCCGGAGGAGCACTCTATGGATGGCACAACACAATCACGTGCAGCACAATCGGCATTGCTGTCCGATATTATCAGTGACTTGGGCGCTAAACTATTACGCAACGACGCTACGAGCAACTACATACTTATGACACTGATGGCCGCATTATCTTGGCAAGACGGCGCTTGCAGTATGAAAGCAGTAAATGTGATAGCGCCAGTAATGCGCTTCTTGGCGACCAGCGAAATACAGTTAATGGACCAAAACAAAGCAACGACCGCATTCCAAGCCGTGCTACAGGGCCTACAGGTGCATGGCATGCATGATGCCAATCAAGCAGGACTTATAACGCTCGGTGTACAATTCTATGAGCTGCTGCGCCCCAAATTTCCCATACTCAGCGAATTGTTACGTAATATACCAAACGTAAATGCGGCGGATATACAAAAATTCGATGAAAAAGTAAGCGTGGCACCTTTGAAAGGCAACAAAGTGGACAAAGCTAAAAAAGATCTGTTCAAAAAGATGACCGCGCGCCTGGTGGGACGTAGCGTAAATCAAATGTTCAGCCGGCAAATCGAAATTCTGAATCTGCCACCAATGCAGACGCGTGCGCCTAAACCCAACACAGACATTGTCGATATAACGCAAAACTCGGGCATAACACAGCTATTCCGCACAGAAAAGTGACCATCGGAGAAAGCAGCTTTGCATGCAACTAATGAAAAACGTGCGTATTTAAGAGAAGTATTATTTTTTTGCGTGAAATAAAAATAAAAAAATATTCAAACATTTTTATTTTTATTTTTAGCTTGAATTTAAAGACTTTGATGTATGTATAAAATGCTTATGCCGCTCAGAGACTGCGCTACAAATGGATATTTGGTTAAACAATACGTATTAAGTGCATAACCAATAGGGAAACATGGAAACTGGTGCAGCGTAGATTAATATAAAAATATACATACACACTTATATACAACTTGGTGGGGAAGTAAGAGGCCGTTTGGAAATGCGCTAACGCGAAATTCCATCAACTATACCACAAAATGTAGAACGAAATTACTTATTTACCTAGCTACATATGAAATAATTTATAAATTATATATGTAAATGAATATATATGTATATGTATATATACATAAATGATGTTTTTATTTAATTTTCAGTTTTAAAATTGTTTCTATTTGCGAAAATTTGCACTGTTTTTTATGGATATTTTAAAATATTATGTAAGTGATTCTTTAGATATTTTTATTAAGATATTATGAAACGAAGTGAAGTATGAACGAAATAAACGAATTACGTCTAAGCCGAGTGAAGCTTGAATGGTAGATAAAACTTGTTTGGTAATTTGAAAGGAAAAGGCTGAGATACAGTCTCGGATTGGCAAGTAGTTATACCCAAATTAAGTTCTCAAACGAATATCTCTAAATAAACTAAAGCGTATGTTATAGTCACAAATTATCACGTGATACATACGGCCAGTTACTGCGTTTTTGTATACGCATTATCATGTTTATCTTAATGTTACAGAAGAAATAATCAATAAAAAATTATCGTTATTGAGAAATCAAAATTATTTATTTTTTTACACAGCATAGCTATATACAAAAACTATTATGCCCGCTATATTTATTAGATTTATTCGTTGGTTTTGTTATGAACGTTATTACTCGTATAAAAAGAAAAATAGTTAACATTTAGAAAATAGATATGGCAATTTGTTTTGTTTTACATTTCTTTAAAATATACCGTTATATTTAAAATTAAAAAAATTAAGAAATAATAAATATGATGTTGCGAAGGAAATAATCAGGCAAGCATATGTCGTATTTTTAAGTTATTTATATGTATACTTAAATTAAATCTTAAATTCAACAACATAAATATAAAACTTCATAATGAAGCACCGTTTTTTGTTTCTAGGCTTTTTTAAATTAAAACTTTATGCAACTACTTTTTACACGTGCTATTATAATATAAAAATATTCAACATACCATAAATAATAACACTATATTTACATGTTTATTTTTGTTAAATTTTTTACTATATATGTACATATACTCATATATACATATATGCTCACACAAATACATATGTTTTTGTGTTTATCGTTACGTTTTATATTTATATCGAATTATCGATACATTTTGCTCAACTTTCACTTCCGGCTGTCACTAACCATTTGAATGTAGCAAATAAGCTTCGGTGTGATTGAGATGTGAAAAGTGCTTGTAAATATCATTTATACATAAACGTAGTTATTTAATAACAATGTTGAAGACTACACCAACGTTGATAGTTCATGCAGCGAAGGACTGGTTATATTGCTCATATCTAGCGTGCCGGGTATGCCGGGGCTGACTGAGCCGCTAGCCTCACGCGCACTTAACGTCAAACAACCGCCACCGTTTGATAATTGTGGTGGCAACGGCTTGGGTGTGGGTGGTGTTGCTGTTGATGGGCGGATTAGAAACGACGAATTTAGTGCACCCGCTGAGAGTAACGCGTTGAAGCTGCCGTGTGAATGATTTGGTGAGACCGGTGTCACGGAAGTCGGATGTAGTTGCACGCCTAATTGTGTTTGTGTTTGCGATTGTGGTTGTGCATGTGTGTGTGGGTATGTGGCATGCATGTGCGGCCCATAACTCATAAAGTGATGCGTTTGATGCGGACTTAAAAATTGCGCAGGCGGTGTTATGGGCCCAATGTGTGATACCATAGACATATTCAATGGTGGACTCCGATAGCTAATGGTTTTTTCCTTCTGCCAAATAAAAACATTATGGACCATTGCGCCGCCGCAAAATACGATGCCAATGCCGATAAGCACGCTTGTGATAATGGCAGGAGTTGAGTGGAAATGGTTGAATGTGTACAGGATAATGCCTGGAAAGGAAAAACAATTATGAATTTTTACATACATATCAATTATATTGTTCCAAAATGTGCGCCAAATTACCTGTGAGGAAAATTGGTATGGATATAAAGAAACCACCGACAGCACAGGTACGACTCGCACTTGATTTTTCCAAATATTTGTTATCTCTGTAAAAAATGCGAAATACAAAATAAATAGAGTTTCAAACGTGCCATCAACCGTAAGTCCAACTCTTACCTGCCATCAAACATTGGTGATCGCACCAATTTCACAGCGAATAGAAATTGTATTGCACACACCAGCAAACAACATAGATTTAGTGACAGCGAAAGTGCACAGAGCGCTAATGTAACATCGTAGACAATTACAAAATCCTCAGCAGAGCTGCGCGTCAAAGCATCTTCGCGGGCATTCGGTGAAATTTTCAGCAGAAAAATTAACGACAATAGCGCTAATAGCAGGGAAACTGCAAGTGGTATAAGGAGTAAAAGGAAAAATCAAAACAAGCCAATGAATTACAGGTAATTAAGTACAAATGTGGAGTAAAACTACTCTAACATACAGTTACATACATATGTACGTATGCTCTCTTTGATAAAATGAAAGTAACAAAATAGCTAGCTCGGTGAGATCTGATTATAATATTCGCACACCTGTTTAATTTTTTACTTTATTTTGTCTTTTGAATATCTTTCGACGTTAAATCCGATAGTAGTTCTAGTTTTTAATAAGGATATAGTAGCAAAACTTTAATATTTAAAGATTTGAAATTCAAAGGATAAGATTTTTTATGACCAAGGCTTAAGCTAATTTATATGAAAAGCGAGAAAAAATTTAACTTTAGTTACATCGAAACTAGATCTTCTGCAATAATTTAATTTTGAGCGTTCAGTTTATGCAGCAGTTTGCTATAGTGCTCCGATATCTCAAATACTCTGTATATACAGACAGACGAATATGTCTAAATCGACTTAGTTCAGCACGTTGAGCATTTATATGTGTATATGTATGTATGTATACTTTATAGAGTATCCGACATTTCCTTCGAGCCTTAGCCAATAGTTCGGGGTGTAATAAGTTCACATTGTTTTATATGGTGCTGCAAATTTTACCTAAACATAATAGTCCTAGACTCGTTAGCGCTTCTCTCGGTCCAGGTCCATGTTTCGATTGATTTATTAACACACCCGTTGTCAGATTGTGGCAATTACTATAATTATGATTATTATAATGTGCGTTACTATTGTTGTTGTTATTATGATTTGTATTGCTATTTATTGTGCCAGCAGTTGTGTTGTGTGTATTGTTATTGTTGTTGGAAGCTAGAATATGCTGATTTGTATATGTGTGCAAATTATTGCCAATTCCATTCGGTGTCAGCGGTGTAACTGGCGTCGTTGTTGTTGCCGTCGTCGTATTACCAGCGCTTGGTGTTAACGGCGTTAATGTGTTTGTTGTGCCCGCCGATATTGGTGTTGAAGCGATA
This sequence comes from Bactrocera zonata, assembly GCA_037783105.1. NCBI lineage: Eukaryota > Metazoa > Arthropoda > Insecta > Diptera > Tephritidae > Bactrocera > Bactrocera zonata. The sequence continues at coordinate 1,059,527 of JBAWJQ010001700.1, forward strand.
TTTAATAATGTGGGTACGCGTTGACCTCCGTTCGCCGTCGCCGGGGTGTTGGCCGAGGTTTGTAGGGCGTTCTGTGTGGCACTTAAAGTGGAGATATTGAGCGGTTGTTGCGGTCGCAGGTGTATATTGCGGTTAGAGGCCGTTGCAGAGTTGCCATTGTTGGGATTATTACGCAACTGACCATTCGCTGGTCCGCCGCCCACTCCGCCAGCATTTGAGGTGTGTTTTAACATTCTGCGGACTTCGAGATTTTTTTAAGTGGACAGGAGATTAGTTCCGTAGCGTTTTGGCGTTTCCAGTCACATTCTGTTTGGGGTCTAAAGAAGAAAGAGAAAATTTGTTAAAAATAAGATGAATATATACGGGTGTGTAACTTAAAAATAACCTGATACATGAAATCTTCAAAAATTAAAATTTTCTACATGGTTTAGAAAGAGCGACTGAGTCTCCTCCTGATCTTTCGGCTGTGAACTCTCGAAACGCCTAGCATTTTTTGCCAGAGCAATTCCTAAAATGCGCCGAAGACCACACCAGCCGGGTCTTATAACAAGTGTATGGAAAATTGGATGGCATGCATGTATTAACTCAAGGCCCTATTTTGAAGGATTTTTGATGAAAAAATGTGGGATTTATTTGTCAGTCCGAGTCAAATTTGATCAGATGGTAATAACTTATTTTTCGTATGCACCATTAAACATAACTACATACATATGGAAGGCCATTTGAAATTATTGTTAGCGGCAGAATTGCAAAATCACCGAAGCATACTATTCGTACTTGTAAAATCATTTATGATGGTACAAGTAATTATCTCTTCGTCGTTAGATTTTCCGATTAAAGAATTTCGTACATGTTTTTCAACTATAAATTTAAATTTCTATACTAAACATCAACATATTTGTAATTAGCGTGCAACACAATGATTACCTTAAGCCTTAGCTGAGCTTAATAGAAACAAAAATAAAGCAGTTACATTCCTACCTCATACTAGGGTGATTCAAGAAGAACCCGAACTAACAAAAAGTTATCAAAAAAATGTCAAAAATCCTTAATAAAGAACATGTTTTCTATCGCTACCACAACAATAGCAACCATTAGACTCTTACAGGGCTTTGTTGCTGTCGCGACGAAAAATATTCCTGAAGTAATTTGAAGGAACGCTGTCGAGTTCACAGTCCTTGGCCGGATAAAAAGCTGGGTTCTTCCATTTACGTATGCCCGATTATCGTGGTAACGGGACCCATTCTGGCTTTGCAATAACAAATAGAAGTACAGGGTTTGTCCGGAAAGTAATAGGACTGGTTTTCCTCCGCCACCATTGTAATTCGGAGCGTGCACGCACCGACTGGATTCCGTAGAGGGCGTTCCTAGCTAACGAACGAGCGGCTGCTCAGCAGTCGTACGCGATTAAATTCTGTGTGAAACTCGGTAAATCTGCGACAGAGACGTTTGATATGATCAAGCAGGCTTAACCAGATATTATTTTAGCAAGAAGTGATGTGTTTCGGTGGCACCAGGTCTTTTTGAAGGCATCGTCCACCATGAATTTGTTCCTCCTGGACAAACCGTCAGTGCCAAGTTTTACGTGGAAGTCTTCAATAGACGAAAACGAAAGGTCAATCGGGTTCGACAAGACATCGCAGCCGATTGGAAGTTGCACTACGACAACGCCCCGGCTCACACCGCCTTTTTGTGAACAGCTACCTAACCAAGGCCGGTATCCCAACGCTACCGCAGCCGCTCTACAGCCCAGATTTTTTTAAATCGACTCAGTTCTATTACTTTCCGGACAAACCTGTTTCAGACATTTTGTCATCATAGTTATTGCCCGCTTAAATTCATTCTGAGTTCTTTCTGACCACCCTCGCATGCATTTCCGTAATGAAATTCGCGCCAATACAAGCAAAGAAAAAACTGAAGACAATAGTAAATACTTGAGAGCTCCATCCAACACCTAAATATGAATGAACGAGCAAATGATAGCGCCGTGCATGCGCTTTGTATAGTGTACACAAATAGCTTCGTAACTACCTGTTGGCGAGTCTTGCATCGCCTCAACTTTCTTTCTACTCAGCCTAAACGTGATCTTGGCTCAGCCTTGTGCGACCTCTTGCAGCTCGCTTGTTGTTGGTGGTTATTTATGCATTTATTCCGCCAAGACTTTTCTTTTCCAATTGCTTAGCGGATTCTTATTTTCCGCACGTTGTTTTTCCAAGCTTCTTCCCAGCGCTTGCATTATATGCCTCAGCCACAGCGTCCGCATGCTGACGGTCGGTGTTTTGAACTTGGAGAAAATGCAATTTGCCGTTGAGTGTAGGTTTGTACGAGTTGATTGGAGTTGGTGTTGTTTTGTTTTATGTACCATCTCATTTAATGCAAATTTCTTTCACGTGCAATTTGTGCATTTAATTGCATTGCTCGCTTCTCTTCCCATAGTTTCTGTTTTTCTAATTTAGTAAATTTTATTTATTTAATGTATGTATGTATGTGAGATTACAGTTTTATGCAGCTTTGCTCACAACTTCACTAAGGTGTTCTCGCACTAAGTGAGAGTTTAAAAGGGAGTTAAAATATTAAGAATCCTTGGAAAGTTTGAAATGTGAGTGCAAGGATTTCGAAACTTATAAAAACGAAACATTAGCAAGCTACACAATTCGGAGTGCCATTTAAAGTCTACTTTTCAAAGGTTTAGCTCTTTGGAATGTGGTTATCGGATTACCGTCGCACTTAAGTACACTGCATATCCGATCAAGGACCGACGAATCAAAGTATTTCCAAAAACTACGTCAGGAATACTTAAGGCTACTAAAATCTCGATAGCATCATCAATAATTTCGATAAACACCGTTAGAGGCGGAAACCTCAATAAATTCAAAATTATTCTAATGGAGGGCGGCTCTCGGGTGACAATGTTAAACCATTGGTATTAATTCAAGTATGAGAAGGCTTCTCAAAATAGTTTACGGTGGCTCTTCATTTTTCGAATAATATGAGTCGTACACCAGAAATAGAAGAAGCTCGGCGAGCCGGTTCACCGCCAACTTAATAAATAATAAGTGGTTACCAATTCACCGACAATAAAACAGTGTCATTAGTTGCATTAAAACAACATTTCCAATGGCTTATTCAGTAGAACGCTATTTACCCACTAGTTCGCTCGGAAAGTTCTGAACTTTATTCAAGGAACTTATGTAAGACTTTCTCTTTTTCCATAATTTTGCTCTTAAACGTGTTCCCTGGTTAAGTTGCTACTGATGGAAATCACCCTTGCTTTACTGAAAATGTTTCTCGGAGACCAAATGGAGAGAATATATCTCCAGTATTCGCAAATGCTTATCATATTTAGTGCACGAGATACTTTACCTCGAGTCGTTTGAAAATATAATCGGTACAAACAGAATATTTACCATCTGATCAAATCTGTCTCGAACTGGTCCATATACATTTTTTTCCTCCATTGCTACAACCTTTTTTACATTCTCTCCATGACAGTCTGCTCTGTCTGACCAGAACGAACACGGCTTGCTTTCCGGCTAAGGACTGTCAACTTTGCAGCATTCCTTAAAAATAGTTTTGGAATGTTTACTTCCGCTACCACAATAACAACAATAAACCGAAGATTAGAGCATAAGGGAAATATATAAAAACAAAGAGAAAACATGAAGCAAAGTGTAAAAATAATTTTACGAAGCGCATACGATGCTAAAGAACTTATTAAATAAATGCGAAACTTAAAAATTTACCCAAAACTACGAGTAAATGTGCGACTACGCCTTACTTTGTGAGTGAATAGAGCGCGTGCGCGCTGCGCATATCCTCGAAAACGGCCGTTATGAATGCAAGCGTGTTTGACAAGACCCAAACGACGCTACACACCAATTCTCTAAGCATATAAAACATGTACGTATGTAAGTAGGGTATCTACACATGAGTATTTAATTGCCAATGAGGAACTCGAAAGGCACATATGTGTATTACAAGGGTGAATGCTAGCGACTCTCACATTTGGGACGTTGAAATTTCTTATATTTTTTAAATGTTTTATTTGTATTTGTTCGAAACCACAGAGTCTACACAGTGTTTGTCGACGACCGGTGTTTTAGGGGCGGTTTGCGCGTTACGCGAGGGTGGCGACGGTAATGGACAGGTGTTGCTGCTAAACAAAGCTGGAAATACTGAATAAGAACGTGTAAACTGTCTATACAAATGCTACTTTAGTAATACTATATATGTACACACACGTGCTAACTACATAAGGCATAAAAACTATCGTGTTGTGTAGTTTGTGTCCGGAAATTTCGTTTTCTACCGCAGAAACAGAATCGGTTGACTTCGGGTTGTAAAAAACAACAATTTTCGAAGTTAACTAGTTCTCAGTTTTCTGAGAATACTGCGGCCTTCTTTAAGTAGCCGAAGTTAAACTCTCATGAAAGTTAGTCCGTCGAATTAAGACTATAAGACTTGTAAGAGCAGAAGAAGTCAACCAAAACCGCACATCGATTGAGCTGGGAGCTGTAAATGCCGGTATTGGGATAGTTACAAATAGGAAAAAATCACTGACACGATCTAATCAGCCCTAGTTCACTGACTTTTCGTATATAGTGCAGAGTCAGCTCCCTCCAAGGCGTAATAATAAGTCACCTGCACAATATATGATATGGTCACTACGTCACACGCGACAGCAAACGTTGAGTTGCCGGCCTGCCTAATCTATAGGCTTTCTTATATAGTGCAGGGTCGGCCCGGTCTCCAAGGAGAGCGTTATGATTAGTCACCTGCACAATATATGATATGGTCACTACGTCACATTCGATATCTCACCGACCTGGCCAACAGCGCACTAGGCTTTCTTATATAGCGCAGAGCTCGACCGGCCAGCAAAGCGAACGGCATGATTACTCAGTTGCACATCATATGATTTAGTCACTACGTCACATGCGACAGCACACGTTGAGTTGCCGGCCTGCCCAACCAGCATTCCAGGCTTTCTTATATAGCGCAGAGCTGACCGGCCAGCAAAGCGAACGGTATGATTACTCAGTTGCACATCATATGATTTAGTCACTACGTCACATGCGACAGCACACGTTGAGTTGCCGGCCTGCCCAACCAGCATTCCAGGCTTTCTTATATAGTGCAGAGCTGACCGGCCAGCAAAGCGAACGGTATGATTACTCAGTTGCACATCATATGATTTGGTCACTACGTCACACGCGATACCACACGTTGGGTTGCCGGCCTGCCCTGAAATAGCGTGGCCCACTAGCATTTATTTTATGGTGCAGAACCGGCCAGCGGTGCTAAACCTGCCAGAAACATCATTTGATGCAGTCATGTCCTTAGAAGGGACGTACATCTTGGATACCCTACAGTCAGATGGGAGTTTTAATAATTTTAGGAATGTACTTGGGCTTAGTTACCCTAATAATGTTGTATCGAACTACATTTAAGTGTAATTTTTTTATTTTAACATTGATTTTCTTAATTTCATCTCTGCAGTTTTCACTTTGTTGCCGTCACTGGTTAAGTTTTCTTATGGAAAAAAGTTCAATTGCTTCTGAATACTTCAGAGTACAACAATGGTGATGGCATTCTCCTGCGTATCGTGATAATTGTTTTTCCTCATTATTGATACACAGATACATGCATATGTACATAGGTATAAGTAAACAATCATACAAATATTTGTTAAGAATTCCATTGCCAGCAGAATCTATAATCAAAAACTGCTACTCAACTGAATCGCACTCAATAGATGTGTTTGTTGTAGTAGCAAGTGACCGTTGGCCGCTTTGAAAATTCCACCACAGCTTGAGAGATACAAACAAAACATCCGAACGGCGACGCACTTTTGTTTTTATTTTAATGAACCAAAGATGACTGGTTCGACTGGCTGTATCTACTTCTGCCTCTGTTGTGTTGTCTGCTCTTTTCAGTTGAAGAATGTTTATATATTAGTTGTTGTAATTTTTTTTAACCAACACTGTGAGCGCTTTTAAGCTTTGGTCCACTACTAAACGCTTATTGAATGCTGTAATGCTGTTGCAGGGGTATTCCAATGATCTTCGTCGGTATTGAGAACTTGTTTGTGCTGCCGCTGGGAATGTTGAGCATGCGCACTACGAGCTCGCCTAAGAGCGAGCGGCTTTGGACGGCTCTTGCGAACTAGCAAACATGTTTTGATGACGAGGTTTTATGTTTTACAGGTGGGTTGTGTTTTTTTTTGTCTATCTGTATAAATGCTGTAATTTGTTTATGCTGGAAATATTGAATACTTTTTTATTAACAAAATGGCTTTGGCGCTTAGGCATGATGACGTATAAATTTTTGTGTAAAAGTTGTGTGCGCCAAGATGTGTTGATTTGTTTTTTGTTTTAAGGGTTGAAAGAATTTACTTTAAGTTTTAATGCTACAAATAGGTAATTGATATTTCTATATAAACTTAATTTTTAAGTTGCGACATTCAACGGACTATCTGAAACATTCAAGTGTATTCGGTTGAGCTGAAGTTATAATACTCTTCACAGATGAAAAATTTTCCCTGCAAGGACTTGATTTTGTGAGATCAGTTTGTATGGCAGATATATGAAATGACAAATGAAAAGCTTCTTGAGGAAAAACGAAGATTTCTCAAAAACAAACGAGTCCGTGTATATACAGATAGAGATACCGAAAGACGAAGATATTGTTTATGATAAGTATGTGTATACAAATTAGCGTTCTCCCTAACCGATTGCAATATCGAACCACCGGGCGCTTTCTGATATTAGATTTTTAGTTGAGTTTATACTATTTATATATGATGAATTTGGCTTTATGTATGGTAATTATGATTTTATGTAACTTCATTCGTTTATATACATACATATATATTTATATTTACATTTTATTTTATTTTTGACACCTCGTCTAAATTAGCAAATGTAACAATGCAAATGTCAAGTGCCGTGCAAATTGCAGTACTCTTGTCATATTTGTTATTTTTTTTTCTTACAGAACTGTTACAAAAGTTAATCCTTTTCACGCTTCATTAATACGGGCGTCTGCAGTTTGTTTGGCGTTTGTTTACTTACCTGTCGAAGTGCGAGTTCGTGCCTCCTAACGACAGGTAGTTGCTGTCAGTATGTGGATTGCCGCTTATTTCTTGTTTTCACATTTAAAAATTCAATATTGGTGGCTAAATTTATTTTCCATTCACTTAATGCAATTTTTGCTTTTAAATATTTTTGTGCATTTTCCGTTTGAATTCAATTTCAAATTGAATAGGAAATGCAATTACCATACTTGTATATCGATAACATTCAATCACTGCACATCTCAGTTTTTGTGAAACTGCACTGCCATCCTTCGGGTGCACATGGAAGTGTGTTTTCGTTTGCCCAAAAGGCGTTATTTGCGAAAATTAAATTATTTACCTAAAAGTTATTTTAAATCGCGTGCGCGTGTTCAAATGCAGAATAGGTGCGAATGTGTGCGTGCGCGAACCGTTCGCGTCCGTTGGCTATTAGCCGTATCGTGTTGCAAGTAGCCGCTGTACGGAAATATGCGGCCAATTTTTTATTGCGCTTTTTTGTGTTTTGTGTCAGCGAACTGCAGGAAATAACTCTAGGCCGTACGATAGCTCTAAAGAAATCGCACTAGCCATGCCAATGGGCGGCGTGCACATACACCACTACAGAATGAGCGCCCACAACTTCAAACAAATACCAAAATTTACAAAATTCGGCACAAACGAGCGCAAATCGAACATTTTCGAGATTCTCGTAAAACTTCATGTGAGTACCGAACATTTATTTTTGCTGCTTTTGCATTTTTGGCAATTTTTTATATATTTTTTGCAACTTCATGACAACGTATGTAGGTTTGTGCGCGAGATTCTCAGTAGTATCGCCAGAAACCGTCCTTTTACATTCAAAATAAGCGACTGCGCGTATGCTCGTTGCGCGACAATTTCCGACGACGTTCTCAACCTGACTGACTGACTGAGTGGCGAGTGCACAAAGTAAGCGAGACCAAAACCAATGCTAAACAAGTCAAAGCTAAAGGCATACAGTTGAAATGAAATAAGAGGAAAAGACAATTTCAAATGAAATTTGAAAAAGCAAAGGCAAATGCACAAAAGCAAAAGTAAAAGCAAAAACCAAACCTTTGGTAATTGTATCTGCGCGGTGCTGTTGAATGGGAATTTGGACGAAATATATGTACATACTAGACACATATGGACAAGATATACATGAACCTGATCAACCGACAATAACTTATTGCTGCAATGTATTGAAATTGTTGTAGTTGCAGGGCCGCATTCCTCTCCTTGGTATAGACTTGCGGTCGCTGTTGTTGCTGTTGTCTTCCCCTTCGTGGTTTTTGGTGTTGTTGTTTCTGTTACTGCTGCTATCAATTATGCTTGTTTTTGTTGTCGCCGTCGCTATTTGTGGGTCTTTTAGCGCGCTTGTTTGTGGCACGTTCCCTTGCCGGCACCAACACCACCACCATTAACAGCTGGTCGGTCGAGCACATAATGCAAGGAGTAGCCGCCAGTCAACAACAAATAAAACAATGGCTCCTCCACTAGGGCCGTTGCAATAGAAAATGTACGCTTTCGTTCATGTAACCCCTCGTCTGCAGGCGCGCTGCCTTCAGCAACGTAATCATCCAGCCCAGCGCATGTATTCAGGATACTTGCCTTCTCGTAGTGGTGGTTTTCACCTTGTCTGTTATTTAATTTCAAAAATACTCGCGCTCTCGACAACGCGTAGGTCTTACGTATGTTGGCTCTTTCTTCCTTTCAGTTCTTCCGCTCGTCGCAGCATATTTTTTGTTTTGCTTTTTTGTTATTTGGAGATTGCGGACTCAACATTCTTGCAAATGTTGTCGCAACTGGTTAACCAATGCATAGAATATACTGGTAATTGGTTGTGTGGATCTTTGGTGTCTCGATCGTTTGCGGGTTTGGCCGATGATTCCTATCTTTCCAATCGTTTCAGTATGCGATTTTGATTTCATCGTTCTAAGCTACATATTTACATAAGTACTTACGAGTGTTTGTGTTATCATATTCAGCGGTTTTGTGACTCTCACTGCGATTCTGCGTTCTTAGTTCGTTGAGCGTGAATGCCTCAAACTAGTATTTCTTGTAGTTGCTTTGCATTTGATGATCTGTGTGTGCGTCGATTTTGTATACTCTTTCAAAATGCTTGCGGGTGCGCTGTTTACAAACGAAATTACATTCTCTTAATGAAGTCGTCGTTGGAGCTTTTAGCGCAAACGAAAAATAATAGTTTTTTTAGCTCTAGATATGCGTGCGTTTACTCCTTTCTCTTACCTTCATAGTTCGATCGACAAAAGGATGCCAAATACGAGCCTTTTTCGATTACGGATCAGCAGAAGCAAAATGGGCGTCTATCAATAATGAGGAGCGGAATAAGCATTTATTACATGTCATGTAAAATCTATTCGCAGATTCGACATTGTCTACCAAAAGGCTTTTAGAAACGTCAGATTTTCTGTCATTTTAATTATTACAAAAACCATAGTTTGAACCTCTGATTCTTCGATTCTTTGTCACTACCACGTAGGCTTGGTTGTTGTTGTTGTAGCGACAGAATTCTGCCGAGTTGACAGTCCTTGGCCGGATAAAAATCCGGGTCCGTTCCGGTTACGTAGACCCGACTGTCGTGGGAACGAACGTAGGCTTGGTCTGAGCATCCGCCAGTTGCCTCTATCCTATGCGAGGTCAAGCCAGTTGTACATCTCACATCAAGACATGTTTCTATGCGCTTGGTCCTTCCATTGGATATGTGGCCTCTATTGCTTCCGTTGGCCACCCATGGGGCTCGAATCGAAGGCGCTCATACAGCTCATGGTTCCATTTTATTCGTGCTTCCTTATCATGTTCTTGTTTAGACTGCACTGACGGCTCTGTTGTTGTTGTTTTAAAGTATTCCTAGTCCTCGTTATGATGGTTAGGATTACTAAGTTGTCGTCGACGTCATCCAACGGAAGGTCCAAGAACCGTGCTGTTGCGACGGGGTCGGACCAAAGAAAGAGGGGTTGGTGAGGCATGCAAAGAGGTGTCCAGTGTCACGCGCAGACTCATTACACGCAGAACATATGTATATTACATATGTCGGGGTCTATTCTGATTAGGTAGGAGTTTAACTTGCTACAGTATCCAGAACGAAGCTGCGCAAGGGTCACTCTCGCTTCTCGCGGCAACTCGAGCTCTTCGTCTGCAATGTGTGAAGGGGTTTGACTCCAAGTACTCCATTCACTGAAAGGGAGTCGGTGAAGGTGTTGATGGCTCCACTGTGAATGGCGGTCAGCGCTTGTCGGAAGTGAGTTGCGTCCGAAGTCTGGTCGTCGCATTGTCTGATGTCGTCGATGTAGATTTTTATATGTCCAAGAACTGTCAACTTAGACCGAATTCTACCGCTACAAGAACAACATCAAAATCAAGTTCTTGTCTGAAAACTTTTTTATTTGTGAAGAATATTACAAGAATATGTTAGCTTCAGTGTAGCCGAAGTGTTATTGTTTTTGTTTTTCATTTAACTCATAAAAGCGAAAAGGCATGTCTTCTTCACCTTTAAAATAGAAGTAAACTTTATTTTTCAACACAATGTGACACCGTTTATTATATGTATGTAATCTTATATATGTATATATTTTTTCATTTCTAATATTATTTTAGTATTTTTTATACATATTTTTTGTAATGTTTTTATTTAAAATATTCTTTTATGAAAACTTCCCATTCTGTTTTTAGTGAAAATTCTTGCCTTCATTCATATTCCGCTTGTTTATTGTATTTTAATTATAAACTTGCATGTATGTATATGTATATAAGTATATACTTGCTGTATATACACATGTATGCAAGTACTATTTACCTGTACTACATATGTATATGTAGCTAAGTATTTTTGTTAGCTAATAATAGTAGATATTGATATACATAGTTAGTTGATAATTATAAAAGAACATAAGATACACAAGATAACATTCTTAAATAATCAGAATTAATCAATCAAAGTGTACTTTTTTTGTATCATAAAATTTCTTTCATATAATCGTAGTAGTTGTACATAGTAATGTTTATGTATGTGTGTATGCAGTTTGTAGGCTTTCTATATGCTGACCACATTTTCCCTTTTAAGTCTGAATTAAATAATTTTTTGGTTAGATTCTTATGCCGAAATAAATTTGTTCAATTACTTATTTTCATAAACATTATTTGGGTAATTTGGAACCCGGAATTGCTAAAATAAACATTCATACTTTTGTCGAAGGGCACCTATTTTCACAGCGCACCTTAATAATAATAAAATGTAAAATATTGGGGGGAAAAGATGTTAAGTATTGGAATAATTAAAGCAACTGGAATATTAATGCAATATATTATTTAATGCCTTTTTACACTATATGCGTTCAACAGTCAAATTCATGATAAATAACTGTATATTGTAAGATTTTTTTTTAATAATTCAAAACTTTTCTAGATAATAAATTGAATTTTTTATTTAATTTAATATTGTTTTTTTTTTAACAATTTTATTTCTTCTTTTAAACTTATTCTTGAAAAGATAACATTTGAAGTTTGTTATTGCATACATTTTTCATTTTATTTATTAACTTTTTTCAGTTTAATTTTTTCTTTTCTTTTATTTAATATTACCGAATTAATTTCAAAAGAAAAATAGTCTTTTATTTTGCATTTATTTGTTTCTCACCGACAGTTAGTGGGTTCAAAATTTATTTTAAGAGAAATACTTATACAAATTTCATAACGTATTTTTACCAACATTTATACAATCCTTTTCGAATTTAATACAATTGCTATGAATTTGACTATTAAACGCTTTGAAATCGTAATTTACCAAAGTTTAGTAAAAATTATATGTAAATTACTTTATATATCCTTTGTTTACTTGTTTCTATTTTAATATTTATTTTTCTTCTATACCCTCTTATTTCATACCTTCCATGTTTACTTTAGTGTCGCTTTTACTTTTGGTATACATTTTTTTGTAATTTCACGAAATATTGCCGCAGTCCCAAACAAAATATTTTTTTTTTTTTTGTAATTTCTCATGTTTCATGTAGGTTATTTGCTGGGACAATAGTAATTTTCACTTAGTAATTTTTGTTTAGGGTAAAGCGAAGGGGTTTTTATCTAGGCCATCTAGTTAGCAGCAGCAACAGCAGTTGTATTTTGTTTTTGTTGTTCATTTCGTGTTTTTATTAAATAACAATTTCAATTTAAGGATGTTAACTTAAAGATAATTGGTTTAGTGACAATAACCGCTCAACAGCAGCATTTATGTCGCCAAAAGTAGCAATTAGCGCTGCAAAAAATTAAAAAAAAAATTAATTAGACATATAGGTACATAGAAAGAGTATTTATAACATAAACTACTTAATTTATTTAACTCACCTTGCAAGTTGGCCTCCCGATTGGCGAAGCCCATAGCCGCCAGTTGCTCCAGTTGTGACTGATAGCGCACCTCAGGCGGCTGCGTATTGTCAGCCTGCATGCCCACGCCGTTCAACATGCGTGAGACAAAGTCGTTGAAGAGTTGAGCATTCGGTCCGCCGCCGGGTGCCGTAGCGGGACGATTGGTATCGCCACCGCCGCTCGTGGTATTTGTAGTTGAGGTTGTTGTACCGGTGGAACTTTCTGTATTGCCAGGTGGTGGTGGTGGTATACCCAAAGAACCGACCAGACCGGGCGCCGCCGAACGTAATTGCTCCATGCCTTGTTGAATTTGCATAATTGCATTTAGTGCTTCGGGATTGGTCAACATATTCTGTACTTCGGGATTTTGCATTTGATTAAGGAACTGCGGCATCATTTGACGCACCTGCTCCTGCAGTTGTGGATTATTAGCCATTAGAGGGCTGGTGCTGAGCAGACGTGAAGCCATATCGGGATCCTGTGCCATTGCGTCCATCATGGAGCGCGTATAAGGTGCATTTAAGAGATTTTGCATTAACGATGGATTTTCAGACATTTGTTGCATAAGACTCTGCATGGCTGGCGTGTTGAGTACACCGCGTGGCGGCAGATCTGGATTGGCACCAGACGCAGCACCACCACTACCAGCAGTACCAGTAGTATTGCCGCTACCGCCCCATGGATTTGGTAGTGGTTGACGATTCTCAGTGCCTTGCTGCGGATTTATGCCGCCTAAAAGTCAAATTGAAAAATATTAGCATAAAATGTGTGATGTCAAGTGATTTTGGTACTGGTTATGCATACCGCCAGAACTGTCCATTAGACCGGAAAATGGATTGCGTGTAAAAGAATCGCTTGCTGCATTCAACATTGGCTCTTGTATATCGCGGTAAATACGTTGAAGCGCATTGTAACCGCCAGGCACCGATTCCAAATTCGACATTGCACGGTCATGCGAACGCATCAACTCTTGCAACATAGATGGATTGCGTGCTAACTCCATAGTTTGACGTAGCAATTCAGGATTATTTAGCATATGCGATATTTCAGGATTGCGCTGCATTAAGTCCTGCATTTGCGGATTCGAGGTGAAAAGAGTGCGCATTATCTCTGGATTATTCATCATTTGTTGTACGAGTGGGTTATCAAGTACTGAGCGTAACATGTCACCGTTGTTTAACAATTCACTTTGCATGCGCGCCTGCAAATCCATAAAAGACCCAGTGCCTGCGCCCAATGCTTCCATACCAGCCAATCCACCTAATTGGTTAAGACCAAACGGTGTTTGACGTACATCAGCGGCTGGACGAGCGGCAGGTTCTGCTGCCCTTGTAGGTGCTTTGATGACCAGATGAACTGTTAGACCGTCTTTAATGTTGTGAGTCTTTAATGTATCGGTGTCTTTCATAATTTTGCCAGCAAAAATTAGTACCAGCTGTTCGGGTTCAGAGTCGAATTTCTGCGCCACAAGTTGTTTGAACTAAAAAAATATTTTTATGATGATTATTGCGCCATAGAAATTAATCATTATTATCGATTATACGTGTCATAGATGTTAACAGTTTGTTTTCATAATAAACTCGACGATTAGCTACATATGAGATTTCGCACCACGGCAACGGCTGATACAGGACGGACATTTAATCAGCAACCAATATTAGAAACAAAAAGAAGCAAATATAACGATGAAAATTAAAAGCAAAACAAAATTATGTATGCGGTTGCGCCACCGCGTCTACAACTACATTGTTTTGAGTGGTGCAATCATCAATTTCACAAAATTTGTGCACTCTGACAGTATGCCACATCTTTGCGCCAATCACCTGCCAACACGCAAACAAAAGCGACGAGAACATGTACTCATGTAATGCAATAAAACTCAGTAAGTGTCACATGAGAGTTACATGTGGGTATAACGGCTGGCTTTCGAGAAGTCAGCTAAAAAAATATTCAGTTTAAATGTAAGCTCAAAGTACACTCACGTCCTTAATTCCAGAATCTTCATCCACCTCGATTGTTTTCTTCTCCTTCGGTGTTTTAACGTTGACAACGATACGCTTACTATTGCCTCCTTCTGCCATTTTTGTTTAGTTTATGAAGGGTTTTGTAAAGAATTTTTTTCTCAATTTACTTCGATATTAGTTTTAACAAATTACGAGTTTTTTATTTAGCAAAAATGCTGCAAGAATTTTCATAGATTGAAAAATTTTGTCAATTAAAAACTAATTCGTCACTTTCGTATAACACACACACGGAATGAAAAAAATTAACGAAACAGAGTCGCATTTCGTTTGACGATGCCTACCCGATTGGAAAACGTAGAGTTGTATTGGCCAATCGAGTGTTGTAAAATATTATGCAAAAAATATATTTTTATCTTTAAAAAATTTTTGAAACTAATATTTATAAAAGTTTATTAAGTTTATTTTTTTATTGCAACTTTTAAAACAAACACATAAATACAACCACACAGCTTGTGGATGTTAAGAAAATATGCGTTAAAATATTTGAATAACCTGTTAGGTAACTTTAAATTAATTTTTGTTTGTTTTTAATAGTGAAATAAAAAAAATTTATAAATAAAAAATGTAAACTTCTAAATATTCATTAATTAACAAATAACATCAACATTTATCAAATATTTCACTGACACTATATGAGTAATCGATAAATGAATGTCGATTGGAAATATTCCGTCACTTTTCACTGAACACACCTGTCTATTGACAGTAATTTATTTACAACAATGTGTTAAACGGTATATTTTATTCTCGCACGTGTGCCTTAGGAATTTTTTGCTAAAGCTACATTTTGACGAATAGTATTTGTTATTCCTCAATTTAATGGGTTCCACCCGTTTCTTTGTGGCTAATTTGCCACCTAATGCAACTGAGAAACAACTCAATGAAGTTTTTCAGGATTACGGCACAGTTGAACGTGTTGAATTGAAGACCAAGGAGAACCCATTTGAGCCAGAGAACGTGAAAGTGTTAGCGTTTGTAACGCTACAAATTCATCCCAATGATGTAAACAATTGTATGGATTCTCACGAACATTATCTCTAAATAATTTAATTACTTTAAAATTTCGATTGCAGGTGTTGATGCGCTTAATTGGGTAAAAATTCAAGGGGCTAAAATCAAAGTTTCAGTGGCAAAGGAATCGTTTTTGGAACGACTAAAACGTGAACGTGAAGAAGCTGAAAAAGGCAAGACAGCTGATATAAAAGCCACTTGGAATGAAGAGCACACAGAAGCTGTGTTGCCGCGCAGCGCTGAGAACACGCGCAAAAAATTTACGGAGGAAGATTTGACGGCGTTGGAAAATGACGACGAAATCGCAGCAGACTTGTTAATAAGCAAAAAGCGTGCAGCTACGTCATTGTACAATGGAAAGGTAAGACATACAAAAATGCTAGAATTGCAAATTAATGCGTTATGCATTATCTAGATTGTTATACAAAACTACGATGCGGCGCCCTTACACATCATCGAAGGAGTGAAAAAGAAAAAAAAGAAGCCGGATGGAACGGAAACTATTTCGGAACAGAAGCGAAAGAAATCCCAAAATAAAATGACAAAGCAATACAAAGAAAATAAATCCGTCATACAGCAGGCGCTTTCCGGCATGGTATTGAATAAATACATTTTATTTGCCAAATTGAATTAACAAATCCAATAATTACAGGATGCACCTAAATCAAATAAAATCAAATTTAGCGATGCCGAGGAGGAGGATGAGTCAACAAGTCCGAATGATTTAAAACAAAAATCCAAAACAAATATTTTTGGCTCTGATGAAGAAGATGACAATGAAGATAGTGGACAGCTTCAACTAAAGCCAGAACTTTTTGGCAAAAAAGGCGCAAAGCTCATAGAATTGCAAAGCAAACAAAGTCTAGATCCACGTTTCCGCATTAATGCCAAATTTGTCGAAGATGATGAAGAGGAAGATCAGAAACAATCTGATACAGATGCCCGAACTGAGAAAACTAATAAGGAAGCAAGCGACGAAGTAAACGAGCGCAGTTGGCAAATGGGCATATTGGAACAGGTTGTGGGCACCAAAATCGACACCACCGACAATGCGCAAAAAGCTGCGCGTAAGAAGCGCATGCTGCGCTATGATCCATCCAAAGAAGAGCATCAAAAACTGCTACGCACCAGCAACAAAGAAACACAACCAGCGCCCGATGCAGAAGCACAAACAACGGCGGGCAAGAAGAAACAAAAGAAAAAACAAGCAGAAAGTGAAGAGACCACTGTAGCCGACGCAGGACCAGAAGTCTCAAAAGAGGTTTTCTACGTGGTCACCGATACGCTGGCGGAATCGCTCAAAACGCGCGGTGATGGTTTCAGCTTGCTGAATATGTTCGGCAGCGCAGAGGTGCAAGACAAGCGTGCTGATGAGCTGAAAAAAGTATCCGATGCGAAGATATTAGTGAATAAACTGGACAAGAATGCGTTAAATCCTTTCAAATATGACTCCTCATCAGATGAAGAAGGTGAAAACGAACCACCGAAGCAAACTGCGACAGACGGCGGCGCGCAAAAGAAGTCTAAGCAGCAAAATAAAATTTTGTTGGAAAGCTTCTTCATACCCAGAAACGACGCACGATTGAAAGGTAAAGCAGCACGTAAATTTTATTTGTAGACAATATTTCTAATAGCATAACGCTTTTTCTTTTGTAGAAGGCGCTAAATTTTTCCACTACGAGAAGAAGGACGCATCGGAGGAGGACTATGAAGCTGTGCGCAATCGTTTAAAGCTTTTAATTAGAAGTAAAATTAATAAAACTAAGAAAAATTTGGTTGCCAATAGTGGCGTTGGTGGGGTGGGTCGCAAAAGACGAATAAAAGGACGCCATTAATTGGCAACATTTAAAAAAATAGCGTATTTTCATTTCATATTAGCCACTTGCACGCACACGTTCATTTTCCGTTGACGCGCGTGTTCTCTGCCGGCGCTAGCGCAAAATTTCATTTGTCACCTGCACGCAAATGTACTAGGCGCCCATAACCGTGCAGAAGGTGGCTGGCAAATTTGCTTAGCCGAGTCGCGAACCATCTACTATCAGTGCGGCCACCAACCATTACTGCAGCCACGACAACAACCATTTAGCGCTGGGTCACACTGTTATCGCGGCAATTTGCCAAAGCGTGGCAATTATTGCGGCGGCAATATATTGCTGCTATTGGGCAATACGCAGTGCAAAATGCTTAGCTTTTAGTGCTGGAATTGCTTTAATAATTTATTTGGCATTGTTTTTAATTTCTTTTAAGGAATTTGACATTATTTTTCAATTCTTTTAATGAATTTGAAATAATTACAACGAAGATAGCTGTGTATTACTCTAAAATAATAAAAATTGTAATTTTTTAATTTTTTTGTTTTTGCAAATTTGTATATGCACGCATAATTTCAATGGCATGTAATTAATTAAAAAATTTTGAATTATACAAAGAGGGTTGCCATAATTTTACAGTATGAAAAATTTGTTTAAAATTTTACAAAAAACAAAAATTGCAAATATTTTTACGAAATTTGCGCGCAACTGTTTAAGAAGTTTCACTTCCCACTCTTATTGTGAATTCAAACTTAATGCAGCTAAATGCATTTTACAATGTGACATTTTCTTATTTTTATCAATACACACACTTACTTAGTATTTTTAATAAAATACAATGGCACATAAGTTACAAATTGTGGCAAAATAAAATGAGTATTTAAAAGTTTCCGCTCATCCGAGATATTAAAATAGTTAAGTAAATTTTTGGCAACATTTCAAATAAATTGAAATAGCAGCCATTCTTACGACTACACTTATAAAATAATTAAGCACAAAATTCTGTATATAAATATGTGTATGTGAGTGTAAGCCTAAATGGAAATATTTAAATAGTAAAAACTTGCACTTACTGAGTATTACACTAAATTCATTACAACAAAAAAATATTTAATTAAAAATAAAATAATAATAAATTAGAAAAATAAAAATCTCATCGCTTTTGTTCTTTGGCTTCGCTAGCGCTTTGCTTTTGGTTGCTCCTTTTGGCTTGACTTACTTAAATCTATTTTGCTTAATCCGCTAAATGACTGGTTTTGTTTGGTGTTGCTCTTAAGGCACATAATTTTGCTGAGGTCGCCAAGGCTCCTCACTACTTGCTTTCCACTGGCTTCCTGCCTGCCAGCGCCTCAATGGCGACAACGGTGCGCTCAAATAAGGCTAGCAGTCGCTCTTCGCGTGCGTCCATGCGCCGCAGCAGTTCTTCGTCGCGTTTCTCGCGCCGTTTTAAGTACTCGATCAGTTCGTAGTTTGTGCTGTCACCGCCATCGGTGGATGTGGAGAGTTTTCGCTTGCTTTTCGCCGACCCGCCAATGCCATCACCACCGATAACGCTGCTGCAATCGGAAATGTTATCGGTGTCGACTATGACGTCCGGGTGCAGGATGTTGTGGTCGATGCTGTGTGGATAATAGTTTTGGGAACTGAAAGGTAGTGAATAAGAAATTTTTATTGATAAAAAATAAAAATTCGATAAATATAATAAAATACATAGCTAATGGATTTTTATTAGGGATAATAGTATTAGGAATTGAAAGGTAGTAAATATTAGATACATACATATGTATGTATTTAATGAAAAATAAATAATTATCGATAGTTTTTAATCGATATTTATGGTTAAATTGAACAATCGATAATTATCGATAACAAATTATCGATAATTTCTTATAATTAATAGCTTCCGATAATTTTACAATCGATATTTATCGATAAAATTTTAATTATTATTTTAATAATTATCGATAATTTTTATAATTAATAACTTCCGATAATTTTACAATCGATATTTATCGATAAAATTTTAATCGATAAATATCGATATTTTATATGCTGGATAAACGTTTAGTGCTTACCCATTATAATTCGTCTGCATTAACTGTATATCATCTGGGTTGAATTCCCCGTCAGACATAGGTTCAGACCTACAAATAAAAGAGCAATTTAAGAAATATTCACATTTCCAATAAAAAGGTTTAACTCACTTCATGGAGATATTGTTTTCGCCATTGGTCAAAGCCATTGGCCCACTGCCATTGCATTCCTTATCGAAGTGCGGTCGCAGCACATCCTTAATGCCATTAGTGGCATGTGGCACCAACATGCCGTTCACACTGGCCACACCAACACTAACACCCACACTACCACCACCACCTGTTGCACTCCCAACGCCATTGGGTATCTCCGCATCGCCATTCAAGGGCAGCGCACCATTTAACTCGGGCGCATGTGGTGCCGCGCTGCAATTACCGTTCTCCATACTACCAACACTCTCATTAGCCGCACTTTCGCGCATTTCCTGCTCCTTCTGCATGGCCGCATTCATTGCTACCGCCGCGGCCGCAGCTGCTGCAGCCGCTGCCGCGCTGGCGCCACCGGGCAAATGCATAGGCGGACCATCGTCATATAGACCCATACCACCGCCCAAACCGTCGCCCAGCTGCGCTTCCACAAAGTGGTTGGGCAGAAAGCGTTCCATTTTGCTGTTGTTGCTGCTGGAATCAGTGGAGAGGCTTTGCAGGAGACTATGTTGCATGACCGCAGCCGCTTCTTTACCCAAATACGCCACACCCAGCTCAGCAGCCTGACGCCGGCGCTGATAATAGGACAGTTCTTTGTGACTCTTCGCTATCAAAGCCAAGCGTTTGCCATTTGCCGAACCCCAACACTCGCCGCGCTGCTCCTCGATCTCTTTGAAAAGAAACATATACGGCCAATTGCGACGCACATGGCGTTCGGGATTCTTCTTCAGTTGTGTGTAGATCTTTTTCAAATTCTCATAACGATTGCAGCACTGTTTGGCGGAGCGTTTGCGCGCACTAAAGCGATTTAGCACTTCGGCGACCATTTCCCAAACGCTGGCGTGATTCTTGCGATTCGATTGGAAGGCGCTTTGTATGCGCTCCGATTTGACGATATTCAGCAGCGCGATCGATTCCGGCACATTGAAGTAGCTTTCGGGGGTGCGCGGCGCGCGATGGTGGTGGTAGCTGCTGCCGTTGCTGTTGCCGCTACTATTGTGGGTGTGGTTGCTGTTGGCATTACCGTTGCCATTACCATTGCCATTGCTAACAGGTGTCGAAGGTGGTTTGGTATCCTGAAAGAGTAAAAAATCAGTAAAAAAAAAAAAAACATTATTAAGTTTTGTAGGGAGAGTTATAGAGATAGTGTGTCCTGAGTAAAAAGTGCAATTAGAGAAACGAGGAGAAATCTCGGGTTCTAGTGTATGGAACCTCAGAATTAATGTATGTTGTGTAGGTGAATCAGGTGGTTCTGACACTTCAAGCTGATAACTGTAAGAGACCAAGTAGAAATTAAACTCAGAAATACCCAGGTTGAACAGTTTTCGCAGTCACCTGCTTGGAGCTGAACATCAGGAGAACATTTCACCACATTTCGGAGGTAACCAATTTCCGGTAGGCACTGAAACGCCGTTCACAGTGGCGCTATTAACACCTTCATTAACTCCGTCCAAGAGAATGGTGTAATTGGAGTCAAAACCCCAACCCTCGCAGAAACCCTCTCCTTGTGCTCCGCCCTTACCTTTCCTGGTCCTACCGTTAAGTGATTTCGACGACAGCTAATATATGCCTCCCCCCAAACAGGGTTTAGATAAACGCTACCACAACAACAGAACCCCAAACCAACGGACCACTAGGACGCGGATCAAACAAACGCATACCAAAATACTTTGGCTACAAACACTGGACGCAGAGGTTTTAGAAACTAACAGAGGTGGTGTCAAGTAAATTCAGCTTATGACTGAATGGATTTGACTATTACGAATGTATGAATATTGCTCAATCATTCTCTCGACGCAATATATGACGGTGGTACCGGATGGAAGAGTACGTGACGGGAGGAGGTTTACTTCGGATTAAAGCTCCACTCTACCCCATTGTCATGTTCAGGATTACCATGCTTCCTTTGGTTTGACAATTAAGTAATGAGACTGATTTTATTGCTGCGCTTGTGGTAAACCTGTGACCTTCCGTTTCTCTTTTCCCGGCATCCCTCCCCTTTCCATTGATATATGTACCATCGCTCTAGCTTGTTTAGTTCGCCTTCTGCGTCAAGTTGAGTAGACGTGTGTTTGTAGTGCTCGTCAGGAAAATGGAAAAAGGAAATCAAGAGCAACGCGTCGCGATAAATTTGCGCCAGATTGTGCGAAACAGCTTCGGAAACGTACGCTAAAATTGTAAGAGTGTATGGTAATAGTGCTCTTAGTCGTGCCCAGGACCCGGAAACCAAACACCAAAGCGCACAATGGTTGTCTCCACGCGCCCCCCGCCCGAAAAAAGCTCATATGAGCAAGTCGAAGGTGAAAACGAGGATTATTGCCTTTTTTGATAGCCGTGGAATTGTCCATAAAGAATTCGTTCCACCGGGGAAAACTGTGAACCAAGTCTACTATTGCCAAGTACTCGAAAGATTGCGAAAACGTGTCTATAGGGTGCGCCCAGACATCGCTCGCAACTAGATCCTTCATCACGACAACGCGCCGTGCCACACCGCCTTCAGCGTGTCCCACTATTTGGCCTCTAAAGGGATCGCAGGGTTGCAACGCTTTATTCGCCCGACATGTGACCCTGTCACTTTTTTGTTTTCTAAAACAAAATCGGTGATCAAAGGAACCCATTTTGAGTCGATTACGGACGAGGGTACTCGCGGACATCCCAGTTGAAGCGTTGCAGAAATGTTACGATGCATGGAAAACGCGCTGGAATCGCTGTATAACTGCCCAAGGGGACTACTTTGAAGGGGATGGCAGAGTTGTAGAATAATTTTCAAATATACGGTTTTTATGGTATCAGTCTCATTACTTAATTGTCATACCTCGTACATATGTATGTAAATATTTCCACATTCGTCCGTCTCACTATCGATGAGTCAAGACCGCTGCTGGCTTGGCCATTTCCATTCATAGCACCACATTCATGTATGGCAGTTAAAGTGAATAGAACACAATTTTGAGCAGCTAAAAATGAGTAATGTTATTTTTATACACAACATTTACGTATGCACCTATGTACATGTTTATGTAAGTATGTATGTGAGGACGTGTCTATATGTACGATCTGTAATAGCTGTATCTTCATTCGTTTACCAAGAAGATGAATCAAGCGAAAGATTTAAAAGAAAAATCGTTCAAGAAGATTTCGCGCAACGCTGCGCGGAAAAGCGCATGAGCAGACAAATTGAGAAAATAAGAAAGCTTTATGGCAATCGCTATGAAATGAAATTACAACGGTAAACACAAAGTGAACGCGTTTATGGAATCATTTGCGATCGACAAGGTGCGCACTATTCAACGCGCCTCCGACCGTAATATACATGTACATTATACAAACATATGTACATATGTACTTATGGTATACATACATACATATGTACTTACATACATATGTGGGTACAAATGAAGAATGCCCATATGTGGAGGATTATAAATCCGGTACCGTGCTGATTTCATAGATCAAATTATCTCGAAAGAACGAACTTTGATGATTCGTTTAGCAGCTTTTTGGAGCAGTAGGCTAACTATTATTCTTTTAATCTAAACACCAGAGGCTCTATTAAAAGTCTGTTTCTATACGTAGTCGCGCTTTTGGATGGATGAAGCGTACGGGTAAACAAGCCCTGGTCGTATATAAAGCCGGCTTCGTCCCGTTGATGCGACTGTTGGGTTTTCCCTGTACTAATGTTACGTTACGAGGTTTCGAGAGAAAGGTTCTGCGGAAGATATATGTATGTGTGTATAAAAAACATAACAAATGGGGTTTTCGGCTAAATCAATCAAAAACAGCTTTTTGCACGGTCCAAAAGCATGTCGATTGAGTGTTTTAGCTCGTATGTCGGTGCAAGCCTTTTGAATGGCCTCTACGTCTGCTTAATGCTTTCCTTTCGTGAGCCAATGCATTTTTCCGTAAAGGAAGAAGTCGTACGGTGCCATATCAGATGAATACGGGGAGTGGTTAATGGTTAAAATGTGATTTAAGGTCAAATAATCGGCCACAAGCGTCGATCAATGAGACGATTCTGAGCACTTTTGGTCGTCAGTCAATTTGTGCGGAAGAAACCGTGCACACACCTTTTGTAATATTCGATCAAAATGCGATAAATCGATGTTTTGGAGATGTTCAATTCCATTTCCATGAATTTCAATGATGATTGCGGCTGATTTTTGATGAATTCACACACAGTTTCGATGGAATTTCCGGTGATCACGGATTTTGATTGGCCCACATGTTGATCGTCATTTATGTCTTCACGATCACTTTGAAAAGGTTGAAACTACTCGTGCACTCTGCTACGGGATAGGGAATTATCGCCATAAACTTGTTTAATCCATTGAAACGTTTCGGTAAAAGTTTTACCAATTTTAAAACAAAATTTAATGTTGGCTCTTTGGTCGAAACTCCTTTTCGCACCGATAACACAAACATACTGTTTAAGTGTCACGCAATAACTTCACTTCCGATAGATGAAATGTCATGAAATTCTCACTGGACAATCGATAAAGATAGCACATTCTAATGCACCAATCAACATATAGATGGCGCCACCAGGGGGCCCTGTTCAACTCAAACCCTCAAAAGCCCTGTTTACTTTGGAACGCACCTTGTAGTTCAGGGAATTAAAAGACAGCGGCTGCGCTGGTTAGGTCATGTCGTCCGAATGGGCGAAAATACTCCAGCTCTGAAAGTAGCAACTGAACGTAACACCCGCCGGGAGAAACAGAGGATCTTCCACTTCACACGAAAGATGAATAGTGCTCCGAAAGTGTTTCGGATGAATGCAAACGTGTTAGCAAGCCTTGGAGACATTTAAAAGCAGTGCCGTTGGGAAAACTCGACTGTCCGGATTTCTGGGTAATGAAGTATATAAGGTAGTAAGATTGATTTAGTCCCTGAGGACCGATAGATTGCAGATTTTAAACAAATAGATTAGATTACGAAGACTGGGTGAAATTTAACATGCACGTTTCGACTCTGAACTGTCACCAACCAACAACTACTGCCAGACGAAATATGACTCACTTCTTAAAAGAATCCTAAAGACTGTAATCATTCTTTCACATACCGAGATCGAAA
Organism: Bactrocera zonata; assembly: GCA_037783105.1. Classification (NCBI taxonomy): domain Eukaryota; kingdom Metazoa; phylum Arthropoda; class Insecta; order Diptera; family Tephritidae; genus Bactrocera; species Bactrocera zonata. Next base: position 1,084,137 of record JBAWJQ010001700.1, read on the forward strand.
TAGTAGTTTTCTTGAATCTACCATTAGATCAATAAGAGAGGTAGAGACCCAATATTTCAGCTCTGAGCAGTTTTAAGTACTATACAACTGTACGTCCTTACTTTGTAGTTTTTTGGAAATTTCAATTTCAATATTCGAGACTCATTCGTGAGATTTTTCCTTGTCGGCTTCTTTTTAAACACTTTTAACAGTTATATGCTCATAGATTTTGAAGCTGAGGTTATATTCATATGCATGTATATTCCCATATGTATTATTCATGTTTGCATGACCGATCTTCCTTTAACCTAAGTACATACATACACAGATTCTCCCTCTCCCAATCGTAATACAGTTAAATTTATTGAGGTTTTTAAGTGCAGAAGACACTTGAGTTGGAATGTCAGTGGTATAACATCTGCTTTACAGATTCAAATATACAAATATACAGTGGTACAGGAAAATATACGTATGTAAATGCTATTACTTTCATATGTGTTTAAACTACGTTAAGTAAATATATTTACCAATACATACATATGTACATACACATATAGGCACTTAGAACGTCTGTTAGAGCGATCTTAGAGATGTATTGCATTCTTATTATTCTTGTTATTGTTTTTTGTTCATTATTATAAAAATAGTCAGAGATTTCAAGAAGACAACGCAAGGCTTTCATAGGCCTACAAAAGTAGTATATGTAATACATATGTATAAACAAATATATGTATATAGTAAATATAAAGCAACGAGTAAAAATAGTATGTGTTTCTATGAAACGACACTAATCCATATACACAACAACAGTGCTGTCAAAAAAACTAGCATAACGCTGCCATACACATACACACATACATACAAGCTGAATATGGAAAATTTTAAGAGTCTCTTACATCGACAGAACTAGAATGCTATTCATAAAAACATTATATAATTCATAAAATTTTCAGTTTTTAGGTGGCAACACGGTTTTGGGTTTTTTTAACTAATTCCTCGGACTCGCTTTAATGAATAATTTTCAGGCTGAAATATAGTGTGAAAGATAGATAGGTAGGTAGATACAGTGGCTGTCTAACAATAAGCCTTTAGAAGCTCAATGTAAGATCACCAGAACTAAAGTCCTCACACTTTATTGGCTCCTTTCTGAATCACATCCGACAAAGTTCATCAGTACGAAAAGTTTTATCTGTGCAAGCTCTGAAACACCGTTAAGAAAACCTCGACCGATAGTTGCGATTATTTTCCTAATCTTCTTCTCTTCTGCTTCCTGACAACTTCTATAATATTCGTTATATGGCATTCTTAGTCTACTGGCACGTCTGCCTATTAGACGGCGTCTGTGGTCCATATTCCATTAATGTCACGTTCGCCTACTTGTTGAGCAAGTCAGAGGATTGATTCCACCGACACTCTGCTATGATATAAACATATGTACATATGTATTTGTCGATTGAATTTCTGCGGAGTCTTATCGTAGTGTGGTGTTTGTTCTGGCTAGTTCATCTGCTTCACTGTTCCTAAGTCCTAGAACCCATTGATAGCCCTTGCATTGAAGGCGTCACGGAAGGCATTCTCCGGAATAGCCTTGAGCCGAGGTGCATGCTGCTTGGATCTCCTTTCTTCGGCATCTTCAGGCAAGGAAACAAAAACAAGTCGGGGGAGCCACATCTGGGCTGTAGGGCGACTGCGAAAGCGTTGGGATGCCGGAATTGGTTAAGTAGCTGTTCACAAGAAAGGCGGTGTGAGCCGGGGCGTTTTCGTGGTACAACTTCCAATCGGCTGCGATGTCTTGTCTGACACGATTGACTCTTCGTTTGAGTCTCTTTAGGACTTTCACGTAAAAGTTGGCGTTGACGATTTGTCCAGGAAGAACAAATTCATGGTGAACGATGCGGAAGAAAATCGGTCCTATTCCTTTCCGGACAAACCCTGTATATTGGCAATAGCAGTACGATTTCAACGATATCAACCAAAGTGTCCAATAATATTGTCTTTATGCCAACAGTAAGTACCCAGTGATTTTCGTAAGCTTTGTTCCCATACTTACAATTAAAAAATTATTTATTTTCCTTCATGACTTTGTTAGTGTAAATACTACGCAAAACTGTTAAAAACATTAAACGAGTATGTACACATGTAATATTCGCTTTGTAGCAGGCGAACCCAACCGGCAATGCGAAAGATCGTTGTTGCACGATCACCCAAAATGCGTTCCCATATCTCAAAACTGTATAGCTACTGGCTGCAGGCTACTCTGGCTGCTGGCTGTTTCGGGCCATAGCCAATACAGCGGCTGTGGGGATTAATCGCCCCTCGCCACAGCTGCCGTCAACTTCCCCAACACACTCGCCAACCCAGCTAACTAACGATCACTCACTGATTTGTGTGTGTGTGTTTGCTCGCTGAATGGTGCTTTACGGTATCGTCGTATGCACATTTAGTACGTTCTTTTGGTATACACGTACTCATTATACCGTTGTACGATGAAATGTATGGTAGTACGAGCGTTTTTTCTCTATACTATATATCGGGTATATGTGTAGTTATATTTATAGAAAAACTTATGTGTGTAGCAACATCACGATCATATAGCGCAATATTCATACATACAAATGTATGCATGTTGAAATGAGTGTGTACGGTAGATACGTGTCGGTATATCGATCGCGTAGAGCAATACTTAAAAATAACTTACCATTTAGTAATTTAACAAAGCAGAGAAAGAACTCTGTTGTTGCCAGCTTTTCTACCCCGAAACATACAAAATCAAAGCGATTATTTTCAAAAAGATTGTATATACATACATACATATGTATGTATAAATGTAAATAGTAGCTGTGTTGTAAAATACAACGGTGTACAGCTAGAACACGCAGCAATGGCGGCCAAGGAGTTCAATCAGATTGATTAATCGAGTCACTAGAATCGAAAATATTAACTGTGAGAAATTTATGGTATCAAAGATGGCAATAAGGCAGCTTCAGTTGGAAAAGAAGCTTCAGAAATACCGAGAAAATAACCAGATATAGAAACATGAGGATAAGATCGCGACGAGCGGGAATCAAAAATTTATGATCTCAAATATGTAGAAGTATATAAGTATTTATAACTGATACAGCTTTAGCTAGAGATAACGTTACTGAAAGACCGTGAAAATAATCATAGAAGATCACGAAGATAAGATCACGACGATCGAAAATTTCTTCTTCTTCTTTGGAGAATGGAGTCACGTGTAGAAGTTCACGCAAGTGAGGAAGGTTCTCTGATCGCCATTCACTTGGGAGTGGCCAGAAACGATCCTTTTACATATGACTCAAGCAGCTCACGACTTCCGGTCTTTGACCAAGTATCCTCTGGGTAGCCTAAGAATATCCGTTTGAAGGCGAGCTAAAGTGAGAAGGCGAAAAATTCACTCCGCTGGGTGTGCGTTGGGTTTGGGACCCGCCACGTAAAAAATCATTCCAATGAAAAGGAACAACAAGCCTCGATCGAAAATTTATGACCATAAAATTATCACGGAGGCAGCTTTAGCTAATTCTAAAAAGGGGCAGGAATATATTATATGTAACTAGTCGTAACGAAATGTAGATAGTAAGATCATAACGATCGAAAATCGGTTCACACGTACCTGCCACACACTGATAAGTAAAAGACCGTCAGATCACAGACACCTAATTTTTAACCTGTCAATACTATTTATAGCAAGAACTACACATGTATAAGAAAGCCTGAATACAGAGAAATGTCTATTGATTTGATAGAAATTATCCATTTTTGGAGCAGATCTTCAAAGCGATCGTGGACTTAAGGACGGAGATAGATATACAATTGTTTCGATCATGAGACATAATAAAAATGGTTAAAAGTACTGAAATTTAGTTTTGATAACAACTTGGAACTTCAAATAAAAATAGATGAGGATCAGTACAAGTGTTTTAAGCGAAACCTCTGAGAGCAATCTAGAAACAGAATAATCCTCAAACGATTGTTTTAGCACTTTTACTCACCAACTAACATTTATAACCTTTATAATACATACATATATGCATATACATACATACATACATATGTACATATTCTGCAACAATTCGCAGTTAAAATTAGTTTGTGTAAGCGTTTGTTGTAATTCTGCAATTGAAGCCCGTCATCCAGCCAGCCAGTAGCAAAAGCTAAAGATCACACAAATGAAATAGAAGAATTAAACATCAATGTATCAAAAAAGCAGACGCCTTATCAATTTTAGCACCGTTATTTTTTCCATCGTAAGCACATACATACATATGTACATATTTCTTAAATTTCCTCCACGTTGTGATTAGTCGAATATGGACTCGCATAGCGTTAAATAGACGTAAGTTAGTATGTACATACATATGGATGTATGTAGTACCGACTGATAGCGGTAGCTGACGGTGATCTTTGGTGACCCCGTCTACTAACAATGTTACGATTGTCTATACAATGTTGCCAGCTAGCAAATGATCAATACGATTGGCTGACTGTTTGTATTAAAATTATAAATTATAACATATTTATGTACATACATATGCATGTATGTAAATGTGTGCATGTATGTATGTACCGGCGCACTTACGCTTTTTGTCGCTAGGAAAGCAAAAATTAAAAAAAAAATAAAACAACAACAGTATGTCGTACGAATGGAGACTATTAATATTTAGAAGTTAACCTCTTTGGCCTTTAACGACAAAGCAAACGCAATTTGAAACAAAACAACGACAACAACAAGTAACATAGCAAAAGAGCGAAGCTTAAGAATACAAGGTAAGGGCCATTATTTAAAATTGGAAGAAAATAAAGTTTAGTTTCACTAGTTCAAATAGAATTAACATACTACATAGTGTGCTTTATAAACTGCGAAGTTAAAACTAAAAAAAATATATTTGTCTTGATTTTGATCGGCCAGTTTGTATGACATCTGTGTATGCTAAAGTGGTCCAATCTGAACAATATGTTTGGAGATTGTGGCATGGCCTTCAGCAGTAAACAAGGCCAAATTTCCAGAAGATATTTTATCAACTAAAAAAAATTGATACAAGAACTCGAATTTGATCAAGCAGTTTATACGGTAGCTATAAGCCATAGTTGTAAGATATCGGAGAGTCCGACCGGGAAGAGGTCGCTGATGAATGAATTGTCCACCATGAATTTATTTCTCCTGGACAAACCGTCAACGCCAAGTTTTACGTGGAAGTCCTAAAGAGACTCAAACGAAGGGTCAATCGGGTCCGACAAGACATCGCAGCCGATTGGAAGTTGCACCACGACAACGCCTCGGCTCACACCGTCTTTCTTGCCAACAGCTAACGCTTCCGCAACCGCCCTACAGCCCAGATTTGGCCCCCTGGACTTTGTTTTGCCTGAAACGGCCGATGAGAGGCAAGCATTTTGAAATAAGCAGCGGGGAAGCAAGCAGCATGCACTTCGGCTCTCAAGGCTATTCCGGAGAATGTTTCCCTACCAGCTCTGCATCGACGCAGAAGGAGCCTATTTTGACTATTACGATTGGTTCAATAAAGTTTTTAAAATCGACTCAGTTCTATTTCTCTCCCCAAACCCTATATTATGTAGGATCTCCGACGATCCATTATGAGGGTTAAAAACGCCGTGTCAAGCTGAATACATCCTGCTTACGGTATAAAAAGTCCCAGCCTTTAATGGGTATTGTGAGAATCATGGAAGCTTTGCTGAAAAGCGATTCTGAGTACTGATTATCGAGCTGTATATTTTTGCAATTTATTGAAGATAACAAATAGCACAAAAGGATTATATTAAAAATTGAATATAATAATGGGTGGGCCATCTAACGTTTTAAATTTGAATTATCTATATTTCGACATTGGAAACGTCCACGTACCATTCGGAAAGTGACGGTCCCTATTCACTAGAAGAAAACTGGGAAATATTGAAAAAAAAAAACCGAGGATGGTCAATTTTACCGAAAAATCATCTTTTCGGACGAGGCTCATTTCCACCTCGATGGTACGTTAACAAGCAGAATTGTCGCATTGGGGGCACAGAACGGCGCTACGTGCCATACGGCAAACGCTACACTCAATCTTTTACGCCCTATCTTCGAAAATCGCATAATCAGCAAAAGAGGTGATGTGAATTGGCCTCCCAGAAACTGCGATTTTACTCCGTTGGACTATTTTCTCTGGGGAGCTGTTAAAGATAAATGTTACGCCAACCATCCAGAAACAATTTTCTAATGTAATAATGGAATCGGCTTGAAATGCTGTAAGTGCGTAGTTCTTTCATTATACTATTTGTAATATATTAAAAGTGTGTAAATTCCTTATAATGAGAGGGATGCAAGAAAGTTGAACTGTTAAAATCATGTATAGAAACTCAGCCTGGCAAAACTCATCGAAAATGTGTGAAACAAAAGTTAGTAGCACCGAAGTTAGCGATATTTAATAAGATATACGCGTACTCGCTAAAGCTTCTATCAATCCAGAAAATATTTTTTATCTATGCGGTTTGAGCGAGTAGTTTAAATGGACCAGTCCGGGTCAATTTTAATATTTAGTGCATATAAAAACCCTTTAATATATAAAATTGCGTCTTTGACTGTAAGAACGTATGGACAAATGCACATATGTATATACATATGTACATTTATTCCAATTCTTATGCATTTTCATAACTACAACACCATTGAAAGCGTAAAGTCAGTTAGTTATATCAGTGAACGAACTCACATCTGCTTCTACAAACGTACACATGTCTTTACATACACATGATCATATGCTGATATGTATATGCATGTATGTATGTATATTAGGTCAAATGTTCGTACTTGGTAAGCATTTATTTCTCTGCCTTTTTGTTGTTGTTTTTATTTTATATTTTTCTTTGCTTAGTTTGAAGCGTTACTTTTTATTATAATGCGACGCGCTTTTGATTAGCTTCTAATGTTTTATTTATAATGTTTTCATGCTTGTAGATACATATGTATACGTGTATGTGCATTTGATGATTTTGCAAATACAATATGAACACACAAGTGTTTGTATATATGTATGTATGTATGTACATTGAAAGAATTATTGTTGCATTGTTGTGCAGAGCGCGTAGTTAATGTAGATATGTTTTAAATACATACATACAGACACATGTACGTATCTGTGGAAAAAAGTTTTGCAAAACTCATGTGGAACAACAAATGAAATATGGGAGAGGATATTAGTTGGGTGAGCATACCCACGTGCATGTACATATGTATGTATGTACATAGGCATGTATTTTCTATTATAGCATGAATATTCATAGTTATTCAAAACATTTTGTTATACATAAATACATACATATATGTTTAATTTATTAGTTCCTTAAAAATTACAGCATACATACACCCTGGACCTTGAGAAATTGTTTGCCAAAGCTCTAAAAAAAAAGTACAGCGATTCTTAACTAGGCTCCTACTTTTAATTGTTCGTCAGCTTAAAGTATTTCTGCCTGGGAACTTGAAGTACATTCCTATACCTTGAATAGGATATATCCTATACCTTGAATACCTATACCTTGAATAGGATATATTAAGTTTGTTATGCCCAGAAAGAAGCTTTTGAGGCCTTTAAGTTATAAATGTATTCACTAACTAACTCCTCAATTCTTAAGATATATGTAAGTATGTACAACTGAAAATTGGCACACTTTCTTTTTCCCCACGTGAAGCTGCTCATTTGTCCGAACCGGTGATATTGGACTGCTATAGGATGAAACTGCCATATAAACTGATCGATCAAAGTTAGGTTCTTGTATTTAAAACTTTTTTATTTGACAAGGTATCTTCACGCAATTTGGCATTGCTTATTATTCAGTACAATGGTACAATCTCTGAAGAAATTGTTCAGATCGGACCACTATAGCATACGAGTATAAGTAGCTCCAGACAAACTGACTGATCAAGTTCTTTTATGGTACCTTTTGTATTTGTGCAGGAGTTATTCGTTTTCATCTATGTTACCTCTTTTACGGCTTGCGGTCTGTTTTCGTTCTCTACAATGTCAGGTGTTTCGACTTCTGTTTTGATATGGTGTCCACGCTGATTTTTATGTTTAAAGTGCCTATATGGCATACATCTGTCAGTTTCATTTTCTATGACTTGAGAGTCAAAATGATTATCATATGAACTAAAGAAAACAAAACATTTGATTTTTTTTCTGATTTCAACACAAACATACACATCACGTGCTTTCAGCTATTTAAAGGGAAATCAACGCAATATTACAAGTCAATCACTACTGCTCTTCCGATTAGTTGTGAAAAAATTGATAGCGAAAGTGATCGCAAATAAACCAAACACAAACAAAGCAAAAATAAAAAGAAAGGAGAAACACAACTATGAAGTGTGGGTCAATAAATTATTTAATTATTTAGTTTAGGTACAAACAAGTGTACATATTTATGCTCCGCTTTTAAGTAAATAAAAACAGAAGAAATGTTTGCATATTGTTTATGTGCACATAAATCGACAAACTCGTATATAATAAACATTTCGTCATATGTATATACGTTATTAAATAATATTTCAATAACAAAAAATACAAACTTTTTCAAGATCAATATTTATCAACAATAATTTTTAATTTCTTATTGGAAAATATTTTTTAATTATAGATATTTGGGGTACTCACAACGTGTCATAAAGCATCGTAAAATCATAAAATCATAAAATTTTTGTACTAGTTTAAAAAATTTGTTGTTGTATGCATACTAAAATAAGTTTACGCAAATACAACTCTGAACGCTATGTTTTTGGATCATTCTAACTTATAACTTTATGAGACTATGTGAAATCCCTAATTATTTATTTATTGAAATTTATTATTTATTTATTTAGAATTTAGAAAAAACCATTTATTATAATAAAAATTATTTATAAAAAACACTTTCAAATAAAATTTTTAATATAGAATTTTTTTTAGTGTTCAAAAAATACTTTTTATTATTGAAAATTTATTTTCACCAAAAATATTGTTTTTATTTTTGAAAAATGTGTTTATTTGATGTTATTTTATTGAAAAAAAAATAAATTATTTATAATAAAAAACATTGCAAATGCATTTTTTGCTAAATTGTAAATAATTTTTTTTTTCAATAAATATTTTTTAAACACCATTTTTTTACAATGAACATAATTTATTTATTATAAAAAAATTTCAAATAAAATTGTTTTACTAAATTCTAAATACTTTTTTTCAATAAAATAACATGAAATAAACACAATTTTTAGTCCAAAAATAAAAATATAATATTTTTAGTAAAATTAAATTCTCAATAATAAAAAAAAATTGCAAATACATTTTTTTCTAAATTCTAAATAATTTTTTTTCCAATAAAATAACATCAAATAAACGCAATTTTTTTTTATAATAAACATTATTTATAACAAAAAAATTGCAAATAAATTGTTTTTCTAAATTCTAAATAATTTTTTTTTCCAATAAAACAACATAAAATAAACACAATTTTTTTATCCAAAAATAAAAAAATAATATTTTTAGTAAAACTAAATTTTCAATAATAAAAAATTTTCTTCAATACTAACGAAAAAATTCTAATTTAAAAAATTTATATGTACATACATACATATTTTTTGAGTAAAAAGAAATGCACAAATTTTCAGGAAATCATTCTGAACTGACTAGCTTTCATGCCGCCAAAAATTATAAAAAATATAAAAACGAAGATATATGTACATATACACTTGTCACACACTGCTAATGCACTGTATTTCTTTCTTTCTCAAATAACTCATTAAGAAAAGCTCAATATCCTGCTTACAAGCCTACCATTATTTCCTTTTTGCTCAGCGATTTTATGTCACAATATCCACCTTTTTCTGCCGCAGCTAGAAATTCTTCTGTTCACTTTATCCGTTTTGTTTTAGTCGCTTTTTTCTTTATTCTGCAATTAGTTCTAAACACATATGCCACTGCACCGCGCCGATAAGAATATTTCTTTCACTTCACACGCTCGATTTTTTTGTAATTTTTTGATTCTCAATTTCTGCGGTATATTTATATTTTGAAAAATTTACCGTCGTTCCCAACGATCTCAACGATCCCACCCAACATTACGTCGACGACTACCAACCAACACTACGATCATCGCGTTCGCTTAACTCGTCAAATACCGCTACTGCTTCTTGCTTGTTCTTCTGCTTTTTCCACGTCTAGCGCCTCTGTCGTCTGCAAACGGACGGCTGACTTTTGTTGTTTCATTCATACGTTTGTTTCATGCTATTTAGAATACTTTTTACAATTTTTGTTTTTATTCCGCACTTCCTCATGGTTGTTGTTGTCGTTGCTGTTGTATTTTATTTTTGTTTTTGTGCCGCTACTACGATTTTTAGCTCATATCTACATATCGACCGATGGACCGAACGGCAGTATGCTTTGCTTTTGCGGTTGCCAGCGACTAACGATAGTCCCCTGATGTTGCTGTTGTTGTTATTCTTATTATTATATTGTTGTCGTTTTGAAAAGCGTATCCCAAAAATAACCCCCTGCTTGCATTCGTGTCACTCTCGTTAAAGTTTCGGCTTTAAATATTTCACTTTTCTGAGGTTCGTGTAATTCGTTTGAATTTGTAACGCTACTGCGTATAACACCGCTACTCTATTTACCAAAATATAGCCGTAATACTACATTCAATTAGCATTCGATATTCAATTTCGAAAACAATATCGAAATCTCTTCGGCGTCTTTCCTTTGCTGTTTTCTTTGCTCTCTTTTTTGTATTTTTAAATCAACCTGTGAGAGCGCTGTAGCCGTATAGAGAGATCGCTGCAGCGTAACGCAATAATCAGACAGAATGGAAGCTTTTACAAGTGATTAATCGGGATGTCCATGCATTTGCAAGTATTGAACTGACTTATACTTGGAGTATATGACTCTCTAACATCAAAATAACATCGCTTTACCCAAATCTACAAGGATAATGTACATACGTAGTAGGTGTGATTGTAACCCGATTTCGTCCATTGTAAAAATCGTCAAGATAATTTTGCCTACCATATTTGGTTAAAATCGGTCGAGTAGGGCCCAAGATATGGCTTTTTCCCTAAATAAGGGCGGAAGCACGCTCATGGTCTTATTTTGACCCCCGGCGCTTTTAGTAGTTTTCTACAACACCGTTATGTGGGGACCGTTCAATGTTATCATCCGATTTCATCCATTTCTGCAGTGTCGGTAGGGGTGCTTAAAGAATTTGTCCCGAGCGGGTCAAATCTATTTTAATGGCGTTTTGTGGGCGTGGCAGTGGTCTACATAGATGTACATATGTATACATAGACATACATATGTATGTAAAGACTGATTGATCAACTTAGCGAGTATCACCAAAGGTTCAAGGATCATATCAGCGACAAAAAAGGACATAGTATTTTGAAATAAAATATTGGAAAAGTTATGTTGTAATATTGAGGCTTCCTACATAAATTCGCGCTCACTCCTATGATCGCAAGTTCTCCCCAAAACCGATCGTTGTGATTATTTTTGCAATACATTTCTGTAAGAATATTTTATCTGTGTACACAGCATACATGACACATGAGAACTTTCGCTTTCTCTCTCTACTGTGCGTGTTGCTCTTTTGAATCGTATCTATATGTGTACAATAGATGTATGTATTTATTTATTTACTAGTTGTAGTATAATGAGTACGGTTTGTTTATACTCGCATTTTGAATTTCAAATACAACGTGATGGCGATTCCTATTAGAAAACTAACTAAATAAATGCACTGGACGTAGAGTTGCTTATATAAAAAAGACTCGGTGTTTTTCGATTTGGTTGAGTATACTGTGTGCTTACATACATACATACAGTTGTACCAATGTACAATGTACGGCCTTTTACGCCCTTTAAGAAAATCGTACCTTGCATTATAATTCGTTAGACTACTTTACTTTCAAAGGAATGTTTCTGAATATTCATTAAAATACATTTTTGTTTCGCTTTAGAACTTGTACAGCGCTTATTTTGGTTCGTAGACCATACAATTATTCATACATAAGTGTGTATGTTTGTATGTATATCGGTAATCGCATGTATTTTACATAAGCGCAGTAGACTGGCATTAACAATACTATTTTTGAAATAGAGAAGAGCAAATAATTTTTACGCGGTAACTTAAAAATCACTCACACAAATATGTGCAGGTACCAACAAGCAAACATACTTATGTATGTATGTACATATGTATATGGAATATTTAGCGTACATTCATATACATACATACTTATTTATAAGTAGATACTACATACATATGTACGTAATTATAAATGGAAACAATATTAACGAGAAAATATATTCTAAACGCTTTTCCAATGAGAAACATGTCTACTCACATGCAGTTATAATAACACACATTTACACAAACATTGTTATATGCACACATTCATCTGTTTATACATACATACACACAATTCACACAGTCATACATCGTTTTATGATTTATTATGCTGTTTCACAGTAAGATTTAGGCCGCTTTTCTTCACTAAGTAGAACATACATACATATGTATATGCATACAAACAGTTGTATATGTTACGGAGGGAAAACGCTTTAGAAAACTTGCATACATACATACATATGTATGCATGTTCTTATAATTTCTTGTAAAGACGTACATACAAGGAATGGGGACAAGTAATAAAAATTTGGCTAAAAATAGCATTACAAGGTGTGATTACATGCACACAATATGCTTACATACATACATACATACATATACACACATACAAATGCCTTTGTAGCATATGTATATGTACATACATATTTGAAAGAAAATACGATATTATGACGTTGAAGAATTTAGAGCATTTGGAAAAATCGTCGACGTTAGCATGAGCATTTACGAAAATAATATAAAAAAATATATGTAAAAAGTTTTTGTAAATTGTATAAGAAAAAGCATTAACTTTGTTTTCATGAAAGTTTGAAAGGTTAGCACGTGCATTTCTGATGACATGAAAGGGTACAAAAACGGCTTTATCTCTATTTTTACCGGCAAGTTTTCATGAGAGCTGCATACTTATGTATGTATGTATGTATATGCTGCAGTGGTCGGATTTGAAGAATATTTTCGGAGATTGTAGTGTTATCTTAGATAGTCCATGCAAGATTACATGTAGAAATAAACACGTTTTCCATACAAGCACTTGATTTTAATCGACAGGTTTGTATGGCAGCTACTATATGCTACAGTAATCCGATATCGGTGATTCTAACAAATAAGCAGTTTTTTTTCGGAGAAAAGGATGTGTTAAAATTTTCAGAATCATACATATATCAAAAAATGAAGGACTAGCTCGGTTATACATAAGTATGTGTATAGACAAAAAGATGGACAGATGAACATTGCTAAATCGACTTCGCTATTTTATTAAAAAAAACGTACTATAGCTAGTTATGCATTGTATTTAGAACACATTCAGATATCATAAAATATTTTCATCGCCTGAAGGTATGCTATGCTAATGATATGTGGTTACACCTAAGTTATTTTGCTTGATCAGTGTGCACTTCTCAAACGGTTAATGATAAAATTTAGGATCACAATTTAACTTAGAGGGGAAATCTAATAAAAGAATACATGAAATTATTGGAATAAATTAAAGAAAATTTAACTAATATTCTTGACAGAAATTAAGAAAATCGGAAGGTCATTGAATAATTAAAAGAGATAGACGAAAATGGATAAGTATAATTTTACTTTTAAACAACAATTAATCAAAACGGTTAATATTGGGTAGTCAAAAAAGTCTTTTCGTATTTTTTCAATAGATGTCATTGTATCTCCAGTGCTACCAACCACATTGTATCAAACCATATAGTGTTGGAAAGGTGAGATTTTAAGCTTCATTTAATTAAAAAAAAATTATATTCGGGGAAGTTGAGAAAAAGTTACAGCTGTTCAAAAATAAGTAAAAATAATGAAAAAATTCGCCAATTTTCAAATTTTTTTATAAAAAGGGGAAAATGTCACGCAAGCTACCAATGAAATTTGTAAAATTTACGGAGACGATGCTGTAACAGTTCGTGCAGCACAACAATAGTTCGCTCGCTTCCGTTCTGGAAATTTCGAAATTTTGATTTACACTGGTGAAAGTTTTACACTGAAGGAATAATGTCTCTAGAGAAAAAGTGGTCGACCAAAATGGTATATATTTGCTTATTATTATAAATATACAAGAAAAAACAAAATTGAAGTTCGATTAGAAATACGAAAACTTTTTCGACTACCCAATATTTTACTTGATTATAGCAAATATCAATTTCTCAATTATGATATAATTTTTTAGAATTACTGTAGTAATTTACATGCATACATACATATGTATGTAGACAAACTCAATCATTGCATACTCATCGGATAGAATGTAAGGCATATTATTTTAAATACATGTACAATGCATATATCTATATAATTTATATATAAATAAAAGCATATACAAGGTATACTTATATTTATAATATTATAGTGGAAAAGTGCATTACTTTCCACACGCAGCTTCTTCAGTGCTCTCGCCAAATGCTTGACTCGCTCCCCATATTAACGCACTTGGACTGTTTTCGATATTCACACGTATGTATATTTGTTGCTTCCAATGAAAACACGTAAACGTAGAGAAACATTTAGTGCATGTAAATATGTATATTAGTATGTATGTAGATACATTTGTACATATGTTTATAGCAGAGAAAAAAGCAAGTAGCAAGAATTAGTTGACTGCACTCTTCTAATCGCTCGACAACAAAAAAATGTTGAGAAAATAAAAATCAAACAGAAAATTTAATGACATTTTTATGCTGTCTGTTGCAGACGACAGCGGATGCCACTGACATTGTCGCTGAACGCGCAAATCCACTGGCATCTTAGGTGCTGTTACAATCTTTGCTGTACCGTTGGGATTTGATGCGACTGCTCCTGACACGAAGCGAAGCGAATATTGGAGGAGATAAATGATCGACTTTTCCCTGCGAGAGAGTAACGTTAATATGCACAAACATACATACATATGTATGGGTGTATATTGTATCTACCATATGTATGACTATGCGCGTTGGAAATTTGAGCAGACAAGTGTTACGGCATGTTTGGGGCATAAGTAACGGCATACTCCAAATATAAGTAAACGTACATGCAACTGCAATAATAAAAGTAACAAACTACATACATGCATATATATATACATACATACATGCATACATATAAACATTTATGAACATACATATATGTCTATAGAGAATACATACATATACACGCGAGCACAACAAGCTATCATTAAATAATGCACCGCCTGGTCTAATGGTTAATATCGATACAAGCATACACACATACATAAATGTATGTACATACATATGTATATAGTGTTTTTGCAGCAGCTGAGCGCCAAATGTGTGCAGTACGTACTTCTGCGGCGCCTACCGTTTTACTCAATCTCCTACTAAGTGGCCGCTCTGGGACCGTATGATGCTCAGATGTGCTAACACATACACATATATGTACATATATAGTGCCTACATACATATGTGTATGTTTTCTATACTGCGTTTGTTATTATTATTATTGCTTTTGTTGTTGTACCGCTATACTGCCGATTTCATACTTGTATCTGCTGCTGATCGTATTCTTTTCCCTCTCTATGTATACTAATTTCGTACGAATGTAGAGCATTTTCGTTTTCTGCCATGTTTCGAAATTTACAGGAGTTATTTTTAGAAGAAAATTTCTGACTATTCACCGCGACGAACGAATGAAATGAACATTTTGTACGAGTTTTGTATCGTATGGCATACTTATATCTACTTATGTATGTATGTATATATAATACTTGCGTATGTATGTATATATGTATATTATATTTCAATAAATATAATTCTGCTTGACTGGAAGGCAACCAATAACGCAGCTTTGACATCTATCTATTTGAGTTTAGATATTTTTCGAAAATCTCTAAACAATGTACATATATTTGAAAAATCTGATGGATTGTTAGGAGAGAACACAGAATACCTCTTCCTATCTATAATTACCATATATTCGAGAATCCCAGATAGCAACTTCTAAATCCATTGAGCCGCAGTTTCCAAGATAGACGGGCCTACACAACCATGAACCACAGGACACGAATTTATGTATGCACTTATAACCAATAAAATATTCGAAATATAGTAATCATAGGCAAGTACAGGTATATTGTATACGATACTACCATGAGTAAAAAATAGTAAAACTTTGTTCATAATTTTAAGATTCTTTATTTATTCTTCAAACTCTATGTCGTTCCCCTCAAAGTAATCCCTCTTGGCCAACTTGTGTTCCTGCTCGAAACAGTTATTGAAGTCAATTTTCGGAATAGTCTTTAATGTGCGAGGCGATTCACGTTTCACGGCTTCAATTGACCCAAACAGGTTATCTCCAAGCGGTCGTTTGAGTTTGCTGAATAGCCGGTGCTTGCGACACGTTATGGATTGAAAATTAATAAAAAACTCAACAAGAAGCATTACTTTGGTGCAAAAACCGAGAGTTGTCGGCCCATAATTCCGCCTTTTTTTGAAAATCTTTGCGCAAAGGACGCACAACACTCAATTAGTGTTCCTTATTGACAGTTGTCGGTCGGAAGAAATTCGGAGTGCACCAAACCTAAAAAATCGAAGAAAACTGTCGACATAACCTTGATTTTTGATTTGCTTTGCCGTAGTTTATTTGGCTTCGACTCACCTTTGCCATGATATTTATAGCTATTATAAAAAAAGAAAAATCGATACTTTGGTTGCAAAGTTATAACATCCTGCTTCCCACGAATTTGCCGCGTGACTTTCAAATGTCTTCACATCGCGGCGCGAGAGTCACCTAAGCACTGGCCAGGCAAGGTGCTTGCTTCTCCTATATAGCCAACTGGCAGCCAGCTTCCCGCGAATTTACAGCGTGACTTTCAAATTTCATCACATCGCGGCGCGAGAGTCACCCAAGCACTGGCCAGGCAAGGTGCTTGCTTCTCCTATATAGCCAACTAGCAGCCAGCTTCCCGCGAATTTACCGCGTGACTTTCAAATTTCATCACATCGTGGCGCGAGAATCACCCAAGCATTGGCCAGGCAAGGTGCTTGCTTCTCCTATATAGCCAACTGGCAGCCAGCTTCCCACGAATTTGCCGCGTGACTTTCAAATGTCTTCACATCGCGGCGCGAGAGTCACCTAAGCACTGGCCAGGCAAGGTGCTTGCTTCTCCTATATAGCCAACTGGCAGCCAGCTTCCCGCGAATTTACAGCGTGACTTTCAAATTTCATCACATCGCGGCGCGAGAGTCACCCAAGCACTGGCCAGGCAAGGTGCTTGCTTCTCCTATATAGCCAACTAGCAGCCAGCTTCCCGCGAATTTACCGCGTGACTTTCAAATTTCATCACATCGTGGCGCGAGAATCACCCAAGCATTGGCCAGGCAAGATGCTTGCTTCTCCTATATAGCCAACTGGCAGCCAGCTTCCCACGAATTTGCCGCGTGACTTTCAAATGTCTTCACATCGCGGCGCGAGAGTCACCTAAGCACTGGCCAGGCAAGGTGCTTGCTTCTCCTATATAGCCAACTGGCAGCCAGCTTCCCGCGAATTTACAGCGTGACTTTCAAATTTCATCACATCGCGGCGCGAGAGTCACCCAAGCACTGGCCAGGCAAGGTGCTTGCTTTTCCTATATAGCCAACTAGCAGCCAGCTTCCCGCGAATTTACCGCGTGACTTTCAAATTTCATCACATCGCGGCGCGAGAGTCACCCAAGCACTGGCCAGGCAAGGTGCTTGCTTCTCCTATATAGCCAACTGGCAGCCAGCTTCCCGCGAATTTGCCGCGTGACTTTCAAATGTCATCACATCGCGGCGCGAGAGTCACCTAAGCACTGGCCAGGCAAGGTGCTTGCTTTTCCTATATAGCCAACTGGCAGCCAGCTTCCCGCGAATTTACCGCATGACTTTCAAATCACTCAACATCGCGATGGGAGAGTCACCCAAGCACTGGCCAGGCACGGTGCTTGCTTTTCTTATGTAGCCAGCTGGCAGCCAGCTTCCCGCCGAATTTACCGCGTGACTTTCAAATCAGACAACATCGCGGCGCGCGAGTCACCCAAGCACTGGCCAGGCACGGTGCTCGCTTTTCTTATATAGCCAACTGGCGGCCAGCTTCCCGCCGAATTTACCGCGTGACTTTCAAATCACTCAACATCGCGGCGCGAGAGTCACCCAAGCACTGGCCAGGCACGGTGCTTGCTTTTCTTATATAGCCAACTGGCGGCCAGCTTCTCGCCGAATTTACCGCGTGATTTTCAAATCAGACAACATCGCGGCGCGAGAGTCACCCAAGCACTGGCCAGGCACGGTGCTCGCTTTTCTTATATAGCCAACTGGCGGCCAGCTTCCCGCCGAATTTACCGCGTGACTTTCAAATCAGACAACATCGCGGCGCGAGAGTCACCCAAGCACTGGCCAGGCACGGTGCTCGCTTTTCTTATATAGCCAACTGGCGGCCAGCTTCCCGCCGAATTTACCGCGTGACTTTCAAATCAGACAACATCGCGGCGCGAGAGTCACGCAAGCACTGGCCACGCACGGTGCTCGCTTTTCTTATATAGCCAACTAGCGGCCAGCTTCCCGCCTAATTTACCGCGTGACTTTCAAATCAGACAACATCGCGGCGCGAGGGTCACCCAAACACTGGCCAGGCACGGTGCTGGTTTTTCTTATATAGCCAACTGGCAGCCAGCTTCCCGCCGAATTTACCGCGTGATTTTCAAATCAGACAACATCGCGGCGCGAGAGTCACCCAAGCACCGGCCAGGCACGGTGCTTGCTTTTCTTATATAGCTAACTGGCGGCCAGCTTCCCGCCGAATTTACCGCGTGACTTTCAAATCAGACAACATCGCGGCGCGAGAGTCACCCAAGCACTGGCCAGGCACGGTGCTGGTTTTTCTTATATAGCCAACTGGCGGCCAGCTTCCCGCCGAATTTACCGCGTGATTTTCAAATCAGACAACATCGCGGCGCGAGAGTCACCCAAGCACTGGCCAGGCACGGTGCTTGCTTTTCTTATATAGCTAACTGGCGGCCAGCTTCCCGCCGAATTTACCGCGTGACTTTCAAATCACTCAACATCGCGGCGCGAGAGTCACCTAAGCACTGGCCAGGCACGGTGCTTGCTTTTCTTATATAGCCAACTGGCGGCCAGCTTCCCGCCGAATTTACCGCGTGACTTTCAAATCAGACAACATCGTGGCGCGAGAGTCACCCAAGCACTGGCCAGGCACGGTGCTTGTTTTTCTTATATAGCCAACTGGCAGCCAGCTTCCCGCCGAATTTACCGCGTGACTTTCAAATCACTCAACATCGTGGCGCGAGAGTCACCCAAGCACTGGCCAGGCAAAGTGCTCGCTTTTTTTATATAGCCAACTGGCGGCCAGCTTCCCGCCGAATTTACCGCGTGACTTTCAAATCAGACAACATCGCGGCGCGAGAGTCACCCAAGCACTGGTCAGGCACGGTGCTTGTTTTTCTTATATAGCCAACTGGCGGCCAGCTTCCCGCCGAATTTACCGCGTGACTTTCAAATCAGACAACATCGCGGCGCGAGAGTCACCCAAGCACTGGCCAGGCACGGTGCTCGCTTTTCTTATATAGCCAACTGGCGGCCAGCTTCCCGCCGAATTTACCGCGTGACTTTCAAATCTCATCACATCGCGGCGCGAGAGTCACCTAAGCACTGGCCAGGCACGGTGCCTGTAAATTTGTCAAATAAAAGAGTTTCTCAAACAAGGACTTGAGCTTGATCGATCAGTTTGTATGTCAGACATATCCTGTAGTGGTTCGATATCGGCGGTTTCGACAAATAAGCAGCTTCATAGAAAGAAGAGGTAGTGTAAAAACTTTCAGAACAAGCAGGCAGACTGCCGGATATTCATTTTACTGAATATTATCTTCGTTCACACAGATTGGAATAAAATCGACTAGTGCTCGAAACTTGCAAGTCAAATCGTTGCCAACTACTTTAATTACATATCAGAAATGGACTACTAATACTATTTCTAACTTTCTTTAACTTTCCACTCAACATCTTCAAACTATAATACCCGCTTTACTTGAAAAATAATGCTTAAGCTAAGGATAAAAGGCCTATTGAAAAATGTTCCCCTTTCTACCAAGTTGTTGTTACTGGCGCTCGAGACTTAAAGTAAAGTAAAGTAAAAGTTGTATGTTGCATAAGTTGCGGGATAAGCGCATCAAATTTGCGTTTTGTGGGGCCTTAAGAATCTACCTAATCAATTATAAACACCACCTTCTGATTCGGCAAAACAAGTAATTATTATTTCCCTTAATAAATACCCCTTCGCTCAATCTTTTCAACATTCTTTCCGAATTGCCACCGCTACAGGACTTAATTTTTGATTATGTAAGCCTGCATTGCCGTCATTAAGCAGGTGAAAGGCCGAAGCTTATGAATAAATAACACCTTTGTTGCGTCCTTTGTTCCCTTTGACCTGCCCACCATAAAGTAAATGCTAAAAATATTTAAATTCATGCATATTTCAAACCTTACGTCTGCCAAAAACTGACAGACTAATAAACGGCCGGCGCTGAAGAGTGGTGGGGGCGGAACTGGGTTACATGCAACCAAGTACCAGCTAGCTCTACGCACGCAGTCGATTTCTTGGCTTAGCTTGGCAGCCAAAGAAGTGCGATAACTATGGCCAACAGGTTTTGTTTTGTCTAATAAAATGTGTGCTGACATGTTGCCATATAAGATTAAAAAGTGCACGCACACAGCGACACTGGCATAGCGCGCAACAAAAGACGCCGTGCGGTGAAGAAAGCCATATGTGTGCGTGTTGCGCTGCCAGGACAATTGGCTCAAGTCAAATGGCGGCGGATAAGCCTTGTTGCTTAGGGACAAAATATGGGGCTGACGTTTCATATTAGTCTGCGACAGCGCCGTAAGTCGCTGTGAGATGTGTGATGAGGTGAGTTCAAATGAGGATAAAGCGAACGAGTGCAAGCGCTAGCACGCATATACTTGCACTCAAGTTGAACTTATGTATGTCAAATGGACGGCGCGCAAATAAAAACAGGTGGCAACTGCATCACTTTGTATTAGTTAACACAATGTCAAAGGTGCGTCGCTTGGTATGGTGCAACATGTACCTACTACGAACACAATATGATTTGTAAAACAACTAGCGTTATGTGCGTAATTAGTTGTGTGTGTTCGCAGGTGAGTGTGTGGATAACAGGTGTTTACGCTGGGAGAAGCGTGTGCGGCTAGCGGCTAGCGTTAGCGTGTATAGCGAGTACGAAGGGATGAATGAATGAAAGCTTTCTGGCCGAAGGCACGAACATACGTGCATATACAGTTATCGGTAACGTAAAGCGGAGGGTAAAAGCTAATTGGTATGATTTCTAGTATAGTGGCAGCGCGAGAGCATGAGAGAAACAGAGAGACATTTGGATTGCACCAATGCACATTTGTTTGAGGGTTTGTGCAGGGTTGCCAGTGTTCATAAAGTATTGAAAAGGTATGAGATTATGATGTTAGAAAGAAGAAGGGTGCCTGCTTTATGCTCACTAATGATATGCTGAACGTTTAGCGTACATTGAGCGGCAAGAGGATCAACCGAAAATGAAAAGAATATGGGTTCCTCAAATATTAATATAGATAAATCTGATACAGATATCACGGCCCAGCATACAACAAGTATTAACCACAATTCCATCAAAGAAAAACACTACCAAGGAGAGATATGGCTTAATGTAGTTCTAACATAAATCTAAGAGTCCGGAGTTTGGACGTTGGATATTTTGAAAACATATAAGTTAACACAATATTTTATGAACTTCTACATAAATTCCATTCCCACATTATATGCTAGAAACATACAAACCGTTTGCATACTTTGGAGTCCTATTACAACCAAAAGTGCAACTGCGCTAAACGCGCATCCGCTAAATTCTTAAGTGAGCGAAACACGCGCAACCATGTCTTCTCCCCCAAAACCAAATAGCTGCAGGTGAGCGCTACACGCGCAAACCCTTTTAGCTGACCAAGCATCTTTGGTCACGTAGGCCGGCTCAAGCATAGGTTAGATTATAAACTTTAAAGTTAAGTGTAGTCAGTTTTATAATAAAGCTCAAGAGAAGCACATAGTGCTGATTAATAAACGCATTGTTTTATTTTTTATGTTATATGCATCCTCAGTACACATCGTTCTTCAACACAAGTTTTGTGGAGTCTTCAAAAACTGAGACGCATCGTTTTATTCCGTTCTATAACCGTTTACCCGCAATTACCCGACTGAAGAACAAAGCGGCGGCGCCGATGTATTGCCGGCCGAACTATTCAAACACGGCAAAGAACTGATAAGGAGCATGCATCAGCTTCTTTGCAAAATATGGTCGAACGAAAGCATGCCCAACGATTGGAATTTAAGTGTGCTCTGCTCAATCCACAAAAAGGGAGACCCAACTACCGTGGGATAAGTATCGCATATAAGGTTCTATCGAGCGTATTGTGTGAAAGATTAAAGCCCACCGTCAACAAACTGATTGGACCTTATCAGTGTGGCTTTAGACGTGAAAAATCAACAGCCGACCAGATATTCATCATGCGCTAAATCTTGGAAAAGACTTGTGAAAAGCGATTCGACAAGCCCCAACTCTTCGTCGATTTCAAAGCAGCTTTTTACAGCACGAAAATAAGTTGTTTTTATGCCGCGATGTCTGAATTCGGTATCCCCGTAAAACTAATACGGCTGTGTAAGCTGACGTTGAGTAATACCAAAAGCTCCGTCAGGATCGGGAAGGACCTCTCCGAGCCGTTCGATACCAAACGAGGTTTCAGACAAGGCGACTCCCTATTGTGCGACTTCTTCAATTTGCTGCTGGAGAAAATAATTCAAGCTGCAGAACTTAATCCAGACTAGATAAGAAGCAAAGCAAATGGGTCTGGCAGTGAACGAGGGCAAGGCGAAATATCTCCTGTCATCAAACAAACAGTCGCCGCACTCGCGACTAGCTCAGTCACAACTTCGAAGTTGTTGATAATTTCGTATATCTTGGAACCAGCATTAACAGCAACAACAATGTGAGCAAAATAACTCTTGCCAACAGGTGCTACTATGGACTAAGTAGGCAATTGAGAAGTAAAGTCCTCTCTTGACGAACAAAAATCAAACTCTATAAGTCACTCATTATTTTCGTCCTGTTGTATGGTGCAGAGGCTTGGACGATGACAACAACCGATGAGTCGACCTTGAGAGTTTTCGAAAGGTTCTGCGAAAGATTTATGGTCCTTTGCGCCTTGGCCACGTCGAATATCGCATTCGATGGAACGATGAGCTGTATAAGATATACGATCACATCGACATATTTCAGCGAATAAAGAGACAATGGCTGCGCTGGCTAGGCAATGTCGTACGTATAGGCGAAAACATTCCAGCTCTAAAAGTATTCGGCGCAATACCTGCCGTTGGAAGCAGAGGAAGGACTCCACTTCGCGGAAAAGAAGAAACGACTGGAGCGCTGTTGTTAACTCGGCTATAATCGCTTAAGCAATGTCTACGCCAGTAAAGAAGAATACTTAATCTTCGAAATAACAATATGGCAGCATTTAGGTGGTGTTCATATTGCGGGCTATAAGTTCTATAGAGAGTGAGCAAGTTTGAGAACTTAAACATGAAGCTTTTCACACGCACATACCACACATACTTTTCGATATTCTCGAGTAGAGTAAGGAAGAGGAAGGAAATGACAGTGCAGCATACCAAGTACAACAAACGGAAATGGAACACAATGTCAGAGCGACATTGGCGGATACAATGAAGTCGAAACGATACACACAGGCAGAGTGAAATGGCAACTTGAGTAGACAAGAAAAGGGATGACAGTTGCGGATAAGTAAAGTGAAAGCAAAATCACACATTGCTTTCTGAAGCGAGAACGGAAAATTTTATATAGAGTGTAAGGTATAAAGTAAAGTAACTGATGTGCATAGAAAATTCTTTTAAACTAGCATATCCATATGTGAATGTAATATAATATTAGCTACAAAATTATTTGGCCGTCGAAAGCAATTAAGGCTCATAAAATATGGCAAGCAACTGACTGCTCATATACATACACACACACACATATTACTGCGCATATGTATGTATGTGCTTTTGTTTTTGTAATGGCGCGTATTTAAGGCTCGAGTACTTCGTCGTTTCAGTTCGGCTGTCAAAACGTTGTGCGTGTGTTTTAATCGTCTGACAGGATACGTTGGAGCTTTTGTCACAGCCGAACAAGGACTCTTTAGAGTGTGAATTGAGCGGCTCATGAGGCTGTTTGTTGAGAAAAGAGAGCGCGTAGTGTGCCTTTGTGTGTGTAGGTGAAGTTTTCGACATATACACAACGGTAAATTGCAATCATTCATGGCGACCGTTCAGTCAGTGCGCTAATAGACACCAACCAAATGGCCAGATTTGACAACGACCAATTCACACATTCGAGTTGTTGAAAAATAGAGAAACAGCAGACACTAGAAACGGTTAGACAATTAGCTGGTCTATACGGTATGTGAGAGTGTGTGTGTTTATGTATTTTTTGGAGTATTTCTACGCTTTTTAAACAACGCTGCGAAGAAGTAAAAAAATTGTGAAGTGAAAATTTATTTCGTAAAAAATGTAGAAATAAATTTGCAAAGTCGGCTGTTTTCCATAAAATTTAATAAAAAAAAATTTTTTTTTGCATATTTTCCGCTTACAGCGCTGGTCGATTGCAAAGTGCCGCCCCCGCCTTAATCTGTACACACCACATACATATTTATAAGAGTAACAGTAAAAAAAAATAAATTAAAAGGAAGCGAAGTTGCGCGACAGACACAGCACCAACAACGCAGCAGCGTGGCTGCCGAGTGGTTGGCGGAACGAAATCGAAGTCAGGCGAAATTCGTGAAAAAAGTTAAATGTAGTGAAAGTGAAGGTGAACACAGCAGTGCTAGTGGACAGAAGGTATCCACAAAAAAAACATACAAAAATAAAATTAAACTACACGCGCAGGCATAAAGGACGAACCAGGTGTAATAAAAAAATGTAAAACGTATAAAAGTGAAAAGGTATATACTATTATATACACACATACATATATTTAAGAAGTTTAAAAGTACGGAATTAATGGCGATAGGTGGACGACGGTGCACGACAATACTAGAAGGTTGTTGCGGAATTATGCAAATTTATAAAAACGAAAAAAAAAAAACAAATATTAGTTTGGGCAACTCAATTTTTTAATATTAAACGTTTTATGTGAAAGTCCAGGCACACGTTTGTACATAGAAGTTATATCAATGAAGGAATAAGGAGTTTAATATAAAATAGTAAAACGTATAATAAAATATATGTATGTACATATATGTATGTATGTATATAAAATACATATAACATATAAAATTATAAGAAAGGTGTAAAATAAAAATATATGTATGTCTGTAACTTAAAATTACAATATAATAAAAATGAGTCATAAATGTTTAGAATACAACTTTTTGACATAAAATTTAAGTTAAAAAAATTGTAAAAAAATTTGAAATAATAAAAAAATAATAAATATGAAAAAGAAAAAATAATAATAAAGAAAACAAAAATAAAAATTAAAAAATAATAAATATAAAAAAATTAAATAACAATTCAAGAATTCTTCTTATCCCTGTCTAACTAAAAGAATAATGGTGAAAAGGCATTAAAATATAAATTTTGCGGAAAATAATACAAAAACAATGAAAACTAAAAATTCAACTCTAATATCTAAAAGTATAAACAATAATTTGGATCAAAATATGAATTTTGTACATACCGTAGTTGCATAATGGTTCTGAAATGAAAAATAATATTAATTTTAGAATAATATAATAATAATATACATATATAAAAAAAAGTATAAAATAAAGAAATTACTTAAAATTGCCAAAAAGTGTTAAAATTAGTGAATGTTTAAAATATACATTTTTAGCACAAATATTTGTTAACATTTTTCATAAAAAAAAAATAAAAAAAAAAAAAATTGTAAAAAGTTATGATATTTATTTAAAATATTTTTTAAAATATTTTTTATAATTTTTTTTACTAATTTTAGTATAATAAAAAACAAAGTATAAATAAAGAAATTGCTTAAAATTGCCGAATAGTATAAATGTTTAATCAAATTCTGGTATAAAAAATTGTTTTTATTTGTAAATGTTTTTTTTTCAGTTTTAATATTAATTCCAAATAATCTCAAATTTTTTGTTCATAAAAATAAGAAAATAAAATTACTTAATTATTATTATTAGAAAAAAAAAGTGTTTTTGTATTTAGTTTGATTAAAAAAAATATAATAAAACTGTATAATCATTAATTTTTCCGGGTGTTATATTATTTAGTCAAAAAAGTCTTTTCGTATTTTGTCAAGAGATAGGAGTTCGATTTCGATTTTCGATTGAAATTTGTGAAGTTTACGGAGACGATGCTGTATCAGTTCGGGTAGCATAACAATGGTTCGCTCGCTTTCGTTTTGGAAATTTCGAAATTTCGATTTTACACTGATGGAATAATGTATACAGCGGAAAAATGGCAAAAAGTGGTCGACTAGTAATGGTACATATGTATTTATTTATTTATTTATTAGTATGAAAAAAAGTAAAAAATAAGTAAAAGTTTGATTAGAAATACGAAAAGACTTCTTCGACCGCCCAATATTAACCCAGAACTTCAAGCACTTGCCCAGCGCTACAAGTAAAGAAGGACATTTTCTATACAAATAAAAAAGTGTTGATATAAAGTTAGAAGATGAAAAAAAAAAATAAAAAAAAATAATAATAATAATAAACGTCTAATAAAAATAATAATAAAAAAATAATATTAATGGAAAATTTAATAAATAAAATAAAAATAATATTAATAGAGACATTTAAAAAATAATAATTTCAATAGAAGAATTAAAAAAGCGCAATCTTCTTTTTGCCAATTTAGAAAAAATAGGCAATTGCCGAGTCCACCGTAAATATAAATTCGTCCAATAAGAAAACCAAACTAAATAAAGTGAAATAAAATTAAACAATTAACGCCCATAAAGTGACTGAAATTTCATTCCTTTCACGGTATTTTAGCAGTTTAATTTCGTTTTAAATTGTCTCTGTGTGCATGTGAGTCAAGCACGAGGGCGCTTTTTTCATGTCAATTGCATGTTTCTCATTTTACAAGCAGACGCGCACAGTACATAGGAAAGAAAATAGCAAAATTGTCATTGGGAATGGGCGTCGAAATGTGAAATGATTAATTTAAGGCTCAAAAAAGCCAACGAATGCTATAACCGAAACCACAACAACAACAATAACAAAAGCAACGCCAAGAACAGCTGCAGTAGTCGAAACAAGAGAAGCAGTAGCAACAGCAACTCAAAGCAACAACACAACCAACGTCGTTGTCATTGTCACTGTCGCTGTCATCGTCACTGCCGTCGTCGCAGTCACAGCTGTAGTCATCGTCGTAGTAGTGTTGGCCCAAGTGCTGGTGGAGAACTGTTGAATACGGCCAATGACGTCGCCAGCTGCACATAAAATCAATTGAAGGCACACATACGCGCGCACACATACAGGCCGACAGGCCAGGCACAGACGGGTGGAAAGAAGCCAGTCACACAACTGTTAAGGACGCCCAGCGCAGGCGGGGAAGCTGCAAGTGAAACGCCCAGCAAGTCAGGCAGGATATTGCAAGAACGTTACCTATATAATAGCAAAGGCAGTGCTGTGCAGACCATAGAAGCAGTTGAGTAGGTGGCAGTGATAAAATAGCGCAAGGCAGTCGTAGGTGCAGCGGGGCGCAGCGCGGTATACGTGTTCGCGTAACAGCAGTGAAAGCAATTCGAAAGTGTAGGAAAAGTCGTAAAAATACCAACGTGAAAATAGCGCAAAAGCTGGTGACTTGCTGTGAGACCCGCACGCAACAGCGCGCACCACTTCCGCGGAGAGGTTTGTGGTGGCAACTCGCGAAACGCAAGAACAAAGCATAACAAAAGCAAAAACAAGGCAGAGGCGGAGGCAGTGCCAGCCGTGGTAACTGCAGCAGCCACAGCGCGATAAAGCAATAAAAGCACATTCCGACAGACCACAAGCGCAACAATGAAGCCATCGGATTTGCTGCAATTAACGGAAAGGGTAAATACCGATTTTACTTAGATTTTTATATAGAATATTTGCATTGCTTGGACTGCGTACTGTGAGTTATTTTTAAAGCTATCGCATAACAGCAGGCGTAAGCCAAATGCAATGTATCAGTTTGCCTGCACATAACGATTACAGAAGAATTTATTCCCCTTCGGTTGATTTGTAAAATTTAACGAAATTAATAGGCTTCAATAGGCTGATATATCTATATTTAACTGCCCACATATTTTTATTGATTATTTTCGAAGCTGACTATTTTTAATAAGTAAAGGTGTATGTCTTTTTTTTATAATTTTTTTTTCCTTACCACGACGTTTTATGAATTTATAGAAAGATTGAAAGCAGGTTCCTTTATTTTAAACTTATAGACTTTCTCTCAGAATATTCATCCAAAATGTATGCTTCAACTTTCTGTTTTCCTAAATGTATGCTACATTTTTTTGGTTGCAGTAATTCTTAGAAAATATCATATTTTTTCAGAAGTCCAAAGAAATATTGGTCAGATTTTAATGGCCTGGTAAATATAATGCCAAATTCGCTAGAAACTTTGCATTTTAAGCTTTTAGGCGTTTGCTTTGCTAAACTGTATTTAGCTGACATTATCATAGGCTAAAAAAAGAGCTGAAAACAAAAAGGCCTACATCGCCTGGTATGGAATTTCAGCATAGCTTGTTTTGTACAAGTGGTCTCATATCGGTAGTTCCGACAAATGAGCACCTTCTTGGAGAGAAAAAATATGAAAGGTCAGATTGATTTTTCAATAACTGAGGAACAGATTCGCTTATATGTAAACAGACAGACGGACGGGACGGGAATTTTAGTGGTTCAAACACCTTGGCAGCGCTAACTATTTTTATTTTTCTCATTTCTATTCTAAAATAATGTACAATTTGAACAGAAAACCCTCCACTGAAATTTATTTCTGAGTACTCTGCTGCAATTTATCACGCTGATCATATATATACCTATAACTTTAAAGGGTCTCTGATATTTCCTGCTGGGTCTTACAAACATTGCCAATCTTAATATACGCTGTTCGGAGTATATTAGTCTCTTCAGAGATTTCGCCTAAATGTATATGTATGCTAGCATTTACTTGTGGGATGCAATAATTATTGGAAAACTCTCATGCTTTTAAGCTTAAAAAAACCAAAAGCATAACCCTTTGAGATAGTTAATAAAATGCAATTATAAAAATAACTGTTATGGTATAAAAATCAATGAACCCACTAAATAAAAACCCTATTGACTTGATTTCTATTATTCACTTCCAAATTAATACCGAACCGAACGCAAAATCAAAATTAATTGAATTAAATAATTATTGAAAGCGTAAATTTCCAAAATTTTTTAATAACAAATAAAATTCATAATTTAATTAAACAATGAAATGAAAAAAAAGAAAATTATCACAGCAATGAAGTCGAAAATGATTTCCACAAAACTCAATGGCATGCAAATATTTACGTACACACGCACATGTACGTACATAAATACCTTCATATGTGAATATTTCGAGGAAAAATAAATTTAACTGTGAATCACTTTCTGTTATACGTCCGTCGGTCATTCAAGTCATGCAAGCTGTACAAGTCACTCGCTGTCCCTTAAACTCATTTATTCGGTACAATACGCATGCGACTCGTATATGTACATCCATACATACACATTACACATTCGCACGCATTTATGACATTTTCAACATCTCAGCGCAGTGATAAGTTTTCCCCAACGATCCCAAGTACGCTCATCACCAACACAACGCACAATTGGGCGAGAATGTTCTTAGTGAGTGGGCCAACATGGCGTATACGTTACATTTACAAATTGTGCGTTCACACCATGCTGCCGTTGCGGTTTTTTCGGTTAAAGTGTGGCAACACAGGAGCCAACAGTAACAAACACCAGCGTACGCACCCACTCACGCAAACACACATATATTCAGAGATATATGCATACATATGTACATACAGGCGTGTATCCCTACATGCATTAGGGGGTTGTTGTTTACACATGCGTCTGTGTGTGTATGTAGATTGACAGCAATCCTTGCGTATTCATGTTCGATAGCGTATAGCAATAATGAAACTTCAGCGCTTCAACGCCCGCACCCTTACGTACGAGCAGCTCGTTACGGCTTTCTGTCTTAGTCAAGATATGTAATGTCCTTTTGAATGCACAAACATGTTGAGCACAACAACGCATGCGAAATGTTTCAAAAATATCAGGATGAATGATGTGATATATATGTACATACACAGACCGATAAAGCCATACATACATATGTATGTGCGCTTTAGACTTTATTGTAATTTTCTCGTCATTGTCGTGCTTTTTCTTTTGCTTTTGCTAATGTGGAGATAAGTCAGCGCTGCGCAACATATTGTCAACTTTTCTTTTTGTATCAGCTGCTGTCGCATAATGATTCAGATACTATTTTGCGTAATACATGTGAATTACATAAAAAGTTGGCAACCCTTTTTACCAAAAATATACAAAAAATAGCCATTTATTTTTTAACTAAATTTTAAATAAAAAAAATTGAAATTTTTAAAATAATAAATCGAAAAATGCAAACTAAGAAATTTAAATTTTTTAATTGAACATTTTTTAACACTTTAAATTAAAAAAACAGTTAAAACATTTCTAAATAAATTTTCAAAATTTTGAAACCTGAAAACTAAGTAATTATTTTTTAATTAAAATTTAAATTTTTTTTATAAATAATAAATAGAAAACTGAAAACTAAGAAATTCAAGTATTTTTGATTTAATATTCGAATTTTTAACATTTAAATTACAAAAAAATTGCAGTGAAAAATTTTTTTTAAATAAATTTTTAAAATTTCGAAACCTGAAAACTAAGTAATTATTTTTTAATTAAAATTTAATTTTTTTTTTAATAATAAATCGAAAACTGAAAACTAAAAAATTTAAATTTTTAAATTGAAATTCGAATTTTTAACATTTTAAATAAAAAAAAATTGAAGTTAAACCTTTTTTAATATAAAGTTTTAAAATTTCGAAACCCGAAAACTAAGTAATTGTTCGTTTTTTTTTTATTTGAAATTCGAATTTTTAACATTTTAAATTACAGAAAAGAAAGAATAGAAGTTATAACTTTTTTAAAATAAAGTTTTAAAATTTCGAAACCCGAAAACTAAGCAATTATTATTATTTTTAATTTGAAATTCGAATTTTCAACACCATACTATATTAAAAAGCATCCTTGAGCCAACATTTAAGCCAAGCGAACAATTTCAAAGGCAGCAAAAACTTTAGTTTGCTTGAATTAAAATAATAACTTCAAAAATTAAAAGAAAGTGGCAGAATATAAATGCGAAAAGTATGCAGTAACTTTTACTTAAAAACAATTCAGTGAAATATTACGTTAATAGCGCAAATTAAGTGCAGCAAACAGCATGAGCTTTTATTTCATTTCGATGTTCCGAGAAAAAGTCGAATGGCCTTAATATGCCATGCCTAAAGCCAATAAAGCACGTATTATGAATACACTACATCCTGCCCAGCCAAACGCAAGCATACTCGACAAGCTGTAACCAACACTCCCATGCACATGTACATATGTAAGTGTGTGCTTGTGTATGTACATATATGTATGACATGCATTAGTTTATTTTTGTGACTGTCATTGTTTGCATTTCAACGCCCACTCATTCGCTCCGCACTTAGTCAATTATCATGCATCACTTTACTTATACTTCTGTGCCTCCGCACACCCCTTCAAACACAGTATACATGTGTACACATGTGTATATTGGGTGCAGTGTAATGAGCGGGGTTGGTCGGGATAAGAAATGCTGATTTATGTGTAATGCAGATTGCGTAATCGGAAAACTTTTCTCTTGCACTTTTCAAAATTGTTTGAAATACACATATGTATGCATAAGTATGTGCATGTATGTATATGCAAGTGGTCGGTTAGTTTTCTCGGATTATTTTTCCACTTGGCGAGCCATTTTGCATTCTAGTGCAAATTGTTTTATTATTATCCCTACGACTGAGCTTTTGTAAATATTTCATTTATGAAGGGTGCTCATATGAAGTTAAGTGGAATTTAAGAGTTGAGCGAGGATTGTACGCGGTGGAAGTTTCGATATTTCATTATAGCGGGCCAACTACTGATTTTAGTTTATCTCCGCCTTTTGCTATAAACAAATGTCTTCTAAGCTTCCAACTCGCCATCGAAAGTCTTCTCGAGTAGTAGTCATCGTTGCGTCAGACCGCTATAGCATATAACTGACATACCAACTGAACAACCAAAATCAAGATAAAGATCTCTATATAACCTTTTATGCTATAAGATATGCTGAAGTGGGGTTTTAAGTACGAAGTGAAAGCTTTTTCTGGCTTTCAATTTCAAGAGCATAATTTCTCCATAATTTTAGCGTTTCCCGCATATCAATTGCTAGATTTTCAACTATGCCTCTTTCGTATTCACTTCAAATTAATTAAAGAGGCTTCTTCATAACTCGGCTTCACCCCGAACATTTTATTAATTTTTTTTTCAATTTCTCATTTTCTCATAAAATAATCACAGTGTTCGTTCATAGGGTACACCTTACTGCGCTCTTGAAGTATTTTTACGCTATCCACTTACTCTACTTTCATATGCCATCAAAGGACACGCGGAATTCTGCCGAGTTTACGTGCCTGAGAGTTGGCGCCTTCCCACATGCATTTGACGGCCTGTCGACTGTTTAATGTGTGCTTGTGGGTGTGAATGTTTCTATGTGGTTGTTAGTGTGTGTATGTTTGTTAGTAATTGAAAGAACGAAAACATTCAATTAAGACACCCTGCAATTTTCGACTTTTTCGCAGTCTTTTACGCCAACGCTCGCACTCACTCACTTCACACCTCCGGCTGTGTTTCGCATTCGCGCTGAAAAGGAGCACGTTCGATGCGTTGCTTCCTTCCTTATGCTCTTTGCTTTTTTATAACGCCTGTTAACGGTTTACTGTTGACGGTTTTATTCCGTTAGTGTAGCGTGTAGACAAGGGTAGACCAAAGTTGCGAGTTCTACTCAAGTTATCATCGCTGAATTTCACACAGCGGAGAACGGTGAGTAGGCAAGCGCTTAATGTGACAGTTGGTTGTCTGTTCCGTTCATAATTGTCATTACTGCTGACATTACAAGTCGTTCACTAGGTTTTTGGTCGTGTTACTTTCTTTTGTTCGTACAAGAAAGAAGTAGCAGCGGCAACTCCGCAGACGAAAAAACTCTCTCTTACATATAAGGGTTGTGAGGTTCCGCTGACACATGCTCTTTGCCTTTTCGTACAACTGCAGCATATTATTGGCAATGTCTTTCTGTCCATAATAGCGTAACATTTCGAAAAATGGATATTATGTGTCATCAGTGCCAATTTGTCGCGTATTTTTGGGTTATTTCACGAAATCAGGTTCCTTTCATTAAAAAAAAAGTGAACAAATCGGAAAGAGTGATTTTTTTCTTGACCAAGGTCTCCATAGAAAGCGATTAATTTGAGGGTATCTGCTTTTCCAAACAGTCTATTGGTATATGTATATCCATCATATGCTTTAATTTTTATTGAAGGTTTCTATGAATCTAGGTTGAAACCCCTTCCACTTATCGCGGGGAAAAATTTTAGGCTTTGTTTTGAGGTTAAAAAGTTTTTCGACTACCCAATATATGTTCTGTTTTTAAATTTACTTTGAAATTGCAAACAGAAAAGCATTTTGTGTTAAAAAAAACTTATTGGCCGTTTACAAAATTATTATGATTAAAATAAAAATCGCCAAAAGCGCATATAAAAAGTTGTGCAAAGGAAATGCTTCGCAGGTATTAAGGAAATTTGCCTATAAATGTCGTTTAAGCGAAAACATGCGCGTGTCCGGATGGTATTTAATTTGCTTTTGAGCACACCAAAAATAAGCAATGTAGCAACGAACGTACGAACGAGTAAATATTAGCGCACGAAAGCGCCAAATGCATACACTACGCAGAACTAACCGAAATTGTGCGCGAAAATTATTTTCATACAAGGATACATACAGTGTTTGTCACATAAAAGTGTACATGCAAGCATGTAAATTGGACAATTTTTTGTCGAATCGGTGTTGAAATCTTGTTTGTCGAAGTTAGCTTTCTGAATAGTCGAGTTCCAATTTTAGGCAAGAACATTGACAGGTGCCGCGCATTCAGGCCTACGTAATTGGAACGAACGTAAATTTTCATATCGCCAAAGACTATAAATTCGGCTGCATTCCTTAACATTTTTTATGCCGCTAAAACAACAGAGGGTCAAGGGTGTCTAGAAGTAGTAAAAGTGAGCGCATATGAACTTCGAAGGTGCTTTTATTTGAGAAGTAGGAAAAACAGTAACGGAATATTATCGTTAGTGATTTTGTGAAGCCTAATTACAGGTGCTTTGATAAAATGCCGGTGTTCAATACGACAATATATGTACATTTCACTAAAAACTGCCTCATCACTCATCACCTGATGAAGATATAGAAAACAGACGCCTTTGGTATACGGCTAGGTTTCTACACACTTTAGATTAGTTTTCCTTATTGCGACTTCATTTAAAAACATTTTTAGTAAATTTGTCTGTAAATGTCCGCCTTACGTAAACCTTATAAATTAGTCTGCAGAATCGTACTTTTAGACTAAAGACCCTTAAAAAGCCTTTTTATTAACTCTGAAGAACGCCACGCCACAGCCAGATGCGACACATACTCGTGAAACGCACTGTATGTGTACATAAGTAAAATTATGAGCGTACGAACATCCTTTCGTGTCATTGCTACAGCGTCAAGAGCAACACGCAATGCCAAAAGAAAAACAACACATTTGTAACAGCAGTGCAAAGTAAACAACAATCTTTACAAACAACAACAATAAGTGCCCGCCAAAAGCATGGCATATAAATACACATACATACATATATACATAAATATTCGTAGAACCATCATACAACACAAACAGTTATAAGCAGAAGAAGCGCCGCAAACGAAACGTCATCGATGACAGCAATCAAAGTGGGGGAGTCACAAATACAAATGACAGCTTAGACAAGCAGGGGATTGACAAAATGGTGGCATTGCCACTCAAAGCCAAGAAGCAACAATGTTGTGCCACCAAAGCATGTTCGGGTCGATTGTATGCTTTGTCGAGTGGTAGTGCACGTGTGTTTTTCTTACCACTATTTTTGTGGTTATTACGTTTATGGCTTTTACGATTGCCTGGTAGTTTGTCGCTTGTTTTTTTGTTTTTTTGTTAATGTTCATTTGTATATAGCTGTTAATGTTGTATTTTTTATTGTTGCCATCAATTCATTGACAATTTCGGTAGAAAATTTCTTTCCTGTAGATTTAAGTTATGTGCTCGTACCTAACTGGTTTCCTGTTTTCTTTCTACAACATGGTTTTGCCACCGTTAAGTGAAATTTCTGAATTTGCGAGCACATTTTTCGATATGAGCAGAGGTTTTGACAACAAAGTCTTTCCAAAAAGCTTTTTTAGTGCATAGTTCGGAGCAACATGTTGCACGGAGAGTAAGGTGCAGTTCTCTCTTTTAAAAATGATTATGGAAACTGAATATTCATATTGATTTAAGAGATTATATCCACGTGTGAATTTCAAAAAATCGGGTTTTTCACATAGTATGTCCCGATGTGCATTGGAGTTGATCCGACAAGTAGTTTTGGAGATATCAGTATAAAATATCTCCGAAAAGGCAGGAACGAGCGATCTGAAATTTTCATCCGATCTTTTTAGATATATTATCATATATGATCGAAGGAATAAGATTTTTGATAATAATTCCGATTTTAAGAAACCTGTAGTGTAAATTTTTTCATAAAAACGACATTTTTTGGGTAGCACCCATTTTGTCAGATATAAAAAATGACTTGTATTCATTCATAACGGCAATAAAATTTGGATTTGAGACAATTGGAAGCAGCAACGTCTTCGGAGATTAGATTGGAGATCGGCTACGGATTCAACTGAATTTAAAATTTCTCAAAACGAATCGCCGATTACTAAAGTATACAAAATTCTGCATCTTAAAAAGCAAAAACATTCACAAAAACCTTGTTTTTTCTTAACTTACAAGTGGTTATAACCCATTAAATGTAACCCATTCGTTAGATCCATTGTTCTACCTTCGTCCTCCTTTGCTTAACTCTCGCGCAACTCAAAGCGCTCTCTCTGTCTCTCTGCCTGAAATGAGATAATGAGCGGCTCCCATAAGAAACAGAAATCGTTGATAGCCAAAAACCTCAAACTCGGTAAAATGCTTCCGTTAATAGTCCTCTGGTATCACATTATAAGAGGTGCCTTTTGATAGCCGGGCATGTAACATGTATTAGATAGATCCAGGTATTTTTTTCCATACTTCAGTTTTGCTTGCATTTCCATTCACATTTTTACGACTTTTCTGTTCTTATGGATAAGCACGTCGCTTTGCTATCATGAGGCACTTGAAAAACTTCACTTGCACTTGACAGCTGTGAAATTACAAATTTCGCAAAGAATTTCTTTAGTGAGCCCTGGTGTCTACTAAGTAGTGCTCTTATTTAGCCCTCACATGCACACGAGTGCTTCAAATATTTATGTGTCGGTTCAAATACTTCCCTAAAGGACTTACATACTTATTTATATATATATATATATGTATGTGTATATATGCATGTATTTGGAATAGCTCAATATTGCTGAGCGCATCATTTTTTCCGGGGACAAATAGGATATCCGTACATGTTAGAGTCAATTGCTTTGCCCTTGCATCTATACAAGTATTTGTTGCTTGGCAAATGCATCATGTCTCCCTTGTGTTTAACTGTCATGCTAACAAATTTTTTCAATGATTTTTAGAATTCTTTTTAGCACCAAAAAAAATTTGCCGAAAGAAATAGTGGGGAAATGGGGAAAATTATCAAAAATAAAAAAGGTGAACGCTGGGCAAGCAACTATGTTTTCTAGCTGGTATTGACATTTCTAGGTTGTGTCCTCTATGCATACGTACACAACACAAATATTTGGACAGTGTTGTTCACAAAATTGGAAACTACACTTATTAAATTTTTTTATACACCATAAAATTTTCGAAAATAAAATTTAACTTGCTTTGAACAATAAATTTTGCTATCTTAATACTTTACGACTTTCAAACTTCCACATTTCCCTTTTCCCTAAACTTCAGCACGTGCTATTTCGCTTATTTGGAACGTGGTTGCCAATAACAGCGCCGTCACAGTATATGTTAGTACACATGTATATATTTTCGATATATGGTATATATACTCCATACATATATGTTGATAAATATATGTACATACATACATACATGCAATACTTCCTTCATGTAACTATTGGGAATAAGCTAAATCGTCCAACAATCACGTGCAACCGCTAAAGGTCACTTGCGCAGTTTAGCTTTTAGGCCAAAGACATAATGAAAGGACATCACAGTTGGATTGACAAGTGCAGTAGAATGGGTATAATAAACGAGGACTTAGAAAGTATGAGGAAAATAGTTTTCAAAAGAACGCTTAATGAAGTTTGACTATTTGAAAAAGTCAATAGCAGGGTTGCCAGCCGTCTTTATGTGGGTGGACATTGTGGAAATTTGTTAAATAAGTCTGCAAATTTCACAGCCCCTTAACAGGTGCATGAAAATCTAAAAAAATACTGAGAGCAGACGGATAAGGATGCGTACCTGACTGAATCGACTGTAAATAGGGTAGTCGAAAATGTCTTTTCGTATTTTGCTTTGTACAATAATGCTAAGAATCATATTTGTATAGTGTTGGATAGTTGTAGAGATTTTAAGCTTCATTTAACCAAAAAAATTAAATTTGGGTAAGTTGAAAAAAAGTTACAGCTGTTCAAAATGAGTTGAAAAAAATTGAAGAAAAAAGGGAAGAAAAAGGGAAGAATGCCACGCAAACCGCCAATGAAATTTGTGAAATTTACGGAGACGATGCTATCAGTTCGTGTAGCACAACAGTGGTTCGCTCGCTTCCGTTCTGAAAATTTCGATGTGAAAGATGCACATCGCTCTGGTTGATCTGTAGTTGAAAACGTCGATGAAATTATGGAAAATATTGACCAGGACCAGGGTATATGTGTAGTATAATACCAAATTTTGTTTAAACCAGTTGTGAAGTGTGGTCGTGTTTGCTAATCGAATGAAATATACTGTTTAGTGCTGCATTTTTCAATAGTTGACACATTTTTGCTTTATTTTGTTTCAGTAAAGATTTTATAAGCAAAATATTTTCTTAAAATCCAGGAAAAACTAGCAAAACCGATAAATAAATGTTTTGAGAAGTCGAAGCTTATCATTGATCTTGAAAGTTCAAAAACCTACTGTTCCAGTCCTTCCAGACTGCCTACAAGTAGAAAACGGCAGAATCCATGAATAAAGTAGCTTTCTCCTGATTGACGTACACCTCCGATTGGCCGGCTTCTTCAGGAGCTTTGGATCTTTTATATAACAACATTGTCAGTTCGTTTCACTATTTGCTCGAGAACAATATCTACTCACATAAACAGTAAAATCTAAAGCTTCAGTACTCCTGCTCAACTGCGAAATTGTGATAATCTTGTTACGCTATTTTTCACTTCCTAACCTTTGCACCGGATGCTGCAACAGCTGCTCTCTTACTAACTGCTTTAGGCACTTTCAAGCAAACCTGCTAACCGCAAAGTGCTTTCTTAATTGTGCGCTGTTAAGCTATTGTTTCTTAAGAGCTCCCGAGCGTGCCGTCCGAAACTGAGATTTTGAATATACTTATATGTATATAATGTATTTTTTTACATAACTAATTTCCACAGCCATTGTGTGAGCATAATCTAATTAAAACGATTTCTAGTCGATTAAAATAATACGAAATCTCTGCAGTAAAAGCGACGTTTAATTAAGTAAAGGCACTTCAGACGTAAGGGCGTATTAAGCATTTACCAGCTGAAGTCTCACACCGAATGAAACGAAACAAAAGCGAATGGTCCACTCGAGACATTGAAGGACATCATTTCGTTACACCAATTCATGTATATACATATGTGTGTGTGTGTGTGTGGGTCTGTGGGTTACATGTACAGTAAACAGCCCACAAGTGCATACATGCTCATGTATAATTCAAATGACTGAGTTTTGTGTGCGGTGGTGCTTGTATGCCCCCGTTGACCTTCTAATCTCTGTTGCAAATGGCGACAGCTTGCATAATGGCCCCAAATACGCCCATGAACTTTATTTCATTTCTATTTTTTTTACTTATTTCTGGTTAACATCTTGCACATCGAGGTCTATTATCTGTTGCTTTTGTGATTTGTGTAACTTTTTTGTTATTTGGCATCTCTCTGTCGCTCCCTCTCGCTTTTATTGCACTTTGGAAGCTTTATTTCCGCTGCGATGCGATGTAATTGATAAGAACTCAATTAAGTGCTGTCGCATTGTAATTACAAAAACATAATTTATTTTACATCCCTTTGAGTTGATAAGGGCGAAAAAGATAAAAGAGAAATGTCAAAAAACACTAAAAAAAATCAAAGGTCCTTTATACTGCTATACTCTTACACAGACATACTAATGTACATATATCACAGTAATTTAAATGAAGTTGTTCTGCAATTTACACTCAATACAGCTAAACAATGGAAAAAAACACTCACGAAGGACATGCAAGGCAAACGCAGACAATGCTGCACGGTAAATTTGAAATGACCCGGGAGCTTGGAAATTTAGGATGCTGCGATGCTGAATTGCAAAACAGTTTATCCTTTTACTTCCGCGTACTGGCCAAGAGCTTACAGGCACAACATTGGCCGGATGCGAAGTACGTGCATACATACATACATATGTATGAAGCTATGCGGGTGCAACGGATATGACGGCTATGTGCTGTTGACTTAAAAAGAGGACTGAAAAAATGTGGCGGTGATGCGTTTCCGGTCAAGCGTACCACCAAATGAGCCAGCAAATGTCCAAACGACAATATAGTATAACTAATATTTACGGTATTAATTTGTGAATCCCGAAAATTTCAGGGTTTGAAAAACGTTAATCCCGAAATCGCGGAATTTTTTAGAATATCTTTCAACGTGAGTTATATTCATTAAATTTTTTGTAATGACCGACCTATAAAGTGCACAAAATTTTTTAAATTTCGGGATTTTGAGAAAAGTCAATTCCGACATTTCGGGATTTTTCAAAATACCATTGAATATGATTTCTATGCATTAAATTTTGAATTATGACTGACTCAAAATAAAACCAACAGCCGTTTATGACTAGAAAGATATGAGCCACTGGTAGAATCTCCTCCTGATACATATTGCAAATGGTAGGAGAAGCTTGAGCGAACTTCTAGTAAAGATTTTGAGGATTTCGAGGCTAATGGTCAATAATGGTTAGTATATTCGAAATTCGAGTAATAAGCGAATCCCGAAATTTTAGTACCGACGTTTCGTTGTGGTTTAGGGCCGCATTGAAGTTCGACAAGCATAACTGCGGTATACATACATGCATATGTATATAATATAAACTCCTGCAGATTTACAGCCGCATCAACAACCAACCGTCTAGATGTCTTTGGCAACACTGGCAGCAACAAATGTCCAATCGACCGTCCTAACGAACAGCTGGTCCAAACGAGCGCGTAGCCAACGAAGCAGAAGATAAGCGCCATCAATTGTGGTTGTTGCTGTGTAGTTGGTGTCGCTGGTGAAGGTTGATTGGCAAAGCGTCGCTTGGCTAGCTCACACAGCTTACAGCAGCAATAGCTTTAAATTCTCTTCATATTTTTCAAAACCTCCACACATAAAGTGCATTAGTCTGTGCATTATATGTATGTAAGTGTGTGTGTGTGATTTATTATTATTTTCCATTTATTTTATTCTATATTGCTTTTCCCGCGTCTGCGGCTATTTTTTGCAATCTCCCTTACACCCCTTCATAATTTCAAATTTTTTTCCTATTCATGTTATTTAAAAACCACGTCAACAACAGCAGTGAAAAGAAAATTAAAATAACGGCACAAACAAATGCCACAAAAGCTTTAAAAAAGAAGATAATCACTTTATAGATGAATTTAAGGTCTGAGAAATTACCGCATTCTATTTATAGACTCCTTTTAGTTGCTGATGTGATGCTTATCTTGAGTGCGTAGGTCCAGGAGAGGGCAGGTTTTAACACGGTTTGAGGGATAGGGGTGTTTAAAGCAGCCTATACTATTATGACCAGCTGTATACATTTTTTTGATATTCGTCGTTTTCAAGTGAAAAGAACATGACAATCCAAACGACTATAATCCTTTTAAGTGCTTTGTCATTTCGACTAAAAAGTTGAAAGTCTGTTGTAGTGGCAGAAAATATAGAACAAATACTTTAGAGTAATGCTGCTGAGTTCACTATTCTTGTTCGAATAATGAATCGGGTCCGTTCCGTTTATGTTGACCCGATTGTCGTATAACGAAAGCCTCTTCTGTACATTTCTTAAGATCTGTCATCAGAACACAACAACTGTACGAAACCAAGTCCAAACCATAAATTTTTGGTAGCTACCAGAGTCAGAAAGCAAAAGATACGGAGCGCAAGAGACCCGACTGTCACAAAACAAACGTATCTTTAGTACAGTTCTTAAGGAAAATTTTCGTAAGAGCATAAAACCTGTTCGAAACCAAATCCGAACCTGTTTCGGACAGCTGTTATTGCCTTGAAGTAGTGTGGAAGTATTATCCAAAGCCATAAAAAATTGTACGGAATGTGGAAGATTTCATGATTGTGTATACAGGGTTTGTCCAGAAAGTAATAGGACAGAGTCGATTTAAAAAAATCGTTACAATTCTTTAAAATTTTCAAAATAGGCTCCTTCATAGTCGATACAGCGCTGCCAGCCCGATTTCCAAGCATTGAAGGCGTCACGGAAGGCATTATTCCGGAATAGCTTTGAGAGCCGAGGTGCATGCTGCTTGGTTCCCCTGTCATTGGCCTTTTCAGGCAAGGAAACAAAAAAAGCCCGGGGGCCACATCTGGGCTGACAAGCCGTTCGTTTGTTAGCTAGGAACGCACTGTACCGAATCTAGTCAAGACGCGCACGCTACGAAGTACAGTCGCGGCCGAGGAAAGTCAGTTTTATTACTTTCCAGACAAACCCTGTACAACACATATGTTTTAGCCTGATGTGCGGAATTTCAATTGAAGAATTTCACACAGATGACATAATGGAGCACGGCTCCGAAAATATTCAAGTTGAATTTTCCTTGCAAAATTCTAGAATAAAACGTTTAAGCTGAAAGCTCACCTGAAGACAACATTGATTGCAACGCAATACGATTTTTGGCACTCCAAAAAATTTAGCATAAACCTAACATAACCTAACATCAAAAAATAAAGTCCCTCAGAACTCAGTCCATTTCGAAACTTTAGAAAATACGCAAAGTACAACTATTCTACGATATTGAAACGAACGCACCACAAATGAGATGGCCGACCGCTGCGCATACTCATACGCCACGGCCAAAGAAACTAATCCAAGAATCGCTCTCACTAATGCTCTAACAGCTTTATTTACATAATATTCCAATTAATTAGCTACATTTTAAAATTCTTGTAATACTCATGCGAGAATCTTGATTCGCGTTCTAATTATCGCTAACAAGACTATGCATAGGATTTACTTGGCTCAACAGCTGTAAGCAGCCAGTACGGCGAAAAGCCGTTCAGCGCTGAGCTAACCCTGACATTTTCCACAAAAGGACATAAACACGCAACCGAGGAAAAATGTACAACAACAACGTAGGCGTATGCGGTTGCAGGAGGACGGCGTAGAGGCGTGCGCTAGCATTTAGCAGCAGCGGCACAGACAGTGTTGGCACTGGCAGCAGCAACACCATTTATGTTGAGTGGTACTTGTTGCAAATATCGATTAAAGTGCCGCCCCAACGCTCGGACGTATGTGTGTGTGTGTTGCACACATTTAAATAAACATGTAGATATGTATGCAAAAGTGTTCTCCTTTACTTTATAGGAGACTTACATACATACATATTTATATGTATGCCCTATAACAGAATATACCCACGAATATGCTATTAAGTTTGTAATACACAGAAGTATATAGTATACGAGTGTATAAATGATCAGCGTGGCGAGCTGAGTCGATGGTCGTTTGTTTAAACGTCTGTCCGTCTGTACATACGCGAAGTAGTCTCTCAGTTTTTGAGACTTTGAAATTTTGCAGCCATCTTTTTCTCCCCAAGAAGCTTCGCATTTGTCGGAACTACCGTTATCGAACCACTATAGCATATAGTTATAGATCAAGTTCTTGTATGGAAAATTTTATATTTGTGAAGGGTATATTTATATAGTATACGTTTTTTGCTGCCTTTGCTGTTATTGTTGTAAATCTACATTTTTTCTCAATTCCATCAGACAATGGGCGCATAACTATAAATATACTTGTGTGTGCAAGCGCTGACAACAAGTGGGCCAATTGACTAAAGTGTTAATAGAAGTGCAAAGTGCTTGCTTTTGTGTGTGTGTGTGTGTGTGCGTGCTTTTGCGTTTGCGTAGGCTTCTGCTAATGATGCTCAAATGGCAAATGACTTGAAGTGTCCTTGATAGTTAATAACTTTTTAATTTCTAAGCTTCATTTTTTTCCTGTTGTTTCCGTTGCTCATACGCACCGCCGCACCGACCGTTTAAGTTGACTATTTTTTCATAATTAAATTTTTTATTCACATACGCGTTTATTCCACGTTTTAAAGCTTTTTACGTTTATTTGCAGATCAAATTTAAGATTCCTTTACCGCCCGGCGTCACAACAACAACTCTAATACCAAAACTAATACGCACCAAAGATGTGAAGCAGCTGCAGGATGGCAGTGCGCAGCCAACAAAGCCCAAATTAACGGTAACTATTAATTTACATAATTCGTTTATTATAATGGTTACGTAAAGCGAGCTTGATTAGATCTGTTTTTGGGGATTTTGAGATTTTTGAATTTTCGGCTCCGTTCTTTCTATTCCATACTTTCCATATTTATTTTGGCTTTATTTTTAACGCATAAACTTAAAAGACTTTGCACCGTCACTAGTACAGAACACCAAAAAGCTTTCCGAAAATTCGAGAGCCTATTCTTCCAGTCCACGCTTTTTTGAGAAGGCACCGGTGTCTCCCAGTACTTATGTATGTAGGTGAATCTCGATGCTCGATGTGATGAGCTTTGGATGTCACAAAATGGCTTCAAGGGAAACTGGCTGCCAGTTGGCTACATAAGAAAAGCAAGCACCGTGCCTGGCCAAAACGCGCCGCGATGTTGAGTGATTTGAAAGTCACGCGGTAAATTCGCGGGAAGCTGGC
This sequence comes from Bactrocera zonata, assembly GCA_037783105.1. Lineage (NCBI taxonomy): Eukaryota > Metazoa > Arthropoda > Insecta > Diptera > Tephritidae > Bactrocera > Bactrocera zonata. The sequence goes on from JBAWJQ010001700.1 coordinate 1,128,729, forward strand.
TCTATATAAGAAAAGCAAGCACCGTGCCTGGCCAGTACTTGGGTGACTCTCGCGCCGCGATGTTGTGTGATTTGAAAGTCACGCGGTAAATTCGCGGGAAGCTGGCTGCCAGCTGGCTCTATATAAGAAAAGCAAGCACTGTGCCTGGCCAGTGCTTGGCTGACTCTCGCGCCGCGATGTTGTGTGATTTGAAAGTCACGCGGTAAGTTCGCGGGAAGCTGGCTGCCAGCTGGCTCTATATAAGTAAAGCAAGCACCGTGCCTGGCCAGTGCTTGGGTGACTCTCGCGCCGCGATGTTGAGTGATTTGAAAGTCACGCGGTAAATTCGCGGGAAGCTGGCTGCCAGTTGGCTATATAAGAAAAGCAAGCCCGTGCCTGGCCAGTGCTTGGGTGACTCTCGCGCCGCGATGTTGTGTGATTTGAAAGTCACGCGGTAAATTCGCGGGAAGTTGGCTGCCAGTTGACTATATAAGAAAAGCAGGCACTAAGCCTGGCCAGTGCTTGGCTGACTCTCGCGCCGCGATGTTGTGTGATTTGAAAGTCACGCGGTAAGTTCGCGGGAAGCTGGCTGCCAGCTGGCTCTATATAAGAAAAGCAAGCACCGTGCCTGGCCAGTGCTTGGCTGACTCTCGCGCCGCGATGTTGTGTGATTTGAAAGTCACGCGGTAAATTCGCGGGAAGCTGGCTGCCAGTTGGCTCATATAAGAAAAGCAGGCACCGTGCCTGGCCAGTGCTTGGGTGACTCTCGCGCCGCGATGTTGTGTGATTTGAAAGTCACGCGGTAAATTCGCGGGAAGCTGGCTGCCAGCTGGCTCTATATAAGAAAAGCAGGCACTGTGCCTGGCCAGTGCTTGGCTGACTCTCGCGCCGCGATGTTGTGTGATTTGAAAGTCACGCGGTAAATTCGCGGGAAGTTGGCTGCCAGTTGGCTATATAAGAAAAGCAGGCACTGTGCCTGGCCAGTGCTTGGCTGACTCTCGCGCCGCGATGTTGTGTGATTTGAAAGTCACGCGGTAAATTCGCGGGAAGCTGGCTGCCAGTTGGCTCATATAAGAAAAGCAGGCACCGTGCCTGGCCAGTGCTTGGCTGACTCTCGCGCCGCGATGTTGTGTGATTTGAAAGTCACGCGGTAAATTCGCGGGAAGCTGGCTGCCAGCTGGCTCTATATAAGAAAAGCAAGCACCGTGCCTGGCCAGTGCTTGGCTGACTCTCGCGCCGCGATGTTGTGTGATTTGAAAGTCACGCGGTAAATTCGCGGGAAGCTGGCTGCCAGCTGGCTCTATATAAGAAAAGCAGGCACTGTGCCTGGCCAGTGCTTGGCTGACTCTCGCGCCGCGATGTTGTGTAATTTGAAAGTCACGCGGTAAATTCGTGGGAAGCTGGCTGCCAGTTGGCTATATAAGAAAAGCAGGCACTGTGCCTGGCCAGTGCTTGGCTGACTCTCGCGCCGCGATGTTGTGTGATTTGAAAGTCGCGCGGTAAATTCGCGGGAAGCTGGCTGCCAGCTGGCTCTATATAAGAAAAGCAGGCACTGTGCCTGGCCAGTGCTTGGCTGACTCTCGCGCCGCGATGTTGTGTGATTTGAAAGTCACGCGGTAAATTCGCGGGAAGCTGGCTGCCAGCTGGCTCTATATAAGAAAAGCAGGCACTGTGCCTGGCCAGTGCTTGGCTGACTCTCGCGCCGCGATGTTGTGTGATTTGAAAGTCACGCGGTAAATTCGTGGGAAGCTGGCTGCCAGCTGGCTCTATATAAGAAAAGCAAGCACTGTGCCTGGCCAGTGCTTGGCTGACTCTCGCGCCGCGATGTTGTGTGATTTGAAAGTCACGCGGTAAATTCGCGGGAAGCTGGCTGCCAGCTGGCTCTATATAAGAAAAGCAGGCACTGTGCCTGGCCAGTGCTTGGCTGACTCTCGCGCCGCGATGTTGTGTGATTTGAAAGTCACGCGGTAAATTCGCGGGAAGCTGGCTGCCAGCTGGCTCTATATAAGAAAAGCAAGCACCGTGCCTGGCCAGTGCTTGGGTGACTCTCGCGCCGCGATGTTGTGTGATTTGAAAGTCACGCGGTAAATTCGCGGGAAGCTGGCTGCCAGCTGGCTCTATATAAAAAAAGCAAGCACCGTGCCTGGCCAGTGCTTGGGTGACTCTCGCGCCGCGATGTTGTGTGATTTGAAAGTCACGCGGTAAATTCGCGGGAAGCTGGCTGCCAGTTTGCTATATAAGAAAAGCAGGCGCCTTGCCTGGCCAGTGCTTGGGTGACTCTTGCGCCGAGATGTTGTGTGATTTGAAAGTCACGCGGTAAATTCGCGGGAAGCTGGCTGCCAGTTGGCTATATAAGAAAAGCAGGCACCGTGCCTGGCCAGTGCTTGGGTGACTCTCGCGCCGCGATGTTGTGTGATTTGAAAGTCACGCGGTAAATTCGCGGGAAGCTGGCTGCCAGCTGGCTCTATATAAGAAAAGCAGGCACCGTGCCTGGCCAGTGCTTGGGTGACTCTCGCGCCGCGATGTTGTGTGATTTGAAAGTCACGCGGTAAATTCGCGGGAAGCTGGCTGCCAGCTGGCTCTATATAAGAAAAGCAAGCACCGTGCCTGGCCAGTGCTTGGGTGACTCTCGCGCCGCGATGTTGAGTGATTTGAAAGTCACGCGGTAAATTCGCGGGAAGCTGGCTGCCAGTTGGCTATATAAGAAAAGCAGGCACTGTGCCTGGCCAGTGCTTGGCTGACTCTCGCGCCGCGATGTTGTGTGATTTGAAAGTCACGCGGTAAATTCGCGGGAAGCTGGCTGCCAGCTGGCTCTATATAAGAAAAGCAAGCACCGTGCCTGGCCAGTGCTTGGGTGACTCTCGCGCCGCGATGTTGTGTGATTTGAAAGTCACGCGGTAAATTCGCGGGAAGCTGGCTGCCAGTTGGCTATATAAGAAAAGCAAGCACCGTGCCTGGCCAGTGCTTGGGTGACTCTCGCGCCGCGATGTTGTGTGATTTGAAAGTCACGCGGTAAATTCGCGGGAAGCTGGCTGCCAGTTGGCTATATAAGAAAAGCAAGCACCGTGCCTGGCCAGTGCTTGGGTGACTCTCGCGCCGCGATGTTGAGTGATTTGAAAGTCACGCGGTAAATTCGCGGGAAGCTAGCTGCCAGTTGGCTATATAAGAAAAGCAAGGCACCGTGCCTGGCCAGTGCTTGGGTGACTCTCGCGCCGCGATGTTGAGTGATTTGAAAGTCACGCGGTAAATTCGCGGGAAGCTGGCTGCCAGCTGGCTCTATATAAGAAAAGCAAGCACCGTGCCTGGCCAGTGCTTGGGTGACTCTTGCGTCGCGATGTTGAGTGATTTGAAAGTCACGCGGTAAATTCGCGGGAAGCTGGCTGCCAGTTGGCTCTATATAAGAAAAGCAGGCACTGTGCCTGGCCAGTGCTTGGGTGACTCTCGCGCCGCGATGTTGTGTGATTTGAAAGTCACGCGGTAAATTCGCGGGAAGCTGGCTGCCAGCTGGCTCTATATAAGAAAAGCAAGCACCGTGCCTGGCCAGTGCTTGGGTGACTCTCGCGCCGCGATGTTGAGTGATTTGAAAGTCACGCGGTAAATTCGCGGGAAGCTGGCTGCCAGTTGGCTATATAAGAAAAGCAAGCACCGTGCCTGGCCAGTGCTTGGGTGACTCTCGCGCCGCGATGTTGAGTGATTTGAAAGTCACGCGGTAAATTCGCGGGAAGCTGGCTGCCAGTTGGCTATATAAGAAAAGGAAGGCCCGCGCCTGGCCAGTGCTTGGGTGACTCTCGCGCCGCGATGTTGAGTGATTTGAAAGTCACGCGGTAAATTCGCGGGAAGCTGGCTGCCAGCTGGCTCTATATAAGAAAAGCAAGCACTGTGCCTGGCCAGTGCTTGGCTGACTCTCGCGCCGCGATGTTGTGTGATTTGAAAGTCACGCGGTAAATTCGCGGAAGTTGGCTGCCAGTTGGCTATATAAGCAGGCACGTGCCTGGCCAGTGCTGACTCTGCGTCGCGATGTTGGTGATTTGAAAGTCAGGCGGTAAATTCGCGGAAGTTGGCTGCCAGTTGGCTATAGAAAGCGGCACTGTGCTGGCCAGTGCTGACCTCGCGCCGCGATGTTGTGTATTTGAAAGTCACGCGGTAAATTCGCGGGAAGCTGGCTGCCAGTTGGCTATATAAGAAAAGCAGGCACTGTGCCTGGCCAGTGCTTGGCTGACTCTCGCGCCGCGATGTTGTGTGATTTGAAAGTCACGCGGTAAATTCGCGGGAAGCTGGCTGCCAGCTGGCTCTATATAAGAAAAGCAAGCACCGTGCCTGGCCAGTGCTTGGGTGACTCTCGCGCCGCGATGTTGTGTGATTTGAAAGTCACGCGGTAAATTCGCGGGAAGCTGGCTGCCAGCTGGCTCTATATAAGAAAAGCAAGCACCGTGCCTGGCCAGTGCTTGGGTGACTCTCGCGCCGCGATGTTGTGTGATTTGAAAGTCACGCGGTAAATTCGCGGGAAGCTGGCTGCCAGTTGGCTATATAAGAAAAGCAAGCACCGTGCCTGGCCAGTGCTTGGGTGACTCTCGCGCCGCGATGTTGTGTGATTTGAAAGTCACGCGGTAAATTCGCGGGAAGCTGGCTGCCAGCTGGCTCTATATAAGAAAAGCAAGCACCGTGCCTGGCCAGTGCTTGGCTGACTCTCGCGCCGCGATGTTGTGTGATTTGAAAGTCACGCGGTAAATTCGCGGGAAGTTGGCTGCCAGTTGGCTATATAAGAAAAGCAGGCACCGTGCCTGGCCAGTGCTTGGCTGACTCTCGCGCCGCGATGTTGTGAGATTTGAAAGTCACGCGGTAAATTCGCGGGAAACTGGCTGCCAGCTGGCTCTATATAAGAAAAGCAAGCACCATGCCTGGTCAGTGCTTGGGCGACTCTCGCGCCGCGATGTTGTGCGATTGGAAAGTCAAGCGGTAAATTCGCGGGAAGCTGGCTGCCAGCTGGCTCTATATAAGAAAAGCAAGCACCGTGCCTGGCCAGTGCTTGGCTGACTCTCGCGCCGCGATGTTGTGTGATTTGAAAGTCACGCGGTAAATTCGCGGGAAGCTGGCTGCCAGTTGGCTATATAAGAAAAGCAAGCACCATGCCTGGCCAGTGCTTGGGCGACTCTCGCGCCGCGATGTTGTGCGATTGGAAAGTCAAGCGGTAAATTCGCGGGAAACTGGCTGCCAGCTGGCTCTATATAAGAAAAGCAAGCACCGTGCCTGGCCAGTGCTTGGGTGACTCTCGCGCCGCGATGTTGTGTGATTTGAAAGTCACGCGGTAAATTCGCGGGAAGCTAGCTGCCAGTTGGCTATATAAGAAAAGCAAGCACCTTGCCTGGCCAGTGCTTGGGTGACTCTCGCGCCGCGATGTTGTGTGATTTGAAAGTCACGCGGTAAATTCGCGGGAAGCTGGCTGCCAGCTGGCTCTATATAAGAAAAGCAAGCACCGTGCCTGGCCAGTGCTTGGGTGACTCTCGCGCCGCGATGTTGTGTGATTTGAAAGTCACGCGGTAAATTCGCGGGAAGCTGGCTGCCAGCTGGCTCTATATAAGAAAAGCAAGCACCGTGCCTGGCCAGTGCTTGGGTGACTCTCGCGCCGCGATGTTGTGTGATTTGAAAGTCACGCGGTAAATTCGCGGGAAACTGGCTGCCAGCTGGCTCTATATAAGAAAAGCAAGCACCGTGCCTGGCCAGTGCTTGGGTGACTCTCGCGCCGCGATGTTGTGTGATTTGAAAGTCACGCGGTAAATTCGCGGGAAGCTGGCTGCCAGCTGGCTCTATATAAGAAAAGCAAGCACCGTGCCTGGCCAGTGCTTGGGTGACTCTCGCGCCGCGATGTTGTGCGATTTGAAAGTCACGCGGTAAATTCGCGGGAAGCTGGCTCTATATAAGAAAAGCAAGCACCGTGCCTGGCCAGTGCTTGGGTGACTCTCGCACCGCGATGTTGTGCGATTTGAAAGTCACGCGGTAAATTCGCGGGAAGCTGGCTCTATATAAGAAAAGCAAGCACCGTGCCTGGCCAGTGCTTGGGTGACTCTCGCGCCGCGATGTTGTGTGATTTGAAAGTCACGCGGTAAATTCGCGGGAAGCTGGCTGCCAGCTGGCTCTATATAAGAAAAGCAAGCACCGTGCCTGGCCAGTGCTTGGGTGACTCTCGCGCCGCGATGTTGTGTGATTTGAAAGTCACGCGGTAAATTCGCGGGAAGCTGGCTGCCAGTTGGCTATATAAGAAAAGCAAGCACCATGCCTGGCCAGTGCTTGGGCGACTCTCGCGCCGCGATGTTGTGCGATTGGAAAGTCAAGCGGTAAATTCGCGGGAAACTGGCTGCCAGCTGGCTCTATATAAGAAAAGCAAGCACCGTGCCTGGCCAGTGCTTGGGTGACTCTTGCGTCGCGATGTTGTGTGATTTGAAAGTCACGCGGTAAATTCGCGGGAAGCTGACTGCCAGCTGGCTCTATATAAGAAAAGCAAGCACCGTGCCTGGCCAGTGCTTGGGTGACTCTCGCGCCGCGATGTTGAGTGATTTGAAAGTCACGCGGTAAATTCGCGGGAAACTGGCTGCCAGCTGGCTCTATATAAGAAAAGCAAGCACCGTGCCTGGCCAGTGCTTGGCTGACTCTCGCGCCGCGATGTTGTGTGATTTGAAAGTCACGCGGTAAATTCGCGGGAAGCTGGCTGCCAGCTGGCTCTATATAAGAAAAGCAAGCACCGTGCCTGGCCAGTGCTTGGGTGACTCTGGCGCCGCGATGTTGTGTGATTTGAAAGTCACGCGGTAAATTCGCGGGAAACTGGCTGCCAGCTGGCTCTATATAAGAAAAGCAAGCACCGTGCCTGGCCAGTGCTTGGGTGACTCTCGCGCCGCGATGTTGTGTGATTTGAAAGTCACGCGGTAAATTCGCGGGAAGCTGGCTGCCAGCTGGCTCTATATAAGAAAAGCAAGCACCGTGCCTGGCCAGTGCTTGGGTGACTCTCGCGCCGCGATGTTGTGTGATTTGAAAGTCACGCGGTAAATTCGCGGGAAACTGGCTGCCAGCTGGCTCTATATAAGAAAAGCAAGCACCATGCCTGGCCAGTGCTTGGGCGACTCTCGCGCCGCGATGTTGTGCGATTGGAAAGTCACGCGGTAAATTCGCGGGAAACTGGCTGCCAGCTGGCTCTATATAAGAAAAGCAAGCACCGTGCCTGGCCAGTGCTTGGGTGACTCTCGCGCCGCGATGTTGTGTGATTTGAAAGTCACGCGGTAAATTCGCGGGAAGCTGGCTGCCAGCTGGCTCTATATAAGAAAAGCAAGCACCGTGCCTGGCCAGTGCTTGGGTGACTCTCGCGCCGCGATGTTGTGTGATTTGAAAGTCACGCGGTAAATTCGCGGGAAGCTGGCTGCCAGCTGGCTCTATATAAGAAAAGCAAGCACCGTGCCTGGCCAGTGCTTGGGCGACTCTCGCGCCGCGATGTTGTGCGATTTGAAAGTCACGCGGTAAATTCGCGGGAAACTGGCTGCCAGCTGGCTCATATAAGAAAAGCAAGCACCGTGCCTGGCCAGTGCTTGGGTGACTCTCGCGCCGCGATGTTGTGTGATTTGAAAGTCACGCGGTAAATTCGCGGGAAGCTGGCTGCCAGCTGGCTATATAAGAAAAGCAAGCACCGTGCCTGGCCAGTGCTTGGGTGACTCTCGCGCCGCGATGTTGAGTGATTTGAAAGTCATGTGGTAAATTCGCGGGAAGCTGGCCGGCACCGTGCCTGGTCAGGCCTTGGGTGACTCTCGCGCCGCGATATTGTGTGATTTATTTTTATTTCCAAGAATATACAATTGCTGTACGGCAGATGATTTGCTCCAAATGATTTTGGGCTGTTCTGGCGACAGTCCAGTTCTTAATAAAAAAAAAAAGTCAAATTGTTTTGAATCTGTCGACCCTTCCATTGCTACTGGGAAATTGAAGACCATTTAAGTGGCGCGCTTTAGTGCCACTCTGAAATTTTGCGTCAAGATGCTCTAATATATTTTCTCTCTCTTGCATAGAAATGCCTCAACACACTGGACTTAACATCGCTGGGCGTTGGATCGTGTTGCGGCACTGGTATGTACCTGGTTGCGGGTATGGTAGCGAAAAATCTCGCCGGACCCGGTGTGATCATTAGTTTTATCATTGCAGCGGTGGCAAGCATTTTTTCCGGTAAGAAAACGCACAGCTCAAACAGCATACGAAATTTAAAATACCGTTCGTGCTTCTTTTAGGTGCCTGTTATGCGGAGTTCGGCGTACGCGTGCCACACACTTCCGGTTCAGCTTATATGTACTCATATGTAGCGGTGGGCGAGTTCGTAGCGTTCATCATTGGCTGGAATATGATATTGGAATATTTAATAGGTAAGCAAAGTACGAGATTTAAATTCTCATAGCTTCAATGATGCGTTTCATTTAGTTTAATATTGAATAAACTAAATTATTGTTGTCTAACAGGAACAAGTGCCTGTGCGTGTGCTTTAAGTTCGAGTTTCGATTCACTAACCGGCGGCGCAATAGCGAACGCAATTGGCGATACAGTCGGCACCATATTCGGTAAGACTTAAATGCATCCGTTTTCAATATGCTTTAATTTGTGCTCATTCGATTTTATTAGCACTTAAAACTAAACGAACATTTATCATAACTACCATCTCTGACTTAACCACCACTAGGTAAGCCACCTGATTTTATAGCATTCGGCATAGCGTTGATTATGACCTGCGTATTGGCGATGGGGGCGAGTAAATCGGTGATATTCAATCACACATTGAATGCCATAAATCTGGCGACATGGGTATTCGTGATGGCAGCCGGTTTATTTTATGTTGACACCAGCACTTGGACGGAGCATCAAGGCTTCTTGCCATATGGCTGGAGTGGTGTAAGTTGCAACGAAAATGATGGCTTATAAAAAACCAATCACTGCAAGATATGAAGGATTTTAATGTGCTTGTGCTTTTACATCCTATTACAGGTGTTCTCGGGTGCTGCGACCTGCTTTTATGCTTTCATCGGTTTCGATATTATAGCCACCACCGGTGAGGAAGCGCACAACCCACAGAAGAGCATACCGAAAGCTATTGTTGGCTCACTAGTGGTCGTTCTGTTTGCGTATGTGAGCGTTAGTTTAGTCTTAACACTAGTTGGTAAGCCTGTTACATAATATTTGCTGACTTTGTGTCGAATGATTCTAATTTAAATTGCTTGTAGTACCCTACGATCACATTAGCGCCGGCGCGGCGTTGGTGCAAATGTGGTCTTACGTGGGCGCACCGAAATGTCGCGCCATTGTCGCTGTGGGCGCCACCGCTGGGCTATCCGTGGCAATGTTCGGCTCCATGTTTCCAATGCCACGCGTGATTTATGCAATGGCGCAGGATGGGCTCATATTCAGGTACTGTAGACGCGCTGTTACATTATGCATTTGCAGTCATGCCATATCTTTTTACGCTCTCCAGGCAACTCTCACAACTGTGGCAACGCACGAATGTGCCGGGTTTGGCGACCATTGGCAGCGGTATTGCAGCTGCGCTAGTTGCGCTCACGGTGCGTTTGGAGATACTCGTTGAAATGATGTCCATCGGCACACTGCTCGCCTATACGCTGGTCTCCACCTGCGTGCTGGTGTTGCGCTATCAACCGCACAGCACGTCGCTGGTCGAGCTGCTGCCAGCACAGCTGCGCACACCGCTGGCGCCGGGCACGGCAACGGATCCGAGCGCTACCACCGCCGAAGTGTTGCCGTCGAACAAATTAACAATAAAACGCGTTACGCGTGGCATGTCCGATTCGGATGACTCGTTCATCGATGAGAGTCCAGAGGGCTACCCAGGACGCGATGATCAATTTCTCGTGTCCGATCGTTCGGAGAACAAATTCTATGGTAGCGTGCATGGCGCGCCAACTGGACCGACCGGCCAAGCAACCGCCTTCGATACCATGGGTCTAAATTTCGTATCACGCAAAATACACGATTATGCGTACCTATGTCCCGGCTTCTTTCCATGGATTAATCCCGGCCAAGCCACAGCGGAAAGTGGTATGTATGCACATTTGCTTTGTTGGTTTTTAGTCATGTAACTGTACTTATTAGTGTCTTAAAATCTTCACATAATTTTATGGTAGCACAACATTTACTCATAGACTCTTCGAAATTGTTGTTTTTTTTATTATTATCTATATTATTTTCACAAACAGGCATGTATGTCACGAAACTTGTTGGAATCATGTTCGGTCTCATATTCTTCTTGGATCTGTTTGCGGCCATTGGCTGGTCCGGTGGCTTCGCCGCATTCATTTATTTCATTTTGTTCATTGGCATATTTGTGATACTATTAATTATATCAAGACAACCACAAAATAGGTAAATAATATTACTTATTTGCATTAATTTATGCCAAACGCAAACAAACACACGCACACACAAGTACAAAATGTTTCAATTCAATTCTTCTTATTTCATTTATCTTAGATATGCGCTCGCATTCCTAACGCCGGGACTTCCATTTATTCCAACAATTGCCATAACCGTTAATATTTATTTAATATTTAAATTAAGCATACTCACCTTAGTTAGATTCACCATCTGGATGACTCTGGGCTTCATCATGTACTTCTACTATGGCATAACGCATAGCACACTCGAACAGACGACTGATGAGATAGAACTGCATGTCGATAAGGACTATGTACGTGCACTAGAACAAGACAAACAGAAAAATAAAAATAAATATTAATTTTTGTTTAATAATTTTTTGCAGAGTAAAAATGTTGAGGAGAAGGCCGTGTGGGATCAGCCAACGTATATGAATCAAAGCAATGAGCCTGTTTGGGCTACAAAGGATACACGGGCAAAACAGACAACAGCAACAACAAGTGAGTTTGATAAGAAGTTTGTAACACCAAAAAGAAAACGTCGGATGATCTATAAATAATTTACACATACATGATCAGTGTGACGAACTGAGCCATTTTAACCAAATTCGTCAAAAGAAAACACGTTCGTCTGTCTGCCTATATGTATATAGTTTATACGCAAACTAGTCCCTTAACTTTTGAGAAATCGATCTAAAATTTGTATAAAAAAGCTGCTCATTCGTCGGTACCACCAATATCGAACCACTATAGCATATAGCTGCCATATAAACTGACCGATCAAAATCAAGTTCTTCTACGGAAAAATTTTTTATTTGACAAAATATCTATACGAAATTTGTTATGGATTATTGTTCAAGGCAGCGTCACAATATCAGTTTAGATCGGACCACTGTAGCATATAGAAACCCAAAAAACTAAGCGCTTAAAATCAAATTATTGTATGGAAAACGTTCCGATTTGTGAAGCGTGTTTTTGCTACGGTGCAACCGAAGTTAACGGTTTTTTCTTTTTTTTTGTAAATTAAATTTTTCTATGTGTTAATTTCAGAACGCTCCAACACAAATTATTCCAAAGCAACTGAAAGCAATTCCTCAAAACAACCACAAACAAAAAATTCCACTAGTACAAGAAATACAACAGCGAATTCCACAACAGCAACAACAGGAAGCGATGGCAAATTCACCATGTTCATCGACGAGACGCAATTCCCCACGTGGGATGATTAAAAGTAGCAGGCAAAAGTAAAAACTAAATGTATTTAATTAGTAATATTCCAACTAAACGAAAATAAAATTAATTTACAAAAGTTCGAAAGATTTAGAAAGGAGAAAAATGCACTAGGTCTGTATTATACACGCGTAAACAATAAGAGTGAGTTAAAAAAATAAAATAATAGTAAAAAAAATTTAATAAACAGTTATTAATACTTGAAAATTGTTATGATATTAAAGAAATTAGTAAAAACTTAATGAAAACAAATATATGCAATGAGTGCGATTTCAGTTTTCGATTGTGAAAGAAAAATAAAACAATTTTTGTGATTCCTTTTTCGAGTTCTTAACGCAGGAACTTTAAGTTATATAAATGTATATAGCGTCAAGTAATTTACAATAACAAAAAATGTTAAATTATATTAAAATAGTATATACATATATGTAAATTATATACAAATAAATACATATACATATATAGTTAAATACATAAAAAATACAACTGCATATACACATATACAAAAAAATTGTCATTAATACTATTAACATTATTATTATTGTAATTATAGTTAAAAAATATTGAAATATGTTAAAAAAATAAATTAAATACGCAGTAGTTATAAACATAAATAAACATACATACATATGAGAAATACATAAAAAATAGTACATTTATATATTATACATACATACATATATATAAATATACTTGAAACGTACAAGCGTATATATGTGTATGTAAATGCATTATTGCATACAATTCTTATTAAAAATTAACTTTAAACAAATTTTTTAAATTAAAAATGATATGTGAATAATTGAAATTATAAATTTTACTAATTAAATTAATTTATGGCAACAACGTAGCAGCATACAACAAACATAAGCCATAAATGTATGCAACCAAAGCAAAAAATTATTTGTAGTTATATAAATCAATAGCGCATTGATATGAAAAGAAAGCATGCCAATGTTGTGCATAAAGACATATTATGTAAACATGCATACATACTATACAATCGCTATAAAAAAAAATTATTTTTTAATTAATTAATTTTTCATACCAATCAAAGTTTAAATTTCAATTCTAAAATATATATACATACATATGTACATACACTTTTCGATAACAAAAATATATGTACATACACGTATAGTTAAACTTTTCAATACTGTGTTTTACCAACTTTACTGTTTGTGTAAATACTTAATTTTTACCTCTCAGTACATAAATATGTAAATACAACAAACATTCTATTCTTATTGTTAACCTTAACGTGCTGTTGTTATAAAATCTGTAAAAATAATAGTAACTTCAAATTTCTTTATTGCCATAACTATTATATATAACGAAATGTTACAAATATAAGTAGTTAAAATATATATGATTGCAAACTTAATAAACAAATATTGTTTATTAACAAAGCAGGCAACACATACCAAAGCAAAGCAAGAAAACTAAGTACCAAATATGAAGGAAATAGCTGAAAACTTTAAAACAACAAATAAAAACTATATTTGTAGCATAAAAATAGTTAATACAAAATAAAAATAAATAAATATTAAACTGAAAATAATAAATAAAAGCCAGTTTGTTTGACCCCGAATATACCTCCTTTTCATTAAAAAAAAAATTATATGTGCAAACCAAAATAAAAATCAAAAATATCTTTTGTTAAAGAGATTACATATATATGAAATTCTGCGTTTATGTATACGTAATTGTTAAGCAACTTTATATTATTATTAATTTTAAGCCATTACTATGCAGTATAATTTCGATTTACGATAAAAACGCAATTTTCTTATAATATTGATATTATTGTAATATATAGTTTTGTATATAAAATCCAACACTTACAATTTATTAAAACCGTTAAACGCTTGAGCAAATGCTAAATGAAAAAAAAATATTTTTGTCTAAAACGAGAAGATAATACTGAAATTTCTACCTACATAATTAATTCACACACTTTTATACTGTACTCTTTAAAACATACATACAAATTGCTTAATAAATTATAAAATCAAATTTTTTATATAAATATTAATAAATACACCTAAGTATGTATGTATGTACTTTTATTTTAGTTTTTTTTTTTTGTTTTGATGGTTGAGACACAATTTCGTAGCGATCAAAGCCATTGGGTCAGCTTTGATCTATGGAATTGTGGGCAACGACAAAATTTTACACATATCTTTTATTTGAATTTACTTAATTAAATAAACATAAGAATTTTCACTGCTGCAATTAAATGTTTATATACATATTTAATATAAATTTTTTAAGCGCTATATACGTATACTATGCAAGTACATTACCGGTTACGGCACTTTCTTTTATATGTATGTATTTACTTTTATAGTTATAAAAAATCTCCACAAAATGATTTGGTATTAATTTCATTTTGATTAATACGAACAAAAAATTATGGAATTAATGGAAAAATTAAAATGTCACTTTGGCACTATTAATTATTTTTGAACATTTATTAGCTTTAAGAAATAGTGTATCATAAAATTTAATTGCAACTTGCTAACAAACTATACAAATATACATACATATGTGGATATGTATGAGTTGTCCGTAAAAGTGTGCATATGCAATACTAAATGCACACGGATATACTAAGAGAAATAAAAGAAGAAAAAATTTCGCCATTTTACTGTTATTCTTGCATTTCTTTTTAAACAAAAATTTTATTAACAAAAAGCAAGAGAGTTGTTGATCAACTTAGCAGAAAAAAATTTATACAAATAGCAATAAAAAATACATGTATAACTGAAAGTATCAGCTGCAACAAGTAACAAACGCAAACAAAAACATATCTTTTTGGGCAAAAAGCAACGGAAATCTAGTGGTCTTATGTACGTAGATAGCAAAGAAAATGTTGAAAAATTTTAAGAATATAGCAAACGAATTTCAACTGGACTAGAGATATTTACAAAAAAAAAATTAAACTCAAAAAGTTTAAATAATTTGCTGCACTTTTCAACAGTACCAAGGTTTGGTTTGACAATGTATAAATATATTTTTTTAACAACATTTATTATTTTTAACCACATTTTATATTTTTTTACTTTTATTTTGTCTGCTTTTTTTAACAAAATTTAATAATTTTTGTTTTTTTTTTTTGACAATATTTTATAATTTTAAAGTTGTGTGCTGTGAGATATTTACAAAAAAAAAATTAAATTCAGAAAGTTTAATTAATTTGTTGCACTTTCAACAGTACCAAAGTTTAGTTTGGCAATATATAAATATTATTATTTTAACAACATTTATTATTTTTTTAACCACATTTAATATTTTTTTACATTCATTTTGTTATTATTTATTTATTTTTTTTTTTGTGACAAAATTTAAAAATTTTTGGTTTTTTGAGCATATTTAATAAATTTAAAGTTGTGCACTGCTGCAGTTGCAGAAATTTTCTACTTACATTATTAACAGCTGTTGCTGTCGCGTTTCGTAGAGGCTGCTTCAAAGTTAATATTTTCTTTGGTTATGTTGATACTAAAAACTTGTATGAATTTGAAAGCAAAAGCAGCCAATTATTTCTAATGATTCCAATTTATATTAGCATGTATTATTTGGTTTTCCCGACAGTCACGCACTGCATCAAACATTTAATAAAAATTTTTGCTCCCACACGACACTTTGCAGGGCTTTAGAATACACTTGCTGCCACGGTTATTTTACGTAGCTAATAATACACTTCAGATTTAGTGGAAACACTGCGTAACACAGTTTTACATTAAAAGTTCGTTACTTTTACACATATTATTTCTATTTCTTAATCAATTTAATATTTGCACGCACTTCAGTTGAAATTCTAAGCAAACGAAAAGGTCGAATATAATTTGTAACGGACCGCCAATAACAGTGATGACAAATAGAAATGAAAACAAACACAAACAATACGAACCATTAAACACAGCGCAGACTAAACAGTGCAAATATCGATAAGTACACATGTGAAATGCTCCACTAATTCATAATACATTTCAAATAGCTGCTAATGAATACTTGTTACTAAATAATAGACACATCTACAATAACAGTCGTTCGCAAAAAGCACTTTTAACAATTTTGTTCTTCCATAGCAGAACAATTTGAAATGCGAAATGCTCTGGGAGCAAAGCCGGTACCACCTAAAACACGAAACATATAACATATAACTGAGGAACTATAACTATCTACACTTAATAAATCTACAATTTTACTGAATTTGCTAATAAAATCGAAAACTTATGTATAATTAAAGGGCGAAAAGTCGCGTTTGCCAATGTGAATTTTCCAACAATTACAGTTCACTTCAAATAATTGTAACTGGAAATAGTATTTTTCGATTCTTTATTTTTATAATAATTTAATTTTTTAATTGTATATCCTCCTGGGACAGGCAAAAGGAATAACAGCGGTTTAAAAACTTAACGATAATCACAGTAACTAATGAAATTGCTGAAAAAAGATTTCAAATAGCCATTACATTAAGACATAGTGTCGATATATATAAATGAGGAAAATCTGGAAATCCCACTACTGCAAGAAAACTATTTATAGCAAGAAGTGTGAAACTATTTTTGAAAAACGTAACAAAATATATTGAAGAAATAGTTAAGCGTAAAAAACAGTTGTTACATAAATAAAATACATACTGCATTATATTAATTTTAATGTTTTTCTGCTGAAATGAATGTACCTAAGTTTTTATTTATTTCAAAAGACTGAATTATTGAAATTGTTATTGTAACGCGCAACTGTATAATTTTGACAGCATTATTGAGACAAAAATTGTAGTTGAAATTTAAATAACCTATACAAAGTTTGAAAATATTGGCAAATAAACGTAAAACAAGCTAAATAAAGTGGAATCAGTAAATGATATGTATGTACTTGAAATATTATACTTACAAATAATAAAATAAAAAAAACTTTACTTAATTGAAATTTAACAAATTTTAATACTACTTATACATTACAATTGGAGTCTATTGTATTACATTCAAAATGGAAAATTTATGCAGTTTAATGTTAAAAGCTAACGCATATATTGACTTAAAAATACATACTAACATGAAAAGCAAATAGTTAAAAAAATATTTAACAGAACAACTTATGTAACTTACCTATTTAACAACAAAAGTAAAGAAGAAAAAACTACCAATAGCAAAAATATTAAGGAAATTAGTAACTTGTTATAAAATATACAAAACAAATACTCATTAAACAAGTTCTTAAACAAAAATGAAATGAAATGAGAACGTGCAACTCATTAACGTACATTTTTCTTCATTTGATTTATGTGTTTATCAATCTGAATGAGATTTAAATCATTAAATACCTAAATTACTATTTAAAAGTAAAAAGAAGTAAAAAAATAAACAAAAAAAAATAAAAAATTTGTTTGCTAACATTAATGCTTGTTGTTTTATTTTAGGGTTATTAATAACTAAATAATACATATATAACTAATAAATAAATTTATTATATTTAAAGGGCTTCGTTTTTCATAACAAAGTTGATTTTAGTTTGCTTTTATATCCGACTTTTCATTTCCTTTTCCTAAAATCGATATAAAAGCATTTATCGATATATTCTCTACACTCTCCACAGAATGACAGTACTCATACAAGACAGCATACAAAAATACGCGTATACGTAATAAACACAGCTCGAAAAATCATTACTTTTGCATTGTTGGAAAATTTTCGTGGCTGCATTAAAAAGCGCATTAATTCTCAATTAAACAAGGTATAAATATAGAAATTATACACAATGTGCGGAATAATACATTAAAATCGGTTTATATCACGAAATTATTGAAATGTGTAAAAAAATACTACTAAATAAAGTTTGCAATCATACGCCCCTTTGCCGAAAAAGTGAGACTTCGCTGGCACTGAGTGACACATATTTGTGTATGTACACATGTACATACGTATCTAAATTTTTGTATACGCTCAGCGATTGTATAGACGTGCCGGAAGATATTGATTAAAAACAAATGAAATTGAACTAAAAGTTATATTAATTAGCAAGCATAATAATTATTTGGTTTCGCGCTCTCTTTCTGCAGTTAAACTCAATTCTTAAGACAACATGACTGACTCCAAGTATTTTACAACTACTAAGAAGGGTGAAATCTTTGAACTCAAATCCGAGTTGAACAATGACAAGAAAGAAAAGAAAAAGGAAGCGGTGAAGAAGGTATAGTCAAATAGCAAACATACTGATACACAAATACTTAATATTTCCTGTCAATATTTAAGGTCATCGCCAGCATGACGGTGGGCAAAGATGTATCTGCTCTATTTCCCGATGTCGTCAATTGTATGCAAACAGATAATTTGGAGTTGAAAAAATTGGTATACTTGTATTTAATGAACTACGCCAAATCGCAGCCGGATATGGCAATAATGGCTGTTAATACTTTTGTGAAGGTAGATATTTAATTGTATACGAGACAAGGTTATTACATTTTTATTATTATGTTACTATGCAGGATTGTGAGGATTCCAATCCACTCATACGCGCATTGGCTGTGCGCACCATGGGCTGCATACGTGTTGATAAAATCACCGAATATTTATGCGAGCCACTACGCAAGTGCTTGAAAGACGAAGATCCTTACGTGCGCAAGACAGCTGCTGTATGCGTCGCCAAGCTATATGATATATCCTCCTCAATGGTAAATGCAGAATATACTTAATATTTGTATGCAAATTACTAATACACGTACATTAGGTTGAGGATCAAGGCTTTTTGGATCAACTTAAGGATCTACTCTCTGATTCAAACCCCATGGTTGTGGCTAACGCCGTTGCCGCGCTTAGTGAAATCAATGAGGCTAGTCAGTCTGGCCAACCGTTGGTCGAAATGAATTCAGTAACTATCAATAAATTACTCACTGCACTTAATGAGTGCACCGAATGGGGACAAGTGTTCATACTCGACTCGCTGGCCAACTACAGTCCCAAAGACGAGCGTGAGGCACAGTCTATTTGCGAACGTATTACGCCACGTTTAGCACACGCCAATGCGGCAGTGGTTTTGAGCGCTGTAAAAGTGCTCATGAAACTGTTGGAAATGCTTTCAAATGATAGCGACTTCTGCGCAACGCTCACAAAGAAATTAGCGCCACCACTTGGTTACACTGCTCTCGTCAGAGCCTGAGGTGCAGTATGTTGCTTTACGTAACATTAATTTGATTGTGCAGAAACGGCCCGACATACTTAAGCACGAGATGAAAGTATTCTTTGTCAAGTACAACGATCCCATTTACGTGAAATTGGAAAAACTTGACATCATGATACGTTTGGCTAATCAAACCAACATTGCCCAAGTGCTGAGCGAGCTGAAGGAGTACGCGACAGAGGTGGATGTAGATTTCGTGCGCAAAGCCGTACGTGCCATCGGACGCTGCGCCATTAAGGTAATTATTATTTATTTGGTTTTAGGTTTTTTTTTACAGTATTTTTAAAATATTTTTAGGTTGAGCCGTCGGCTGAGCGTTGCGTTTCCACGCTACTCGATCTGATTCAAACCAAAGTCAACTACGTGGTACAAGAGGCAATTGTCGTCATCAAGGATATCTTCCGCAAATACCCGAACAAATACGAGAGCATTATCAGCACATTGTGCGAAAATCTCGACACGCTAGATGAGCCAGAGGCACGTGCCTCTATGGTTTGGATCATTGGCGAATATGCCGAACGGATTGACAACGCCGACGAGCTGCTCGATAGTTTCTTGGAAGGCTTCCAAGACGAAAATGCACAAGTGCAACTGCAACTGCTAACCGCCGTCGTCAAGCTGTTCTTGAAACGCCCATCTGATACACAAGAGTTGGTGCAGCATGTGCTCTCATTGGCAACGCAAGACTCCGACAACCCCGACTTGCGTGATCGCGGTTTTATATACTGGCGCCTGCTATCAACAGATCCAGCTGCGGCCAAAGAAGTTGTCTTGGCTGACAAACCGTTGATTTCGGAAGAAACTGATTTGCTTGAGCCTACGCTATTGGACGAGCTGATCTGTCACATCAGCTCATTGGCTAGTGTGTACCACAAACCGCCCACGGCATTTGTTGAAGGACGCGGTGCTGGCGTACGCAAGTCGCTGCCAAATCGTGCACCGGCAGCCGGCACTGCCGAGCCGGAGGCTGGTGGCGAAGCTATGGTCATACCGAATCAGGAGTCGTTAATTGGCGACTTGCTATCTATGGACATTAATGCGCCCGCCATGCCTGCGGCTGCGCCAACCACCAGCAATGTTGATCTGCTAGGTGGCGGTTTGGATATTTTGGTAAGCATATAAGTTTGTTGTATATGAAATTATTCTATAAAATATTGACTTTATCACCGTTACAGCTTGGCGGCGGTCCAACTGAACCCGCAGCTGGCGGCGCCAGCAGCCTACTCGGCGACATCTTCGGTCTGTCCGGCGGCGCACTCACTGCAGGCGTGCAAATACCGAAAATCGTTTGGCTACCCGCCGAAAAGGGCAAGGGACTCGAAATACAAGGCTCATTCTCACGTCGCAACGGTGAAATCTTTATGGATATGACACTAACCAACAAAGCTATGCAGCCGATGAGCGGTTTTGCCATACAATTGAACAAAAACAGCTTCGGCTTGATGCCTGCCTCACCTATGCAAGTGGCACCATTGCCACCAAACCAAAGCACTGAAGCCACACTGCCACTAGGCACACACGGACCGGTGCAACGCATGGAACCATTGAATAATTTACAAGTTGCTGTCAAAAACAACATAGACATATTCTATTTTGCGTGCTTAGTGCATGGTAATGTGCTCTTTGCCGAGGACGGTCAGCTGGATAAACGCGTGTTCTTGAATACCTGGAAGGAGATACCCGCTGCCAATGAGGTGCAGTACAGTCTAAGCGGTGTAATTGGCACCACCGATGGCATTGCCTCGAAAATGACCACCAACAATGTATTTACCATTGCCAAGCGCAACGTGGAGGGTCAGGACATGCTGTATCAGTCGCTCAAATTAACCAACAACATTTGGGTGCTGCTCGAACTAAAGCTGCAGCCGGGCAATCCCGATGCTACGCTCAGTCTTAAGTCGCGCTCCGTGGAGGTGGCGCCCATGATTTTCGCCGCCTACGAGGCCATCATACGCTCACCATAAGCAGTCGGCGCGTGCTAATGAGCAGCATTAACAACACTTGTTAAAATTTAGTGCATAAAATATAACGGTTATGCAACTAACTGTATGCAATTATTCAATTCAAAATCTATGCAAATATCGAAATATAAGTATTCTATTGCAGCGCAAATTTATTCCCCAATTATAATATTGTTTTCATAAATTGTTGTAAGCAGAATGTTACGAATTGCGAAAAATGTTAAATGTTAATCAAATGAAAAAATAATAACTAAAATATAAAAAAATATACATGTGGTCTGTCGAAAATTTGTTCGAGTGAAACATTCCTAAGCATTGAAATTTAAAAACAATTGCGATTGCTTTAAAATATGGAAAAAAATAAATATTAATATACATATATTACAAACATACATACATGCTATATACATACATATATAATAAAAAAATATTTGAAAAAAATAAAATATAGATTTTGAATTTCGGAAATTTCAAAAAAAGTGTGGGTTCGGCCATATCGACATTCGATATCTTTATGTGCGTCAAAAGAACAAAAGTTCCTTAAAAATATTTCCTCTTAATTCCAAATAAACGAACTTTATCAAATAATAAGCATCGAAATAGCACATTTTCGCTTTAAAATGTGATTTCTGCAACAACAACAACTACGCTACATTCGTATTCACAACAGGGCATATTGCATTTCGAGGAAATCATAAAGATACACATCACATTACCGAACACGAACGGATGTGCCAAGTATTTTGCCGATAGCAGATAATGAAAATCCAGAGAAAACAACCCACAAATTTTCGCCGAATCGTGCGCGCTTGTCTAGGTGATATGCCAGACATGAACTTTTGATTCAGTTGAAAGATTTCTTAACTCTTCAATGAAGCTATTTGTATGGTGGATACTTCTTGGAACGGCAATCGGTTGACTGAACGTTTTGTTTGTATAATTTTTTTGTTATTTTTAGTTTAAAAAGAATCTTAAAGAGAACGTAAGTAACAGCTTTGAAGTTTCGAAAACGAATTGAGTATAAAATTAGCAATTTTATAAAATAATCGCAACAAGAACTTAATTTTGACAAATTTTAATTTGGAACCATCATAGTCTTGATATAATAAAACTAGGTCTAACTATAGCGCGAGTTGATACTCTTCTAGAGATATTCGCTCTTCGAGTGCGTAGCCTGAAGTTAGTCAAAGAACTACGAATTCTTGAGAAATTTGATTTTAAGACAGCTTTTAGCTTTTGGACATACATAAATACAAAGGCTGTGCTATATTTCATGATTACATCGTAGAAAAAAAATTAAATTAATTTATAAGTAAGCAAAATTTTACAGAACAAATGTTGAAGAAAATATGAGAGAAGTATGTATGTAAGTTTAAACCGTTATTCATTATTAAAAATAATTAAAAAAACAATTAAAAATAATAAATAATTAAAAAAAATAAAAATAATTAAAAAAAAATAAAAATAATTAAAAAAAATAATAATAATAATTAAAATAATTAAAAATAATAAAAATAATGAAAAATAATAAAAAATAATTAAAAAAAATAAAAATAATAATAAAAAAATAAAAATAATAAAAAAAAATAAAATAATAAAAAAATTAAAATAAATAAAATATTTTTATAAATATATAAAAAATTAAAAAAAAAAATTAAAAAATAAAACAGAATAAAAAATTTACAATAAAACAAAAATAAATAATACAAAATTAATTAAAAAACAATTTAAGTAATAAAGTAAGAAAAAAATCAAATTAAGAAAATTAATTACATACACTACATATGTATGTACATACACACACAAATTAAAAATAAAAACTAGTAAAAAATATAATATTACAAAAATATTGAATTAAAAAGTATTAAAAATCAAAAAAAAATTTAGAAACTTAAAAATTTAAAGCCATTAAAAATTAAAAAAGGTTAAAACCAAAACATTAAAAATAAAAAATATATAAAAATTAAGAAATGATTAAAACCAATAAAATAATTAAAAAAAACTACAAAGAAACAAAAACTTAAAAAAAAACATTTAACAAAAAAAAAATTAATTAAAAACACATATGTAAAAATTTAAATAAAAAAATACAAAGTAAAAACTTAAAAAAAAAAACGAATAAACACAAATTAAATAAAAAAGGATATGTAACAATCAAAATTAAAAAAGTACAAAGAAATAAAAACAAAAAACAATTAACAAAAAAAATTAATGAAAAAGGATATGTAAAAATTAAGATTAAAAAAAGTACAAAGAAATAAAAACCAAAAAACAAATTAACAAAAAAAAATTAATGAAAAAGGATATGTAACAATCAAAATTGAAAAAAATACAAAGAAATAAAACCAAAAAAACTAAAAAAACAAATGAACAAAAAAAATTTACATAAAACAAGAATACTTTAAAAAATTAAAATATTACAAGTGATTATGGTATACTATTATACTCTCGAAAATTTCATCCCGTTTAAGAAATGAAAACTACATTTTATACACATTAATAATTAATATTTTTATTTTTTCAGTTTTTGCTTACAATTAATACAATGTAATATCTAGCTTAACCTACACAAATTAAAATAGCATGACATACATAAATATTTTTTTTTTTTAATTTAAAACGTTATGTTATGTTCCTTTTTGTTTTATGTATGTATTTTTTTTTTTTTGTTTCTTTACCAAAACGCAAGGCCACAGGAATAAAAAAAAAATGTGAGTTACTGCAAAAATACAAAAAAAGTTGATTAAAAAATATATTTTTTAAGCCATTTAGATCACCAATCTTTACCTAAAAGAAAAGTAATAAATCCTCTGTTGGTGAATAGAGTTAGACTATAATATATAAAACTAAGAGTTTTACTGAGATTACTTGATTTTTAGCTAACGTTATGAAATACAGACAAATACTATAACACAAAACCATGGGTAAAATACAGGATGAATTACAAAGTAAAATAAAATAAAACAACATGTATTAATAAATATTAAAAGAAAAATAAAAAAGATTAAACAAGTTTTGAGTTTATTTAAAAATATTAAGAATTTATTAAAAAAAAATAAAAAATATTTTAAAATATAAAAATTTACTAAAAAAATTAAATAATTAAAAAAAAGTTGAATTAAAATTTTTTAAAAATTAAAGAATTAAAAATAAAATGTAATGAAAAATTTATAAAATTTTTAAAATCAAATCAAAAACATTACAAAACACCAATTAAAATAAAAATATTTTAAAATATAAGAATTTACTAAAAAAAATTAAATAATTAAAAAACAGTTGAATTAAAATTTTTAAAAATTGAAGAATTAAAAATAAAATGTAATGAAAAATTTATAAAATTTTTAAAATCAAATCAAAAACATTACAAAACACCAATTAAAAACGAAAAACAGAACATTTTTCTACTTTTTCTAATCCAAACAATAATTTAGTGATCAATAGGTTTACCATCTAGAGATCTTAAGACACCAGTACAACTTTTTTAATACGATAGAATTTTGAAAGATTACTCGTATGTTAAATGCAACAAATATGTTACATACTATTTATCATTCCTAATTGGCAATAAACGTAATATTTCTAATACAAGTGATAAGATAGAGGATAATAAAATATTCTTTTTGTCTTATTTGCACAAATTACGCGCAGTTATTTCACTGTTTATGTGAATTTGACGAAACAAATATGCATTATTTAAGTGACAGCTGTAGAAATGCTAGACTAACATGGCGTAATATGCCTTCCTATGTACATGTATATATACTTATGACTGTATATTTATATAAATAATATAATCAGTTTCATTAGTAATACTATTTTGTTGTTGCAGTGACAAAAACAATCTCAGTTTCATTAAAAAGCAGCGTCGACATTCGCCATTCAATCATCTCACCATTGATGAATGCCAGCGATCGGTGTATATACTTGTTTACGTGGAACACAAACATTTTTCACATTAATCACATATCTATATTAGTGATAAACAGTTGTCTCGTAATTTATTATTATATAAAATCTACCACACACCGGCATACATATGTATATAAGTGTATGAGCTTTATATTGAAATTATACTAAGTATTCATGGAGAATGTTAAAATTTATACTAAAAGCAAATAGTACATGATGAAATTCGAAAACGACTATCAACCGTTATCAACTGCATAATTAACATGATTTAAATGCGTGTTGAAAAAAAATTTGTAGCTTAAAAATATATATTGATTATTATTTATGTTTGTAAAGCATTAATTTTAAAGCATATAAGTATGTTTATGTGTAGACAACCTCAAATGAGTCAAATTACAAATCTTATTTAATTAACATATTCGTTTAGCATAAATCACTTGAAAAGTTAAAATTTTATTATAAACATTGTTAAAAAAAACAAATAATAATTAAACAAAATTAAAAAAAATATATATGTATATACATATATAAAAATTACCAAAATTAATAACTCAAATGAAAAGAAACAATAAAACATAATAGCAATAATAATTTAAAAAAATATGATTAAAAAACATAATATAAAAATAATTCTTATAATTACAAAATAATAATTATAATTATAAAAAATATTTAAATTTTTTCTATTTTTTATTAAAAAAAAATTTAAAAAAATATAATTTCAAAATCACAATTAATGAAATAATAATTAACTCAAAATAATAATAATTAAATAACAATAATTAAAAAATAGCAATAATTAAAAAAGTTTTATTAAAAATAATGAAAAATATGCTATATCATTAAATAGAAAAAATAAATAAACGATTAAAATTCCTAAATTTTTTTAAAGATCTGTTTAAAAACGCATAAACACTAATTATTAATCAACAAATATGTTTATGTATGCTTCACATCAAAGATCTCATAACAAACTGAAACATTAAAAAAATGTATTGAAACGAAAAAAAATTAAAAGTTATAAATTTTTACATTATTTGTTATTATTGCGAATTTTGCTTATAATTATAAAGCTGATTACAATTTTAGGAGCATTTATCGCATAAATGTTTATATTAGTGTATACAAGCGTTCATAGATCTACTATTACAAATTTTGTTACACAATTATTTACTCTTAAGCGGTATAATCAGAAAAGTCTGAAAAAAAAATCCAAAAAAATAAATAATAAACAAAAAAAAAAATAATAATAATAAAAACTTAACTAAAAAAATTAAAAAATATATAAAAAAATATATATATAAAAAATATAAAAAAATTAAAAAAAATATAAAAAAAAATATAAAAAACCATTTGAAAAAAGAAAAAAATATATATTTTTTTCCAATACGATGAAAACACTAGAAAGCATAAAAAACTCGCTTTACAAACATAAGCTTTCATTTAGTTTGCATTAATTTATTACATTTGTTTGCTATGCTATAGTATATTTTTAGTTTAAACTATGCTTCGCAAATTAATTATTTGTATATTTTTTTCGCTTTCATGATACTTATTTGCTTTTATACTTAGGTACGCGTACATTATTCTTAAGCACTTTATATATTTGTACGTGTATAGTGTTAATCTCAGATTTTATGAAAGTTTATGAAAAAAAATTATAATTGAATAACGATTTTTTGTTAAAATTGGACGTAAAAGCTGAATAACTGCTACGAAAACTCAAAATCATATTTTAAGGTTACATTTGAAAAAAAATTTCATATGAAAAACTGCAATTCGGCTTCTATAGAAATAGAAGTAAATAATTGACGCAGTTAATGTAATTTTCTTTTAATATACATACATATGTATATTATTTTTTTGCAAATCACTAAAAAAATTGTATTGACGGATCAATGATATGAAAAGCTTTCGTTAACTAATACTTAAATTTTTAAATAAAATTAATCAAATTAATTGCCCTACATTAATATGTTCAAAAAATAAAAAAATATGCGTTTTTAAAACTATTTTAGCCTTAAAACTTAAATGATTACCAAGTATTTAACCATAGTGTCAAATTAATACTATCGAGTAAGCATTTAGCCTTTAATAATTTAAAAATAAAACACTAAAAAGGTTATAGTGAACTTTTGAATGAACGAAATCATAAAACTGTAAGCAAATCGGGTTGAAATGCATTACAGCGTCACTTCAACTGCCAGAAAATGTTTTTGCTGCTTTCCCAAAATTTTAAGGTTGGAGTTCAACACACGCCACTGCATATGTATGTATATATTTTACCTGCATGTAGTTGTATAGCAAAATACCAAATCGAATTTCGTAGCGCTACAAACACAGTATTTTGTTGTTGTTTACGTATTTTATGCTGCACATGCAGTTGATTGATTTGTTGTTGTTAACCACCCTCTAATGCCTATGCTGCTGACCGAATTCATTCATTTCACGTTGTGTCACATAGCCCATGAGACGCGGTTTAGTATCAGCTTGCTCTGGCCTGTGGGCTGTAGGCACGCCCTGTGTCGGCGTTAGTTTGGCCAGCGCATCCAATGTTGTGTAACCGCTGAAATTCGTTATATTGGCATTGTTTAACGGCGAGTGCGAGTCCCTGGCGCTCGTTGTTGTCGGCGTGTTAAAGAGTAATGCTTGCAAAGTGCTTGGTTGCACGTATGCGCCGTTGGATTGGCTGCCAGCAGTCGCTCCAGGCGTTGGTGCTTTATCATCGGCACTTGTGTTGGTGTTAACTGAGATTGCTGCATCCATAGCCTTTGGCTTATGTGCTTCAAGACTATCAATCGTTATATAACCGTTATTATTGCCAGCTGCGGCTTTCGGCTGCTGTTTCTGCTCTGTCCACATTGCAGGTGCTGCGCGCAAATCACTTGCATTTATATAATCGCTATTCGTACCTGCTTCAATGCCGCTGGCGCCTATTTGTGGCGGTTGAGCCCAAGCACTGGGCGTGCTTATAGCTGTGGGCTTTATGTAGCCACTATGGCCGACGGATTCATTTGCACTCTGTGCTGCTGCTGTTGTTGCTGGTGTGTTTGGTGTTGGCCACTGTGGCAGCGCGGTCGGGCTAATGTAACCGCTGAAAGCGTTATTTGGTGGCGCAGTGTTGTTTTCCGTTGCTGCCGCAATTAACGTATTCGCTTGCACATAGCCGTGCGCGCTGGGTTGTGCAGTTACTGTGGCGTCCGCTTGTACAGGCGCCTTTGGCTGCATCCATGCTTGCAAGTTGTCCGCCATCACGTAACCGCCAAGCACACCACCGGTTTGAACTTGCGCAGCTTGCACGTAGCCAGTAGGCTCCTCGGCTATGCGTTGTAACGGTACTGCATCTTGTGCGCCCAGTTCGCTGTTAGCGCCACCACTACTACTTGTGCTGTCTATCAGGGAGTCAGCCGAACTTTCAGAGTTCAAGTAATCGCGCTTGTGATAGGCCAAATCCTCCTCGCCACTTTCATTTTCTGAAGTCTGTGTTTCCGCCAGCGCGCTAATACTACGTCCGAAATGCAGCCCTCCACTCATGTAGCCCAAGTCATTCTGTTGTCTGCTTAACAGGTGATGCTCCTCGATGTGCAATCGCTCGTTGCTGTCGCGGAGCGGCTGAGCGTTGATGTTACGTGACGTTGACGTTGTTATAAAATCGTTGACGACACCAACGCCACTGCTGTTGACTATGCCGCTGTTGTAACCGCCGCCACCACCGCCGTTCCGCTCCTTCGTGAGGTAGGCATCCACCAGCGCTGCGGGCAGCGTGCATTGTATGTCACTCATCATTTTCCATTTTTTCGTTGCGAAGAACATGAGCGCCATCAACATCAGCGATGTGCAGACAATCATTAAGGTGATAACGGTAATTTTTCCCAGCTGTCGCTGTGAACAACCAAAACTTGTCAGCGGATACCAGTCCGATTTATACAACAAATAATTGTCTTTTTTGTGATATTGCACCAGTGCAGCCTTTTCCCGTTCCACATCCGCTGCATTGTCAGTACCGACACATGCAAATTCATCGTTGTATTCGTAATTATTTGCATCGGGATCGAATTCGGTTTGGTATGCGATCACATCCTTCGGATTCACTTCGTTATTCTTGATCAAGCCCGCATTGATCGCACGCACTTCCACGTTGGTTTGATAGTCCGGATCGGGACAGGCGGGCACACGCAGCATGCAACTATTGCCGAAAACAACGGCTATGCGACGACGTTCGACATAATCACCGCGCATCACGGTTACAGCGACCTCATAGTAATCAACGCGACCGCCAGGCTGGCTGGGCCGCAACCACTTCAGCTGCACTTTATTGTTATTTGTTATTGTTTCGGAGTAAGCCATTTTAGAGGGGGCTAGTGAAAGAGGGCATTATTCAAATGGTGAACAGGGAGATAGTGATATATATATATTTTTTTAGTAAAAATTAAAAAATTAAATATGTATAAACAAGTTTTTAGCTATAAAAAATGTACACAAACAAACACATTACCTAAAAAATAAAGACAAAATAAAAAATGTAAAACAATAAAAAAAAATTTATTTAAATAAGATTTAGGTAAAATTTTAAAAAAATTTTAGATAAATTTTTTTTTTTTTTAATTTTTTCTTCTCTTTGTAGAAATAAAATAGAAATATGCACATTTAAAAAATTAATTGGAATCAATTAAATTTTAATTTAATCACCGAAATATTCTATAGTGTAAACTTACCGCTCATATAAGTTGTGAAGTGAATATCATTGCTGTGATTGGACTTGTACCTTGTGACCGCGATAACAAACACTTTATATGAGGTAAAACTGGTGAGATTCTCCAAAACGAAACTGATCTCGTCGGCGTGATCCAAGCGCGAGGCATTAACTACAAACTCCTTATTGTTTAGCTTGACAATATACTGACGTATATAACCGTTGGCTTCACTCGGCGGCAGCCAAGTGATTTTCGCACTTGTATTTGTTAGCTCGGTCACTTGTAATTGTCGTGGTGGCGATGGTGCCGCTTCGAATGTACGCACCAGTAGTTGGTCATTCGGCTTGCCCGCCTTTACGTTGGAGAACATAAACATTTCCAAACGATACAGCGTAAAGGGTTTTAAGCCTGTTATATTAAACTTATTCCAATTCTTATCGATTGTTATGATAGTCGGGTTGCTAACACAAGCAGCCCTGCCAGCTGGCACAGTCTTTGCGCTGCTGAATGGCTCAAACAGTCCGCTCTCTACACTAGGCGGTGTTATGCTGTCGGTATCTGGTGTATTCGCTACCTCGCAATAGGTTAGATTGTAGCCGCTTAAAATTGATGGACAAACTGTCTTCGAGCTCCACTGCACGCGCAATTCCGTGGCGGAGATGGACAAGATTTCCGGTTCCATAGGTTCGAAATCGGCATTCACATCTACACTGCAAGACGTCCAATGCATGCCGGTATTATAATCAATATAATTAGCGGATACGGCTAGCGTTAACGAGTGATCATGTTCGGCCGATTGTGGTTCCGTAGCAAAGCGTTGCGTTTTGCTGCTCACTTGACGGAAGTGTATTGAACCCTATGAGTTTGAAGTAAAATAGAGGTTATGGAAATTTATTTTTTGTTTATTTTATTAATGACTCTTACTCTGCAATCTTTGGGCATGGCCAGTTTTGAATAACACCAATACACCGTATAATTTTGTAGACCCTCCTGCGCTTGTGGTGGCAGCCAGGTTAGCGTGTAGGAACGATTTGTCTCATGATAGACATTATGTATGGAGTGTGGTGTATGGTGCTTGGCTAATCTGCTCGTCTGTGGGTATATGGTAATGACATTAGCTGTAGAGGATTCCCCCATATGATTGCTACTGCTTATCTCGAAAGTATAGTGCAAATCATTGTGCCATTCGAAAATAGCAAAATTTGCCTCTTGTTGTCGTGGCCGCAGTGCTCTGTAAACAATTTAGCACATATTTTGTATTTTATTTCGGTTATTTTTCTTTTACTCAGTAATGTTGATACCAGTCCTCAATCATGCGTATTGTAATTTTTTAACTTAATTGGCTTTAAATAATTTATAAATAACTTAACGTACAAATTTTCATTGATTAAATTTTTTTTCTATTAAGCAAAAACCGCAATGTTACGTGACACATATTTTTGAATTAAAAATATACATATGTACATATATTTGTGTATGTATGTGTATTGATAAGCCACGAAAACAAACACTTTGGGGGATACACTGAAAAATGTTATTGTTAAAAATTTTGTGCTTATCAGTGACGTATTTTTTGGTTATTATTTTATTTTTTTAGTTTTTAAATTAAGTTAATAGCGTTTTATTAACATAACAATTTGGTTTTCATTAAAAAAAAATTTAGAAAATGAAATTTGAAGCAAATTCTTGAAATACACAAATGTGCAATCATAACCATGAATGATAGAGTATTTCGATTCGGGTTCATAACTATTGTCAAAGTTCCTTTGAAACGTTTGTTATGCAAAATTATAAAAAAAAATAATGAATTTTGTATTACCAGCGAAGCGACCGCAAATCCCACTTTATAGATAAATTTTACTTTTAGAGAAGTTATTTTCTACGAAGCGCTCAAATATTTATAAATTATCTACACACGTATCTAAACATAAAGATCACTCTTTCTTAAAAACGTGCACATACAAGTATTTGATTACACAATTTTTGTTTATGCAGCAAAATAGATTTTACTAGTGTTTAGCGCTTGTATACATACTTATGTATGTTGCGACTTGAAGCCCCATATCTACAACGATTGAGTGTTACGCAGATAATTAACAAATTTAAATAGAAATCAAATACACCATTACAAAACAAAACGAGTACAACAGCCGAGCGCACAATTAAGCAACTATAAGTACATACAACACACTTAAGCACATATGTATATTTTATAACACTTAAACAATTAATTCTTGGGAAGCACAGACAGTTTGGCACATTGCTTAGCCAGCAAGTATTTTGTTATTTTTCTCTTTAATTGTGGTTATTTTTTTATTTAGACTTCTTTTCATCATCCCATACACAAATACAGACATGTATAACTTATAATTATACATTGCAGAAAATATTACATTTAAAGCCGAAACGAGCTTTTTTGTTGTATTAGTCAAGTTCTAATATTATAAAAAAATCATATTCCCAGAAATATCTCAGGCCATGCCTTTGACCTACTGCAGTGCGAAAAATACTTAAATTGCTCAATGCTTTTCAAATACATTAATTGTTCACTGCTTATCAATTTGCGTGAAATAATTAAATCGAAATATAAATAAATTTAAGCTCTTTAATGCAAGCTACTCTAACAGTAAAGGAACTTAGTTATATCGTACTGAAATATCTAGATTTGAATATTTCCTTTTCCGCTGTTATAAGGAACAATAACAATCAATATGTAGAAACAATTTCTCATCTAATAAGCACATTTAATCTATTTATATTAACTGATAGGAAAAGGCTCGCTTACGGTAGTTAACAATGTATGTTTGAATGTACTTAAACGTCAGTATGACAAACAGTTTATTTACTTTGTTATCAACTGTTGAGAATTACTTTACCGGGAATGTGAAGTTTTAGTTGTAGGTGTTACAATTTCTATATCAAATACTTCCGGTCACTTAAATGCTTAAAAAATAATAGGAAATGTTCAACAAATACAAGTTTACCTCGTTTGTTCATTGACGCGCTTTTCCAAAGCGCGTATTATATACGTAAAATTGTCGCCATTCTCCTCCCATTTTTCTAATTGCTCCCAATATAGCCGTACTTCGGTTTCCAGTGGATTTATATAAAAACCGCCATTATCGGTGCGTGGTGGCCTATCTGGCATACGAGGTTTAGTTCGGAAACGGCACTTAAAGGTTTGACTCCACATATCCTCACCGGCAACGGCCGTTCGCACTTTAACACGTAAACGCAACTCATACGAGTAGTGGGCATATGGCAGCTCCGTTAATGATAATTTACAACCGCGATCAACACGCATCACCCGCACTTGGGAACTGATATTTTCTACTGCAAAACTATCTGGCTGTAAGAGTACTTCCCACTGTAAGCCGCGGTGTTTGTTAGGTGTGTATGAGTCATACTTTGGCATGCTCCAAATTGCGTCCATACTATCAGTGGTTAATTTTATAATATGAAAATCTTGGCCTGGTCGCGCTGGCACCATCACATTCAAGTTATTTATGGTAAATTCTTGCTTATAGCTGCCTAAAGCATTAATACTGTGAACTTTAAAGTGATATTCCTCAACTTGTGGTCGATAAGAATGCTCTGCGGTAATGTTGCAAACCACTAATGGTTTCATATCAAAATTACAGTAGGCCGGCGTTTCGTAATCAGGTGAATTTATGTAGTACGTGAGATTGTATTGTGTAAGTACTGCATTCTCCGGTTGTGTGAAATTACAAACCATATATTCGAAATCAAAACTGCGACAATTGAATTGACTAACATCGCGCGGCGGGGTACCCACGTAAATGGTAGACTCTGCGATCGCATCTCCATCACATTTACAAAGGAGTCGTAATGACTGCTCGCGTTCACTGTGAAACATATATACAATGTAGCTACTATTCACTACCAATATGTCTTTATCAGGTACGTGTTGGCCGGTAAGTTGATTTATGAATGTTAATTTGCAAGGATCATCAAATCGGTTAGGATTTATGAGACACGATATATTCGCACTGCCGCCCACATTAACATCAACATGCGGCGGTCTTGTCTCACCTACATCATCCTCATGGAATGCGTTCGCTAAGTTTGCTAAACACAACACAATGGTTGCGACATATCGCAATAATTCACTCATGTTGCATATATTACTGTACGATATTTTGCCACTGTCTAATATATGTATGAAGTGTCCGAAAGCAACCAAATTGTTTCACCTTTTTGCGGTTTTATTGCAGAGGCAGCGATTTGTCCAATTCGCGGAAATATGCACGCTATGCAGTACCTTCTTGCACTTGCACCACAATCACACACTTCCCCTCCTTTGTTTCTCTTATATATGTGATCTACACTGCGTCCTTCTGGCGCATGTATACACGCACACACAATACTATGTACAACAGTACAGATCGAATTCGAATTCTCGGAAATTCGTTTACTTAGAAATTGACCTTTCTGGGAAAATTTAATATTGTTTATATTAAAATTTTATATTTTCCACAACATTATGAATTAATTGAAGTCACACATTTCATATTTCTTCATTGCATGTAACTTTTTCACCAAATTTTATGTTTTTGGACAGTTTTGCGTATATTAATTTTACTGAAATTTTCAAATTCTCAGAATTGCACCACACACTATCTTCTTCTTCGTCTCTCTCTTTATTTACAACCAAATTACACGCACTATATAAAACACAACAATTCCAAACGGAGAACAGATTACGAATGAATGAGCCACTCAAAGCAGGCAGTACCTGTGTATGGGTTGCCATTTCTCTTTCCTGTTGACAAAGTGACATTAAACAGTTGGTATACTATAGCTTTGTGGTTTTGATAGAATTTTCAATTAGTCAGATATTAAATATTGCACGAAATTTGACATTTAGTACTAAAAAATTATTATTTTTAATAAGTACATAATGAAAACCTTTTGATTAACAACTGAAAAATTATTTGGCAAAGCGAGAAAATTATTGTGAATGGCGTTTTCGTTTTGACATTTCACAATCGCCCTTTGTGTTTATTCTGAACAATTCCTTGTATACGCTGGAACCTGGAAAAGCCAAATTTCTTGATTACAATGTCAGCATAATTACAAATAAATACATAAATATTTGACGAAAAAAGCATTCGTATAGAAGTTTACATAAAATGGACAGCATTCAACAAGACGCTGCGTTAGAAAAATGGGGATTCACATTGCCAGAACTATATCGATTGGCGCTGAGTTTCTACAAACGTAAGTTGATTAGATGTGAGATTATGGGAAAAAAGGGGTGATAAACGGTCACTCGAACAGCTGCTTATATGTACATGTTTGCTAACATTATTATTATTTCGTTTCAGAGAATTCAGGCAAGGCAATACACCTGTCATATGAGGATAATTTAAAATTGATAGCTTTTAAGCAACAAGCTACAATTGGTCCTTTCGATGCTAGCAGTGCGCCCGAGTTAGGGGTGCTGGACGTCATTGGGCGAGATAGGCGCATGCACTGGCAGCTTCTGGGGGATATCAACCGGGAACAGGCAATGGAGGGATTCATCGACCTGTTGGATAATATGTGTACCGCATTTCGGCCGTACGTGGAAGCAGTTAAACAAAATCGCGATGAAACGTTGAAGCAAGAGTTGCGTCGTATGGAGGAAGATAAGTTGGAGAAAGAAAAGCGTGAACGTGAACAAAAAGAGTTGCTAGAAGAGGGCTACAAAGAAGAATTGCAAAGACGGAAACTAAAAGATGCATTAAATAGACAAACTTTTCAGCAGTTTAAGGTAAATACTAAGTAATATGACCAAAATATATAAAATAACGATATTAACTTAATATTTAATTTATATATTTTAAAGAGCTACGCTGAAATTCAGTTTCCTGGCAATCCAGAACAACAGGGCGTACTCATACGTCAGCTGCAGGACGAGCATTACCATCAATATATGCAACAACTGCATATGCATAATAAATCTGACATTAAATTGCATGAAGAAGGCGCGAAGCTACTTCAAATTGAAACGGGTGGATTGGATGACTGTAAGAATGAGGAACAGCAGCAAGACGATAACAGTCTAGATGAATTCATTACATTACAACCAGCTAACATGTGGACGCGGCCAGATATCGAGGCATTCAAGGCCGACATAACACAAACTGACCCAAATTGTGTGCTATATTTAGATCCGGGCGAAATTGTAACGGTAAGCAGTCTAATCTGTCTCAAGCACTTACTGACCCCATAATAAATGGATTATTTTTTTATCACAGGTACGGGTACCAACAATGGCAAATGGCAGAAGTATATACTGGGAATTTGCTACTGATAATTACGATATTGGCTTCGGTCTATTTTTTGAATTGAGCAAACCAACAACAACTGAAGTAGTTGTGCACGACACAGAGAGCGAAAACGACGATTGTGATCTCGACGATGATCTCCAGTCAACACCAGAAGATCTTGAAAGTGGCTCCGTAAATATAGACCGCGAATCGCTGGACGATGGCAGCACCTCGAAGCCATACGTATCGATAATAGTGCCGCTATATCGTCGCGATTGTTATAATGAAGTTTATGTCGGATCGCATTTGTATCCAACGGAAGGAGTGTATCTGCTGAAGTTCAGCAACAGTTACAGCCTTTTTCGCTCAAAAAAAGTTTACTATCGCGTATATTATGAACACTAGACATAATTTAATGGTAATTTTATTGGCCATGTACCTGTGCCGAATTGACTTTATGTTTTTCAAATTTAAATAAATAAATTTATAAATAATTTTATGATGAAAACAAATGTTTTTGTATGATACAATTGACGTTGCACGCCAGTATTGTTGCTTTGTTTTGTTTGTTTAGCGATCAGCTGTTTATGAAATTGGTGAATTGCGGTTATGTGTGTGTAATGTGTTTTTCAAAGATGTAGATTATTTGCTGAATAAATTATTAAAATGTTGACCTTAACAACAGTGGCATTAAGAACTTTTAAGAATTTTGTTTTTAAATCTGCTAAAATACGTTACCTCAGTGTACTCGGTATCGAAACTTCATGCGATGACACTGGTATTGCGCTGCTGAACGAAAACGGCGAAGTGCTTGGCAATATCTTGAACTCACAGCAAAAATTTCATACTAGGTAAAAAATTTATATTAATATGAAGCGTATTTAGAAGTTTTACTGCCTGTATTGATACACATGCATAGGTATGGTGGCATCATACCCCCACGCGCACAGGATTTGCATCGTGCGAGAATTGCTGAAGTTTTCGAGCATTGCATGCAGGAGGCAAAAATGACACCTGATATGTTAGATGCTGTTGGTGTTACAACAAAACCCGGTTGGTAATTAAGTTGACTTTAAAAAATTTGAACAGTAGCAATTAACTACGTATGTTCATAGGTCTGCCGCTCAGTTTGCTTGTCGGTGCGCGCTTTGCTAAACACATAGCACGGAAATACAAGAAACCATTGGTGCCGGTACATCATATGGAAGCACATGCTTTACAAGCGCGTATGGAACAAAACATACCATTTCCCTTTCTGTGTCTACTTATAAGCGGTGGACACTCGCAATTGGTGTTTGTACGGAGCGCAACACAATTCCTGCTACTCGGCGAATCGCTTGACGACGCGCCAGGCGAAGCGTTCGATAAAATAGCGCGACGCTTGCGTTTGTTCCTCATACCAAAATACTGTTACTGGAATGGCGGTCAAGCAGTAGAGGACGCCGCGAAGGATGCGAAAAACCCCGCCCGCTTTGAGTTCCCCTTACCGTTGGCACGTGAACGTAATTGCAACTTCAGCTTTGCGGGGATAAAGAATAATGCTTTTCGCAATATACGAGCAGCTGAGCGTCAGGAAGGTGAATTCGGGCAAAAATTTACTTTCCTTGAATAAATTATTCACTTTTCCACAGGCACACCACCGGACGGTATTATCTACAACTACCACGACTTCTGCGCCGGTTTGCTAGCGGCAGTAAGTCGTCATTTAATGAATCGCACACAACGCGCATTGGAATTTACACTACCCTGGTTTGGTGACGCGCCACGTTCGCTCGTTGTGTCTGGCGGTGTGGCCAATAACGATTACATTTTCAACGATCTTGCACATTTAGCAGAGCACTACGATTGCCGCGCATACCGACCGTCGAAGAAATATTGTTCGGACAATGGCGTTATGATTGCATGGAATGCTATTGAGCAAATAAAGCATGACCCCAGCTGCATGCGCTGGGACTACGATACGGTAAGTATACAAGGCAAAGCAGCATTGGGTGTAAGTAAGCTGGATGCAGTTACAGAGGCGGGCATCAAATGCAAATGGGTGCAGGCGTCCAAATGGCGTGGTGCGCAATCGGCGCAATAAATTTTAGATTTGTAAAATTAAAATAAAGTTTATAAAGTTGGCAAAAAATATAGATTTTTTTCATACATGGAAATATACAATTTAAACATAAAAATTGGAAGCATAGAGAAGACAAACGACAGCTTCACACACTCATATGGCATTTATAAGTTTTTAAGCAACAAAACTCTTATGAGCCGGTTTACACCACCCACCCTTGAAGGGCTCTGCAAACTCTAACGTAACCAAAAACACATTTCACATTCCCTGGAATAACCGCAATAATAATCAATAAGAAAGTTTTTATTTTTATGTTGTAATTTTATTGTTGTTGTTACATTTTTTATTTAATATCTGAAATCAATAATTATAATGACTATAACTAAAGTAATGTAAAAGTTGATAATGTATATATATAAAAATATTAAAAAATGCATCATTAGTTCATTTTTCAATGTCGAACTACAATCATTTTTTTGCTTTAATGTTTTTTATTGTAAGTATTTTGTGGTTACTTTAAATGTTTTATACTCCTTTAACGCTTAGCTTTGTGTGTGTATGTGTTTGCGTTCACTTTTACTTAAGTTATTCAATTTATTCTGAAAAATTGCAGTAACTTGCCTATTTTTATTTTGAATTTGCTGTTTGCTTGTTTTAATGCACTGTACCTTCACTGGCATGTTGCGCACATAAATAATTTTATATTTTTAAATATATATATTTCTTTTATTACTGTATGTATACATATTTATGCGGTAATTTGAAAAAATCCGAAACGAACGTGTTAATTTTATACTGCCGTACTTCAATATTAACTATTGTTCTTGTTTTTTTGTTTTGTTTTAGAAAAATGTTATTTATTGCTATTTGTGTGTGTATGTGTTGCCATATTATTCATATTACCACCAACTTGTACAAAATAGACAGACCCTATCATTCCCAAAATACAAATACTTATTTTTTTTTGCGCTCGACGCTAACAATACATTTTTGTTATTGTATTTTTGCCACACGCCAATCCTGCCACTCGAATTCACCGTTTCCACACTACAATGAGTGCTGTTGACTCTTTTCGACAAATCGTTTACAAAACTTATATATTTTTTTATTTTTTTTTTCATGTGCATAGAATGAATTCATACGCGTTTGCAAGCTTATTTTGTTGTTATTGTTAGTTCTCTTGCTTTTGCTATTTGTTTGAAATGTCGTTTATAAATAAATACATAAAATTATAAGAATTTGCACTTCCTTTTCTTGGATGGTTCTGGTGGCTCCAACGCTGCTAAGATGGCCTCATCGAAAACGTTCTTCAAACCTTTCTGTTATACAAAAATAGGAGGTGTTGTGTTTAAAACACTTAAAATGTGCTAGCAAATGATTAACTAACTAACCTGTGTTAAAGCGGAGCATTCCACATATTTGACTGCTTTCAATTCCTTAGCCAGCTTCTCGCCTTGTTCCATGGTAATGGGCTTTTGTTTGTTCTTTGCCAATTTCTCTAAAGTGCTACTCTCGTCACGCAAATCGATTTGTGTGCCAACCAATAGGAAGGGTGTTTTTTGACAATGGTGCGTGATTTCCGGCACCCACTAAGCGGTGTAATAATAAAACACAATTTTTTTTAAATTATCATATTTTGCATTGCATGGACATATTGGATGTATGTAGGTGCACTAACCTTCTCCTTTACATTCTCAAATGAACTGGGACTGACTACTGAGAAGCAGACAAGAAAAACGTCTGTTTGTGGATAAGACAGCGGACGCAGGCGGTCGTAATCCTCCTGTCCGGCCGTATCGAATAGGCCCAGAGTGTACGGCTCGCCGCCGATCATAACTGTCACCGCATAATTATCGAATACGGTGGGCACATACTCCGAAGGAAATTTATTGGTCGTGTAAGAGATGAGTAAGCAAGTCTTACCCACGGCACCATCGCCGACAACAACACACTTGATAGTCTGCATGTTTGTGTAGCTTGTTTCTATGCGTTTTGGCGCAGCTGTCGTCTAAATTGGCACTGCAAGCAACAAATTGTGTTTATTTCAATATTTGGAATTAAAATTAAAGCAAGTTTTTATATTTTTAACACTTTTTTCTCACAACATAATCCATGCAACTTGAAAAACATGTACATAATACGAAGGACTCACAAGTTGCTACATTTGACTTTCAGTTGCACCCTAAATGTATGCAATAAATAATTCTAAATCATTAATGTGTTAACTTTTTTGCTTAACTTTCCAAAAGCTATTTGTGACTAAATATTTTTGCAAACAATAAAACCTTATCAGATGTTGATAAGCGGCATAACATAAAACAATCGAGTGGTACTTAAAAAATATAGTGTTTTAGAAGAAACGCATATCGATTCGTAAAAGCGTACATATGTACGGATACATTTATATAAAGCAAAAAATAAATAAATAAACGCACACTTCCATCAAAACTAATGTAACGCTGTTAGAGCTAGATATGTGGGTTGGTCAACACCTATGACGAAAAGGACACTCCCTGCATTGAATAAATAGCATATCTACTAGCTGATTAGTAACAAGGGAAGAAATTTTAGTGAAATGTGGGGGGAGGATTACACAAAGGCTGCCAAGCAAAAATATTTGCTTGTATAGTGCGCTTTGTTCGCCGTTTTCAATTATTCAACGGTTTGACAAAAATTTTCAAGACAAAAGTTTTCAACCAAAACTAGCACCTGTTGACCATTTTTTACTATCCGGATGCTGCCTTTGTAACATTTAGATGTACTTTTTGTTATAAAAGGTCATCTAGAATAAGAATCGACACTAACTTCCTATTAAAAAAAAAATACATCCAAAATATTCTCCATTGTTTAACGTTGTCCGTTATGTTTTTTAACGTTAGTTGTCAATTACGTAGCTTTAAAAGGTATCAATGGCTGTCAATTTGTATTAATCATTGACCAAATTGAGTTTTAGGTAACTTTGTTGACTCTAACACACTACCAATTGTTATTTCCTTCATTCCATAATTCGTCGTCTAGCGTCAGAAGCGAATAAATATATTATTATACTTATATGTATGTATGTATTTAGTCATAGGTAGGCACGATTGTGCCTTTTCTCCGCTTCTTCGATATATCGACACTTATAATAATTTTATGCAAAGAATTTTGTATGCTTTCATGTCGTTAAGTATTGTCTGCTGACACTGGTATTAGCGGGGAGAATGTTCGTTTGATATTCTCTTCATTTATGCGACCGTTAAAAACATTAAGCATTTGTTCCAAGTTGATTATATTGTGTATGCAAGGCTGTGCTCACACAATCATACTTGGCTGCAGTTTCATTAAGGAAATTTAAATATAAATATGCACGTACCGTGCGATCAGTCAACTGCCAACTTACAACCGAATACATTCATGTTTGTGTGGTTGTTTACGTACGCGCGTGAGTGCTGCGCTTATATGACAAGCGACGATGTCGTATCGCTGCTTTGAATTTATGAACTGTGCTGCGACTAGCCTCTTCACAAGAACTATGACTCAAAAAGCATTAAATATTGATAAGAAAAATTTGCTAGTTAGCGTTCATTTCTACTAAAATACTGGCTTTTAAATTATCTATAAAAACGCTATTGTACTTTACTTCGCCGTTCCCTTTATAACTTCCTAAAACACACTTGCTAAAATATTATACATACATACATACATACATATGTATGTCTCATCGCGATGGTGAAAATACAAGTCGCCAACAGCGCAGTCGACCGCAACGAAGCTCTGATGCATTTTATCTATAAAGTTTTTTGTTGCTGCTACATATCAAAACTTGTTTTTTGGAATTCAGCACGGAACTTTTTTGTAATGCCAAAACGTGAAAGTAATCAACAAATTTAATATGTTGTCTACAAAAAAAATTAAAACACACATCTTATTGCGACACACACTTGCCAACACTTCCGTACATACAGATATCTATAAATCGCCTGATATGCGTTTTTTGCTTCTCTTGGCTTATTTACTTGCTGCAGAATGGGTCAAAATCGGCTTTTATGCTGGGAATGCCGCAATAAGTGAGTGTGTTTGTGGAGATTTAATTTTTCCTTTTTAATAGCATTCCTTTCGTTCTTGCAACGACGCCTCACAATTCAGCTAGGCGTTCTTCCACCGCCAACGCCGCTGCTGCCTAATATCATTCGTTTGTTCGTACGCCGTCATCGTCATCGTCGTTCTGCACCCTGTGTCACACACAGCACCGTCACTTTTCACACTTAAGAATTTTCTCTTTTCACACGACTTTTGTTTCGTATATTTTCATACATATAATGCACAAAAAGACACAATTTTCACATACTCACGCCGAATATAAATCAAATATTTGCAAATTCACAAATCAACAATTTACTTACATATTTTTTTGTTAAAATCAGAAATTTTTAACTGGGGCTGGGCTCTATGAAATAATTTCGTCCACTTCTTATTCACGTCTACTTCCACAATCTGCTTCTTCTTCTTTGTTCTCCTATGACGAGTTGTACGGTTGCATGTTGCGGTCGTAAGTAGTAAAATAACATATATATATGTTCCAATCAAGCAAATTTAAGTAATAAACAAACAATGTTAAAATCTGGCACGACAAAATATATCACTCAAAATAAAATAAATCGCGTTTGAATTTTTGTTTAAGAGTATTTTAGTTAATTTTTGTCCTACTTAAATTATTTCACTGAACTGTCACATACATGACGGTACAACCGTGTTTTCAAAGATTTGCAAATTGTAAAGGTATATCTCACATATATAATTTATATAATGTTTATATTTATATATACTAAGTTTTAATACCATTTTTATTCTTCATTCATCTCTAATTTATAAAGAGCTTTCTATTTTGAAATACGTGCTGTTCTCATGCAACCCTGTTAATTATTTACTAGTTGTGAACACAATCAAGTGGATCCCACTTTTACTCCGATTCGCTACTCCGACAATAAAAGAAAGAAAACGTAA
The DNA here is from genome assembly GCA_037783105.1 of Bactrocera zonata. Taxonomy (NCBI): domain Eukaryota; kingdom Metazoa; phylum Arthropoda; class Insecta; order Diptera; family Tephritidae; genus Bactrocera; species Bactrocera zonata. The sequence continues at coordinate 1,171,416 of JBAWJQ010001700.1, forward strand.
ATACGGAGTATTAAATAAAATATAAAAATATCTTTAACAATATGTCAGGTTTAATCGACAAAAGGTAATTAGCTTACAGTAGTTGCGATAAAATAATACAAATTTCGTTTTCTATGCAGAAAAAGAAGTCGTGAAGATGACATCTGTGATTCGACACCACTCTCTAAACGTATCAATCAGCTGCATTTGACAAATTTGGATGAGCCCCAGCAGGCAATTCAGCAATTGCATTTTAATGACCCCACCAAACAAGTTGATTTGTCTCAACTATACAACAACAATTACATCAATAACAGTGCTTTAAATATGCATTTGCATAACAAGCAACCTCAGACAGCAGACGAACAACAACAACAAATACATTTGCAACATCCTTATGCACCCGAGCTCAACGAAGCTGAAAACCCATTCTACTATATTAAGAATAAGTTATTGTATGAATTGCACTATGAACGTCTAAAAAGATGTGTTGTTTAGAGTGTTTATGAAAATATAAATTAGGTTAGTCATGAAAAAAGGAATGTGCAAAAAAGCAAATTGTACCAGTAAACAAAAGCAAATTTATAAATAGCTAAAGCAACAGGCTTCTATGTATACTTTAATTTACCATAACAACTTATAAATTGTAAGATGATATATGATAGAATAACGTATAAGTTAAGTAATTGTTTGCGTTAGAAACGACTATTTAGTTCATGTTCAAATCGTACATACAAATGTAAATTCATACTCAATACAGAAAATGAATGCGTAAGTCATCGAACTGTGAAAGCAATATGTTGGTTAGTAACTGACAACAGCTTATGTTTTTATTAAAGCGGAATGTGCACGTCAACTCTGTAAAAATAATTTGAATCATGTTAAAAGCCAAATATTTGTTTATGAACGTCTTAAAACAATAAATTATTTTTGTTTGTGAATAACTGAAACACTATAGTACATTCAGTGCGTGCGCACTCTACAACTATTTATGCTCCATTCATGCAACAACAATCTGATGTTTTACGTTTTGAGTCATTTGACAGTTCGCTCTCTTTCACTTTTCATTTCATTTATTTTTGTCAATTTGCACTTTTAGTGATCGCGCTGTAACAAAAAATGATATTTTGTAATAAAAAGATCATCCAAACTATATTTAAACTATAAAAGAGATTGGCAGCTGAGGGCTGTCAGGCACAGCGTGCTGTAAATTTTATGTGCCTTAAGAAGTGCCAAATTAGGGAAGAATATTTAACAAACAAATTTTGAACAAACCATTTGATTTTAAAGAAATATGTAGCAACAAATTTGGACAACATAACAAAACAATAACAAGGAATAAATATATGCACTAATGTCTGCATAACAATGAGTCCATTTCGGTCGAAGAAAAATCGCTCGCTACCAGTGAAGGTGGTAACCTTCGATTCCGAATTAGAATTCAATTTGGGGTATCGCGAAACGGGACAAGAACTTTTTGATTTGGTTTGTCGCACCATTGGCTTGCGTGAATCATGGTATTTTGGCTTGCAGTATGTGGATACGCGTGGACATGTATCCTGGCTGAAGATGGACAAGAAAGTAAAAGATCAACGCATACAGCTGCAACCTAATGGGTTTTACGTTTTCAATTTCTATGCAAAATATTTTCCGGAAAATGTTAGTGAAGAGCTAATACAAGAAATCACACAGCATTTGTTTTTTCTACAAGTTAAACAAAGTATACTTTCTATGGATATATATTGTCGGCCGGAAGCATCAGTATTGTTAGCATCATATGCTGTGCACGTGCAGTATGGTCCTTACGACTATGAAACCTATAAGGATGGTATGTTAGCGAGTGCAGACTTGTTGCCAAAAAAAGTTACCGACCAGTATCAAATGACGCCGGAAATGTGGGAGGAACGCATTAAGACATGGTCAGTATATGGTATACTAGGAATTATATGATGCAAAGTTTAAACCAGAAAATCATTCTATAGGTATATGGATCATGAACCGATGACGCGTGACGAAGTTGAAATGGAATACTTGAAGATTGCACAAGATTTAGATATGTATGGTGTAAACTATTTTCCTATTACTGTAAGTGTGGCTCAGCTGTTTTAAAATTAAGATGAATTCGAAAACTTTCACTATTTTTCACAGAATAAAAATAAAACCAAATTATGGCTGGGCGTTACCGCGATTGGACTCAATATTTATGAGGAAAATAATAAGCTCTCACCACGTACTACGTTTCAATGGAACGAAATAAGACATGTGAGCTTCGATGATAAAAAATTTACCATACGTCTGGTGGACACAAAAGTTTCTAATTTTATTTTCTACTCACAAGATTTGCATATTAACAAAATGGTATGAATTTTCCTCAACGTACATAATTTCTTGTTATGTATTATTTTCCGTTAGATTTTAGATTTGTGTAAGGGCAATCATGATCTTTATATGCGACGTCGTAAGCCGGATACAATGGAAATACAGCAAATGAAAGCTCAAGCAAAAGAGGAGAAGCAGAGGCGCCAGCAAGAACGCGCCAAGTTTTTGCGCGAGAAGAAGCTACGAGAAAAGGCGGAACGGGAGCGGTATGAACTGCAAAAGCGTTATGATCATTTACAGGAAGAGATGCACATGGCTAGTGATGCTTTGGTAAGTGCAGTTGCCTTATATTATTTAAAAATAATAAAACAACTTATGTATTTATTTTTGTGATCCTAGCGGCGTTCCGAGGAGACCAAGGAGCTTTACTTTGAGAAAAGTCGCGTGAATGAGGAGCAAATGCAACTTACCGAATTTAAAGCACATCACTTCAAAACGGAAATGGATCGTCTGCGTGAGCGACAAATGAAAATCGAACATGAGAAAATGGATTTGGAGAAAAAGATACGTGATGCGGACTTCTACGTACATCAATTAACGGTCGAAAAAGATAAACGAGAGGCAGAGGCGGAAAAGCTGAGAAAAGAGCTGCAATGCGCACAATTAGCCGAACGCGAAGCCACTGCGCGTCTGCTTAATTTTATCAATCATGGACGCAAAACATCCACCGATAGTTTAGTGGCCGTTTCAGGGAATAACGTAGTCGTATCGGCTACAAATACGGCTGTTAGTACACCTTCGTTGACCAACAGCAATTCAACTATTGATATGGAAACGGCTGGCGGCGTCGAATTGACGACATCCCACAATGATCTTAGCGTTACCAAAAACGACCTCTGCTCCGAGTTAATTGATGATTGTGAAACAAAGGAATTCATACTCACGGATGCTGAAATGGAGCAAATCGCAAATTGTCGCTCAGAGTATTTAAAGAAATCCAAACAAATGGAAAACCAGTTGCAAACATTACGTTCACAAATTGAATTGTTGAAAATCGAGGAAAATCAAAGTAATTTTGATATACTTAGTGATGCGCTTATCAAGGCGGGCGAAACGAAATACTCAACGTTGAAAAAATTAAAATCAGGTTCGACTAAAGCGCGTGTGGCTTTCTTCGAGGAATTGTAGGTGGGCAAGGGAATATAATAGTTAGAATTTTCAATTGCGTTTGTCAATTAAAATTTCGCTATACATTTTAGTGCTAAAAAAGTGACAAGTTGTATATCTTAGTTTTAAATAAAACATTTGCTGTTATACAGTATATCGTTGAAGTGTCTTATTTTATATATTAAGTAAAAAAGATAAATATAAATAATTAAATGATCATATTTGAATTATAATAAATATTCATAAATTAAACTTCAAATTTTAAATTTGCCAATATGCAATTCCACTACGTTACTCTTCTTAGGATCAATCTTTAACGTTTTTTAATTTCTGGTTGTGTATGCAACATAAAAAATATAATATTTCATTTTTGTTTTTGCTATATCACTTAAACTTTCTTTTTTAATTCTTAAAAGTTTATTTTTAAGCTTTAAAATTATATTTTTATTTATTCTTTGTTACATTTGTTTTCATTTCAAAAGCAACTCTGTTTAAACAATCTTTCAAATTGAACATACCGCACGAACAAGAGTTTCCCGCTTTTTAAAACAACATGGGAAAGTGAACAGGACGATCATTGGAGATTTTGCAAACTTTATTTCGCTGCTGAAACAACGATTAAAATAAAAAAAATCTAATAGGATTACATTACTAACAGCAGTTTAACGCGTGGTTTGAAGAAATAAATAAGAATCTAAACATTATTTAGCGTGAAACGGCCAATAATTATGTAGAGCTCAAGTGGTGATCGCGAGCAGCTGTCAGGCACAGCATATTTAAAAAGAAGAAAAAAAAACGAAAGAAATTACTTAGTGTACACAAATAATAAAAAATTGCAATGTTTATACAAGACCTCAGACAGGAGTTCTACAATCGACTAGTGGGCAAACGCCTGCTTATAATTGTCAATTATGATATTGATGCTATATGTGCTAGTAAGATTTTGCAGTCCCTCTTCAAATATGACCACATGCTATATTCGGTGGTACCAATAATGGGTTTGGCCGGATTGCAACGCGCTTACAACGAACATCAGGGTGATGTAAAGTACGTTCTGCTAGTGAATTGCGGCGGTTGTGTAGACGTTGTGGAATTGCTGCAACCCGAAGAGGATGTAACCTTTTTTATTTGCGATGCCCATCGGCCTTTGGATGTGTGCAACATTTATAGTGACCGACAGGTGGGCTATATTACATACTTTGTTATGGATATATGTATATAAAATATATATAAATATCACTTTTTTATTATAATTTATTACATATTTTTTCTAGGTGTGCATATTAGGTGATCCTGCTCTGGAAGAGAATATACCCACATTTGAGTCCATATTTTGTGAATCAGAAGAGGAGGACAGTGACAATGACGGCGATGACGATGCAGGCCATGATAGTGGTGCCGGCGGTTCTGATGAAGAAGACAGTGAAAAAGTTGATCGACCACCCGCACAGAAGCTGAGTCGCCTTGAACGTCACGAGCAGCGTATTATAAAGCAACGTCAACGTCGTACATGGGAGAATGAACGTGATCGTATAATGTTCGAATATACACAATACAGCTTTTATGGGCGTTCGACGGCATTAAATATATTTGAATTAGCCTGGAAACTATCCAAGGATAATATGGATTTGTTGTGGTGGGCCATTGTGGGTCTCACAGAGCAATTGATTTTGGGCAAAATAGAGAGTAGCGCGTATACGCTGGAAATTGAGAATGTGCAGTCGCATGTATCGCGTTTAACAAATAAAACAAACGATCAGAGCAATATGAGCGCCTCGAAGATAAATTTTGAAAATGACTTGCATTTAGTGTTGTACCGACACTGGAGTGTGGTGGAGTCAATGCGGTGTGTGGATGAAATTTTTTTATTTACTAATTTAACTGACAATTTATATTTTTAGTTACTCCATGTATTGTGCGTGCAAATTACGTTTATGGACGTTGCGCGGCGAGAAGCGTCTGCATGAGCTGCTAGTCGAAATGGGTTTGCCATTAGTGCAAGCGAGACAGATGTTCAGCGCAATGGATTTGGTATTGCGTCAGGAGTTCTACAAAATGTTGGAAAAGCTGGCGGAAAAATATAACATTCCGGATATAGTTTACGGTTCATTCACGCTCAATTATGGCTATCGAAATCGATATTCGGCGGCCGATTACGTCTATGGCATGCTAGCCATTTTGGAATCAGTGAAAAAGGATAAAACACCAGAGGATTGCTTTTTGGAAGCGTTGGATAGTTTATCGCGCAGCCATCGTGACATTATGATACAAGGCATTGAAAATGCCAAACTCTTACTATCGTCCATATTCAAACAAGTACAAAGCAGCTTGGAGGCGCATCAAGTGCTGTCTACAGGCACATTCTTCTACTACATTTTAAATGAAGAAAATACATATTTCTCCTACCCGTACGGTTTAACTTTGTTGGCAAAGTTTATGTTAAATGGTCACGTCGCGGTATCGCGCAGTCGGCAAGCGCCTGAATTGCCGCTAATCGCCAGTTGTCCGGTGGATTTGGAACGTGGCCTGTGCCTCTTGGTGGGTATACCACCGGTGCGTGAAGATTCGCCGAAAAACTTCTTTGGCAAAGCGTTTGAACAGGCTGCTAGCAAATGTAATGCAGTTATTTTACAGGATTTCTTCGATACCTCGCTAATACAAATTAGACAAAATGATATGGCGAAATTTTTAGATGCGCTCACTGTGCTTTTGGCTTAGTAAATTTGTCTTTTAAGTTTAGTTTATAAGCAGTTAAGTTAATTAATATTATAGAGACGTTTTATTTATAAGAAATGTAACCAATATTTAACCGTTATATGACCTGATAAGATTGTTAATATTAGATTTCTAGTTATATTTGTAAACAAAAGCACAACGATGACTTTGTAATTGGTCAATGCCGTTATACATACATATTTATGTTCTATATAGCATTTCTCGACGCAAAAGCATACAGAACGCATTGAACCAAAAAAAAAATATGGAATTTTATATGCAAACCATTAGAAAAACGTGCATTAAAATAATAGCAAAATAAAACACTACAAAAGTCCACATTAAAATACAAGGAAATTGAACGAAATTACGTCTTTTTTAAAATTTTTTTTTTAACAGTATTAGTGGCATAAGATAAATACTATTTTATTTGTCAACTCTGTTTCAGTATTTCCACTTCCGCCAACCTATCCTCCGCTCTTCGATAGGCGCTCACGATGCGCGCTGAACCCAGACAAGCCGTTTCGCTATAGAAAACCGCATATTGCCCTGGCGTAAGCGCACGCAATGGCTTGTCCAGAGTTATTGTCACGCCGCCAGTCTCTTTGGCTGAATTTTCAACCACGCAGTCAACTAGCGGTTTTGTGTGCTGGAAGCGGAAGCGGCAACGCAACTGCTGACTAGCAACATCAGCACCAGCGCTTAAGGGGTCGTTGCACAGCCAATTTGGTGCACTTGCGTGTATGACATCGCTGTATAACGCGGGATGCTCATGACCGGAAGCCACGTAGATAACATTATTGGCGACATCTTTTTGCGCTACAAAATACGGACGCAGGTAGGAGGCCAAACGACAACGTTGCCCAATGGTCCACGTGTGTATGCCTTCATGTGTGCCCACAATTTTTCCACTGTCTATATCCACAAAATGCCCTGTGCGCGGTTGTATGTACTGTAAGACTACTGCATGAATTTATTCAGCAGTAAAATGTGCTGCAAAGTTTTACCTCCTTAATAAACTGTTTGAAATCGCGATTTCCCACAAAACAAATGCCGGTGCTTTCCTTCTTTTGAGCCAGTCGCTCTAAGCCGCATTCACGCGCTAGTGCTTTGATTTCTTGCTTCAACGCGTCACCCAGCGGGAACATGGTGCGACTGAGCGTGTGTCGCTGTATGCCAGAGAGAAAAAACGTTTGATCCTTGAACGTATCCCGTGGTATGAGCAAATGCACGTCTATGTTTTAGGGAAACTATTTGCTTGAGCACATTTTCAACATAATGAAGTAACGTACATACCACCGTTAGCGTTATAGTGCTGCAGAAAGTTACCAAAACTTGTTTTTGCATAATGCCCCGTAGCAATGGCATCGCATTGTAGCTGCTCTGTGGCATATTTATAGAATAAGTCGAACTTTATATACTTGTTACAAAGTATATCGGGGTTTGGCGTCAGTCCATTCTGATAATCTTCCAGGAAAGCGCTGTAGATGGCAATTTGATATTTATATTGTTTATTAAAGACGGCAAATATTAGTGTAGCACATAGCAGTCACACCTGAACACCGAGTTCCAATATTCCTTAACATAATTCACCGTATGCAGTTCAATGTCAAGCTTTTGGCATGTATACTCCGCGTCACGGTAGTCCTGCTCACCACTACAAGCGCCCATTTCATCAAATTCATCCCAATTTTTCATGAAAGCGCCAATCACATTGTAGCCTTTATTTAGTATAAGTCACAGCTTTACTAGCATTCTTGTATGTTTAAAACTGTAGCACTAACCTTTTTGCTTGAGTAGCAACGCAGAAATAGCGCTATCAACCCCACCGGATATGCCAATCACAACATTGCGGAACATCCTAAAACAGATAACTCCTCGCGCTTTTTCAGCTAACAGCTGTTTTTTTTTTTTTTTTTTTTTTGTTTACTAGCTTGACAGTCCGCAATGAACAGCTGCTCACCGGTTTAGCAGCTGACAAGCTAAATTGTAAATTGTGTTTATTTTATAGTGGACGTCAATTGGTGTGTATTAAATATTTGTTGGTTTTTAAGAAAGGAATTTGTAAAATGCAAACGGACTTAACGCATTGCAGCTTGTGTTTATATCAAGATAAAATAGTAATACCCTTGCGCGATGACGTTAGTAAGACTTCGGCGGACATTTTGGCAACCGTGCACAAATTTATGGGTTTGTTGGTAAGTTTGTAAATATTGACTGAATGAAAGTGGAGCATATTGTTTAATTTTTAAATATTTCAAGCTTACTAGCAACGATGCTATATGTGTGAATTGCTGGGCCAGCGTAGACAATTTTCACAAATTTTGCTTGCTGATAGCTGAGCGCCGGGCGGTGGAGGCGCAGCAAGATACAGCGCTTAAGTGCTCAATCGAAAAGCATGCAACAGAAAATTGCTCTGCGAATGACAGCGTTATACATAAAGCTACACAAAATACGAATGTTCCCCTAGACCGCAAGGATGAAAGCTTGAAGACAGACGAAAATATAAAAACTAGTCCGAAAGGAAGATTAAAAGTGCAAAGCGAAGAAGAAACACAACTCAAGCAACAACCAGCATTTGTAGAAGTGAGAAATGGTGCCACCACAGTGGCGACACTCGCGTTGGAAGAGCAAGCTAACAATGTAAAAAATAGACAGCATACGCATCTGCAACTCAATAAGACTGATATGCAAGACACAACACTGCAGGAAAACAAAACAGATACAAATACTGAAGCAGAGCGCGACACCAACACACTATCTGATACAGAAAGCGTTATAACTGCATCGAGTGCACAGAAAAATGGAAGCCCACGGCTTGGTGGTAAGCCGCAGTACATATTTACTTGCTACTTTTACTTAGCGGATGTATATACAATAATGTGCCAACTTTTTCGTAGATGCCGAAAGTCAGGCCGCGGAGGACAAATTGATTGCTAAGCACCTGCAGCTGAAATGTGAAGTGTGCGAATTTGAAGCGAAATGCTTTAAAGCACTTAAAGCGCACTACAAGCGACTACATAATAGCAACGGTTATGTGGTTTGCTGTGAGAAGCGTCTTTATAAACGCTTCATGTTGTTAGATCATATAAATGTACATCGTAATCCCACATTCTTTTCGTAAGTGGCAAAAATGTTAATATAATGTCTGGAAACTCAACATTCTTACTTTTTTTTTAAAGCTGCACCGACTGCGACATGAACTTCGCTGACCGCCTGTGCCTGCGTAATCATATGCTGCTGAAGCATCCGCAAGCAACAGAGCTGCCGCACGTGTGCGCAATATGCGGTGCGCGTTTTGCTAAAGTCCGGTTTCTACAGCAACATGCGCGCAAGCATATGAACGACGCGCCACAGGATGCGGAACAGCAGCAATGCGCGATCTGCGCGAAGAGGTACGTTGCAAAACTACTTAATAGCGCGGGTCTTAATATTAAATTTCACTTATTCATTTTGCAGCTTTGCGAATGCCGTGCGCCTGCAAGAGCATATGAAGCGTTTACACGACATCAGTAAGTTATTTGTATGCAAACACTGCGGGCAGGAGGTGAGTGGCAAGCAGTGCTATGTGCGTCACTTGGCGCAACACGGCGCGCAGCTTGAGTCCACAAGCGCCAAGCGGCGCGGTCAAGGCGTACAGTGTACCGAGTGCCATAAATGGTTAGCGTACAAATCTAGCCTGCGTGTGCATATGATCAGACATACGGACCCAACGAGCGTGTACGCCTGTCAATTGTGTGATACGAAAGAGGCGACGCGTGCAGCACTGAACGAGCACAAGCGCCTGTGCCACGGCATTGAGCAACAGCCACATGTTTGTCAGGTGTGTGCGCGCAACTTCAGCACAACGCGGCGCTTGCGGGTCAGTATGCTATTACTTTTAAACTTTTTGCCATTTTTCTTAATTTTTTAAATTCATTTTTTTTTCAGGAGCACATGGCCACCCACACCGGGGAGGATCTCTACAGTTGCAACTACTGTGACAAACGTTTTAAGTGCTCTTCCAATTTATACGCGCATCGCAAGTGGAAACACCCAACAGAGTGGGCGCAAGATGCGAGCGGCAAGGAGTTAGGTGATAAATATTGATTGAAAAAAAATTAATAAATTATAGCTCTTGTTACTAATATTTTTTTAACGTGGATTGTAACATTCCACTCATTTATTTAAATACCAAATATTTTTTGCTGTTTTTTGGTTTATTCATCTTATCTTTTCTCATCACTTATTGCATTGTTGTTTTATGTTGTTCTTTGTTTTTCAGAGCCACATGTTTGCCAGGTGTGTGCGCGCAACTTCAGCACAAAGCGGGGGTTGCGGGTCAGTATGCTAATACTTTTAAACTTTTTGCCATTTATCTTGATTTTTTTAATTAATTAATTAATTTTTTTTTTTCAATTTCTTTTTTTCAGGAGCACATGACCACCCACACCGGGGAAATTCTTTATAGCTGCAACTACTGTGACAAACGTTTTAAAAGCAATTCCAATTTATACACGCATCGCAAGTGGAAACACCCAACAGAGTGGGCGCAAGATCAGAGCGGCAAGGATTTAGGCGATAAACATTGATTAAAAAAATAATAATTTATAGCTCTTGTTACTAAAATTTTTTTAATGTTGATTGTAAGTTTTAGTGCAAAAGCAGAAAGTTTTAAAAAATAAAAAAAAGTTTAAAAACATTAAAATCAATATATGTAAGAATAAATTCGAAATAAATAAATATGTATACAAATGTAAAGCAATAAGTTCTAAAAAAAAAAGTAAATATTTAAGCAATTAAAAATTTTTTTAAGATTATAGAAATACATTTAATCTAAAAATAAAATAATATTACGCTCAAGTCTTATTTTTTTATATTATTTGTAAAATTTGTATAGTGTTTTTGTAACGAAAAGCTTAATATTTTTATTTATCTTATCTTTTTCATCATTTATTGCATTGTTTTTTATCTTTTTTTTTTGTTTTTGCTTTATTACACTAATTTTTATTAGTTTTAAACTAAATTTATCAATATTTTCAAGTTACTGTGTTTAAATTGAATTTTCTTTACAAAGCGGCGCTAGTATTTTCCTTTTTTATTTTTTATTTTGATGTCATTTACGCGTTTATATTTTCCTTTCTGATTTTTTTTTATTTTGACTTGATTTTATACAGTTATTTTGATTCAATCATTATGCCTTTAATCGATAACACTATCGAACGTGTAATCAACTTTGTACAGCGCTGTGGCAACACTATTTACCATCCCAACTCACACCGTTGTATGGCGTACAGGACGTATGAGTAACTTCGCAGCATCCTAACGGCCAAATGTGCTCAGCGCAAAATAATCACTTTTAGTTCTTCGCTGGCCAACGTTGTGTTCGCATGTATTTCTAACGGTACTTATGAAACATTGAAAAATTCAAAGTGTGTTAGAAATCTAAAACTAAAAATAAAACAGAAAGTAAAGAACGCCAACCGGAAGTCAAGCCACAATTGTGTCAGTATTCGCGCGCAACAACAACAACGAAATAAACACAGCAATTTAACAGTATTTGTGGTTTTTTGTTCTTGTGCTTTTTGAATTTCAACAACAACAACCCGTTGAATGTAAACAGTGCCGCGGGCATTTAGTCTACGTTTGCTGTGTCTGCGTGTGTGTGTGTGCGTGCGTGTGACTTTGTATTGCACTGCGCTTGAGTGTTTTGATTGAAGTTGTGCAAGTTGTTGTGCTGCACTCTGTCTTATCAAGTGAGTGGTGCTTAACGGCGCGTGTTGTTGTTTGCTCACCACAACCATTCACACACACATATGTACATATGTGAATGTAGTATTATGCTTTATTTTACGATTTGAAATAAACATAAATGTTCTAGCGAGTGCTAACTTTATGAACTACAACAACTGCATTTTACAAAATAATCATAAGTAAGCAAATTTGTGCGCAATTCAACAGGAAATATAAGAATCACGAAAAATAAAATTAAAAAATAAAGCAAAAACTTATAAAGCTAAAAAACAAAAATATATATATAAAAATTAAATAAAAAAAATCAAATAATAAAAAAATTAAATAATAAAAAAATAAAGAGAATTTTTAACTGGTAAGTTCTAATATTAAAATTTTTTTGAAATCAATAGCAATAAGTTTATTGAAAAAAATTGACAAAAATTTTAAGCGATTTTTAAAATTACAAAAAATTTATTTGAATTATTTTTATATTTTTTTATAATTTTAGTTTTGTTGCTCACCGATAAAATATTTAAGAATTTTTTAAAATATGATTTTTATTTTTTTTAGCTATTTTAGTTTTGTTACTGACAATTTTTTGCCGAAAAAATTATTAAATTGGCCAAAATATAGAATTAATTTGAAATTTCAGTTTTTAGGTAATTAGGGTTGCAAATAATGGCTTAAAAAATAATATTTTTTATCCCTCAGCATATAATTAAGAATGAAAAAATAAATTAATTAAAAATTAAAATTTTTCTTTGTTTGTGTACATCATTTAAATCAAAAAAAATATATATTTTTTTTCTTAGAACCCAAATTTCTTGCATTAAAATATTCCCATCATCGAGTTTAAAATATAAAAATTTTGTTTTTGATCCCAACTTCGGAATTCGAAATTTATGAATTATAAGATTCGCAACCCTGACTTTTAGTTATATTATTTTAGTATAAAAATATTAGTTGTTTTTGTTTTTTTTTTTAATGAAATACAAAAATTAGGTTAAATCTAATTCAAAAATTTTAAAACTAAAAATATGTTTTAGATAATTTTTAGCGTATGAGTAACTTGTCAACGATTTTTCCTAAATTTTAATTTTTTTTTTTAATTTTTTCAAAATTTCTTTTTATACATTTCTATGAATTTATATCTATTATTATTTTTAGTTAAACCTGGACAAAAAAAAATGTTAAAGTTTAAAAATGCATAAAATCAAATTGTCTACGCAAATAAATCACTCAATTTAAATTTATTTTCTTAAGAATAATTTTTAGTAAATTTCAATACAAATAATTTTGGTATATATTAAAAAAAGTTATATTCATAATAAAAGAATATTAAAATAATTTTTTTATTAACAAATATTAATTTTTTTATTAAAATTATTTTTAAGAAAATAAATTCAAATTAAAATAAATTTTGATATTAATAATTATATTATTTTTTTATTTTAAATTAATAATTTCATTAATTTTATTAATAATATTAAATTATTGATAATTATTTGAAATAAAAGTTTTAACTCTGAATGGAAATAATATTAATAAGAAAATAATATTAAATTTATTTTTTTTATTAACAAAAACCAATTTATTTTTAAATAAATACTAAAAATATTTTTTATTAAAATTATTTTCAAGAAAATAAATTCAAATTAAAATACGTTCTAGTATTAATAATTATATTAAATTTTTTATATTTTAAATTAAAAATTTCATTAGTTTTATTATTTATATTAATATTAGAATTTATAATAATACTAAAATTGTTAATATAATAATTCTTTGAAATAAAAGTTGTAACTCTCAATGGTTATTCATACGCCATGTTGTCCATTCTACAAAGAAATATAAAACCACATTTTTTAAGACAATTATTTATAATTTAATTTATTTTTTGTTAAAAAAAATAATTTCTAAGCATATCTGGACAAAATAAATTTAAATAGATGTAGGACTGTGTAAACGGACAGTAAGACTAAAACAGAAATGCAACACTGTGTAGGAACAGATGTGACAGCAGCGGACGGACCGGAATGACAATGGAACAGTAGGTACGAAGATGATTTAAGGACAGACAAACGGACAGACCACGCAAGACCACCGGCAGCCACGGACCACTTAACGCAACTTAACTTAATTTAAATTAGATTTTGTGAATAAATATTATGGAAGTATAAAGAAAAACGGCATTTTAAATAGAACCCTACAAGTGGTGGCAGAAGTGAGATAAGTGCGATTTTAAGTGAAACTTTTTGATAAATCGAAACGCGTTCGTATAAGTGGTCCGTGGTGTGCAAAATTGCGGTACTCAAACCGCATAACGGAGTGGTGCAACGGGAAGCGCTAGCAGCAGTGGCGGTAATAGCACCAGCAGTAGTACAGTAGCAGCAGCATCAGCACCAGTAACAACAGCATCAGCAGTAGCAGCAGCATCAGTAGTAGCATCAGCGTCAGTAATAGCACCAGTTAGTAGTAGCAGCAGTAGCAGTAACAACAGCATCAGCAGTAGCAGCAGCATCACCGTCAGTAACAGCACCAGCAGGAGTAGCAGTAGCAGCAGCATCAGCGCCAGTAACAACAGCATCAGCAGAAGCAGCAGCATCAGCAGAAGCAGCAGCATCAGCGTCAGTAACAGTAACAGCAGCAATAACGGCGGGTATACACAGTGCGTACGGTAAAAGTACGGTTCATCGTTGGAAAAACAGATAAGTCCTTTTGATATACAATTGTACAGTTTAACGTAAAATAAGATATCGAATATTTTGTGAAAATTTTGTGAAATTTATGGCGAATATCGCAACAAACCTTTATGGGTGAAAATACGTTTTTAAAAATTCTTACGTGAGATTTATAAGAATATAAGAAGTTAAATGCGGATATGCGGATATTGTAATAAAATCCGAGTTACAGAAAATATTTTACTTCATTTGTATACGAAAGATTAAAACGAATATTGTAATAAAGTTCGTTTAACAAACAAGTTATTAAAATTGTATACGGAAATTGTAAACGCGGATATTGTGATCAAATTGAATAACATAAAAGTTATCAGAATTGTATGCGGGAAAAAGTGAATACTGTAACGCAAGCTAAAAGGAAATATTATTATTGAAATTAAGCTTTTTTAGAATATTATCGATTTTTTGTACAACATTGTAAATTATGAACCGCACCGAAATTTTTGAGCTGACTGTTGACGGTTTGAAGGAAAGGTTGGGTGATTTAGGGCTATCGACTGTTGGACGGAAAGCGACACTACAAGACAGACTGATGGAGCATTTCGGCCTGACTGTGAGTGACGGTTCCGAAACTGATGTGGAAGAGGTAGCAAGCCAACGAAGTGTGCGTGAGGTTAGAGTCGAATACCACAACTTTACTCTCCGAGATGTTGAGGACTCAATGACTTCGTTTAAAGGAACAGGTCGTCCAAGTTTCGAACAATGGCTTGAGGATTTTGAGGCAAACGCATCGGCAGTGCATTGGAACGAGCTGCAGAAATTCATCTACGCAAAACAGCTATTGAAGGGTGCGGCAAAGATTTTTATAAGAAGCCAGAGAGGAATAAGCAGCTGGAGTTCATTAAAACTAGCGCTGCGGCAGGAATTTGGTATAGCACTTTCATCGATTGAAGTACACCGTACTTTACGTAGTCGTCGGAAGCGACATGGGGAAGATCTTCGAGAATATCTATACGTCTTAATGGAGTTGGGGAAACCGATAGAGCTAGATGACTCAAGCCTAATAGAATATTTCATCGAAGGCATACCGGATTCAAGATCGAACAAAAGCAACCTATACCAGGCGAAAACTATACAGGATTTGAAGGAGCAGATCAAAGTATACGAGAAGATTCGTCACAGCCAGTCACAACCCGTGAATGGGAACCAGGAGAAGGCATTGTCGTCAAACAAGGATTTCCAGAAAGCAGTTCCATTTAGCAGGAAATGTTTTGTCTGCGGGGATTCATCACATCTCGCTAGAAGTTGTCCACGCAATAAGACATCGTGTTACAATTGCGGTGAAGAGGGTCATCGTGCAGCCAACTGTAAGGCAGGAAGGAAAACTCCTAAACCGGAACGTAGCAGCGTCAATAATATGACGGATGAAGGAGAAATCGTAAAATCGGAGAAGCGAAGTGGATTGATTTTTAAGGATGTACGTTTCAACGGAAAATCTGCGTCGGCATTAATCGACACAGGTAGCGACTTATGTATTATACGTTACGATACATTAAACATACTTAGTCTGGATGTTGATTTAAGTAGTGAACAGCGACAGTTGATGGGTATCGGTAGCGGCAAACTTACAACAATAGGTAGCCTTACCACATCCATCGAGGTAGACAACATAAGGTTGGAAGTAAAATTCCACGTAGTGAGAGAGCGAGACATCAAATATGCACTCGTGATTGGCAACGACGTTCTGAGGCAAGTCGATTTATTCGTTACGCAAGATGGCGCCGAGTTCAGACAGAAGAAGGTGGAGGAAAAGCCACAGAGCAAGGAGGAGGTGAATACTGGAGCAGTAAGGAAAGATCGTAGTGTTGGGTCAGTGAAGCGTAAGAAGTTCGATGTGGAATTAAACGTGGGCACAAGGGTGCATGAAGATGAGGAGCAGTATATGGGAGCCGTTGGGAAGGATCGCAGGAAAATCCGTGATAGAAGGGCTTTGGAAGTAGCAAACAATGAGAGCGAGGGCGCTGTTGTGGCTAAGGAGCCGAGAGAGTTCAGGATTTCAGAAGCGAGTTTGAAGTTGGTTCATGAGACTGCGGAGATGGGCACTGATGCTAGGAACAACCCAATTAATGAAGGTGATAACAGGATTGTTGAACTGAGTGAAGAGTTTGGAACCCTGTGTATGGTCGCAGGGATGGAGAAGGTACCTGTGGGCGAAGTCGATCTTTCACACCTCAACAAAGAGCAAGCAACTATAGTAAGAAGAATGGTAGCGAATTATAAGCCTACAAGCAATTCGAATTCGCCAGTAGAGATGAAGATCTTACTTTCGGATGACACCCCAGTATATGAAAATCCCAGACGGATGTCATATACCGATAGACAGGAAGTGGATGAACAAGTTAAGGAGTGGTTGAAGGATGGGATCATTAAACCCAGTAATTCAAATTATGCATCACCAGTAGTGTTAGTCTCGAAGAAAGATGGAAAGAAACGTTTATGTTGCGATTATCGGCGATTAAACACAAAGATAGTTCGCGATAACTTCCCGATGCCAAATATCGACGATGTTATCGAAAAGCTACAGGGTGCTAATGTATTTACGACACTGGATCTTAGGAATGGATTTTTCCATGTCCCAGTGGAGCCTTCCTCAAGGAAGTATACCGCATTCGTTACATACAACGGACAATATGAATTCCAATACGTGCCTTTTGGCATATCGAATTCACCGGCAGTTTTTTCAAGATTTATTTCAGCAGTATTTAGAGATCTTATACAAGACGATATTGTGGTGGCCTACATGGACGATTTAGTTATTCCCTCCAAGGATTACACTGAAGGCGTACACAGTTTAGAACGAGTTCTTCGAAGAGCTGAAGAATATGGCTTGCGGATTAAATGGGACAAATGTCAGTTTCTTATAAGTAAAATAGATTTTCTAGGCTATGTTATAGAAGACGGTTCAATAAAACCATCCGATGCAAAAACGAAAGCGATTAGGAATTTCCCATTGCCACGTGACCAGAAGGCTTTGCAGAGATTCCTGGGATTGACATCATACTTTAGAAGATTTGTCGATGGATATGCCGTAATAGCCAAACCGCTGTCGGATCTACTCAGGAAAGAGGCTAAGTTCGAGTTGCGCGACAAGCAGTTGGAGGCATTCCAGAAGTTGAAGTCAGCATTGATCAGCGCACCAGTCCTAATGTTATACAATCCGAAAGCAGTGACTGAGGTACATACAGACGCTTGTATGTCCGGGTACGGAGCAGTGCTACTACAGAAGGATTTCGACGATCAAGCGTTCCATCCAGTTCAATACATGAGTCGGAAGACGAGGCCAGCAGAGGAGAAGTACCATTCGTACGAACTCGAGGTACTAGCGATCATAGAAGCACTCAAGAAATGGAGAGTATATTTGTTGGGGATAAGTTTTAAGATAGTAACCGATTGTAATGCATTCGCAATGACGATGCGGAAACGAGATGTGCCATTAAGAGTATCTCGTTGGGCAATGTTCCTACAAGACTTTTGTTACGAGATAGAACATAGAAACGGTTCAAAAATGCGACATGTAGATGCGTTGAGTAGGGTATCTTGTCTCATTATAGAAGATTCCCTAATCCACCGGCTGAAGCAAGCACAGGAAGAAGACGATTGGATACGAGCTGTGTTGAAAGTTCTGGAGAAAAGCGACTACGAAGACTTTTATATCAAACATGGAGTACTGTATAAGGATTCAACAAGAGAACTCCTAGTAGTTCCATCAGTTATGGAAAACGAAATCATCAACATGGCACATAGGCAAGGACACTTTTCCATCAAGAAAACGGAAGAAGCAGTAGAAAAATCATTTTATATACCAAATTTAAATAGGAAGGCAACGAAGGTCGTAAGAAGTTGCGTAGAGTGTATCGTCAACGATACGAAGTCAGGAAAGAAAGAAGGTTTTCTAAATCCCATTAGTAAAGAGGACAAGCCTTTGGGAACACTACATCTCGATCACGTTGGGCCGCTGGAGTCGACAAAGAAGGCATATAACTACATCCTTGTGATGGTGGACGCATTCTCCAAGTTCGTTTGGCTATATCCAACTAAGAACACAGGAGCTGATGCAGTCGTCGAATGCTTAAAGAAAAGAGCAGCTGTTTTCGGAAATCCAAGACGATTCATAACAGACAGAGGCGCGGCCTTTACGTCGAATTCGTTCAAACAGTACTGCGCGGATGAGGAAGTCCAGCATTTATTGATAGCCACGGGAGTGCCACGAGCAAACGGGCAAGTAGAGCGTATGCACCAGATTATTATCCCGATGATAGCTAAGTTGGGAAACGAGAGTTCGGGAAACTGGTATAAGCACGTGGATCGTGTGCAGCAAATAATCAACAGCACGCCGCCAAGAAGCACTAGACAATCACCTTTTAGGATTATGACTGGACTTGAGATGCGATTGAAAGGAGTACCACCTTTACTCGAACTGCTGGAGCAATCAGCCATCGAAGAGCTCGACGCAGAACGCGAGGTAATTCGTCAGGAGACACGACACAATATTGCTAGGATTCAGCAGGAAAATAGGAGAACATTCAACAAAAGGCGAAGAGTAGAGGTCGACTATAGTAAAAACGAGCTAGTAGCCATCAAGCGAACGCAGTATGGCGCAGGATTGAGACTTAAAGCAAAATTCTTCGGGCCATATAGAATTGTTAAGAAGATGGCACACGGAAGATATGAAGTCGAGAAGGTCGGTGATCATGAAGGACCAAGACGTACAATAACAATTGCGGAATTTATGAAGAAGTGGAACCCATCATTCGGGGCCGAATGAACAGTCAGGATAGCCGAATGTAGGACTGTGTAAACGGACAGTAAGACTAAAACAGAAATGCAACACTGTGTAGGAACAGATGTGACAGCAGCGGACGGACCGGAATGACAATGGAACAGTAGGTACGAAGATGATTTAAGGACAGACAAACGGACAGACCACGCAAGACCACCGGCAGCCACGGACCACTTAACGCAACTTAACTTAATTTAAATTAGATTTTGTGAATAAATATTATGGAAGTATAAAGAAAAA
This sequence comes from Bactrocera zonata, assembly GCA_037783105.1. Lineage (NCBI taxonomy): Eukaryota > Metazoa > Arthropoda > Insecta > Diptera > Tephritidae > Bactrocera > Bactrocera zonata. The sequence continues at coordinate 1,191,072 of JBAWJQ010001700.1, forward strand.
CGGCATTTTAAATAGAACCCTACATAGATATATTGCAAAAAAAAATATTTTAAATAGCATAATACAAACTATTTCAAAATAATTTATTAACAATAATTTTAATATTATTTTTTAAGTATAATTAAAATACTATGTTTTAACCGTAATTAAATTGATAATTGAATTCTGCATTTAAATTTAAAATTTTAACGGAAATTCTGTATGAATTTATTTTAATTGTATCTCTGACAAGTTACTCAAACGCCATGTTGTCCATTTGTTCGAATCACTGCAATATTTTTAAAACTGGTAACTAATTGAGAAATTGCACGAAAACCGAAAGAAGTTTTACAACCTTTACTTTAGATGATCCGAAAAAGCTTTAAGGTTTCTAACTGAGTCAGGAAACTGAGGTGGGAAATATTGCTTTGTGCTCATAGTTTCGAGTATGAATCTAATTGTAGAAACTTGAACCAAAATGATGGAAAACAAGTTGGTTTTTTTTTATAGAAAGTAGTCGTTATGGGAATACCTTCAGGCTTATACCCCCTTAAGCCTGAAGGTCTTCCCATAACTCTAGTTAAGAGGCATGAATTTTGCAGAATTGCAGAATTTTTTTAATGTGTCGAAAGGAAGCAATTAATATTTTTGTTATTCATTTATTTATTAGTTATTTCTTTTAACATTACAAGAATACTGAAAAACAATAACAAAAACTTTTTATAGCCTTCTAGCAATATTCCAAGTTGTTGGAAAAAATTTTTTTAGAAAAATTAAAAATCTGAAATAAAAAAATATTAATCTAGTATAATGGCGCAATGACTGGTCGTACAAAAAAGTTGAGAAAAAATTTTTTTTAGAAAAATAAAAAATAATTGGACAAAGCACGAAAATACTTTTTCGACTATCCAATATATGACGTTTTGAATATTAAAACTTTTTTATTGCGCGCATTCTCTGCAAGACTAAGTAGCTACGTTTTTAGTACCGCTTTTCGCATTTCCTTTTAGTAATTTATATGCGCCTTCACATCTCCTTTAAAACCTTTTGCAATTTGCGTCTCCGCTTGCAGCTGAAAAAGCCTACGCAATTAGCTCAGCTGGTAACTTTTATAGCGTTTAAATCCGCAATTTAAAATAGTAACCCTGCACTGATCTAAATTTATGCACAAATATATTTATGTGTAGCTATATATATTTGAATAAACATAAACATATGCATATGTATGTGAATAGTAAATAATATTTGTGTGTGCAAAATGCGAGTAGTTCATAGTCTGTATATGTACATATGTGTGTCTACTCTAAAATTGGCTCACATATTGGCTCATATTGCAAAACGCTTATGGCTAAACGTAGGTAATCTAACGGGATTTTTCCAATCCCAGCATGTAACTAAATATTTAATAGACAAGCAGCAGTATTATGTCGCCTACAATTTTACGCTTAAAATTAAAATTGAAATTTAAACTGCATTGGCATTTTGTAGGAAATTTTCAATGTTGCCTTAAGCGTTTAAGAGTTTGTGAAATTAATTGACTGTGTATATTTTTTGCTGGTTTCCGATTTCGGTTTTTTACTGAGCTTTGATTTTTTCCACAGCCGCCTATGTTTTTCTGCGTGCGTGGTGTTAAATTAATATTGACAAAGTTAAGCGATAAATAATTGATGTGTGTGATAGTGTGATGATGACAATACAAATTGAACCAATCAGCAGAGTGATCAGTTGATAATTAGAGTAATTAATTAGTAATAAAATTTTAATATATAAGTATTTAACACGAAAGAGCTTATAAATGAAAAAGGGCTACTAGAGGTAACGGTTAAACCCCCTATAAAGTAAATGTATAAATGTACAGCGTGACGAGCCGAGTCGATTTGGCCATGATCGCTTGGCTGTCTGCATATAAATGCGAATTAGTCCCTCAATTTTTGAGATATCGAGCTGAAATTTTGTAAAAAACCTTTTCTTCCCGAGAAGCTGCTCATTTGTCGGAATCACGTATAACGTACCACTGGAGCCTATAGCTGCCATACAAACTGAACGATCGGAATCAAACGCTTGTATGGCAAACATTTTAATTTGAGGAGTTATCTTCAAGAAATTTGGCTATGCTAAGGCAATGCTGCAATCTCCGAAGAAATTTTTCAGATCGAACCACAATAGCATAAAGCTGCAAAACAAACTGCATTAATTTAATAAAAATTAATAAAATAAATAATGAGTTAATTAATTAAATTAATTTATAATTAAAGATAAATTTAATAATTAAAAAAATATATATATTTATTAATAAGAAATTTAATATTAGTTAATAAAAAAATTATTTTAATATTAATTAATAAAAAAAATAATTTTAATAATTATCATTATAATAATTAATAAAATAAAAAATGAACTAATAAAATTAATTTTTAATTAAAGATAAAAATAATAATTACAAAAATATCTTTATTTATAAGATAAGTTTAATATTAGTTAATAAAAAAATTATTTTAATATTAATTAATAAAAAAAATAATTGTATTAATTAATTAATTTAATTTTATTAATTATCACAAAATTATTTTTTAATTAAATTAATTTTTAAGCATAATTAAATTTCAAATATTTCAGTTTGAAAATCAAATTTTGCGTGAATTTACATATTTGAACCGAAATAAAAATTGTAACTCTGAAAAGTTACTCATACGTCATGTTGTCCATTAGTCTAAATCGCTAAACGTTCGGAATTAAGTGTTTGTATGGAAAACTTTTTCATGTGAGGAGATATCTGAAAAAAAATTTGCATGGACAATGACCGCAGAAATTTTTCACATCGGATCACTTTAGCATAAAGCCGCCATACAAACAGAACGAGCCAAATCAAGTGCTGTAGGGCAAACTTTTTTATTAGACAAGTTAGCTTTACGAAATTTTATATATATTATTGTCCAAGACAACACAACAATCTGTGAATAAATGGCTCAAATCGGACCACTTTAACATATAGCTGATATACAAACTGAACGAACAGTATCAAGTGCTTGTATGGAATTTTTTTTTTAATTTCAGGAGATATTTGCAAGAAATTTGGTGTGGATTATTGTCGGAGGCAATGCTGCAAGCTCCGAGGAAATTGTTTAGATTGAAACACTATAGCATATAGTTGCCATTGTGAAAATAAGGTTTTTTCTTGTTTTTAACTAATTAAAGTTAGTTGCAACAATTCTCTGAAATGAATGTGTAAAAACTATTTTTTGTGAAATGGATACCTCATTATTTCCACATTTCCGTAGTAATGGACGTTTTGAGGTCTTACTTACAACAGTTGACTTCGATAACCAGTTATTTCCAAGGTAAAGGCACACACATATATACAGATGTATTTATGTTATAGCACGTACAGATGTATGTAATTAATTGCGGCTTGCCTCTTGTTCAAATATGCAGCTACTCGACAAGTGCATAACGGTTGCTAACAGCGGCATGCCACTCAATTATCAGACAATATGTGTGGAGCATATTGCACACCTTAAATTGCCAGCTAGTATTCTGATTAAATTCGATAAATAGCACTAAATTAATTAGGAAAATTTAAATGTTTTGTATAGGTATGGTATTTCAAAATCTCTTAAGTTTCAAATTTAATATTATGCAAATTATATTATTATACTCACTTAATCACATAATTTATGGCATACGTAAAGCTATAATATTTTTCACTTCATCAATAATATGTTTCATTTGCATAAATCGCCAATAAAAGCTTATGTTATTTGTAGCTTGGCAAAGCCGCTTATAATGTGCTTCTCCAACCACCGCTACAACCATAATGCCTTTATAATTTGTGCTCTTTGACATTTGCCAGGGCCTTTTTTGCTCACATGAGCGAGGAAAATATAAATTTTGCTGCTAAAGAAGCGGTTTTGGCAGGGAAATGGGGAAATAGCTTTGCGCGCCTCGAGGCCGCGCTCTAAACGTCGCTTTGAATATTGCACGCCAGCTGTTTATTTGTGTGCCGAAACTAGTTCCGTTAGGAATGTTTGTAAAAGTTGCTCAAAAATATTCCCTCACTTGATAGTCGGCTGAATTTTTCGGTACCTACTACTAATGAGCGCATAGTACCTCAGAAACTCTGTTAGAAACTTAGTAGTCCCTTACGTTGCTCAGAAATATTCCTTTTCTTGGATCTAAAACATCTTCTACACAGTACCAATGAGTGATTAGTGCCGCAGTGTTCTGAAGGTCAACGCACGCAACAAGTCCCTATCAATAATATCTGTCAATAGTGCCTGCGTTTCAAAGTTATTCCACAGTCTACCCTCACAGCCTTAGTAACTGTACCGCTCTTCCGTCGGCTTGCTACTCTTGCTACTGCCCCACAGTTTATTAATTTCTTTTTTAATAAGCGCTCAGGTATTCTGCTTTGAAGTGTTTGCCACTGTGGCGTAAGCCAACACAAACGCACGCAAAACTTTATTTAAACATATTTTTTCAACTTACACATTTTTTTGCAACAATTTTCCGCCGCTCGCCCACTTTTTCAACATGTTTGTTTAGCTTTCTGAGTTTTTCTAACATTTTGTTTTTATGCGTTCAAAGCCAGCAAAGCTGTAGATGTTCTCTGTTGCACATAAAAATGAGCAAACGCCAACTCTTCACGGGCATAATACATTTATGGCTTACCATAATCATAAAGCCAACAAACTGAGCACCACATTAAACTCCTGCCACGCCACTAACCTAAGCCCGCTTAATTTTATGCCAACTTAACACAGCTCTACTTGACTGAACTCAAACACAATGCACACAAACCGCCAGCCAACTGTGTGTGGCTGCTTGCCCGCTTCCTTGAGCTGTTTGTGCACACTGCTTTGTTATATTTACTGCATCCTTTGCTCTAGCCTTATTTGTGTAGCTGTTGTTGTGCTATTGTTATTGTGTGTGTGTGTAATGTTTGACTTTTAATTAGCACTGACCGGAAAGCACACACTTATAGCCGGACAAAGGATTGATACTTGTAAATATGTGTAAAATGAGCAAAAACAACAATGCAAAACCTGTTGCGGTTACGGAAATTGAGGCTATGTTGCAGGGATTTATTTTATTGTAACTTTGTTTACTTTTATGAATGAACTGCTGCAAAAAGGCTGTTGCAATGCGTGGGAATTAATATTTTAAAGTTGAGGCAAAAAATTGCGTTTCATTAAAAAATATTAAATCCATAAAGTAATTTTAGTGCAATTGAAAAATAAAACAAAGACAAGTGATAACTTCTGCTGCACCGAAGCCATAATACCCCTCACAGGTGCATGCCTTATAGCATAAAAGGGTATAAAAAGAGCTTTACCTTGAATTAGAGCAGTCACTTTGTATGGCAGCTATTTGTTTAAGTGGTCCAAACTGAAAAACAATCTTCGGAGATTGCGACTGTGCCTTTGACAATATTTCAGGCCAAATTTTGTGAGAATATACCAACAAATAAAGAAGTTTTCCGTACAAGGACTTGAATTTGGTAGATCAATTAGAAAGATTTTGATGGATAATCCACTATAATTCTTCAACCATTTGAGGAGTCTTGAAAAATGGAAGCTCCTGCAACTCCTGCCGCCTTTTTTAATAAATGTATAACAACAAATTAAATGAAAAAGAAATTTTTTGTGGAATAAAATAATATGGGGCAGTAGTCGAAAAAATATTTTCAGTCAAACTTCAACTTATTTTTTTTTTTTATATTTATAATGAATTTATGTACCATTTTGGTCGACCACTTTTTTGCCATTTTTCCGCTAGAGTAAAAACTTTTCTGGTTTCTCGGCGAAAAACTGCGAAGGGTAATTTTCACGGGCTTCTCCAGGCTCTCTTGAAGCCAACTTTACTCCAATAAAGGAGTTCTGCCTTTACCGAAGCATATGGTAAGGCGATGGTGCAAGGTCAGGGCTATGTGGTGGATGCATAAAAACTTCCCAGCCAAGCTCTCCCAGTTTTTCCGCTATCAAAGATGTGTGGTCAGCGTTTCTATGAAGGCGAACTTTGCTTCATCGGATCTCGAAGGGCGGTAATGTGCCTCGATGATACAGCATCGTCTCGTAACTTCAAATTCATTGGCTTCTGGCATTCTTCCTTTTATACGAAAATTTCCAGATATAGCGAATGTTCGTATTTGCTGTAACCATTGTTTTTCAACTTCCACGATTTAATTTTCTTTTGGTTAAATGAAGCTTAAAATCTCACCTTTCCAACACTATGACAAAACGAAACTGCTAGCACTGGAGATATACGACTACAACGTCATCTATCGACAAAATACGAAAAGACTTTTTCGACTATCCTATATTAAATGAAAAATAATTTTTTGGGATAAAAAATTTTCTAATTTTTTAAAATAAAACCGGACTAAAGGAGGTATTCTAGTCTAAAAAGAAATCGATTATTTTTTTTTTTAAGTTTAACTATCTAATGAAGATCCTAGTCTATAAATAAATCGTTTTTTTTTTTATTTATTTTCAAAGTTCAATTACCTATTCAAGACTATCTTTGAAAGATAATTTTTCAAAATTCAAATTATTTTCAGAGATGGAGGTATTTTGCTGACTAAAACTTTAACGTTTTTCTCGAAACTGTCTTTTGCTAAACGTTACCCATGTTTTTTCAAGTTCTACTGGATCGATTTACCTGAATTTTTTAGAGAGACTTCCTTATGGGATTGTCTGTGGCTAGAACTAATTCTTCGAATTTCAATTTTTACTATTTTTAACAAAATCGAAAAAGTAAAAAAAAGTGGTAAATTTTTTATTTTTTTTTCGAACTGAAAAAAAGGTAAATTTTTTTTATTTTTTTTTTTAGACATAATGTTTTTTTTTTTTTTTTGAAGTTTTCCGTAGTTTCAGACATTTGCTAAATTTTTCGTGATCAATTGCTCGGATTATTGAAATCGGGGTATGGTCACGTGCCAATTATTTGAGGTCCCCCACTTTATCACTTTATCACCTTCTCATTTTTGAAATTTTTAACATTTTTATTTTTTTTCCAGTTTGTTTGTATTTTTGTCATGTCAATACAATAGTAAAAATATTAATTGCTTTATTTTACGACACTTCAAAAATTTTCTGAAATTCCTAGCTCTGATTGGATTCTGTTTCGACTCAAATATAAGAAAATATGAGTACATCCTATTTACCACTTTTTATGCTGTTCAACTATGCGCACGCAACAATTTCATTGTTTAACGGTTTATTTTAATTTTCAACAAGTTTTCGGAAAGCGCGCGCAACAAATTGAAATTTTTATTGCTCGTAAAAAGCCGACAATTCGTTGCGCGTCGCGCGTTGGGAGTTTTGTCAGTGCTTTTTAACCCTTTTTAAATGACTGCATATAAAATATTTATAGTTTTGCTATTTTTCTACCAACAACTACAACAAAAACATTATTATTGCGCGGTGCTGGCCAAAGTTTGCACGCTTTCATTTGCATATTTGCAAAAGTTGCCAAAGTCACAAATGTCACAAATAAAAAAGGAGTCTGTAAAGTTATCAAACGCTCGTTAAGTTGTATTTATTTTTTACTCTGCTTGTGCTATTTTGGGATCTGTGTGCCTTTTTTACAATGAGCCACAATAGACATATGAGAAAACACGCACGAATTGGGCTGGAAACGCAGTTAGCATTTAAATAAATTTTTCTTTTTTTTTACGCAAACAGTAACAAATTGTTGTGTCAGTGTTGTGAAAGGGGTGCAGAAGAGAGTTGGCAGCTCATTTACATGAAATTTAATGATTAATGAGTTGTGCATATTTCAAAGCAACAGCTGTGTAGCTGCCACTTTTGACAGTGCTTGCGGTCGCAAATGTGTCACATGTGGCAGTTTGTTGATTTTTTAAGACTTTGCTTTGCGGATTCCGGAAAACATATAAAAGAAGGTGGTGGAGTAGAAAGGTTAGACACTTTGTAATAATTGTGTTTATTTTGAGACAAATTTAAATATTTTATCAAAGCGGTTAAACTTGAACTTGGGGGGTATTCTAGGCATGAATTTCAAATATTTTTTGAAGTGTCGAACAAAAAGGCAGTTCATATTTTTATTATACATTCGTTTCATTACATATTTTATTTATTAACATTGCAGTATTGTATTGGAAAAAATAAAAAATTTAAAATTTTCAAAAATTAGCAATTGATAAAGTGGGGGTCTCTAATAATTGGCACTTGACCATGACCACGATTTCAACCATGCTAACAAGCAGAGAGCAAAAAAAAATTATTAATCACGAAAAATGTCGTAAATGTCTGTAACTACGGAAAACTTCGAAAAAAAAATTTCTGCCTGAAAAAAAAAAAATTAAAAAATTTGTCTGAGAATAAAAAATAAATTAAAAAAAAAATTAAAAAAAATGAAACAATTAATTTTTTTGTCTGAAAAAAAAATAAAAATATAAAAAAATATTTTTTTTAGTCTGAAAAAAAAATAAATTAATAAAACTATTGAATTTGTTAAACTGGAACTACAAAAAAATTAAAAAATAAATTTTTCTGCCTGAAAAAAAATAATAAAAATTTTGTCTGAAAAAAAAAATAAAATTAAAAAAAATTAAAAAATAAATTTTTTAACTCTTTCGAATTTGTTAAACTGGAACTACGGAAAACTTCGAAAAAAATATTTTTTCTGCCTGAAAAAATATAAAAAATTTTGTCGGAGAAAAAAAAACAAAAATACATTTTTTAACTCTTTCGAATTGGAAACTGGAACTACGGAATCTTCGAAAAAAAATTTGTTGTCCAAAAAAATAAAACAAAATTTTTTGACTCTTTCGAACTTGTTAAAAATAGTAAAAATTGAAATTCGGCGAGGGGATAGTCTAGTCATATACAATCCCATAAGAAAGTCTTTCTGAAACAAAAAAAAATATATGTATCTACATAATGTTGCAATGTCTGAAATTACGGAAAAGCTTGAAATTTTTTTTTTTTTTTTTTAAATTAGCGACTGCCTGTAAAAAAATTTTTTTTCAACACTTTTTTGACTGCTTCGAATTTTTCAAAAATAGCGAAAATTGATATTGATATGATTTATATTTTTTAAATGTATATTTTTATCAATAATGATCAAAGGAATACATTTTTCGCTAATGATTTCTATTTTTCAAGGCACTTTGAAACATAAATAGACTAAAGCAAAAGCCGTTGAAAAAAAAGGAAATTCATAGTAGGTTGAGCTCCATCGGAAACGAAAGACGAAATGACAAACACGAAATAAAAATAATTTACGGGCTATCAGTGGTCGGGAAAAGGAATGAGAGGGGCGTGGTTGAAGTTTTAAGAATTAGAAACGATTTATCTCAATTTCCGGCAAAACTACGAGTGCTATTGAAAAATGTTATATGGCAATGTAGTAGATAATGGAAAGATCTATAACTTTCGGCTATACACTTTTTTCACATAACCTCAAAATTTATGTGAAAAACTCAAATAACCGAGTTTTGGGTTTTAACTTCTATAGAAGTTTACAATTTTCTTTCTTATGTCTCAAATACACTATATTTTTGTTTTTAAAAATATATAAATATATAAATATTTTTATGGTAAATTTTCTCAGAAAATTCAAAAAAATACCCAAACTGCGTTTTCTCGGGCCTGCAAGAGGATATAACTCTTTAAATACTTTATGTTGCCTACATTTAGGCGCACCGCCAAAGTAGTAAATTTCTTTTTACCAACACAGCTAGCCAGCCTTTAAAAAAACTATTAATGTGAATATTCTTATTAAAAAAGGCATTTCTCAATCGATTAATCGCTAGGCATTAAACACAAACGATTTCATTTCTGCAAAAGTATGCAGCTTCAACTTCTTACAAAATCAACAACAACACAAACAACGTCTCCAAAATAATTTCATTTGCCGTTTGCTGCATTTCATTGAAATAATTCAATTTTATCGCTGCATTCAAGCACACAAGCATACTTGAATTTCATTTTGTAAGCAACTACAAAATCATGTTCATCATTTTCGCATATTTTACAACACACTATAATAATATTCATACCTTTTACAGCTTTGTAAAACTTACAGCACAAAAGCAGTGGCGCACATGCAGCAGCTGCCACTGTGAGCTTTCATTCATATGCGCACATTTATGCACTGCTACTGTCGCAGTAAACAGTAAATAACGGTCGTAGCACGTCTGCGCCATAGCGACGTTGCTTATCACAGCAGTATGGCACATACATACATATTCATGCATGTGAGTTACCCGGCTACTCCCACTGCACTAATTTCATTTTTGCTTTTGCTCGCATTTTTCATTATTCTACGTGACATACTTTGCACCGTAGCTAATATTTCATTGCTGCATTGCTGCAAATAGGCGATGCACGCCAGCGACACCAGCACTCAAGTGCCGCTATGCGTTTAAATGTGGCAGCAGGCGCAGTTTCAACTGCCCTGCAGCAGCGGCAAACAGCCGGCAGTCGGCAGACAACATTGTCAGCAACTTTATTAACTTAATGCAACTTTGTTGGTGATCAACACCTAAAGTGTTAAGGCCGTGCGCATGCAGTGGACGGGTGTGTGTGGCAGAGTTGTGGCCGAGGGCAATTTAGTAAATTTAAGTTTAATTTTTACTTTAAACAGTTGGCTTCATTTTTTAATTGCATCACACACTGTCGTAAAGGGTGCGTCAATGAGGGTTAGTTACTAAATGTGCGTAAAGAGAGTTTGAGATTTGAAGAGAGGCTAGTTCAGGGCCTAGTTGAAGGTTATAAAATGCAAGCATGTCTCATAGATGAAAATTTTCAAGCGACAATGGGTGAGTGCCTAAGGTTATAGACATCATCCCAAGACAAAGATGTGAGGTGGGAAGTTGCCAGAAGTAAAGCGCTGATGGGTATGCTTCAAGAAACAAGCTGTGTCACAATATACCGTACGTAGGATCTGTACGAAAAAATAAATCCATTACATTGAAAGCTTAGTCAAAATAAGATCGCTTCTGCGTCAGATGGCAGTGAGATGCTGAGCAAGGCGTCCGGAAGACATTCTCTGGAATAGCCTTGAGAGGTAAAGAACCTTAGTAAAGTCCAGATGTAACATACTGTGCGGCAGTTGGACCGTTGCGATGCTGGTCTTTGCTAGTAGCTGTTACACGAAAGGCGTGTGAGTCGAGGCATTGATGTTAAACAAGACAATGAACATCGTTTCACGTGGAATCGTTCATTCACCAGAGACTCTACCGACTCTTCAAGTAGCCTGGACACAGAAACATTCCCGTCTTGCGTAAGCAACTTCAGGCAAGCTTATTTGATCATATCAAACGTCTCTGTCGCAGATTTTACAAATGAGTTAATGATACAAAATTTAGTTCGCATACCTCTGCTCTAATTCACGCTACATTTTCGACTCATTCTCACAGAAACACGTCGCGCAAACATGTTTGATCCTGACTCTTCAGGAGATCAACTGACCAGCTGTTCGTTCGTTAGCTCGCAACGTCCTCTACCGAATCCATTAAATTGGAAGTTAGATATCTTTAACATAGTTAAGTTAGTTGCGTTAGTTATATCAGCTCATTTCTGAACAAGGCGTGGGATCACATATTGATTGTTATGTACAGACCCATTGTGAAGCTTAGATAGATAAACTTTGTAAGCACAGACTTTTTCAACAATCTGTATAGCATGACGTAATGCGATTATCAGCTCTGAAACCTCATATAACGTTAACCGAAACTCTAAATATTTCACATCGATATCATACCTTTACGACTGCCTCATATTGGTTAGTGACAGGCCTTCGTGATGCGTTAAGTTCTCTTGACACATACCTAAGTGTTTTATATATTACAAAGCACAGAAATTTCAAAAATTCCAACGGAATCTTCATAATCTACTTAGTGGATATCAGCGCTGCAATCTAACCAAATCTAACCGAGATTTACAAAATTCTGTTGATATTAAATTGACTTTTTTCTTATATGTGACCATATATTATAGATTTTCTCACCACGTTTGATACCTTAATGCATTTTCACCCTCCTTCTTGTGCAAAAAAACACATTACTGAACTTTGAAAAATTATCAGCGCCAAAATCAACTGACAACTGGCAAGCTTACCTCCACATCTAATGTTTTCACAAGTGAAGGCGGACACCGTTGCACCGTTGAAATGCTAAAGTTTTTCGTAAGAGCATACGTAAGATATTAACGCGTTAACATACATATATACATATGTTGGTGTTTTTACAGTAATGCATAACAAGAAATTAGGTTAAAGGGTTGTTGCAACGGAAGCTACGCATTGCAATCGCGCGCATGAAGGAAGACAATGCGAAATTTATTTTTCTGCACAAATACTTACTTCCTTAATTACAGATGTATGCGTTTTGGTTTGTAAAGCGCACATAATGAGATTGTCAAAACTTAAAGTGCTTAAGTGTGTCAAGAGATAAATAAAAATCCATTTGCAAGCAAGGAGCTCTACTACATAAGTTCATTAAAAGAGCAAGCAGAAAAAAAGTAAAAAAAAAATATATATATTTAAGAAGCATATCAAAAGCATAAAGAATAGAAATTTGTAAGCACTTAAGCGCATATTTGACATCTGACATTGTTGTAGCAACACTATAATGACCTTGCAGGCCGTGACGGCAAGCGCAAAGCACTGCCTCAACGGTCTGACATATTTTGCTTGGCACAAGCAGTGCGAGTGCACGCTTAAGCACTGTATGAAAATGAACTTACAAGCATATCACGATTAGCATACATATTTAACAAGTCCTTGCTGTCAGCGGCGCGACATTTTGTTTGTTTTCTCGGCATTATTTATTTGCTTTTTTACTTAGTTCGTCACTTTTGCTATGTAACGAAGTGGGCGCCCAAGTGGATAAGTGCGAGCACACTTGTGTGTAAGTAGTAGTTGCTGGGTGGCCAATGTGGTGCAGCAGTGAGCTTAACATGCTAAGCGGAGATGTAAGTGTGAAAAACGTTTGAATAATGCTACTGCTTAAATGGATAGCTTTTTGTGAAGCTACATATTTGCAACGATTACCGTAGTGATTACTTAGCAGGAAGGGTATTTAAAAAAATGTTAAAGTAAGCAGTGCGATGATAGGTGTTGAACAACGTTTTCGAAAGTAACTTAAAAAAGTACAACAAATTACTTAACGTAAAAATCAACTTAACGTGAAACTTATCATAATGGGAAATTTAACAAGACTTAACGTGAAACTTAACTTAACGTGAAACAATTCTTAAGGGGGTATTCTAGTCTAGAAGCATGAATTTCAGGTAATTTTTAAAGTGTCGTAAAAAAAGGCAATTAATATTTTTACTATCCATTTTTTTATTAGTTATTTGTTAATTTTAGAAGAGTAGAGAAAAAAATTAAAAACTAAAAAAAGTAAAAAATTTCAAAAATTATGAGCTGACGAAGTGGGGGTCTCTAAAAATTTCCACGTGACCATACCCATGATTTCAACCCTCCTAGTTATCTGAAACCAAAAAGAAAAAAAGATTATTAATCTAGAATAATGTCGCAATTGCCGGAACTACGGAAAATGGGAAAAAAAATTTTCACAAAATCGCGACTGCCTAAAAAAAGTTTTTTTGGATCACTTTTTCTAACTATTTCGAATTTTTTTAAAATAATAAAAATGAAAATTTGGGGATGGGGCTAGTTCCAACCATAGACAAGCCTATAAAGAAGACTCTATAAAAATTTCAAGTAAATCGGTCCAGTAGAACCTGAGAGATCGTGGGTATCGTTCCGAAAAAGTCAGTTTTGAGAAAAACGCGTTTAAAGTTTCGCGTTCCGGCCGAACCAGTTTGGATGCCGGGTCAGAAAAATGCCTATATCTCCGAAAATAATTTGAATTTTGAAAAATCCTCTTGTACACATATTCTTGAATAGTTAAACTTTGAAAATAAAAAAAAAATCGATTTTTTTAAATTTCTTGACTAGAATACCCCCTTAGCCAACGTGAGTCGTAAAACGCAACTTAACGTGAACCTTAACTTAGCTTAACTTATCTCGAAAGGATACCTAACGTGAAACTTAACATAATGAGAAACTCAACTCGACCTAATGTAAAACGCAACTTAACGTGAAACTTAACTTAGTTTAACTTATGCTAAAACATTTCCTAACGTGAAACCTGACTTGATTTAAAACTTAATTCAACGAGAAAACTAACTTAACTTTACGTAAAACGTAACTTAACCCGAAAAAAAATCTGACTTAACACTAAATCAACGTGAAACTTAAAACTTAACTTAGCTTTTCTTAATACGTAACGTGAAACGAAACTTTACGTGAAAACTAACTTAACTTGCTTTGAAATTTAACTCAACGTGAAATATTTCTCCAACTTTATACACCAAAAATTGTAGACTTCATAGTCGTTAATTTATTTTTATGCTGCTTAATTGTTTCAACGTCAATTTGCCTTATCGTCATGCGCTTCATATTTATTTTACTCGAAAGCCAAATGAAATAAAATTAAATCAGCGCAATCACCGCGCAGCCACGCACCTGTCGCTCTGCGTAAACAGGGCTATCGAATATTTCCTGCTATGTGTTGCACACAAATTGGCGGTGTACACGTAAAGATATAAATTGAATGTTTGCCGCTCTCAAACCACATAATTTATGCGGTTTTTATTTGTGCACATTGCTTTGGATTTTTTCTCGTTCGCCGCGCATTATTATTATTATTGCACGTATTTATTTTGAGCAGCTCCTGGTCATTGTTGTGCTACTTGCGTGTGCGCGCTTTTTTTTATCTCCTTTAACCGCGAGACGCCACCAGCCGCAGCGCCATTATCATTATTGCTATGTACGTCCCTTTATGGCGCGTATTATTTTTTTCGTTAGGCCTCAGTGCAGCTATGCGCGTTGTTTTCTTGGAATTTGTTTTATTGTCTTCCCATTTTTATCATAAAACTGCTTCATGTTTCCAATTGTTTTTTTAATTATTATTATTTTTTTTGTAAAGCTGTAATAACAAAACAACTGAAGTGCCACACTTGGGATTAAGTAGCGTTGTATACGTTAAAAAATACGTATAAAAGAAGACACAAAAGAGCCTTATTGCTTGTAAATATGAAACCAGCATTTTTTTCTAAGTTACTTGCTTCGACGAGAATTAAAAAAGCAATCCACTTGTGTGTAGAAAAAAATGCGAGGAAACCGTGCGCACAAGAGATAAGAAAGTGACGCCAAGCCAATTATTTGAGAAAACTAATGTGAGAAAATTTACAACAATAGTGATTAATAAACCAAAGTGTGTAAGGCAAAAAGCTGCTTAAAGTTTAGTAAAGCACCTTTTGTTGTTATTTCAGCACTACTTGTATATGAACCAACTCGCGCGAATTTCAAAACAAATAATTTAAAGGCATTTAAATAATTAAAAACATTTGTGAATTAAAAACATTTGAATTCTTTGCTGTCAGCTGTGTTCAGCACTATCGATATTCGATAACCAACAAGATCCTTTAAGGTTGGTGCACACTAAACAAACATTGCAAATGTTTTTAAAATCAAACAAAAGCAATATCATGCTGATAATATTTTGACATTTTAATATAATTTTAACAACTTTAAAACAAAAATGCCAATTCAAGCCAATTTGTCTGCCAAACGACTTTGCACAAACATTAAAAAAGTTAAACAATTCTTCACTAAGTCATATAAACCCATTGGATGATTAAGAAGTTTGCAGCAAAAATAGTTGTGCTGAACTGAAAAGCGTCAAACTCTATGTAGTTGTGAAATATTTATAATATCATATTTTCGGTGTGCTCTCCGCTAGCTTTGCAAGTTTTATGTGCGGAAGCCAATAAAGTACGTGAGAAAGTCTGCAAAACTACTACGTAAATCAAACATCATGAATGTGTGGATAACTGCTGAAAATAAGTAGACACAAGCATAAAGGATATGCTGACAAGTATGTGTACAAGCCACATGGGGAGAAATTTTGGTTTTATGAGTTTTCATCACATAAATAGTAGCTATTACACTTGCTACTATCCAACAGTAAACTAGTTACATTTAATTAAATGCTGACGGGAAAGTGTTGCTAGGCATTATGATAGACCCAAACGCACCGAAGTTCATACATACATAGATTCTTTCAAAATATGTCAAATATCAAACCCATTTTGACAATTTTTATTTTATTTTGACATTGGTGTAATTTGCTTGCCATTTATGAAAATTGTTTGACATTTGTGACAATTTTTGACATTTATGAAAGTTGTTTGACATTTATGAAATTAGTTTGACATTTGTCACATTTTATGACATTTGCTTGACACTTGTGATTTTTTGTGGTGTTTGGGAAATTCTTTGACACTTGGAAAATGTTTGACATTTGTGACATTTGCGAATCAAACAATCTGAAAATACGCTTCAAACAGACAAAAACTCTTACACTTTGCAAATATGAATATTGTTTAGAGACAACCGGGATCCATTGATATCTCGAGTTTTTGTCAAAGCTTCAAACTCTCGAAGAAACTACACAAATGGGGCTGTTATTGTATAGTAGCGAATAGTAGGAGTAACTAGCTTAAAAAATTACAACAAATTACTTAACGTAAAAATTAACTTAACGTGAAAGTTAACATAATGAGAAACCTAAGCTTAACTTAACGTGTATATTACGAACGTGTATTTTACGTAAAACGTTTCTTAACGTGAAAAGCAACAGAACGTGGACCTTGACTTATCTTGAAAAGATACTTAACGTGAAACTTAACTTAATGAGAAACTTAACTTGTTATTAACGTGAATCGTTGCTTAGACTTAACGTAAAGATTTACTTAAGCCAACGTTAGACTTAACGTAAACCCTTAAACTTAGCGTAACTTAACGTAAAACCTTAAACTTAACGAACCTTAACTTATTTTGAAACGATACTCAACATGAAACTTAACTTAATAAGAAACTTAATCTTAACTTAACGTAAATTTTAACTTAACGTAAAACGTAACTTAAGCCAACGTGAGACTTAACCTAAAACGCAACTTAACGTGAACCTTAACTTAGCTTAACTTATCTTGAAACGATACTTAACGTGAAACTTAACTTAATAAGAAACTTAATCTTAATTTAACGCGAATCTTAGCGTAATTTAAAACGTAACTTAACGTGAATCTTTACTTAAGCCAACGTTAGACTTAACGTAAAACGCAACTTAGCGTGAAACTTATCCCAAAAACGTTACTTAACGCGAAAACTTTAATCAGCAAGAAACTTAACTTACTTGACACAGTCCACAGCCTTTCATTTCTTAAAAAAATGCATCACAAATATAAAATTACAAAATAATTCAACATCTTGCACCAAACTATTTAAAAAATTGTCACATTTTTCCCTACAAAATATTCTTCCATTTAACAAAATACCAGACTAACGTGTGTGTGATATTAACACCGTAACCAAACAAATCCAAAAGTCTGCATTTCATAATGTCAAGAGAGCACAGCAATGCCATCAACACTGTCATTATTTTGTTGGACGTGCACACCATTTTTAGTGCAGCCCACACAAACTTCCACAACCAATCAGTTAGCTACATAACTTCCGCCACCTTGTTCCTTTTTGTGTTTTTTTTTCTGCTTCTTCTTCACATGCATAGTTGCATTTATGACATTATTCACTATAAACTTTGCTCATCGTCGACGTTGATTTTATCTAGCGAAAAACAATAAAATACACATACCTTTGCCTCTTGCCCTTAAACTCACTATATACGAGTACGAGTACATAGAGTAGTATATATGCCTGGTCTGACACGCTTCAACTTTTCTGTGGCATATTTTTTTTACGCTTTTTCTACACTTCAAACACTTGCGAATCTGTGCGTGGAAGTGAGTTGTTGCTGTTGGAACAATTTGCATGGCAATTGAGTTTGCAACTGCTACTTAAGAACTTAAAGCGAGGAAAAAAACCATGACTGTCTAATGTGTTGGAAAGCGAGTGGGAAAAGGCAGAAGTTTGAGTACCGGAAAATCATCATTGGCATAACTACAAAATTAAATAGTGATTTTTATTTTATGATATTGAGCTTAGTAAAGTGGCTTGTTTTCTTATCGAACTTCAATACTTATGGAATTTATTATCACAGGCAGTCGGTTGCAGTATTACATGACAGCATGAAGCATTTGAAGCTCAAGAGACAATATAAGCACACGACAAGAGAGGATTAAATTAAGTATATTGAACGAAAAACATGAGCTGAAGTAATATTGATGCAATTTATATACAAAAGTTGCATTAAATTACAATCAAGAGTAGAACGGTAAAGCAATTTATTATTTACTTTATGCCTTACTGCATAAACTGCCAAATTTAGATCAATAAATTCAAGAAATAGTTTGCAAAAAAAAATATTGGGTAGTCGAAAGAGTATTTTCGAATTTCGAATCAAACTTCAATTTATTTTTGTTTTTGGTCGAAAAATTGCGACAGGTAATTTTCACAGGCTTCTCTTGAAGCCAATTTTACTACATTAAGGGAGTTCTGCCTTGACCGAAACATATGGTAAGGCGATGGTGCAAGGTCAGGGCTATGTGTTGGATGCATCAAAACTTCCCAGCCAAGCTCTCCCAGTATTTGCTGAGTCATCAAAGATGTGTGTGGTCTAGCGTTCTTCTGATGGAAGAGGAAGGTCTTTCTGTTGATCAGTTCTGGCTGTTTTTTTCGATTGCTTGCTTCAATCTCATCAGTTGTTGACTGTAAAATGTAGAATCAATCGTTCTACCAGGCTGGAGCAACTTATAGTGGATGATTCCTTTCCAATCTCACACTCGGCATAACATTACGAGGCGTCAATCCTGGCTGTGCGACCATTTGTTGAGCTTCACCACGCTTGGACCATGATCTTTTTTCACATTATTGTCGCATTTGCTCCACTTTTCGTCTCCTGATACCATTCGCTTTCGAATTGGTACGATTTCAAATCGTTTCATCAAAGAATCGCAGATGTTAATTTGGTTCATTAAATTTTTTACAAACAATTCATGTGGTACCCAAACATCGAGCTTCTTTTTGTAGCCAGCCTTTTTTAAATAGTTCAAAACCGTTTGATGCTGAATGTTAAGTTCCTTAGCGATGCCATAGCTGCTTATGTGACGGTTCTGTTCAATCTTTTCCAAGCGATCTTTTAAGCAACTTTTTCAACGATAGATCAACCAGAGTGATGTGCATCGAAATTTCCGAAACGGAAGCGAGCGAACCATTGTTGTTCTACACGAACTGATACAGCATCGTCTCCGTAAACTTCACAAATTTCATTGGTGGCTTGCGTGGCATTCTTCCCCTTTTTATACAAAAATTTTGAACAGCTGTAACAACATCCTCGAATTTAATTTAATTTTTTTTTTCGTTAAATGAGGCTTAAAATCTCACCTTTCCAACACTATGACACAATGTGATTGGTAGCACTGGAGATATACGACTGCAACGATATCTATTGACAAAATACGAAAAGACTTTTTCGACTACCCTCTACTATTGAAAAATAAAACTGTGTATTAGGATATAATTTCGGGTATACTATACCGAAAAATCTTGTAGTAAGGCCTCTTAAAAATTAATAGATACAAAAGCTCAACTGTATTTGAAGCAACGTACAGCGCTGTTTTGCAGACTGATAAAGTAATCAGTGAACTCGTTTCCATTATAGATTTTTAGAGATGCAGAGAGAGTAGTTTATGGTTCGCTAAGCTTGTAAGTTGTGTGCCAAGGCGTTCTGAGTTGCCTTGGGCAAAACAGATTGGATAAATATGAAAAAAAAAATAACTTGAAGTTTGATTAGAAATACGAAAAGACTTTTTCGACTACCCAATATCAATAAAAAAACGTAAGTTATGCAAATAAAAAGGTGCGGTTGAAAAAATACTAGACTTAATGCTATTTGAAGTAATAGAATTGAATTTTGTTAAGCAAAGAAAGGTCCACGTAGGCTACTTCTCCCAGTTTTTGCTTGACATTGCGCCTGTGAAATACAATTAGTTCTTAAGGGGGTATACCACTCTAGAATTTTGAAAAAATCGATTTTTTTCATATATTTAAAGTTTAGACTTTCAAAAATATGACCTTGGAAGGATTTTTCAAAATTCGACTTATTTTCGGAGTTACAGCCGATTTTGTAAGGTGGCGTCCGTGTTCACTAGAATTGTCTCCTAAACTTTAAACGCGTTTTTCTCGAAACTACTTTTTTCCACACGGTACCGGCATTATCTCAAGTTCTATACAACCGATTTACTTGAAATTTTGTGTGAACCTTTTTTATATTTTCTTCCTTTATCGTTCCTACCAGCATCGCGTCAACATTTTTGTTTTTAATATTTTAAAAAAATTCAGGAATTTCAAACAAAAAAAAGCGTAAAAAATGATTTTTATTTTCAGGCAGTCGCCATTTTTCAAATTTTTTTTTTCGTGTTCCCGGACTATAACAGCATCCTTACTGTTTAAGAATTTCTTTTGATTTTTTTTTCAGACCACCAGGAGAGTCAGGATCAATGTCAGGATGCGCCATTTTTTTTACACCTGACTCCCCCCTTCCTCCTCTAATTATTTTAATTTTTAATATTTTTTTGTAAAACTTTTTTTCTGTATTCTTAAGATATCAATAAAAACACCATAAAAAATGGATAGTAAAAATATTTTTGGTTTTTTTTTAAATAAAATTCAAAAAACTGCCCAAAATTTCATTTCTAGTGTAGAATACCCCCTTAAGTGTTGTTGCCTACTAAGACCAGTTTCCGGCTTTTAGGCTAGTCATTTGCTCCACTTTAGCACCATTATATTCAATTAATTATACTTTTTTGTTTGAATTTTTAATTGGCGCTGCTTAATTAATATTTTGACAGCTCAAATTAAGCGGAAAACTTAAACTCGCCCTCCGCAATCGGCGCCAAAAATCATGACTTGACGTGACAGTTGAATTATTCAATTTACACCACGCATTTTAGCATAATCGATGCGCACAATTAAGCTTAATTATAAATTCTCTTTTGCAGGCTGCTAAGTCCAGTAACACAAATAACTACACACACACACACTTGGATACGCATAAACTCAATTAAAAAAGCAAATGTCAAAAGCAGCTGCAGCGCATAAACGAAAATTGACATGTGAATGACCTGCTAGTACAGTTATTCGTGACAGTGTGCAGCAACGCGTTGTGCAAATGACGAAGCGCTGTCTGCTCTGTACATATGTACATGCTGGTAATTAGTGCAATCAGTTAAATGACATTTTCACCATTGTAAATGCACGCCAATTGATGCTGTCAATTAGGAGCGCGCGTGAAAGCGTACAACGACGAAAACTACCACAAAACAAAATAGCGCGTTCGTGTGCGTGTGGCAGAACAGGGTGTTGGCGACGGCGTTAGAGCGGGGGCATGCCGCGGAATTGCATTTAATACACGGAAACAAATACAACACAAGACAGCGTGTTGTTGTTGGAAATTTTGTTTTTGACATTTCGATATTCTGCAGCAACGCCGAAATTCACTTAACACCGCCAAGTTGGAAGGAAAAAAACTATTCACGGCTGTTAATAATATTTTAGCCGGTTCGAGCTTTGCCCGCGAACTCAGGCAACTAATGGTGGGTGAGCTGCGCAACTGCAACACCTAGTATTTGATACTGAAACACATTGTTTTTGTTATTATTTCCTGCAGACGAGAAAGACTACAAGCGTCGCGGATGACACGGCTGCTGGCGGCGACAGCGCGGACGCACAACAGCTTGAGGACGCTGCGCACTACGAGCCACCAGTTAGCCACAGTTCCGATACAACAGCCACAACACCGCCAACACAACAACAACGTGAGCAGCAAGCGAACAGCATGGCTGCCGCGAACACGGAAGCAGCGTGCAGCAGCGGAGCGTTCTCGCTACGCCAACGACGTGTCTCCGAATTGGCGCTGGACTCATACAGCGGGCGTACAGCGACCGCAGCACAAGATTATGACGATGCAGCAGCCGTGGATCTCGATGAGTATGAGGAAGACGATTATGAAGACGGCGTTGATGGTGAAAACGATTATTACGACGAATCGCCGGTGCAGCGCAGCGCTAGATTCTTACAGCCACGTAGACAACAAAGGAAAATCGAATTGCCGGAGCAGGCGACGACTAGCGCGGCGGCGAAAGGCGGCGTCAAACGGCCAAAGCGACGCATTAAGACCGCACGTCAATTCTCGCAGCGCACCACTTCGACCGAGTCCACGGAGAGCGGCGTGCGTCCATGCATATCGAAGGGTCAAATGCGCGGTGAGTTGCAGCGTAAACACGATTACTTGTATGATCGGTAGTTTCCTGATAAATAGAGTTATTAGGTTTTTTAAGGGACAAGCTAAGCACAGCTCACCTAATCTGTTCGCGCTAGCTAAGCTGTCTGTGTTTTCCCATTTTGTACGTGTCGATTGTCACGAACTGTCCAATTTATGCTGTTGTCAGACCAATATTGCTTTGTTTTTTTTTTATATCTATCTATTTTCGTGTGTGTTTTCTAGAATTTCGCGAAGCATTTCGCTTATTCGACAAGGATGGCGATGGCTGCATAACGAAGGAGGAGTTGGGCACCGTAATGCGTTCATTGGGTCAATTCGCGCGTGTCGAGGAATTGCAGGAAATGCTGCAGGAAATCGATGTGGACGGTGAGTTGGGCGGGATTGTTAAAACGTGCAACATAGAAAATAGCAATATCTGTTGGAGGTTAGCGCACATTGCAGCAAAAGCCATGACAGCGTTGATATTATATTTAAAAGCACTTTGCACTTTGTTATTGCTTGCTTTAAGGTGTTTTGTTTTTTTTTGTATCGCTGCAGGCGATGGCAATGTTAGCTTTGAGGAATTTGTGGACATACTCTCCAACATGACATATGAAGACAAATCGGGGCTTTCCTCTGCCGATCAGGAGGAACGTGAGTTGCGCGACGCATTTCGTGTGTTCGACAAGCATAATCGTGGCTATATAACGGCCTCAGACCTGAGAGCGGTGCTGCAGTGCTTGGGCGAAGATCTGGATGAGGAAGACAGTAAGTCGTGGCTAAATTTGTGAGATATTTAATCTAATATATTATTGAAGCACAAGTTTACCGGTATTGAGTGGTTTTACATTTTATGCTTGTTGGTGTTGTTTTTGTTTTTTTTGCATTGTGGTTGAGCAGCTGAGCGTATGTGTGTTTCTTTTTTACTTTTATTATTTTTTATTTTCTTTTTGATGTAGTATGTGATTATTTTTGATTGGCTGACAAATTCGTTAAGAATTGCATGATTTCACTGTTAGCTTGTTTACTTTCCATGCTGCCTTAGGGTTGCCATAAACAGATTATTTTCATGCAAAGCGTTAAATTGCAATTTTGTTTGTTTGTTTTTTCCATTGCCACCTCTTGTCACTTCTGTACAGTTGAAGACATGATAAAAGAAGTGGATGTCGACGGCGATGGACGCATTGACTTTTATGAGTTCGTGCATGCGTTAGGCGAGCCAGAAGACTCACAAGAAAATGATGACGAGAATGAGGAGGAAAATACTACTTCACCATTACCAACACCAAAATCCGTTGTGTCGATGACGTATGACTAAGGAATGCAGAATTTCGACAGCTATTGACGAAACTGCTTAACGAAAGCTTAACTAAAAGCAAACTAATAAGGATAATAAGCAACAAAACAAAAAAAAAATTAGTAATGTTAAGTGAGAAATAATAATAAAAAAAAAAAATAAAATAAAAAAATAAATAAAAAAATAAATAAAATAGAAAAAAAATAAAAGAAATATTAAAAATTAAAACTAAAATTTTACTTAATAAAATAATAAAAGAACAAAAAATATATAATAATAAGTGAAAAATAATAATAATAATAAATAAAATAAAAAAAATAAAATAATAAAAAAATAAAAATAAATAAAATAAAAAAATATTAAAAATTAAATTTTACTTAAAACAAACTTGTATTTGCTTCTAACAAACTTGTATTTTTAATGAATTCAGGAAAATAATATTGAAAATTTTTAATACAAATAACAGTTTAATTATGCCTAACTCAAATTTAGTAATCAAAATAATTAAAATCAAAACTATAGTTTAGTCATTATGCAACAAGTAAAGAAAAACCAAAAAAAAAAAATAAACATCTATAACATTTTAAATTTTCAAAATCATTTAAAAGAAACAATAAATAATATCTAACAAAGCTGGACAAAATCAAAATTCGCACAATTGGCTATGTAAAAATAACATACTTGCTAAAGAATGTAAATCCCTGAAGTAAATTGTTGCTAAAAACGAAATTTTTTAACTTAAAACTTGAAAAAAAGGTTGCTATATACTTAAGATACGAATTATAACATAACTCCAATGTAAACATATCCATATATTATATGTACTTAGCACTTAATTACTTAACTACAAAAATAAAATATTTACGTTACTTAAAATTGCTACAAGGAATAAATGTATGTCTCAAAATCACACGAAATTTTGCCTTTCTAAAGTGGTGTTGGAGTTTTTGACGCCTTTATAGCTTTAAAATTTAATTTTAATTTGGTTATTCAACACATATGCATTTTTAAACAAACAGTAGCAAAAAAAAAAATAATATATATAAAAAAATAACTGAATACAAAAAAAAAAATAAAATTAATACAAATAAATAATTAGCAATAAATGCATGCATAATAAGCAAACTTAACAAATCTCTAACGAAAATTTAATTTTTTTTTGTGAAATGGCAACACTTTCCGCAAAATTTTGAACAAATTAACATTAGTAATAATAATTATGCGCGTATGTTTAAACTAGATAAAGAAAAAAATTACAACTAAACTTAATCAAAAACTTTTACTTTAAATAATTCAATAAAAACTTCGAATCTTATGCAAAACAAAAAAAGCTAAATTTGTTTTAATTCAAAAGTAACTGCAACAAATTAACGGCAGGTGACAGCGCATGCCAAAATAGTTAGGAATTTTATTGCGTTCAATTGAGCACTGTGACAGGCGGTTGTTAAATGCATATGAGGTGATATTATGAGCTGCTCATCAAAATAAAATGTAATAAAAAGAGCAAAAACACAAGGAAATGCCAAAATGGCAGTAATTTGTGGGAAGCTCATTAAAATGCAAGAGCTAAAAGCGCGTGTTTATTACAATAAAACTAACACCGACTATTTACAATTAATTAAAGCCACACCAGCTTGATTACACGCATGAACTTTAGTGCAAGTAAATACATTATCATTTTAGTGCAAATAAATGCTTTGCAGTAAGAGAAAACAACGACGCGCTCATATGAATGCGAAAAAGCACATGTCTTTTGTTGAAAATAGTGGCAGCAGAAGCATCCTAAATATCGATAAAGAGCAGCTTATATGGCGCTTACACTCTTATGAGCTATTAACTGTGTGATAATGTCTTCCATTGTGTATGGAGCTGAGGGAATTGCAAGTTGCTGATATTTTGAAGGGAATTTAGAGTTTATGAAAATGACATTAAAAAGAAAAAACAGAAGAAATTGAATACTGATTCTTGGAATATATTGGAATAAAAAATATGAATCCTATAGGGACGTGGAAAAACGGGGTAACAAGAAAAAATAAATTTTTTTAGACCTGCGTGTACTTAGACTTGATTTATTAAGGGACAAAATAGCGGAGTTAAGTGCTGTCTTCGGAGGTGCCAAAAAAAAGCTCGCCAACTGCTGACATGATTTCGGCCAAATGAGTGGCTGAAACAAAAAAATCAAAAAGTTTTTAAGTTGAAGATATTTCCTATACAATAACTTACGGTTTTTGAAAAATATAAAAAATTAACAACTAGTTAAGTTAGTCAGTTATGATGTCAGCAATTTTGAAAAATGTCGTTTCGAGAAAAACGCGTTAGAAGTTTCAACGCAAAAAAAAGTGTCACACTGGTATAGTACTTCTATCTTCCTTGAGTACGTCGAAAAATGACGAACATACATATTTACAACTAAATTTGTATATACTTTAAACATACGAATACGCATATAAGTCAAATACACAAAGGTCAAAAGCGTAATAATTGACATACGAAGCATATAATTACTTTTTCTAAACCAAATATGTAATTTTTATATATAATAAAGGGTGTTCCAAAATTAACGCAAAATTTAAATTTTGTGGCAAAGTGTTGACAAGCCTAAAAACACACAAAACGACAGCTGACAGTTTAGGCTTAGTAAAAATGGTGCGTTAAACGATAGCACAACGTGTCTTCATTAACAATATTTCAAAAACAATGAAAGCTTTCCATTGACAGTTCGAAAATTTCATACAAAATACTGTGAAAAGATTAATTGAAATGACGGCAAATTTCAATCATCCTTTAATTTTGAGACACCCTGTATAAAAAAGGATGACAGTCTAAGAAACTCAAAGGTTAGCATAAACGAATACTGATAACTTTTCGAACAATATACGCCATAAGCTGACTTTATGGCTTCGCATTAAACTCAAAGGTTGAAGTAATGTAAGCTTTCGAACAATCTTCGCCATAACCTAACTTTAAGGCTTCGCACTAACGGGCCGTTGTGCTTTCTCGCACACTGGCCTTCGGAAACCCAAAATAATTTAACAATTCACGCTGCAAAACTATTTGAGTTGAGCAAATAAGCCAACAATAATGAGCAGTAAACGGTATAAATACACACGCTGACACTTTCAAACACACAGGATACAAATACTATACGCACGACTTTTACTGCTGCCGTTGCCGTTGATGGTTGAGTTGAGAAAAGCGCCAAACTAAATAACTACGTAATGGACCCTCATCGAGTGAAACATATTAATGCCAAAAGTCTTAAGTTGCGCTTTCAAGCAAACAATTTTATTTACTATATTTACAGAAGAACATATTGCCGCAGAAAAAGGTCAGGATATCGAAAGATTAAATGCAACAAATTGCTTTGCAACCGAAAAAGAATTTTACTTGCCTGCAGAGAGCGATTTGTTAGTGTGGCGCCAATCACTACTAACCATTGTGTTTGATTGTGATTTAATGTCAAGCAAGTCAACAAATGGATCACCCAGAGTGTGTGTTCGATTGTGGGCATGTGTGTGTGGGTGTTTTGGCTAAATAGTTGTGCAAACAAATAACATGCGAATATGCATTTATTTACACAGTTGTAGGAGAAAGAATGTTGCAATTGGGAGGGTCATTGTTGGCTTTAGTTAAAATATTTGTACGACAGGGTTGCCAAGGAAAAAAATGTTGGAGGAGACTCGAATAATGACAATTTGATAGCTGTAATATACTTCACAACCCACAAAGATCTCAGCATCGAAATCCAACGCAGAAAATCTCTTGCCAACAGGTGCTACTACGGACTAAGTAGGCAATTGAGAAGTAAAGTCCTCTCGACGAACAAAAACCAGATTCTATAAGTCAGTTATTATTCCCGTCCTACTATATAGTGCAGAGGCTTGGACGATGACATCAACTGATGAGTCAACGTTGAGAGTTTTCGAGAGAAAAGTTCTGCGAAAGATTTATGGTCCTTTGCGCATTGGCCACGGCGAATATCACATTCGATGGAAAGATTACAGCTGATCTACGAGATATACGACGACATTGACATAGTTCAGCGAATTAAAAGACAGCGGCTACGCTGGCCAGGTCATGTTGTCCGGATGGACGAAAACACTCCAGTTCTGAAAGTATTCGGCGCAGTACCCGCCGAGGGAAGCAGAGGAAGACCTCCACTCCGTTGGAAGGACCAAGTGGAGAAGGACCTGGCTTCGCTTGGAATATCTAATTGGCGCCACCTTGGGAAAAAAACGACTGGCGGGTTGTATGACAGCCATATCCTAAGACTGGTGCTATATCGGCGGTTCCGACAAATAAGCAGCGGATGGGGGTGAAAAGGATATGCTCAAATTTTCAGATCGATGTCTCAAAGTCTAAGAGACCAGTTCGCGTATACACAGATAGACACACGGGATCAAATCGGCTCAAAATGTCATGCGGATTAGTTATATATACTTTGTAGGGTCTCCGAAGTTTCCTTCCGGGTGTTTCAAACTTCGTGGCAAACTTAACACACACTTATCTGCGTATAAAAAAATTGCTGAGGGTGCCATAACGCCGAAAATTGGCATACAGGATTGCCTAACACGTATTAGGTTTATTAAAGCTAGAAGAAAAACTCTGAAAAATTGCAATTAAAATCGTCAAATTTGCTAAATTTGGCAATGTGCTTCGTATATTTTGTTTTCCTTGCCTTCTTGCTGTCAGTTCAATAGTGCTGGACTTTTATTGTTAAGGAACTCGTTAACCTTGGCTGTCCGGCACTCTAGTATCTTCTGCTGACAACTATTTATTCTCTTTACTGACCTCTGTGTGTTTTGTTAGCCACGCTGGCCACACACGTATTAAGGTTGGCGCAATAAATTGAGACACGTAGCGATACACGTATGGAGGGCAAACACGTGCCAGTTGCGTTAAAATTTCCCACGCAGCACATTGGCGAGATTAGAGTGCAAGCAGAATGAACGATTTAATATGCGGCTAAAGTTCAAGTGAGCAGAAAATGTTTGGGTTGCTGCACGGCAAAGGAGCAGCTGCTAAGGCGCAGCGATAAGTCAAATGAATATTTACAAAAACAGTTTTAGTTTACAGAAGAAATGTAGTTGTTAAATCAAATATGTAAATACACGTGTAACTGTATCTATTTTTGGTTTTATCATCATTTTATGCAAATTTCTCAAAGCCGAAACAGAAGGCACAGGGTAAATGATTTGTTAGTGATTGCAAAGAAATCGATATTTTCGTTAGTACTGAAAGTGTAGGGCGAGTTTAAAACTAAGTTTATGGAAAATTAAATTAAATTCATATTTAGATTGTAATAATTCTCAAGTAGGTAAAATGATATCAAAGACGGTTCAGCTGGCAGTTGCTGCTATATATAGACGGAGCGAAGACATAATGGCTTTACCTTCGAACTTCTGGTTCTAAGCGCACATAAAGACCTACCTACCCTACACCACTTCTCCTGCCGGCAGGTTTGCACCGGTTTCTCCATCCTACTGCTTGATGAGGAGACTCCTACTGGGGTCTTGGTCATATTGCTGCAGTTTTCCAGTGACAGTTTCGTCGCCCCAGGAGCAGTAGTCCCGCCTGGGATAGATCCGGCTGTCGGTTTTGACATCCCTTCACCTCCCTTCGAGTTTCGGATTTCGAATAAAGGGCATCTAAAGTGAAAGACTAGGTGGCTGAGATAATGGCTCTGAAGACATGGTAACCGCAGTAGATTAGACAGAGATTTATTTCTAAAAATATGAACTGTCTGTAGATTCTAAACAAATGTCTGATATTTCACCTTCAATCCGACTATAATTAGGCTTTCCGTCTTCATCAATCAGAGTATGACACACCCTTCACCGACTTTATGGGCTCCAAAGGAAGGAAAGTTCTCACATTCTACTCTCTTCAAACACATCAAGCTACAAGTAAAATCTGACTTCATACGCCCTGCTCTAGAGGTTGACTTCTTTGTGATTTGCAAGCGCTCGGGGCTTATAACCTCAACAAAAGACATTCTTGGCAGACACGCATCCTTTTATGTAGACACCAAGTGTTTGCTAGCCATGGAAAATATGAATAACTACACGCAAACAAAGAAAACTGTGCATATTTTTTATTTATGTATGTTTGTTGTTGTTGCTGTATATTTTTCTTAAACCGCGCCGTCATCGCAAATAAAAAGGTGTGTCTGCATGCATTAAATTTTAGCAGACACCTGAAAGTATGTTAAGACATTTCAAGCAAAAAATGCCTAAGCAACCCTGCACGGGCATATGTAAATCCATGCCATTCAAAATACACACACACACGCACAGCCGTAATGGGGAGGAAATATTTATATTAAGAATTTAAATGCGACACATTTTTATCTTGTCGGTTTTAAGCTTTGCTTGCCGCAGAGCTTTCATGGCGCTGCGTCTTACAAGTTTTTATATGTTTTGGTTTTTCTTTTTTGCTTTGTTTTGCATTGCTTTCTTTATAATTTCTCGGTTTTGCGACAAGCCAACTCAGCAGCGCCTTAGTTTGAGGTTAATTTGAAAAATGCAAATTTTGCACAGCCAAACTAATTTGAAAGCCGCCTTGGTTGGGGCAGCCAGCAGCAGAGTGCGGGAAGAAAAATGAAAATGCCGAACTGTGTGGTGTGGTGTGTTGGGCAGGCGGCACAGCGTGTTGTGCTTAGTTTTAGTTTTCTTTGCATTTCTTTTTCACTCATAACTGCTACTCTAATCTTGTTTTGCTTTCTATTATTCGTTTTGTGTGCAATTTCCAAATTTCCTGTTGTGCGGCCAACCCACAGTTGGTTGTTTGGTTTTCGATTTAGTAGTTGGTTATTTATGATTATGTGATTTTAAGTTTGTTATCCATTTTTATGCTCGCCAACTTATTGTTTTGCTGCTGTTGTTGCTCTTTTTGTTAGACTAGTTGTTGGCTGACCAAAAATAAAATAATCGAGTGCAAAACCACAAAACGGAAAATGTTCGTAAATGTAGGTAAAAATCTCTGCGCCATATGTATGTATGTACACAAACAACAAGAAAAAAGTAAACTACGACAGCGCCGTAGCTATAATACCCTTCACAGGTCCATTTCTTACAGCATAACAAGATGAAAATGTTAACTTAGTGAAAAAGTTTCTATAAGAGAGCTTGATTTTTATCGGTCAGTTTATATGGCAGCTACATATATGCTATAGTGTTTCGATCTGAATAATTTCTTCAGTGATTATAGAGTTGCCTAGAACACTAGTCTATACCAAATTCAGTAAA